>OZ037775.1:53975225-54060225 GCA_964035525.1 Porites cylindrica
AGCCTGGTTGCTGGTTATTGAACCATTAACCAAGAAAACCTGGGGACGAGGCTCAGTTGTTTTGGTAGTGCGAACAAAATGGCAGAACAGTCGGCAGAGCATTTTATTGGTTTCACGGCGAAATATTGTCTATAAACATGACAAGAACAGCATGAAGACGGATGACATCTTCTATTTGGAGTATATTTGCAGATCTGAACGGACCTTTATCTCCTAAACTTCCCGATAAAGACGCACTATCGATATGAACTTACATCGGCCAAGTTTAGCATGTGTTAGCTTGTTTTTAAACTTGGAATTATTTGGAGGAAAAATAAAACAATTATTAAATTTGGCTTTCGTAGGATATGAAGAATTCTGCAGATGAAGGAGGGTGTTATCCACCTCGGCCGAATTTCTAAATAATTATAGCCAAACGTCTAAAAGGAAACCACTTAAAATCAATATCATAATATTTGGAACAGAAAATTGTTTCTGAGACAGAAATTAAGGAATTCTAGGAATCGGCGTCCGAAATATACACACAATCATTTACCATCCTTGAATGAAAGTTACATTTTTTCACATATAAATCCTTTCGCTTCTGAGCATGAATCATCGAACCATGTTGCGTCATAATAATACCATCCATAATACCATCCAAAGCGCCATCCTTCAAGTATTGCTCCGCAGTCTTGATTGTTGTAATCATTAGGTTGGTTACCTTCCCAGTTTGTATACCCAGACAATTCAGTTCCATCAGTCCATTTCCATTCACCTTCATTGAGAGAGTCGGAGAGTCCAATCCAGTATAAATCGTTTGCGTCCGCCAAAATGTGTGTTTTCAAAAATTGACTTTCATCAGCAGATTCAATTTTCGCTAAGATGCCACCCAAATTCTGGCAGTTATGTTTAGCATTTTCCCAATCCTGTGGTAAAGTGCACAATGTATAATACGACTCCCCAAATCCTCCTGTCCACTGTGCTTCGCAGGCTAAAAAAAAAAAAAATTAGTTAAAATCCTCCTTCGACTATGACCTTGTGGTAGATTGTTTATTTTACAGTGTTGCAGAAGCTGATTTATATTAACTTACTAGAAAGCCAAGTGAATATTTGTCTTTTTTTTATACTAATGAAAATAAGTTACATTACTTTCACTAGATAATTTCACACAATTTTTTTTTTGCGTAGCTTTTTTTTTTTTTTCAATGAAAAGTTATTATTATTTTTGTTTGTCTTATTTATTTATTTATTTAGACTTGCTGTGCATAGTTTTTCTCACACTCAAATAGGAATTTGGCTCATTCTCAACTTGTTTTGATTTAGACAATGGACATGACCTATCTTCTCTGGGCTCATGATCGGATTGCGGCCTTCTTAAATCAGCTTTTTACTACATATCTTAATCTTAAATAAACTCGGTGCGTCATTAAAATTCCTTAACTGATGCAAATAATTGCTAAACAATATCTTTCCATTAAAAGTTAACACATTCTACAGACTGTATCACCAGAAAGATATAGAGGACATTACATGGCCGCGCGATGATAAGAAATTTCTCTTCGACTGTTCAATAATATTTCACGAGTGAGCGCAACGAATGAGTAAATATTTTGTTTTCAGTTATTCATTTTATTTTATTATTTCATTTCATTTTATTTTAAAAATTTCTCTTATTTTTTTTAACTCGAGAAAAGAAATGATTTGTTATTTAAGTACCAAAATTTCTCTTTAATAGTTTTTTTTACATGTGAAAGGCGCAATTTATTTGGTAAACATAGCAGCGGTGATCTTTTTCAAGTCCGAAGATAACATCTTATTTTGACGAGTGAAGATATCACGTTTTCGCGAAAAAGCTCACCTCTCAAGTAAATTAAAGGTCAAAAGGTCAAAATTGAAGGTTATACTTTTTACCAAAGAAAAATCATGCAAATTAAGTCACGTGACTTCTAAGGGCCATTAAGTCGGAAAAAAATCTTTCAGTAAAAATAGCAACCGTTTATGTCAGAAGTTGTTTAACTAACCTGGTCTGTTTGGTAACATCTAAATATGTTGCAAGTTTCAAGTTTATTATTATACACAACAATCTGTTCACAATTCCTATTGACCGCACGGGAAGTCTCACTTTTGTTTTGTCTTTGAGGATTTTCGTCTAGGCCTCACTTTTTCGCTCGGACCACGTGACCCGAAAAAAAATTGGCCGTGTGGAATAATGAGGCCTAGGGACTAGGCAAATATGAAACCATATTACTAATAGCGGAGCTCCACGCGCGCGCGAAGCGCGCGCGTGGGCAGAGCCCCATTGCTAAGTAAATCTACCCATCCCACAAAATTTGGTAATCACGTGACCGTACACCGATCGCCGACCGTCCGTCCGCACCACAGGGAAACCAATGTTTACTCTCACACATTTTGCTAGTTTGGGAGCCCAAGAGAAAACTAATTGCACATCAATGATCAATTGACAGCTATCAAAACAGGGCATCCGCAGACCAGTATCACCTGACCGTACCGCGGGCTCAAGTGTCGACCCATCGAGGTCGAGTATTTTTTTGAAGTTATCCGCTGACAAATTACCAGTTTCAAATTATCGCAGGCTCAAGTTTATTTTTTCCAAGGATTCATATCAAATACGTTATGTTTATGTCACTATGGCCAGGCAAAATTAGGATTTTGATTTCAAACTGACCTCGGAAGCGAAAATTCAGGCAGTTTTTTAAAAGTACAGGCGAGGAAGACCTTATCTTCCCATGGTCACGCGTTGGTCACGCTCTACGTCCAATTTTTATACTCTGATTGGTCAAAATTTGACAGGTGAGTTCATGCGGACACATTTTGCAGCATCTTGAAAGTTGTTTACTTTGACAGCTGAAGCTGACAGAGTTTTACGCCAACTTGTGATGTTTTTAACTGTCTTTTTCCTCTGGATGTACAAAACGAAATACAGCTGCTATCAAGAGTCTTCTGTTATTCATGGCTGGTTTGTTTACTGGGTTTTTTGTTGAGAAATGCGTCGCTTATCAAGATTCGGTAATTCGATTTCGGATGGCATCGTTTTCGTTTTTCAACTTGCTTAATACGTAAGAGGGTTTAAAAGTCTCAAGCAACTGTGGCCTTCCTTGATAGCTTTCAGGAACTGAATCTCGAATGGTAAGCCTGAGTGATTATTGTATTTGATGTTTGTTTTTGTTATATCTAATTTCATGAAGTCTTGCACAGTTCACGCCGACAGTTTATGCGGCAAGTTTATGCACGTTTGTAGGATTTGAGTCAATGATTTGACCTAGAATCAGGTTTGATATAAGCTTACAGAACTTTAAAAAGCCTTCAGATATATTTGCTTACCACAAACAGAAAGAAAACGTTCCGAAGAATATTTAGTTATAAATTTGGTTGTAGAAAGAAAGCTTTGAGCGATTTTCTTGCTTCAAGAAGTTAACCAGTACTTCGAAAACAGTAAACACCGCGCCGGGAAGCCGGCTTAACCTTTACGCTTAAAGACTCAGGATTCTTAGAGGCACCTTAATACTTGTCTTCGTGAATGAAAATTGTTGTCTCTATAAATTTTTTACCGAATTATATTTCTTTTTTTGATTGTTAGTAGTCTTTCTTGCAATTTTAGTCGCTTGTCCGTGCCGTTTGTTTTCATCGTTCATGAACATCGCTTGCAGGAGTACTCAAAAATGTCGCGCGTATCAAACGCTTTATAAGATTACACATCGTTATAACTGAAACCATTAAATAACAAAAAAAATAATAATAAATTCGCTATTATGTTGAAGCGTAACTCTATTAAAGTTCATTCACTCGACCACACTGACAGCTCGCACTATAGAAACGAGAACCAGCTGGCCGTATGGGTGATTTTGGAAATTTTTGAACGGTTTCGCTTAAAGCCCACGATTGATTGTCCTGAATATTGACTGAGTGCAATTTGTCTTGAAAAATTGTGAAATACCCGCATTCTGTCCGAGGTCTGTATGATAAATAGTACTGTTTCACCTCAAATGTGCTGTATAAAAATTATAAAAGGTTGGTTTAGACACCCCCAGATTTGTTGGCAAGAATTTGTAAAGTAAACCTGTCGAACGCAGAAAAATTCGGCGTGATTTGTTTTCCAATAATTTGTTTGCGAGGCCTAATCTACTGTGATCTTGAATGTGCTCGAAGATGTTTGCTATTTTTTGGGTGTACATATAAGGTTATCAATTCGATGTAAGATGTTTCACTCTAAAATAACTTAGCCTTTCCCTCAAAAGTCACATGAATGTGCCCTTGAGTTAACTGATTTGTGGATTAAAAGTTTATGGTTTGATTTAAATTATAAATTTATTAATTGGAGCTTCGCTTTTAGCCGTGGCTAAATCTATATATTAGGAAAGTGACAACTTCAGACTTGAAAGAGTAGTAGGTAAACAACGAATTTGACAGTGGATTTTTCCGCAAAATGTTGCTTTTTTGTGAGTGTAACGTTGTTATGATTAGTCAGAATATCGTTGGAAATCTTTGCTGACGTTGTTACTTACCAATTTATTAAGTTAAACTGAAAGCTAAATGGGCCCAGAGAGGAGGGGGGGGGGGGGGGGGGGGGCTGATTGCACTCAAGGGACGTCTTGGTACAGCTGTGCCGCCGAGGCCTTCAAACCTCAACCCTGTTTGAGACATTTCGCCACCCTGTTTAAGATTCTGCCTCTGATTTGTTTTGTTTTACATAAACAATCAAGTAGTTTTTTAAACTAATTAACATCACAGAAACAGATAATTTGGAAACACATTTTTGGTATTGCAAATGTAAACTGCTCATCGCAAGCCCTCAAAGTCTTTTTAAGGCTTCCATCCCAAAAAGACACCATGTTTAAGACGCTTAAGTGGCTGTCCAACTAAGAGCGGTCCGGCGAGTTTGGGATCGCCAGTAAACCTTCCCTTTATTTTTTGTGGGTGAAAAGGACTTAATGAGGAATGATTAAAATCGAGCTAATTTTTTTCAAAATCTTTTTCTGGGCTTCGCTACAGCACAAAACCTCCTTCCTGTCTGAGAGCGCTTTTTCAACTTTATTCAATGGCCAAAATTCAGCAATTTTAAAAGCCGCGTTTCTTCGATTCGTGACGGATAAATATCACGAAATTCTACATAGTACAATGGATTCAGTTTAGCTGCATTTGACTTGTCCTATAACGGAATCTTGGATAATTTGACGCAAAATTAAATTAAATTAATAAGATCAAAGACGAGCCACTTTATGTTTTTTTTTCCCCCTTGACAAATTCCTCCAAAGTAAAAGCTAAAATCTCCAAAGCGGTACAAAAATCACAGGCAAAATGCACTTCACAGCAAAGATCTTACCTTATTCTGTTAGAAAATAAAGTCAAAGGTGCGGGTATCATTCTGTGTCGAACGCGAACAAGCGTTTTTGAGAGCTCCTTTTGTCAATATTTACCTAAAATTGCACGTTTGGCGCCTACACTTAAATTCATATGATAAGGCTAATATTTTTCCCACGGGGCAGAATCTTGGTATGCTTCGTCAAAATAACGCACTTTGTTGTTTTGTAAGCCATCTTAGGCCTGTAAACCGGCATAAAATGTCATAAAATACATGTAGGATCATGTAGGAATTCTTCATCTACTCGTATATTATGCAAATTTAAAAGCTCATTTATCGCGGGGTTGTCGATTTCAGCAATATTCCAAGTCGTAAAGAATACGATTCACGTCTGGTCAAACGAAGCCCGTTTTGAGTTTGGAGTCTCAGCAACTAAAAGGTTCTTTAATAAAGACTGAATTCAGCTCAATTTCCTTTTGGGTTTTCTTCATGGCCATATGCTAATTAGGATTGTTGTCACGCAATGAAAGCGGATTTGGTGCCTCTTAGTCAATGTAACAGGTGAGCGTTATTACAGCTCGATTCGAGGCGATGTCGCTTAACGAAAGAAAATATTACAGAGAGCGAACTTACTTTGCAGCGGGCTGGGTATTTTGGTAAAACTGCCCAACAAGGTGAAAAAATGTTTGTATGTCCGATACATCGTGCGACCCTAGGGAAGGACTGGGGTAATCCAACTGGCCGCACAGAATGCCGATATCCGGACCATAAGGGAAAACACACTTGTGCTGAAACGTGGCAGAGTGTCGGGGTCAGACTGTAAAAATTGCCGCCAACTGAGAAACTTCCAACAAATCTCCTAGTGGTGTCTGCAAATTCGAGGCTAGTGGATGGGCGGCTGCAGAAGTTAAGGGTAGGCGGGTCAAGGTTTAAAGAGAAAGTCAAGTCTTACCTCACCGCACGATTTGATGTTGGTACACAAACAGGCAGGAAACCAGATCTTTCTGAGGTCGCAACGGACATGAGAACGTCCAGAAACACAGGTAGTTCAAGAACGTTCTAGAGACGAATGGCTTACAAAGGGACAAGTTCAATCATTCTTTTCCAGACTGTCTGCAATCAGCAGGAAAAAAAGGGCTGACCAGAGCCGGGAATGTTGAAATTTGTTACGAAGGAGATCTGCTCTCAGTGCTCTTGCAAGAAGAAATTGCGTTTCTTATTGATGAACGTAGAGACAAGGAGGTCTAACATATTTTCAACAAGATGGACGTAATACATCCCATCAGGCACGATGGCCATGATATCTGCGAGCAGACCAACCAAGAAGTACTCTCAAAATTCAATGTGAAAACATCTGCGAACATTTTGAACTGTCGTTCAAATCTTGAGATACAAAGGCTGCTCTAATAAACACAATCACAGACATGGTGAAAGAATGCAGTTACTACCGCACCACCCCGTAAATGGCCAAGGACTGGCAAATTGCCCCACTACATTGGGGTGGGCCGAAGTTGCCTAGAAAATTCCTATTGTTTCTAGGCCGAGTTCGTGGAAGTGTTTTCTCTTAAATTTCAAGGTATGTTGTATGCTTGTATAAGACGATAAATCTCAAATAACTTATAACTTGACATCAACCTTTAAAAGTATGTGACCTGCTTTTTCGTTCAGTACTTTATTTACAATACAAGTAAAAGAGCAGGCCCCAGTTGTTCAAAAGTTGGGTTGGGCTATCCATCGGATGAATCTCTATTCAGTTGATAAGTATTAAGGAAACCATTTGCTCTATCCAGTGGATAGTGATTTACACGGTGGATAGCGCTATCCATGGCCATCTATTGAACAACTGGGCCCCAAAAGGATAAAAGTTGTTCGCAGGACAGTTTTTTTTTTCTTTAATAGAATTTTTTCTTATAGATATGAGTTAAGATCATTATGTGACACTTCACTTTTTGGTAATAAAACATAAATAACGGAAAAAAGTCACCAATGCATATCAGCGGCACCCAACGACTGTTTTCTGTGAAATATCTGTTCGGAGAAGCAAAATTGCCCAGAATTTTCTGTAGCTTGAGGAAGACTAAAAATTTATTAGGGGGCTGCATTGATTTTAGCTTCTTGATAAAGCTGTATATATGTATGTATATAATAGAAGTAGACTGATGGCACTGGATTATATTTTGAACATTTATTGCTACTCAGTGAGTCATGCCTCTTGCGAGGTGAATCATCAGGTAAAACAAAACAATAAATGCCAGGTAGGTGCGTGGTGCGTCGTACTTAAGTGATGCTTATAACATGTCAAATTTGCGACAAGAACTAACCAAGTTAGGACAGTGTTTAGTAGAAATTTCTTTGAGTGCCTGCAACCTGAGATTAGTTCATTTCTATTGTCCAGGGTAGACATTACAGGTTTACAAATTATAAACAGCGCGACGAGCCACGCGCCACGCGCCACGCGCCACGCCTAGTATTTACTGTTCTGTTTTACCTATATCTTTGATTGTAACCGTTAATTTTGGCAGTTGCCTGATGATTGCCTCGCAAACTGTGACTGAACTGAAACTCTGGGTAGCAACAAAATGTCCAAGATTTAATCCAGTTTCATCAGTCTACTTCTATTCTGCTCTAGGTTAACTATTGAGCACTTGAATATATTTAATATATAGATATTTGCGCCTTATAAGGTTTTGAAATCACCTTAATTATAAGTTTTTGAGCACTATCGATGAGGACACCACTCTGGCACTTCGTTGTATGTATAATATATATTATCCTTCCAGCCCTGTAAAATTCTTTTTTAATCTCGGTGTACTCGTCCTCTCCCCACCCCTATTAATAAGGTAATGGTTCACCCTTTATTTGTTTATGGAAAGAAAGGGATCGATACACGAGGTATATTGCGTGACAAAAATGCAAATTAGCATAAGACTGAAGGCGTGTGGGACAAACGTTCAATATTACCTGCACTCGGAAAAATATTACAACAGACATACCCTTCACCAAACTTAAAGTGACTCATAATAATTTCTCAAGAGGTACACGAGAAAAGTCACCCGAGGTGAGAGAATCCGACATGTTCATGATAAATGAGGGATAAACACGGATGTGGGAATTCAAATTCAAATCATGATGTCAAATGCTCGAAACGGAAAAAGAAACTCAAATGGAATATGAGATAAATTTCTGTTTTAAAAAGGGTGTCCAGTTGCTGAGTTTCCAAGCTGAAGAAGAAGTTAATAACCGTACGTAGTTTGAGATTTTAACATAGCTGAAATGGACAACCTGTCTGTAAACAAGCACGATTTGCATATTCGACGGGTTGATCAAGAATGTCAGTTTATGGTATTTTTTTCGGCTTTCACTGATACAAACTTAAAAAGGCTAATGAAAAGAAAACACATTTTCGTTATTTTGAGGATACACAACAACATTCTCAGCTACTGAGATAATATCTACTAAATTAAAGTCGTTGTGTGTGAACCGTTAAGCGGGCAAATCTATGCAAATAATGCCGAACAGAGGCTCTTAAAAACGTTTGATCACGTCCAACCCAGAACGATACCCGCACCTTTGACTTTATTTTCTAACAGAATTAGGTAAGATCTTTGCTGTGAAGTGCATTTTACCTGTGATTTTTGTACCGCTTTGGAGATTTTAGCTTTTACTTTGGAAGAATTTTGTCAAGAGCGAAAAAAAACGCAAAGGGGGTTGTGTTTGCTTTTAGTAATTTAATTTAATTTTGCGTCAAATTATTCCATATTCCGTCATGGGACAAGCCAACTGCAGCTAAATCCATTGTACTAAGTAGAATTTAGCGATATTTATCCGTTACGAAGAAGCGCGGCTTTTAAAATCACCGAATTTCGGCTATCGAATAAGGTTGAAAAAGCGCTCTCAGACAGGAAAGAAGTTTTGTGCTGTAGCGAAGCCCAGAAAAGGATTTTGAAAAAAATTAGTTCGATTTTAATCATTCCTCATTAAGTCCTTTTCGCACACAAAAAACAAAGGGAAGGTTTACTGGCGATCCCAAACTCGCCGGACCGCTCTTAGGTGGACAGCCACTTAATAGTAAAATTCTATTTAATACTCAAGACCTTACGTTCAGCAGCACATACCTGTAGAGGACAAATAACGGACTGCCCCCCCCCCCCCCCCCCCCCAGAAACGTACTCCACTCTTAAGTCTAGAGCTTGTTTTAGAACAAAAGCACGATGATCCCATAACAGACATCATTCGCATAACTCCATTCTCTTTACTGTTGACACACATGTACTGCATTTACTGCACAAACCTCATAGGCTGAAGGAAGGTTCCTACCCATGAATTGCGACTACTCTACTAAACTTGCCGACGAGAGGAGCAGAACAATGGTTCTTCCTCACATTAAGGACTGAGGCTTGATATAATTGCTCCTGCAAAGTCGAAAAGATGACTCGCATGGCGGCAGATTCTCCAGTTTGACCTTCCGGCCTTAAGCTTTCCTCACAGTTCACATACTGGTGCTTTCTTATCTTGAATTTAAGGTTCTCCTGGGATACTGATTACTCTTTCCCTCGATACTGGCCATAACTCGGACGTACCCTCCATTGGTTGGAGTAGCTGGACTGCTTTCCACTTCCCTTTACCGAAGAAGGCAGAGATGTTATCAAGGCCCGTGATCGAGTTTACACCAATTAGGGCTCTCCGAATGCAGTGGTAAACATTGCCTGGGTGGAGTTTCACAGAACGTTCGCGCCTCTTCCCTTTTCATGTAGCACCTTTTCAAATTTGAGTTTTTGCTATGAGCAAGCAGAAGAAAAAAGCCATCAGTCTCAGTGTCAGAGTATCATTCCTGCGTGCATGCCGAGCATGGAGAACATATGCGTATCAGCTTCTTCGTCACTGAACTGTACCTATGGAACAGCTTCTCCCACCACCATGTGTCTGCGGGTAGTCGCCGGACTGGTCTTCCGTCAGTTGTCACACATCCATGATCCAGTTGCCGAATATTCTTCCAAATACTTCGGTTTTGCCCTTTGGCGCAAGGAATTCGACGATTTCAGCTTATTTGTGCTGGCACTTATCGGCTCGTTCCATAACTTCACAGTATAGACAGGGAGTAATTCCAAGTCCCTATCTTGTACACTGTCAGAGGTAGACATTATTTTCAGTCTTTTGACATTTTTGATCAACACCTCGAGCTACAAGTCAAACGCAACGTTTACGTGCCTGCTGAGCAAAGCTAGTTAATTACTGTAAGCGACCACATAAAACATAGCTCCAGAGGAGATCTACTGACTTCTGAAAGACTGCCGTTCCATCGGAACTGCCGGTTACGTACTCAGGTTACCGGAAATGTCCCAGAAGTGCCATTCGAACACAACAGGAAGTACTAGATCCTTGTTGCGGGACCTTTACACAGCCTTCACCTTGGCTTTCTTCAGTGGATCGAAGTATAAGCGTGGGACTGGATGAGCAACGCTCATTACAAAGTCATTCGCTGGTTGCTTTGTCTTGCCCGTAGAGGGCAGTCAGTCATCACTTACTTCTGTGTGGACAAGCTTAGCGAGTCGCAAATATCTCTCTTAGATGAACTTAGTTCGGCCATTACATTGATTTTGATGAGTTGTGTTGGGAATTCACATTCAGCTGAAACCTCTGAAATTGATTCCGGTCATGGAAGTGTGACTCAGGGATAAGGATGTCCAGCACAAAATTGTTTTCAAGAGGAAACTCTATTCAACACACTTGCAATGTATACATATGATTTATTTAGTTACTCTTTTCTGAAAAAAGAAATTCTAAACCTTGTATTTTTTGTAGTTATTACACAAATTTCGAACTGCCATGGCCAGCCTTATTGAGTGACCAATAACAGGAGATGTTGATTCACATGGGAAGTCATAGCCTGCGTAGCAAGCGTTTCTATGCGGTTTAGGAGAAAAGAACGAGGAACGTGAGTCAAAGACCGCGAGAAAAGTGGCGCAAGTAAGAGAGCGGGGAGGAGGTAAGGAAGAAAGGAAGGAAACGCTTGCAGACAAACCCCGGGAATTCGTGATTTTGAAAACCACCCACTTGGGCTGTCATGCCTGAGTTCGCGCACCGACATTTGATGCTACCATCAACTGTCATAATTGACCAATAAACTGTTTGGCCTTCCGCTGTGCGGAAAATGAACTTTAGAGGACGTGTTTGTGGAACCAAAATAATTTTTTTTGTTGTATTTTGGAACGCCTGGACGGCGTTAATGGTGAAATCTAAATGAATCCGAACGATCAATGCAGGCTTTGTACATTTGTCTTCTTAATCCGTCTAAAAGGAAGGACCGCAAGGGTGAATGAAGTTTTGAAGTGTTAGCTCCAAACCTCCAGAAAGTTGGATTTGAAGGGGTAAAATGTGACAAGCATTCAAGTCTAGTATTTTCGATCTGCGACGCGTATTTGTACAAGGTCAAAACTTAGCTAGACAGAACGGCTTACCGTTCTCGCCACGACACAGAGGACTAGAGTGCTCTTACAAAAGCATCTAAGAACAAAGCTAACCTGGCAACTGATGAAGTTCGCGTGGAGAACCAAGCAGAAATTTTGACTGAGTCACAATGCAGAACATCCTAGTTGATGTAGCTTCAGTTTAAGGTGCAATCCATTCTTCGAAATTTGTATCTGTAACTCACTATCCCAGAGAATTTAACATGCCGCAAAAAAACAAACAAACAAACAAACAAAAAACACTAACGAGCTGGGCCTAGCATGACAAAACATTGTAGGAAACCCTCGCATTCCCTGACAAAAGAAAATCGCTTTTAGTTATTCAGATCCAGCAGACAAATTAAACAACCTGAAACCCTTTTAAAGTCGAAGAGCTTTGTGTTTCAAAAGAAGTTAAAGAAAATGCTCTTGCATTGGAGGGCAAATCTTGCCGACCAGAATAAACAATAACCACAGGAAATTAATACGCGTGTCACGTACCATACATTACCTCTCAGTATGAAACAAACCTTTGATCGACACATGTCAATATCGTTCGACTAGCCGAGCCAATCAGGCGCTGCGTTCGCTGGCGAACGCAGGTTTTCAAAATCGAGGGGTTTGTCTGCAAACGTTTCCTTCCTTCCCTTCCCCTCCCCCTCTTTCACTTTTTGGCTCTCGTTTCATTCCTCGCGCGGTCAAAACCGAAAGTCCCCTTCCTCGGTATTTCTTTGCTCCGAAACCAAACGGAAACGCTTGCTAAGCAGGCTAGGGACGTCAGGTAGTCATAATTAAGCACTGGAATAAACGGAAGTCATATTTTTAGTTCAAATGTGTTTTAAATGTACGTTAAAACAAGATTTGTTTATGTTAGAAGAATATGAGCAACTTTTCAGCCTTCCCAAAATTCAAGATGGCAGCCAAAAGAGATTATTAGGGGCAAATTCAGTTTCGATTTACGAGGTAAAAGATACCGATTTATCCTTGCTACCGTGCATTTTTGTGTGGCTTAATAGTCAAAGATTAGTTTAGGCATGTTTCGGCTGTTCCCCTCAAGTGAGCCATAAACCCAAATTTTCAGGTCTCAGCTGATGGACTAAGAGCAATTCATGGCCTGTTTTGAAACGCAACCAAGCAGAGCAGTTTTTCAGTGAAGAATAACAGGTATGTTTTGTAAGTAGTCAAGAATATTATGTTTTTAAAGGAAAACATATGTGTTAGTAAATATTTCATGGACGTTTTGTACTTTTTGAAATCGGCTTGAGCGCCCCGACTTGAGATTCGTGTTGAATTTTGCCTTCATTGTGCTCAGCCGATTTTACCTGCGTGAAGGGATTTACGAGCCAGTTAGTGTTACGCGAATTGCCTTTAGTTAAGGATTATATTATGGGTTTTTAATCAAAATTTTTCGAGAAAAAATTTCTCTGTCTGTTGTTATGTGTTCTTTCATTGATAACATAAACTCAAAACATGATCCTGAGCTCGAGACTATAGCATCCAAGTGGACTTTTTAAATGCTTCTACTTTGCATACATCACTGACTTCTGCAAAGATGTTGGCGTATTTCATAAAATTTTTACTTCTAGGTTTACTTTTTGGGCACTTTTCGGTACGCAGCTAATTAATATTATTTTAATGTATGTTTTTCTGATTATTCAAGATTTGCGCTCTTAGTTTACCACACAGTCACTAAAGCATCGTTTTTACTTTGAAAATTCAAGCGGTCGTTTAAATGAATTAAGAGCTCAAATCTCCTATAGTTCAGTTAGACTGAATAAGATCGAAGAAGCAGAAATCAATCTTCACAAGACTATAAATGACATTCTTATGACTTTTCAAAGCCGTTCGGCAAAAGTCGATCTACTGTTTCTCAAATACCCATAGAAGGGTTTTAAAACCATAATTTCCTACTGTTTACAATATCTTGAAGAGCTCCAGAAAGTCCGCAAAGTTCAAAAAACGACGCACGCATGGCGCCGTCACCGAAGTGAATTGACCAAGAAGGCCTGGGAAAACGCCGCACAAGGACTAAGCAAGTTTCATGTCAAATCAAAAAGGAAAAAAAAAAATAATAGTAATAAAAGGACAAGAAAATGAAATAGTTATGATATGATAGGTACCTAGATATTTATTTTGTTTTATGTAATTCAATATTTATCCCGGGACAGTCAATTTAGCAGAGCTAGTTTAAATGGAGCCCTGACACACCACAAAAACAAAGACATTAAAACAGTAAAACTAGACAATTAATTTAGTTACAAAGACAACGTGTACCACAGGCTTTAGTTTGATTTTGAATTCACTGAGGGTCTCTACTTGTCTAATGATTCTCGGTAGGGTGTTGTAGGCCCGAACACAGTTTATTCTGAAGCAATCTTGGTATTTAGTAGTTTTTGTGAAGGGAGAGCCAGAAAATCACGACTTCTGGTATTATAGCCATGGAAAAGGTGCGCTTGTCTAAACTCTGAAAGTAAGTACGAAGGCGCTATTCCTTGAAGACAGTTATGGACTAAGACGTATTTGAGATAATTTCTGCGTGCTTGAAGGCTGGGCCAGCTAAGTGTTGATTTTAACTCCTCAGCCCCGATAGATCGACCTTCAATAATACATGCGGCGCTTCTATTTAACTTATATAGATAGGCTTTGCTCCCAACCCCACAACTGTCCCAGACAGGCGAACAGTAATCGAATGGCAGGACTAAAGTATTTTAGAGCATTTGAAAAGTTGGCTTGGGAAGAACCTTACGCGCTTGCGATCGACACAGAATACATAATCTAGACGAGATCTTGTTACCGATATATTCTATGTGGTGCTTCCAAGATAGGGTGTTGTCTAGTAGGACCCCAACATATTTAAACTTGTTAACTCTCTCTAAACGCGAGTTACTGATTTCTATAACTAGATCGTCAGCCTATGCGGTCCTCTGATGGGTACCGACAGGCATAATCTTCGTTTTTTCAAGATTAAGTATTAGAAAATTAGCGTGAAGCCAGCTTAGGACATTAGTTATGCCACTAGTTATATATATTAATATCATGGATATCATATAAGTTAATATTTTTTCTAAGGTTAGCCATGATTTCTTTTCTTTATTTACATATTTGTCTTCGGTTTTCAAAATATCTAGTAATGCTCCTATAATTGATAATTTTTTTCTTAAGGTCTTATCTGGTATTTTTTTAAAGCTATTTGACATATCATTTTCTTTGCTCCAACATGAGAGAACGCATTATTTTGTCAAGTCTAGATTTGCCAAGTTGTGGCAATGACATCAACGTTCTTCGAAAACGCTAATGATGCGCCCCTTGGAATTTACTTAAAAATATTATTGTTACACTTACAGAACAAAATTCTAAAAATTGTTAAGTAATGGCAGAAAGAGTATACGAACACCATAACCTACCACTACATGTTTTGCCATCTCCTGTAAATCCTGGTTCACATGCACATTGAAATGAACCTTCCACATTAGTGCATACACCGTCTGCAGAACAGTCGTGACCTTGTGTTGTACATTCATCGATATCTATGCAATTTTGATGAAAGCAAAACATAAAACTATGGGAAAAAATGCGTATCAGTTGCTGACAGTTACGGCAGGTTTTATATAAACTTACCAATGCATGTGTTCCCATCTCCTGTAAAACCTGATTGGCATTCACATTCAAATGAATGGTCCACGTTAGTGCATATGCCATTTAATGAGCAGTTGTGAGTTTGCGTTGAACATTCATCGATATCTAAAGTTGGGTGAAGCAGATTAGAACCTGGAATGAATAGTAATCTCAATTTATCGCTGAACTTATAAAATTCAAACAACGGCGATTGATTTGATATGCCACCCGACATTAGTACCATTGAGAGAAGGCATTCCCATTTTTAGATTCATAAACTTATAGTGGAAGTAATGCCGGAGGGTACATGTCTTCAGCAGCCTCAGTAACCTACCATGGCATGTTTTCCCATCTCCGGTGAATCCTGGTTTACATTTACACTGAAATGAACCGTCTGCATTGGTGCATTCGCCATTTGGAGAGCAGTCGTGCGTCTGTGTTGTGCATTCATTGATATCTAAAAACAGTTATACCAAAAGGAAAAAAATATATAACAAACAAGTTAAAACATTATTAATTTTCTCCACTTTTATCGTTTTGACTGCATTAGTTCGAAATAACGTATGCTTGACTAAATACGGGGGGAAAGAAACACTGTCAACAACGATGATGATGATGATGATGATGATGACGATGATGATGATGATGATGATGATGATGATGATGATGGCGATGATAATAATTATTATAATAATTCCTTTATTTGCCCTCGGCAGGATTTTTAGGGCTAATACTATTGTGGCCGAACAAATGCATGAACCAAATAATTTAAATCAAACGTAACGGGATCGTTATTTACAAGAATGCCCGAGACTACCGCCAACAAATCAAGCAGGCGGTCAGAGCAAGACTTAAACTCAAGGCCTCCGAATTGCAAGTCCGGCGCTCTAACCACTCAACCACTCAGATGGTAGTGATGATAATGCCCGTTGCAGGCCTGGGCCCGGTTCCACGAAAGATTGTCAAGTTCAACCCGGGATTAAGCTAAATTTAAAGCAAGGTTTTCCCGTCTAAGAACATGCAACTCGAGGTTTTAAAATACTGTCGAGCCTTTACTACGAGATAAGTTAATGATAACACAAAATGTTACTTTAAGCAATTTATAGGAACAAAATTTTAATCCTGGATTAACGCTAATCGGTCTTTCAGGAACCTTGTCCTACGTCATTAATTATCCTTTAGTGGTTTTAATTGCCCCCGCAGGGTTTTCGCACAGAAGGTGAAATCCCGAGAAGAGATCCTAGTACTTACAGTTAAAATATGTCGTCAGCGTACCAGAAAAAATCTCGATTTGCTTGAACAGGGGGCGCATGGAATCGTCGGGCAATGGTGACGTTTCTATTGTTAACGCCCGTAAGTATGAAATGGTTTGGATGACGTAAAAGAGAAAATGCCAGAAGGGATCGCTTAGGTTAATTTTGTGACACTTAGTGTACAGTCATACTTCGATACTCTGTCGAGTTTGTGTTACGAGTTTTTAGTGACATTCTCAGGAGCAGCTGTTTTCAGAGTTATAAGGGACGTATAACTGTGTAATATATAAACACTTGAAGAGTTTACCGGAGACGAGTTAATCATAAACAAGCATTCGATTGAAAACGATCGGCGACAAAATTAGTTGCGTCACTTTGCCCTAAAGGGGCTTTCTGACGATTATTCGACCTCCAAAGGGGAACAATGCAATGTTGTGCCACTGTTCGAGCTTCCTATAGAAAATCTGAACAAACACCTCAACCTTGAAAGAAGGGGAGGGAGACGGGTGTACATTCTTTTGTTGTCTGTTTATAGTTACCGTATTTGAGTACAATGTCTGAACAATTCTGCTAGTTTATCACTAACAGAACGATGGTCGATTACAGAAATTCACCGACAATAAATTTCTGTGCTAACGTATTCCCTGCTCATATATATATATAGATGTCCTTCTATAAAGCTTTTTTTATTTATTCCATTAATAGTTTTATTACTATAGAACGTAGTTCTAGAAGAACTACTCTGTAGTGTCAACTACTACTAGTCGTTAATTTATAACCTACCATTACATGTTTTGCCATCTCCAGTAAATCCTTGTTTGCATTCACATTGAAAAGATCCGTCAACATTAGTGCACACGCCATTTGGAGAACAGTTGTGACTCTGTGTTGTACACTCATCGATATCTATAATGATGGGTGATGGAGAACAAAATGACGACAGCCAATTCGCCGTGACAGTTTAAATTCCTAAAATGTGTCGTATTATCTTGATATTATTGTCTCCATAAGTACATTTATGGACTGAAAATATTTCCTAGAGCAGGTGATAACGTTCGTCATTTTTAGACCTTAACTGTTTTAATTAGTTATGCAGGGGAGTGAATGTCTACAGTCACCAAAACCTACCATTGCATGTTTTTCCATCCCCTGTAAATCCTGGTTGACATTCACAGTGAAATGATCCCTGCACATTAGTGCATACGCCATTTAGAGAACAGTCGTGGGTCTGTTTTGTACATTCATCGATATCTATAAAATTATTGTAAACAGAAATCAACTAACCATCAAAACGTTACTTATTTTATTCATGTTTTACACTTTGGTTGTTCCATTCTCTATTTTCGAATTCCCCATAATACACTCTGTTTGCCCCCCAAATTTTGCATAAACGATTGTTTTTAAATGCTCCTGGGAGTATTGCATTTTCCCAAGAGCATTTTAAGACAATAAGTTATGCAAAATTTGGGGGGCAAACAGAGTGTATTATATGGAATTCGAAAATAGTCAATTAGCTATAACTACGTCTGACTGAAAACTGAAAGGAGACACGGGTTAGTTTCTAACATTTATTACACGACTAGACTTGAAATGTCGACGACGATGCCGATGATTTATGATGATAAAAGCAGGCCTTGAACAGTAACAAGGCTTGTGATATACGTTTCAGAACTTGTTTTTTGTTAACCTACCATTGCATGCTTTTCCGTCTCCAGTAAATCCTGGTTGGCATTCACATTGAAATGATCCGTCGACATTAATGCACACGCCATTTTGAGAGCAGTCGTGAGTTTGAGATGTGCACTCGTCGATATCTATAATTGTGTGATAGGAGACAACGGAAGCGAATTCTTCACTCTTTTACTTAAATGTTCAAAATGTGTCTTACTATTTTAGTCTAATCAATCATTTAATGCCGCCAATGAATACTTATAAAAATTATGTTTCCTATTCAGTACCCTGCGTCGCAGACGTAATTTAATCCTCGGTAGTAACGTCTGCAAAGCAGCGCCGATATACTTGTACTGGGCCCCAAGGGGAAGGTCAGTAGCTCTCTAGACGTGTTCTGCGATTGGAGAACGAAACATTCAAAATAGAGGTGAGGAAGAGCTACTCTACTACTGACGGGACCCCCGACAGACTCAGTGAATTACTGGCCGGAAATGCGTTTCAAATTTCTCTTCGACCAAACTGGCAAATTGACAATGGCTTTTTTAACAGACAAATCTTGGCGCTAGGTGGTACACAGTTGAGGGCCCAGAACAACAATTACAGCGCTGTTCACGGCTCAGACGGACTTAGAAGTTAATTTCCATCTCCGGTGCAGGCTACCTATTCAGTCGATCGATAGGTGACGTTTCGAGCATATCGCTAGAGCATGCCTTCACCATTTTAGGCCCAACATAATGCCAAAAAAAATTTCAATTGTAATATTGCCAGAAAGTGCAGGCCACATTAGCCTACCAGTGCATGCTTTTCCATCCCCTGTAAATCCTGGATTACATTCGCATTGGAATGATCCGTCTATATTAGTGCATTCGCCATTTGGAGAACAGTCGTTGGTTTCTGTTGTGCATTCATCAATATCAGTTTTTTCTATAGAATTAATTTAAAGGATGTCAACAACCAGTAAATTCATATCTTTTGTTTTATCTTTGGAGGTTCCATGTTGGGTATTTGGGTGTTCGAATTATGCCTGAATGAATACTGAAAGCGGGAAACGCCGGTATGTTCAACAGGTGTCGTTTAATTACAACTATAACGTACGTTTTCGCCTGTATTTTTGGCTTGAGACTGTTGTGACTGTGCTTTTTTGTTTTTTGTTTGTTTGTTTGTTTGTTTTTTTTACAAGTACACGCACGCTCTTACCGTTGAATGAACGAAAAATTTTCAATACGGCACTCAGCTTCTCATCGTGTGTCGAGTCCATAGCACGGTAAGCAAGTGCGTGTATCTGTAAACAAAACACGAACTAAACGGTATTTAACCCTTTTAATATTCAATCTGAGTTCACTGGGTACAATGGTCTTGCAATGGCTTCGTATTCATAATAGAACTTAATTTTTCTACAAGAACCTTCTTTATCCAAGGTTTCAAAATCTTAACAAGAACATCTGAGTAGCAATCATCCCCGGATAAAAAGAGAAAACATAATTGAAAATTGCATGTTCATTCAACATTTACTAAAAAAGAAAATTGACAAAGCTGCACTGTACTGCCGTCTTACAACGACATATGGAGCAGAGAAAATTGCCAAAAAAACACATTCTTTTTGCTTAACCCAGAATTGAAACTGAGACACTCACCTTTATTTGTTGTCTTGCATTTGCTGGTACGGCTCCGTCCATAATTTCACCAATCTTATCCTTTTCAGCCTCGAAAATTCTCGAAGTCGAAACAATGTTGAACACTTCACACAGGGGGGAGGGGGGAGGTGTCTCCAAGGAAATCCCTGGTACAGTCCGCCTGCCAGTATGACGTCACGTCTCGCGTCAGTAACTTTCAAAATGGCAAGCAAAGTGTTCATGGAAGAGACGGATAAAAATTTCGATTTTATCACGGAAAAACTGTTCCGATTTCTTGAATTTGGAGATTTTAAGGTTTCCATTGTCATAGAGTACTAGACTTAAGTACCTTTTTGGAACGAAATGTCCAGTGGTGTAATGAATTTTAAAGATTCCTTTCTATCGTCGAGCAATTTTTCCGGGCAATCAGACCGACCGGTCACACTCTTCAGGGCCAGTGCACAGCAAGATTGAGGAGTTTAGACACAGCAATAGGAAATTCATCAAAGTATGTATTATACTTTACATTGTGCGTATTTTCAGCTCTTCAGAGTTAGTGGAACCCCATATCATTCCTCTCAAAGTTCGCTTAGCTGTAGCGTTGAAAGAGGAAGCTAAATGACAGGTATTTGTGAGAGACTGTGAGCACTAAATCTTGTTGCTTAACCGCATTTTAATGCTATATTAGGCATACACCTGTAATTCTGTAATTAAAGCCCGAAAACCAATAAAAGGTTTCGTTAATTAATTTTTTGGCGCAAACCCAGTGGAGATTTTAGCGTAATGATATTGATGATTAAGACGATGTTCAAAAGGCAAGTTTAAATTTCGCCAGTTGGTCACTGGTGGGTGTTGAGCGAAACTAACACAGTTTGTGGTGTACTGTGTGTTGTTTGTCATGATGTCAACTAACACTGAAAAAAAAATCAGCTGTTTCAGAGGATGGACATGTCTTGATGTCTTGATTGATGTCTTGATTTTTTTTTGTTTTTTTTTCTGGTCGTAAGCTTGGCCGGTATGCAGATCACGAGCTTTTGAAATACCTTTTCCAAAATAAAACTCCGGACTTCAAAATATATTATTGATCCGAGTGCATGACCAGCAGGGTCAGCAGTAAGAATAAAGAAAAACAGGCCAAAAGGAAAAATAGTGTTGAAAAAAAGAGACCAAACAGGAGAAAAAAAAAAAAAACGGTATAAAGAAACAGAAAACCGCGTTGCCGGGAGTAGAACCCGGTTTATCTTCACGTTTAAGCAACTCCTTGACCACTGCACCACGGTGGCACACATGATTTGAAAAAAATTATTTTGTCGTATCAAAACAATTTTTCTCTGCTATAGACGCTGTTTGAAGCTGGTGGAGCTGTATTTATCATCAATTTAAATATACATTTGAGGAAAGTTAGCTTAAGCGCTTATTTCAAAGCTATTTCGCATTATTTCGGGCTCAACGGACCGACTCGATGTAGATAATTGATCGAAGTAGCTTTACTGAATTTGGTGGAGAATTAGGAGGTCAACAGAGGCCCACACTCGAAAGAAATGATATGAAGTTAAGCCCGTTTAATTAGCAAAAGAATAGATGAAATATAAACATGTGTGATCTGTGAATGGAACCTCCTATTCTGGAGACTAGACCCTGCCTATTTTAGAGAAAAAAATTTAGTTATGATGACCTTGCCGGTCCCGCGAAATAGATGGCGATCCCGCAACACGCCCCGCAAAACAAACTAACAAAATTATACAATCACGGACACAAAATATCAAAACGCTTTTCACAAGCAGATTATAGCAACACCAAAGCCCACACATTCGATCAAATGAGCGATATATCGCGATATTTGCTAGCTTCTTAGCTTTTCCTTGACCTCGCTCGTCCAAATATCTGTCGCATCCCTTGCTAATTTGCACAAGCGACCTGAGGCTCTTGACCGATATGTGACGTCATACTGGCAGGCGGAGTGGGTCAAGAAATTTAGGTGGAAAACAATAGAGTTACCTTCCCCCCTTGACTTCACAGTTCTTATGTGTTATTGTCAATGACACGTGAACTCTGTGACTTAAATGTCACTAGGTAACGGCAAATCATGTGACCAATTTTAACGAGTGGGGCGCGCGGATTTTAGGCAGTGAACGAAGATTGTATATTAATTATATTTAAACGTACCATTGCATGTTTCACCATCCCCCGTGAATCCCTGTTTACATTCACACTGAAATGATCCTTCTCCATTGGTGCATTCGGCGGTTGGAGAGCAGTCGTGTGTTTGTAATGTGCACTCATCTATGTCTATATAATGAAATAAAGCAACTAAAGCAGGGGTAAACAAACACGTTGGTAACAACACAATTCGAAATAGGGGAAAAAGGGCGACAAACCTCTACCATCCTATTACTAACCACTACAAGTTTTACCATCTCCTGTAAATCCTGATTTACATTCGCATTGAAATGATCCGTCATAATTAGTGCATACTCCATTGGGAGAGCAGTCGTGAATCTGTGTTGTGCACTCGTCGACATCTATAAATAAATGATGTAAAAATACAACAACGAAGGCATAAATTCTTCATCACTGAAAGCTAAATAGTTTCGTTTAATCTCAGCGTACGTCTAAATGAACACTTTACCATTTAAGGACATTGTAAGGCCATACTCATGCTGTAAATGCGTCAGGGTTCAGCCACCATAACCTACCATTACATGTTTTTCCATCTCCTGTAAATCCTGGTTCGCATTCACATTGAAATGATCCTTCCACGTTAGTGCATAGAGCATGTAAGGAGCAGTCGTGATTCTGAGTAGAGCATTCATCGATGTCTATAAAATTGTTATGAAGCAAAATATAAGTAGGACAGTACGTAGTAATTTTCTTCATTTTCTTCATCTTCGAGTGATTTACATTGCCCAATTCAAGAAGTAAGAAGTCTCGGCCAACTCCGTGATGCGGCCAGTAAGCATGTACAGAGCTATATTCCCCGTACAGTTGCAAAGGACACCTGGTCATACCGCGAAAGCATTATTTTGCTGAATGTAGTCTCGTTTCAAAAAATTGGCTCGAATTGTGTCTGGCAGAGTTATAGTAATAATAATAATAATAATAATAATAATAATAATAATAATAATAATAATAATAATAATAATAAGAATCGAAGAAGAAGAAGAAGAAGAATCGAAGAAGAAGAAACAATTTCCTTGATTATTAAGCGAGGTTGGGCGGGCGAGGGTGGTTGGGTCTGAATAGGTTTAAAGTCGTCGTGATGTGTACGGTAAAAAAAGCAAACAAACAAACAAACATACAAACAAATTACAAATTTATGACAAATTTATCAATGGCTTGGATAGATTATACGAAGGCTTATGATATGGTGCCCCATCCGTGGATGGTGGGTGCAGCCAAGAATATGATCTCTATAATCAGCAACTTTTGTGAACTGGAAGACAGTGTTGACATCAGGTGGAGCGGAGATTGGTCAGGTTGTCATCAGAAGAGGCATCTTTCAAGGAGACTCTTTGTCACCCTTGTTGTTTATACTAGTCATGCTGCCACTGACACAAGTGCTGCCAAAGATAAAAGCTGGGTACAAAATGGCGAGGGGCATGAGATCCAGCGACCATCTATTGTTCATGGATGATCTGAAGCTATATGGAGCTACCAAAGACCAACTTGACTCTCTCATTCACGCGGTAAAGATCTTCTCAAACGATACCAGGATTTTACTTGGACTAGAAAAGTGTGCTGTCTTAGAAACTGGGAGCAGGGGCAGTGGAATAGTCCCACCTGATGACCAGAACACCGGGGAAGTTGAGGAAGAGGGCTACAGATATCTTAGCATTTTAAAATTGGACCAAATCCTCAATACCCCCAATACTAAGATGAAAGGCAAGATAGTTTTCGTGTAGATCAAAATTGAATGGCGAGAATCGTATAAGTGGCATCAAAGCTTGGGCTGTCGGTGTGGCACGCTACGCAATGCGGGTATCGTGGATTGGACCGTTGAAGAAATAGTCAGCATGAATAGCAAAACTGGGAAGGTATTGGTAGCCTGCGAAAACATCCGTTTCTCCTCGCTCTTCGCCGCTGGGGACGTTTCGCGGGGAGGAACGTCTGCGACTTAGCGACAGAAATTCCATACTGATGACGTAAAATCTCTCCGGAATCCGGTCAGAAGCGCCGATTGGTCGACGGAGTAGTTACATTGTTTTAGCTATTGTTTACGAATGACAGACAAAAGACAAAAGGCCACAAAGGTCAAATGTGTTTTTTTTTTACCTGTGTAGTGCATATTGCTAGTAACATAATGTGGTAAATTGAAAACAAAGTTTACAAAATATGAAAAATGCGGAACTTATTATAGCGCCTCTACCGGTATAATTTAGTAGTACTTGACACTGTTATCATTACCCAGCTTAATCATCGATTTTCAGATGTGCCCAATTTAATTCGACAGGTTACTGCTTTTGGGATGTCTGAATCAACTAAATTCGACAGTTTCAAATTAAATACGACTTTGTCGAATCTACGAGTGAAACAGCTGAGAATTAAGCCACTTAGGTTCAACGTTTGATTTAGAAGTCGCATTTTACATGTGCTGAATAATATAATGCATTAATAATAGAAACCCTTATCGATATTGGATAAAAAAATTTCCTAGAGACTGGGAATATCTACAACAAACGGAGTTTAATTCGGCACCATCATATCCGACGTCTGAATATGACTGCCGTATTAAATTACTTTCATCGACTAAAATAGGCTTTCGGCAGTCGTAAGAAATCCACTTTTAAAAGGGGCCTAACATGACATAAGTTTCAGCTGAGTGGTTTGCAGGCTGTTATTAAGTAGGTGTTTCCTTTTCAGTGAGAGCAATTCGTATCTCCCTTAGCCTGCGTAGCTGGCGGGATTCTTGTGTCCGGGGTACTTTCTTGGCGGCAGAGCCGCCACGCGAAGCGAGTGGCGAAGCCGACAGGGAAAACCCCTCCTGCAACATTTCTTAAGAGTTCTGAATGCCGCCCACTTTTGTCACCTTGTTTTGAACCATTTGATTACCCAATCAGGAAGAGTGGTGTAATGATCAAGGGCTCTTTTGATGTTGCGCTCGGATGGATCAGAGAGTTTGCAATACGTGACAAAAGGTATTATTGTCTGATGCGCTTTTGTTGTATAGCCAATTTCCAAAAGAGATTAGTTTCTTTTTAAATAAAGTGTAGCAGAGGTCTTTCGAGGATTTCTTTCTAGCGCAAATCTTATTGAGGAGTGGAGCCTGTTTATAGCTTGCTAAATTTGATTTCATTTTCACATATCATGAACGCACTAACTTTCCCTTGGGAAATAGTAGAGATATCAATTATCATTTGATTGGGGTTCAATCGCTTTAATTCTCAGCCAGTTAGAAACTCTCGTAAGCCTGGCTGCGGACTATTCAAAATACCCGAGAATTGTGTCAGGCGGGACTTCAGATTGACTTGTATTATACCCACACTTCTCGCGGCTGCGCCGCCAAAACAATACAGCATTCCCACACAAGTCCCGCCAGCTGCGCAGGCTCTATCTCTCGTTGTCAATCCATTTTATTAATCGGCGTTTGCCGCGACTTAAGAATCAGCTATAATAGCTAATTTTATTTTCTCTTTGACATGATTTGTATATCAAAAAGAGCGATCAATTTTCATCCATCCATTTCAATTAAAGCAAATGGAATTACTTCTCACTAAAGCGGAGAGCCTAGAACTGTGACTTAGTCGTATAAATATGCAGCACCGAAGAAAGACGAAAAAGTTACTTTTTGATCAAATTATCTTAAGGTTTGAACTCGAAGCTTAATTATATAGTGTAAAATAATTGTAATTTACTTTTACCGGTATCACTTGTAATAATAATAAGAATGGAAACTTTATTATTTGTGTTTTTGAATGTACAATTGTAAATCTCGCTACGTATAGGCAATTTACAAATGCTGCTTGAGATTGGATTATTAAAAAGAAAAAAAAAAGGCAAAAACAAAAACAAAGCAAAACAAAAGCCAAAAACAAAAAAATGTCAAAATTGCATTAAGTCTGGGCTATCCCAGCTCCTATTTCTACAACAAAAGATGTAATATGTTGCTCTAATGGCTATATTTATCATTTTCTTGATTATATAACGTTGCTGCTTTTTGTCAATGCCAATGTCATTCATCATGTCTAAGAACGTGAAGCATTCATCGGCGAAAACGTCAAGCGAACTCATGGAGAGATTTACAAATCTCACACATCTGTAATTTATACTCATTTCGTTGATCAAGTTCAGATATTTTTCTTTCTTACGCACTGCATTGTTGTTAAGGTTAGACTCGAAACCAACTGTTAATCCTAGAACATATAGACACTTGGACTGGATTAGGAAAAGAAGATCTGGACGACAATTTTCACCAGTTATTATAGACGGATTCAGAAAACCATTAACATTTGCATAGAGTGAAGAGTGAACATTAATTACAGGTTGAAGTGACTTGGCGATGAAGTTAAGGATTGATTCGTGTCTCCAGGTAAAGCGATTAAGGCACTGTTGACAGCAAGCGACAACATGAAGGAGTGATTCAGGACTAAGGCAAAATGAGCAATCAGGACTTTGTGATAATCCCCATCTTGCCATATTCTTACGTGTAGGGAGGGAGTGGTTGATGTAGCGGATGGTAAAATTGTAAATGTTCTTGGGTAGATGAGACTGGGCCTCTGACCAAGTAGAATTTACAGATGACAATGACTACTTGATAACATTTGAGAAGAAGAAACCTTGAGATGTTAAGTGGTGTTGCAGTTTATCCTCTTGATTTGAACGGAAATCTTTAAGAACTTCCTTAGTGGATTTGTACACATCAAATTGAATATTAGTGTGACAGCTTGACGATTTCCAGATATCTTTTAAGGAATCATTTGGTGACTCTGTTAATGAATTTCGGAGAACTGTTTGGCACCGAGTAAATTTAATAGAGGGAGGACAAATATTAAGACCAAATTTATTGCGTTCTAGGAAAACATTGCTCAGTGTTCCAGGTATCGGAATATCATGCCATTTTCGAATATAGCCATTCACTATAGCTACAGAGTCGAGATGTTCCGTTATCCAGGTTTTGGATAAATTAGCTACAGTGAAATGCCAGGACAATTTAGATAGGATATAGCGACTGTACAGAAGAAGTTTGTGTTTAGGATGTAGTGGCTTTATATCAATGTCATTCATCAAGTCTTGTACAAGAGAGGACAATTCAGACATGTGTTGGTTGTTAGACATGTTGAAGTCAAAGAAGCGACCTAGGTAACGAAATGATTCACCCATTTCCACACAGGGAATTAGAACTCCATTGATCAACAGTTTGGGTAAATATTGGACAGATTTAGTGCACATTTTCTGTATTCCAAAAGTAGAACATTTATCAACTCTTATTATCATGTTCGACCAATTACACCAGATTATAAAGCGGTTGATTAGATGTTGATTTTCTGATTCCTGACCGCTTATGACAGCGGCATATTGGCGTACGGGCCGGGGGGGCGAGGGGGGCTGCAGCCCCCCCAAATTTTGGGCAACTCGGATTTTTTTGGGCAGCGAGAGAAAATTTGGGCAAAACCAGTTTTTTAAGACGTTTCCGTGTTTTTTAAATCATTATTTTGAAGAGATAAATATTTTCTATTTTAACCTGAAGTTGGCGTGATAATCCAGTACTGTTACATTCACACGAGACAGTGGTTACCCAGCACAAAATGAGTTTTTTTTTTATTGTTGGGCACTGTACTGCAATGGGCTATTTCCAGTCGTGAATTGATTAGAATAAACTTCCGCCTAACTTTCTAGAATCATCTCCGCTCGTAGAACAGTGTATGGCAGATAGCATCCGCAATGGGTCTGAAAGTGACGAAGTGGCTGAATAATTCTCAATTTGAATTAAGCGAAGAATCGTAATTTTTTTTAAAAAATCTAAATCTATCGAGTGGTTTAAAAATTGTTCAATAATTTGTTAAAGTAGACCGGAATGTTTACAAAACCGCTAACAAGAGCGCCTTGATACATACTAAAGACTCAAATCCTTTTTTGGCCAGAGCTATTACCATGATCTTTTGCCTACGTTTTTAAAAAGATTGAAACTACTATGAGGTGAAATTGCATGTCAAAAGTGCTTCGTTTTCTACAGATAACAGCCAAACATCAAGATTTTCCTTTTTTGCCGTATTTCTAACGATAAAAACTTTGTCCCAAAATATCTCCGCAACACTCTTACAGATTCCGTGTTAACTTCACGAACATCGAGGCGACCATTGGAGGAAAATGCTCCCGTGAACGATTTTGGAAGAACAGTTTCCAGTGAGAAATGTTCCTGCAAGTATAGTAGCTAATGGTGTCATTTGGTTGCTATGACAACTCTGATTTTATTGCAACCCGGATCATAACAAATTTTCATCTTTATCTAAATAAATACAACTGTGGTGGCAATTTTTCCAAATGTTTGTTTATGGTGTCATAGTCTATGCTCAAAAAAAACTTCACAGGTATTGACCCTGAAAAACTGTATCGAGCCACTTTCATATGCTAGTACGGCCTATGTTGTTGCATCGTATGGCTCTCGTTTCTGTTCGACTTTTTTTTTTTTAAATTTGGGCAACTTGCAAGAGTTTTTTGGGCAAATGGTTTACCGCCCCCCCCCCCCCCCCCCCTCCCCTGGCAAAAAATTGCCCCTACGCCTATGGTCATCGTCAGCGAACTGGAACCAGTGGATGGGATTTAGGAACTTGAGGGAGAAGCCAAATTGATGGTGTTTTTCAGATCTAATATGCTGTAGAAACGTGTTAAAACACAAGTTAAAGAGAAGTAGGCTTAGGCAATCACTTTGGAGTACACCACGACCAACAGATATAAACGGAGTGCGAAATTCATTTGTAAGAATGGAGGTTTTGAAGTCAGTGTAAAGACTTTTCACCAGTGATTTGATATGATCGGGAATGTGGTGGTAAGAGCGGTTTGAATCAAGTTGTGATGAACTTCACCAAAGGCGTTTTTAAGGTCCAAAAGAGCAATGACGAGTGAACGCTGTTTGGTAAATAATAATAATAATAATGATAATGATAATAATAATAATAATAATAATAATAATAATAGCAACAAAACAGTGATGTCCCCAGCATGGTTTAAAGATGCTGGGATGTCTGTTACCGCTATCATTACTAACCAGCGCATGTTTTCCCATCTCCTGTAAATCCCGATTTGCATTCACATTGAAAAGATCCTTCCGTATTAGTGCATTCGCTATTTGGAGAACAGTCGTGAGTTTGTGAAGTGCATTCGTCGATATCTGTATAACGAGACAGGAAATAAATAAATACATAAATAAATAGATGAATAAATAAATAAGGTAGATATTTTAAAGGTAGGTATAGGGAAATAAGAAAAATATACTTTGATCGCATTACTTTAGCAAGAGAGAATCGGGAAAAACGTGGTCTGTACATACTTTGCACTTTCCTCATCCTTATCATTATTTAATCCTGCGTTGCGTTTACATTACTTATCTTATATTAATTTAAAAATTGCAAACCTCCCATGAGCAGAAAAATGTGAATTACTAGTAGTAAGAGCTCTTTTCATGTATCGAATTGAGGTATATTTGAGATTTGGCACTAATCTTACAGTGCCATCGCTTTGGCAAAGGGGTTGTGTTAAATTGAGTAATGGCCTATAATAAATAAAGAATCTCTCTCTTTAGAGAGGAAAGTATTAATAAGCTATATTTTGTTCTTTTCCTGTACACTTAAAAATAAAAAAGGAATCGCATCTTACACTTGAACCTACCCAATTCGCATAAGATTCCTTGATAACCTTGCAGACAAGCGCATCTGTAACCTTGGCAACCAAATCCTGTTTGACAAGATGCACCATTTAGACACGGACTACTCATACAAGGATTCTGCAAAAGTAAATACCGTAAGTAAATGAATAAGTAAATAAATAAATCTTAAAGTAATTGCCTGCTTTCCAAAATAAGAATTCTCCTGGTGTTACTTACATGAGAAATAAGACGGTAAATAGATCCATCTCTTTCTTCCATATCACTTGACTGGGCTTCTAAGTGCGTCATGTCATTAAGTTCACAAAGAGACGGACCATAGTTGTATGATACACAGTTTGGCTCCAAGTAGCATTGTAACTCACAGATTCCCTCTTCAATTTCTTGAAAACTTTTTATCACGTGATTCCTCAGTGCTTTATTTTTCATTTGCCCCTTGAAGACGATTTTTCGACAATGGTCTGAAATTAGAATTACTTATTTATTAATTTATTTACTTATTTATTTATATGTCTATTTATGTATTTATCAATTAGGTCATATGTCAGCATGCGTATGTCGAGGTGTTGCAGCACGCGGGAAGTTTGGAGAGCACGAAAGAGGCGTAAGAGTTCAGAGCAAATCTAGCCTCTTGAGTGCTCACCAAACTTCCCAAGTGCTCAATATCTCGACATACGCACAGCTGAAGCATGAACTAGTTGTTTTATAACATTATGAAAGCGATCAATGCAGCTGTTAACTTAACTTTTTATTACTGTAGTCCGCGCTCAAAGCAGTACGCGTCAATGTAGCGTAACGTGACTAGTATATTCTTTTACCTAACAGTTATGTTTTTGTCGTGAAATTGAGAGAAAGTTTACTCATGTCGCTTAAGATAACATTCAAAAAGATTGTAAAATCAATCTTGAGGTGCCGGAAAACTATTAATTCACCGAAAAATTCCCGTTGAAAGAAATAAATTTGCAAAGAATGATTTGCACACGCCATAGCCCTCACAGCTCGCGCTGATGACAGCAATAACAACACTCACCTCTTTTCGTTACTATTGGTTAACAAATGTAGAACTTTTCTCTTGCATTTACGTTATAAAACACATGGTTAACGATTCATCGTGTACTACTGAGTAATGGATGCACTTGGGAGACGTCTTGAGAGAATTGCTAAGCTCACAAGAACTCGAGGTATAGTTTATTGACGTCATCAGCGTGCTCAATGGAAATATGAAGCACGCTCGCACTATTGATCTTGATTCGGTGAATATTGTAGCTATGTTATAAAGAAAAATGATAACCAAAAAAAAAATAGAAAAGGAAGAAAGGAACAAATTAATTAGATTTAGTACAACATAAGGAACATCTTAAGCTTAGGCCAATGCAATCGTTCAACTTTTCATGAGACGAACCAAACTTAATTATTTAAGTTGATGAATAGTTCGATGTCTTGGTTCGGTTAAGTTGGTGTGAATACGTTTGGATCGTCCAACACGTTGAAGACGGATAGAAAGTCTGAAATCGTCTCTGGGACAAACGTTACCAATCCACCTCATTGTATTAAAGTAATGTCGAAAGAAAGAATCGCCTTTGTTGCAGTTGTTGTTGTTGTTGTTTCTCTCTAAAAGTGCGGGTGGCTATGCGATTTACCGCCGAAACGCGCAGGTGCTTGAAATGCAAATCCACTCCCCTCCGGCTTAGATGATTGGGCGACGCACGTACGGACAATTTTGTCAGAACCAAAACTTATTGGATGCATAGATAACGAAATTTGGTAACATACTCCTAGAAGTGTAAGGGCCATACCCACTCAGACTCTAAGCCCGTTTCGCGGGCGAGAGAGTTCCGTTCGGGAGATGATTTATTACTGAACATCCGCTGCAGGCTAAAATTCCTTTTTAGTATGATTCAGTTGATTGGTTAGTTGATTGGGTAGACGCGTCCTAAGAACGACGTCTGGCCCAATAGACGATCTTAACTCAATTTAGGTAGACACAAACAAGAGTTTGGTTCATCCCTTCTCAAACTCATTAATAATTCATTAAGAAAATACAAAGGAAATTAATGTTTAATGAGTGTTTGGAAATCGGATGAAACACTGCTTAGTATTTGCATCCTTAATTTCTCCTTCAAAAATGATTTTGTTTGAGAAGAAATATCAAACATTCGACACAGTGTTTCATCACCAGATGAAACACCTCGAAGTTCGTCAAAAATACTCCGCTGCGCGTCGTATTTTCAACTCTCTTCTCGGTGTTTCATTTGGTGATGAAACACTGCATCTCATGTTTGATATATTACATGAAAACGACGTTTGGCCTAAGCCATACATGTTCAAATAAAGAAAAATCAAAGATCAAATGAATGAAAGTAAAGGCACTGCATTTTTTTCTTTTGTACAGTATAAGAGTCCTATAAAAAATTGGAAAGCGAAGAACTAGTTTTCGTTTGTTTGTTTTCTCTTTTGGTAATCTGTGCATTCGAATTACACATAGTTACAGGATGACTTTAACCCTCGGATGACACGCAAATTCATACCCCCACCGCGGTACAAGGGGGGGGGGGGGGGTGGATAAAACCCCTCCTGTGAGTTCGAAGCAACAAAAGAGCATAGTTCGTGAGATCACAGTAGATCAATGTTTGCACTCGAAGTACTGAAATGCTTTGGGCCAACTCATCAAACGCAACTTTACAAGCATATCTTTCTAAAAAATATATACGCAGAGTAATTATAAGGTATCTCTTACGGAACGCCAATAAACACCTGTCCTTCGGTCATATTGTCGCTCTTACTGATTGCTGTTACCAGGAAAACAAGTTTATTAAGAACGGTCTCACAGCCTCTTTTGGCGTCTACAATAGTACAGACTGAAACCAAAGAGAAGTTGGTAAAATACGAAGTGTTTTTGTTATCAGTGTATATAGTTTATATTTGCTTATTTATGCGAGGGAATTTTACACAAATCACTCCTACTGACGTACCTGAATTTGAATCATCTCCTATCGATAAAGCAAAGGTAGTGATCCAGATGAAATACATACAAGTAAATATTGAATGGCTTTTAGCCATCTTCGAAATATACCACCAATTATCCCCGCTGTAGGCAAAACGTTTCTGGCAACTAGCAGGATCACTGTGTTATATAAACATCACCGGAAAAAACAGACAAGCTAACCACTGCAGTTGCCTTTTCGAACAATGTCATTTGTTTGCTTGACGTTTGATTTTCCATTGTTATAGCGTTTTTATTTTGACAACTATGTTTTGGAACTACAAATCTTTACGCAGTAGGTGCGTTCGCTGAATAAAACCCGTAATTATAGAGAAACAAAGTAAGATAAAAATATGCCCTGAAATGAATTAAATCTGCTTACGTGCAGCTGGAAGTAGCATTTATAGAGGTACATGGTTTACAAGATTTTCGCTAGATACGTAGTTCCCTTTAAGAAGCGCCTTGCAGAGGGAATTACTTCAAAAAAACAATTTGAGTTCCAGTTAGTAATTTAAATCTAATCCGGTTTTGAGAGTGCATTTTACACAATGGACATAATGTTTCTTTCTTTTCGGGCACATGATCGTCGCGCTTATCAACGTATTATTTCTAAGCCTCCAGCATCGTTATACACAGTCCAGCTCCTTACATCAGAAGAGTAAGACAGCTTGAAATTCGTCACGTACTCATCCCGTAGTCGTAGGACGGAATTCAATTTCCCTGGGTAGCAGCCCCACAAAGTTCATATGTTGTACCAGACCAATTTGAAGCCAATCTTGACTTGATGATCCAAGAGATCTCTCTGCACACCAGGCACTGACTTTGAAATAATGAAGACGGCCGTGGAAGGCAAGGTGATCAGGATATGTTGATGAAGCTGTCATCGGGTCAGCTTCTTTGACGATTGGCAACATCAATGGTATTATCCAAACAGGTAACTATAAAGAAGAAAGTCGAATTTTGCTGGTCGGTCATAGTTTTTCGTGATTATTTCATGAAAGACACAAAACCAAAACCACAAATAGCATCACACTAATCACAAGAGAAAACAAAGAAAGAAATATATACACAACCGCAACAAATACAAGTTCCACCATAAGTAACTCATTCTATGGTCTTTACTTTGATAGACCATATCTCTTGACTGACCCTTCCAGCTCTCATAAGAATTCAAATTTTCAGCAACGTACCTGCCGCTATGCACAGCAAGGAATTCCTTATTCTTTGTTTTTGTGAAAATGTCGGATGTTTGATACTTGAAGTAACTATATATTTATAGCTGTTACACCCAAACGTTGAGTACTTGGAATGAAGATATGATCGTCGCAAAGGTAATTTAACTTAAGCAATTGCAAATTAACACGCAAAAAAAAAAAATTAGGCACTTCAATGGGGTTCAAACCCATGGCCTCTGTGCAACCGCTGCTGTGCTCTAATGCGATGATCATATGCGCAGTCATATGTGTCAGTTATAGAATATAATACTATACAAAGTGTGTTCAATAAGGAAACGTATGGGTCCTTATAGCTCAGCTGGTTGACCGCTGCAGCGCTAACGCAGAGGCCATAGGTTTGGGTGCTGTTGAAGTCCCAAAACATTTCTCTGGTTAATTTGCAGTTGCTTGAATCGCAATTACCACTACGACGATCATATCTTCATTTGCATTTGTATTCCTGCAGTTCACGTTATCTTCTTCTTATGATCAGGATAACTTATTGAGGAATAGTGAATCAGTAATTATAGATCCCATTCCTATCCTATCTAACGCGCCCATCCCCCTCGCCGCTTAAAAGTTGAATAACTTCATGATCAACACCGCTCAAGCTAAGACCTCTGTACTTAGCAACTTTTGAAACATTTTTCAAACTCTTATTTGTAACGGACTTTTAGTTTTATCTTATTTTTTTAGCCCCTGAAGAAGGTTTGTTTGCAAACCTAAATATTTGGCAAATTTGTTTAAATATAGATAGTTTTGTTTTGTTCTTTTGTTTATTTCTCTATCGCGTTGCGGCAAAGATCGGTTTGCCGTTTCATATTCTCTACAAGTTATTATTGTACTGATCCAGGAATACAACTGGAAGATCCAGCACAACTCACCAGTTTGTCCCTGTGGATGGTTTTGCTGATATTTTATATTTTTGTGTCTTTTAAGTAGTTTTGAACGGTGTAGTAGGTAAAATATAAACTAAGAAAACAGCGCTGATTTTTTAGAGTTTTGATCTAGGAGGCGTTGCGAAAGTTCATTTCATGTGACAGCCTTTCAAGCCCTGGTCAAATCGAAGTACGTGTACATATCAAAAAATAAATAACAATTATTCAGCAAAAGTGGAGGTGGCTAGTGGTGGTTATTTAACGAGTCCGCGAATTGTAATTGCTTTAGTATATACTAAAACAGTGAGATAATTGAGCACAAAAATGATGATTTTTAAACTCATTTACTGTTGCCAACGATTGTAATTTTGGCGCGCAATGACCAAACGGCCGTACCCTGCGAGCAGAGGCTACATTTTCGCGGTATGAGCTGGCGTGAGAAAAGTAGCCTCTGCCGACAACCGTTCAATTTTCTATCGTGCATGCGCAAAATTCGTCACGCGATTCGCAAGCAACTGGTTCGTCAAATCTGCGTGAGTTTCGCGGGAATCAAACTTGCGAAAACTAGCGAATTACTGTCCTCGAGCGTTTGCTTTGTTTTTCTGCTTTGCCCCCTCTGGTTTAAAGTATTTTAGCCGCAAAATTTCCACGGATCGTCTTTTCTAGGAAAGTATTTTTATGCTATCAACTGTAGTAAGTTCTGTCTGTTTTGCGGGAAGCACATTTTTCCGACTTTAATATTACCTATCGGGGGCACCCAACGACAATTTTCGGAAAAATATCTGTTCGGAAGGCGATTTGAGATCTAGAATTTTCGGAACATTTGTTGTAAAATTTCTTGCTTACCTGCCTTTCGGGAGCCTTTTTTCTGGCTGAAATTTTCGAACAGGTAAGTTTTGATCCCTATAATTTTCGGATCACTGGACTTTCAGCTAGGAAATCCGAACAGATGAAAAATTTATAGGGGATAAAAATATGCCCATATATCCACTGTTTAAATACTAAAACACGTTTAACAATGTTATGTTTAAGTGGTTTTGAACTATATTCTCGTTGGGTGCCCCTGACCTATGGTAATAGCTGTGCTCAAAGTGAAAAATGAAATTCGCCGACAACGCTACGCAGAAGTGATGCTTGAAATAAATTGGATGCTCTAGTCTCACGATTGTGTTTTAAACTAATGTTATGAATGAACATAGACAAAACAGTAGACAGAAAAATTATTTATCGAAAAATTTTATTCGAAAACCTATAGCTGCGTAATACTAACTGGATCGTGGATCATTTCACGCAAGTAAAAGCTGCCGAAGACATCAAATGTCAACGCCAAAATCTTTATCCGTCTCAAGTCGTATAAAACATTTATGAAACAACTATAAATACTTAAATTTCTATTTGAAAACGGAACTTCCTTGACCATTAATGTGCAAGTTGTACCTGAAAATTATTTAAAAACTTTGCCGCTTTGGTTTCTTTTCAGAACAGGACAAGCGTTCCACCGTGAAGGAAGCCAACCAGGTTGAAGTCCTTGAGGGGGAATCAGTGTTCAGCTAAAAGCTTTTTTTCTGCTTTTTCCACCAAAAGAAAACTGATCGATGATTCTTTTGAACACTCCGGTTCCCATCTGTGTCTTAAAACAGTGCATTTAGCCTTGCATTGAGAGGCGACACAACAAAAATCATCGCAGTATCCATTTTCTTTTCCTTGCAAACAAGAACTACCATATGATAAATTAAATCAGCTTGTTTTGGCATTCCGACAGCTTCAAAATACAGAGCTTATTCAAGTTCTTGACGACGCTCTTTTAAATACATAAACAGGGATTTTTGAAATTGTTTTGAACTTTTCCTGTTGCTACGTTTGAGCTGTACAAGCTGCGTTGATTCGCGTTCGTATGCGAGAATTTGGCGCGAAGGGTGCATGAAAGCGCAATAATGGTCAGCGTTCATTCGCTGACGCAAGACTCACGCAATGCTCTAAACCGGCCAAGAACAAGAAAAAACCCGTTTTCTTAATTTATTCGTCCAGACTTCTGGACGAAGGCTACTTTTCGCACACCAACTCATACCGCGAAAATGTAGCCTTTGCTCGCAGGGTAAACGTCCGCGGTTGTCGCTTTTTCTTGCCGACAAATAAAACTTTTGAAGGCATTTGTTTAGCTCTTGCGGGGAAATTTCTTCAAAAGGAGTTGTGATTTCTTTTTGTATTTAAAATCATTCTGTAAAAAAAAGATTATTAAATTTAGATTTAAGCTTATTTATGCACAAGTCAAGTAAATAAAGTAACGCAAGACTCAAGCTTAATTTGCATTTGTAAACAAAAAACTTTTTCACCGGTTTTATCGATAAATTCGAGTCAAAAAGACAAAGCTTTGCCTGTTAAAACTTCCAAACCGAACTTCCTCTCTTTCTTCGTGTATTTCGGGAACAGCTTGCTTGATTAGTTGTGAAATGTCTTTGCCGGTTTGTTACGGCAGCAAACCGGGAAGGCATTTTGCGCGCAACTTACGCGAGTTTGGCGTCGCTTGCTCGGAGGAACTGGAGGTGAATCGGTGAATAGTGCAGGAAATTCACTGATTGAGTAGCCAATCAGAGCGCACGAAAAACACTATCCACTGTTTTAGTATATACGAAATGCAATTAACCAATATCCTTGTTTCGTCATTTTACTCGCGCGCTCACCGCTTGTCGGTTGTTCTTTATCTTTTGTTTTTTTTTTCTCCCTGTATAGGAATGTAAAATAATGATAATGATAATGATAATGATAATGATAATGATAATGATAATGATAATGATAATGATAATGATAATGATAATGATAATGATAATGATAATGATAATGATAATGATAATATTCGGAGGCTTTAAAAAATAAATAAATCCCTTTCTGGCTTGCTGGAATATCTGAGGATAATGTCCTTAGCTAATATCGGGGGATACTGCCCTTAGCTGAGATTATTTACCCCCGAATCTTCGCCTCTCAGGGAAATGTTTACTTCTCGGTTAATCTCTCAGCCAAGGGAATTTTCCTCCGGCATAAAAGCCGCCACAAGGGGTTTATTTATTAATTAGCCTCAGCTCGCAGCAACACCCAAAGGTAGATTTCATGAAACATATGCAACGTGTTGCCTTTAAATATTCTAACCACACACTCCCGTCACACTAGAAGGCAAAATTGTCTTGGTATTTTTTTTTTTATCCCATTGTCCAATTTGGTCCTATTCCCTTGCCATTTTAGTTATTATCATCATCATCATCATCATCATCATCGTCATCATCATCATCATCATCATGACTATCATACTCCTTCAACGGTACGGGTATGACTTTGCGTGTACGTCCCGAGGGTTAATCAAGAGAGGGTGAAAGTAGGGGACTAATAAGCCTTTGGGAGTGTGTGAGAGCTAAGGGAAACATTTTTGTACTGGTATATGAAGAATTATTTGGACGTTCTACTGCAAGGAGTTGGGGCAACTGGTGTAATTGGAAGTGAGGAAACTGTCAGTAAAGACTAATTCAAGACATCTTGGAGCAATGAGAAACTCGACAGTTGGAAGGGAAAACCTTATGGACGTCGCCGTTGTCGGATCGTAAGGTTCCTAGTGTTTTTCTACGGAACTTTGTCTCCAGGGTTTTTCGATTCTTATTTGTATATTTATTTTATATATTTTTGGGCGATTATAACGGTATCTTCCGGTTATCACAAACTTCATTCTCACAGATTTGTTCTACTATTGCCAGTTATGAAGAAAGAAACGTGGAATTTGAGCTAATGAGAAACGGAAAAAATAATTTGAATGTAAAATTCGATCGCTTACACAATGATATATATATATGGATGAGGACATGCAATTCTCAATTAGTGGTCACTCACCTTTGGGGCTTTTCCCTGCCGAAACTCTCAAAGATACTGACGTCATTAAGGTTGCTACAACGCCAACGCCAGTATTGTTTTATTTGAGTTTTTGGTTTTGTTTTTGTTTATATTTTGGTTTTGTTTGTCTGTTTGCTTGCTGTTGTTGTTGTTGTTGTTTTTCTTTTTTTTCAGGATTAGGTTAGGCTTCGCTATTCAACACGGCATACACAAAGTCTACATACCAACAAAAAGGAAATAAGATAATATATGATACCCAAAGAACTAAACTAATTTATAGTACCAGCGATTTAGCCTATTAAGGCATATTCTATGCAAAGATGTTATCAGTTTAACCCCACATGTATTTCCCACTCGCTAAAAAAACTAATAACTTCAAAACCTTTTAAGGTATGACCACCGACTTGGCTTCTTTTTCCTAAAAAATATCTAGAAACATTGTGAAGTCGTGTTGATGTGTACGTCAACATTGACCTAGCCGCTGGCAATCAAGTTTTGACAGCCATGTTTTTTTTTTAATTGGCTTTTTTCCTAAAAATGCTTTATTTCTATTTTTATTTATCGAATTATAGCATTAACCCTCAGACGTGCATGCAAATTCATACCCCCACCGTGGTGAGGTTGATGGAACCCCTCTCCAGAGTTTTTAGATATCTTGCAATATTGTGAAGCGATTTTGCTTTCAGTGGAAAACCTTCGATCTCCACTGCAAGATGAGGTATATTTTATCGGTGGTGGCGCTGCTGGAAAACCTTTGATCTTCTTAACAAGACGAGGTATATTTTATGGGAGGTGGCGCTGTTGAAGGCCTGTGGCGTCACCAACAATGGTACCATCTTGGCCGCCATCTTGGATTTTATCAAGAATTAAAAATCATGTTAAAATCGTGAGAAATAGTTCTTTTGGGGGGCTTTGCATGGAAAATAACACATGAATAAGCAAATTGCATTATTTGTATTATATGTATTTTCACCCAAAAATGGCTTGACCACCTGCTATTTATGACGTCATATCTCGTAACCATAGCAACTGACCATCAATAAGCCTGTCTCTCTTGTCTTGTGTTGCTTCTATATATTAGAAGCTTCGCTTCTATATATTAGAAATGTTAATATATACATCACCATTTAGCCTGCAAACGCAGACGTATTTCAAAGTTGGAAATGAAAACAAATATATAATTAAGTAAATAATTATTTAAAACTCAAATTTCACAATGGTCGGAGGAGTAGTTTACATTCCAAATGAAGCAAGACATTAAAATATCTTAATTAGAGAAAAAGTTTCTTTAAATTTTTGCCATTGTAAAGGCATTTTTGACGTTTCTAGAAAGTATGACGTCATAACTCACACCTGTCATTAGCAACAACATTAAAGATTTGAAGCGGTGTTCAAAACGTTACAGACATTTTTGCTACACAAACGAAAACCCCATCTCAATCGGGTAAAATGGCGTGAAGTTACAACTAATAAAAGAATATCAAATTTACCGCCAAATGACTATACATGGTCAAAACTAGAGGTATTTTAAACACGAGAAAATCGACTGTATTGGCACAGGAGCTAGAACAAAGTTACATAAAATCAAAATTGCAGTTTTTTCTACTTAGTGTATGTGGTGCTATGATGCGCTTTTCGTCGCGAAATACGTCATTGTGACGTCATAATGACGATTGAGATGGGGTCTGCACTATAAATCATAGAAATCATAGAATTCTATACAGAAAACTAATATAAAATTATGACCATTTCTTTCCCGAAGTTTTATTCTGATGCCAAATTTGGACATATTTATGACGTCACAATAGCAGTAACATGGAATGGAAAAAAAAAAAACAAAACAAAACAATTAACAGGAAGTTTATCAACCTTCGTCCCTACCGAGTTTCGTCACATTCCATGCTTTCTACTTCTGTCTATGCCCTACGACTCTCGGTTTTAAGAGGTATGGGAGGAAACGCCCTAGCAAACGACCACCGTGTTTCAGTCGGTTTAATGAATAACGATAAATAATTTCTCGAAGGTTTCCTTAAGTTGGAACTCGGAAAAAGGGATTTTGTGTTTCTACACACATTACGAGCATTGTTTTAGTTGTGAAATAATAGCTATCACTTTTCGCAAATAACTCCTTTCGTGTTCTGGCATGAGTTATCGTGCCACTCTGCGTCATACTTCTTGTTATGATGAATTCCCATTCGTATTCCTACGCAGTCCTGCCCACTGCCGGCATCATTTGGTTGGTCACTTCTCCAGTTGTTATAACTAGTCAATCCAGTTCCGTCAACCCATGTCCATACACCTTCATGATCGGCATCAGACAGTCCAATCCAGTAATCCACTTGGCCTGTTAGATATGTAGCTGAAATGAAATTATTTTCGTCATGAGATTCAATCTTCACCAGACTGGCGCCATGGTTGTCACAGGTAGTTTTGGCCTCGTTCCAATTTTTGACTGATGTGAATAATTTGTAGCACTTTTCTCCGTGTCTGTTCCAATCTGAGTCGCAAACTGAAGATTAAGATTAAAAACGGTCAAGTTAGTTATGAATTAATTGTCGTGAGAATGAGAATAAAAATGGGAGTGGGAATGCGAACGAGCATGAGAATGAGAATGAGATAAGTAGTTAAAAAAGACTGTAGTTATAAGGAACGATGAGTTTAAATTCCATTGATGGTGTAAAAACCGTGTCTTTATCTTGTGTATGTCAAGCCTAAGATCATGCTTTCAATGAAGCCTTCATCGTGCGTAACAGGTCGTGCTTTTATCGAGGCTGGGTTCACAGCTTTCTTGTGAGTGGTCGGAGCCTCGGATGGAAGTTAAATCTATTCGAAGCGATTCCATGCTCGTTTTTCAAAGATTTTTGTGCGATGTGATGTATTCACACAGCAGGTCTATGGATGCTTGTCCATGAGACTGGGAAAGGACAGCCGTTTCACGGGAATTATTCGACATTAGATTCTCATACAAACACTGTAATTTCTCACACGTTTGCCTACACGTCAAAATGGCGTCTAAAACCGTGACAAGGTCTATTCAACCTTGTTTTCTTCACGGCGGATCAGAGCGCTTGGCGTGTTTTGAACTAACCGACGCAGTGAGTTTTCTGAAGAAACTGGAGGTTCATTCTGTATTCTATGGTCAAGGGAAGTACGTTTTTAAAAAGAGAATTTGTTTACTTATGAAAGGTTCATGCCCGATTTCTATACATTTTGACATCAGCGAGGAAGAAAAACCACAAAATGTACATTTGAAATTGTTTTTTTGCCATGTGCTCAGCCTATTTAACTTGCGTGAACGGATCCAGGATCCAGTTAGTGTTATACGCGAATTGCGTTTTAGGATTAACGGATAGGTTTTTGAATAAAAATTTTCAAGAAATTAAGTTTAATTATCTGTAATTGTTCATTCATAACATTAGCTCAAAACACGATCGTGACACTATGGATCGTAAGATTTTTAGAAACACTTCACAATTAAAACTGAAGAGTTGTTTGTACAAGTTCCATTGAACTGCTATTCTTTTTCGTATTCATCACTTGCCATTCAAGAATTTTGCAGTGTGCTGCTCTTTTTCCATACCTTCTGCCCTGAATACAGCTAAAACCGCATATGATTGAAGTTTGTTTTCAGTTGTTTGTTTACGGCCTTATATTCCCGCTGAAAAAGTGACCTTGTCTAAAATATGAAAGAGTTCTCCTCTATTCTAAAGACAGACTCGTTGGATTTTCGAGCCCGAGTTTGTCGTTATTATTTTTATTTTAAAAAAGTCGTAAGTTGCTGTATCATTAGCATCTATAATTTGTAGTGAAATTAACTATGTCTACCGCACATTTCTCAGCAATGCACTTCACAACACCTGAACTAGACTTGCTACAAGTCGACCTCTTGGCGAGCGGAGCGAGTCTTGTTTGGCCGCGAAGCGGCCGACCGCGAGCGACGAAGTCGCTCACCATATGAAATCCGCAGAAGGACTTTTTTGAAAGTTTACACCTGAACACAAACCGCACAGTTTCAGTAGGTTAGAGATTGAATTATAGGGTAGTTATGAGTACCGAAAAAGGTTATCGATTGATTTCTTTTTATATGTCTGCCTTCAAAGAAAATATACACCTTGCGGGTAAAACTTTCTATCGGATATTGTAAGGCTGTATAAATGTAAAGGCTACACATTGATAATTGTTCGTCCGAGCCTAATTAAAACAAAGAAGAACAAGAACGAGAACGAGAACGAGAACGAGAACGAGAACGAGAACGAGAACGAGAACGAGAACGAGAACGAGAACAAGAAGAAGAAGAAGAAAATAAAATATAATGAGCTTACGGGAACATAAGGGCCGAATTTTTCTTTTAGGTCTTCACTTTAAGACAGAAATGCTGACTCTAGCAATCGTAACCTTTAAAATGCTGCTAGTTAAAAGAGACATGCAATTTAATAATTTTTCTCAATTCAGGTTTGTTTGCGGGTTTTTTTTTCTTAATCACTTAGCCCCTCCCTCTAAAGGTGAACTGATGCTGAAGGCTCCTTATTTGATATTCATTTGTTTATTTATTTGCCTTTTTTTTGGCTTACAGTTCATGCTATTAGTTTAAATTTGATTGCTTTTATCAAAAGTATAGAAACGAAGGCTTCGCTTTTAGCCCTTTCTGGCCAATTTCACTGTAGCAGCAACGCAAACGACACTATTAATGGAGGTTAATTCTAAAGTAGGTTGAGTTTGATCGTCCGGGTGACAGTGACTGACGTTGTACGTACAAAGTTGTTTAATATTTCCTTGTCATCACGTTAAGGCTTATTAAAGCAAATTAGATGCTGTGCAATAGCTCAAAGTCCATTATTTCCAATCTTTTTTGGCTTACTGTGTCTTTCGATTTGGTCCCCGTCATGGTGCTACAGTGTATTTGAGAACTGTCGATATTCAAAATAATATTTTTGATTGACACTCCGATTAAGAGCCAATCAGTTTATTTTCCTTACAATTTTAGCCTGAGAACGCAGTCTTGAGTGTCTTAGGTCGTCGCCTCTGAGCGTCCTCTGTCAAAAACACGTGTTCGATTGCAAGATTTCAAGAGAGTCCTTTGCAGAAGTTCCCTTCTAATTCCTTCTTCCTCGCGTAACCATTGTGTTCTCACACGCCTTCATTTTCGTTTCTCTACTTCTTTAACACCTGCCACACAGGTTAATTTTTAAAAGCACTTCATTAAGTTAACAGATAGGTTAGCATTTGCTTAGAACTGATAAAGGTAATGTATTTTAGTAAGTAAAGCATCTGGGGAGAAATGAATGGCACCAATGTGGCCCAGATTCGAATATTTATTTATTTATTTAGTAACTGATGAACCAAGGTAAAGCTGGTAAGATGTTAATCGGTCGGTCAATAAACGCTTCGGACTTCTCGTCGAAATAAATTATCAATGCTCGCAGCCATGTAGATATTTTTGTATGGGAACAAATTTTCATGGCCAATTTCTTTGAATGTGTTGTTAAGGCCGATTTAGGAGGCAAGGTTTTTCCTTACGACTATCGTGCACGACTAGCATACGTCGTGACTTTCGACCATCCAAACGCCCACACTCTTCGTTTACTACATCCTCATGTGTCGTGACGTATGCCATAGTCGCGCACGATAGTCGTAAACAAAAACTGTACCGTCTAACTCGGACTTAAAGATTTCAAACAAAACAAAAGACAAATCACGTTAGGGGCCGACCATTTAACTCTTGAGGGGGGGGGGGGGGGGGGTGGGTGATTTTGAAAAAAAATTTCCTGCAAGCGCTTGTCGGAAGAAAAAAATTGCATGCAGCACAAATGTAATAAAGAGCTTAAGGGAAAAAAAAGGGAAAAAAATATCCTGCCCACCATATTGCTAGAAAAAAAAATTCTTGATGACCAGAAATCACCCACCCCCACCCTCAAGAGTTAAATGGTCGGCCCCTTAGTGCATTAACGATAATTTTTCACAACTGACTTACATCATCTGTCACATCACATCACATCTATGTCCAATAAGGGACGGACCATTAGAAAACTTATGGGGGGGGGGGGGGGGGGCGGGCGAAGTACAAAAAAAAAATTCGCGCAAGGGAAAATTAAATGAAAAAAATTCTTGCAAGCCAATTAACCCTAAGAAATATTCATGCAAGGGCCTGAAAAAAATTCATACAAGGAATTTGATAACGAAAAAAAATTTCTGCAGCTCGAAAATTCCCCTCCCCCCCCATAACTTTTCTAATGGTCCGTCCCTAAATAGACATAGATTGTCGGTTAATCCAATTATAATGAAATTATTATTCATTTCTGATTGGCTAAAGTCCCAAGCATAATTCATCATAACCAGCTATTGTCGACCAAATTTAAAAGAATTTTGCGATGTGTGAAAAGTGGCGTCAAGTGTGCAGCAAAATTGCCAGATTATTGAATAATTAAAAGAAAAGACCTTGGGACGAGCATGAGTTGTTTTAGCAGTGAGTGCAACATGACGGAGCATGTCACTCGTTTCACGAGAATCGAAAGAAATAGGCGAGCTATTCGCTAAGAAACATAGCAGGAACAGCAAGAAGTCAACTCAACGGACGACACATCTGCTATTTCAGAACTAAACAACTATTTACCTCTTAAACGTGCCGATAATTATGCACTATCGAAGATAAACTTAACATCGATGGAACTAGTAAGCATGTTTTTGGAGGTAAGCATCTAGGAGAGTATCATCCGCCTCTCCCAACGGCCTCAGTGAATAACACTCTCTTCGATCTCCACAATTATTCAAATGATACTCAGCGTAATTCAATATTTGACTTACTTTTTATGCAGCTTACGCCATCGCCAGTGTATCCGCTCAGACAAGTACACTGAAATGAGCCTGGAACATCAACACATGGGGCAAATCTAGAACAGCTATGGCTACCATCCATGCATTCCTTGATATCTGTTCAAGTTAATCATATTATTGTTGTATACTAATTTATCAATTTATCTATTGACCTGAATTATTTTTTAATCTATTTATCTCATGTAAAGTGAAGTTAAATTACCTACCTAGCAATTGAAACCGTCTCCCGTGTATCCAATCGGACAATTGCATTGAAATGAGCCAGGAACATCGACACATGATAAATTTGCTGAACAGTTATGGCTGCCATCTAAACATTCCTTGATATCTGCAACAGGAGATCAAACCATGTTAAGAAACGGCCAAGGACCTTGCAGTCTGATCATGTTGCGCACTGGACTTGTGGTCTAATTAACACCTTCTCTGCAATTATTTTAAGACGCTAACTCGAGGTACTATGATTTGGATCAAATTTTCCACCCAGGCCTTCACCTCATTTTATAGTGTTTGTTTATTTAAGTGGAATGGAGGAAATGAGGTATTATATATTTTTATTATATACATACTGAGAAATACTCACCAAAAAGCTATTTCGTAAATTTTCGTACGCAAATTAGTTCTAGCTGTTTTACACGAGATTTGTTGGCAGGGTTTTGTAATGTAAACTTGTCGAGTTAAAAAAATTCGGCCTTATACAAAGAAATGTAACCTATAGATTACAACGTGTAAATTGGCTGCCATCGAAGACTATAGTGTCTAATAACCAGCCGTTATAAAACAATGGTGGTCTAGGTGGGTGATTTGGTTATTTTGTTTGGGAAGAATTATTTTCCAGGCATAATCTACTGTGATCAAGAGCCATTGTGGCTCTTGACTGTGATTGACAATGATTGCTAATGTTTGGGTGTACATATAGGACTATTAACTCGATGTAAGATTTGTTTCACTCTAAAATCTTTCTCTAAAATCACTTAGCATTTCCCTCAAAAGTCTCATGAATGTGCCGTAACGTTCACCTATTTTTGGATTGCCAGTTTATTGTTTGATTTAACTTAAGGTATCAGCCACCCTTAAAATTGCCTTTTTTTCGTATTTGAGGTTTCAACGTTTTCAAATAGATATGCTTGAGAGCTTTCTTTTAAAAAAAAAATTAGAAGAAAATATTATTTCTGTCGAAAGATATCGGGGGTAAAAGATTTTTTCTCGTTAATTATCTTAATTGATCGTTGACAAGATCTGTCATACCCGTGTCATATATCACCGAGTGCGTGCTTCGACACAACACGTGCGAATTGTCTTCGCGTTGTTTATAGCCTTTAGTATTCTCCGTGGATATTTAGCGTTTGCCGCCAAAAAAAGAGAAAATTTCGTCATCGAAACCGAGAGCGAAAAGGAAATCGAAGAGTGAGTTTGACAAAGAATGGGCCGCAAAATTGGCAGAGAGCGTCAAAGGCTCATTTTATCAGCAAGAGAAGTGGCTCGAGGAGTTGGATATTCAGAAAAGCGAAAATGTTGCAGTTGCTGAGAGTGCAAGCCGCTCCAAAATCCAGCTTGAAGAGCCAGATGAAGAAAGTCAATTAAGCTCATCGACCCCATCTGCTGATGGAACGTGGAAAACAATAAGCGGTCGAGCTATCGTATCGAGCGAAAAGCTGCTTGAGAAACTGGACGAGTCTGTAGCTTGTCGATTTTGCCAGGGAAGAGTCCAAGTCATGGAAAATGTAGCGACTAAGCATGGACTTGGTTCTACCTGGAGAATCCAGTGCGAGAATGAAAGCCGTCCGTCGCACAAGACAAATTCTGTTTTTAGTTCTTCCGAGAAGAGCAGAGCGTTTGAAATAAACCGGGCCTCAGTTCTTGGCCTTCGAGCAATCGGTGGTGGACATTCGGCGGCTTCAAAGTTTTTTGGCCTGGCGCCGATCGACAAAAACGCCTGGGCGGATCATACGAAAAAGGTCGAAGGAGAGTTAAAACTTTTGCTCGAGAAAGAATTAAACCGTGCTTCTCGTGGTGTAAAAGAGTGGAAGTTTTCCAACGGAGAAATAAACTGTTCCCTTGCTTGCCGCGAAAGTTTGTTCCTGTTACATGTTACCTGTCAAAGTCCTATTGTTGGAGAAAATTGATCCCTCTCTGATATCAATCAGAATAAACATTTAGGTGTTATAATCTCATTCCAGGTAGGATGCCGCCAAAAATGTATTTTCTATTTTATCACCGAACGCAAATTTTGCCGATCGACTCGTACGTTTTGAACTCCAAGTCGGCAGCCTTTCAGTCAATTTGGCTAAAATTTGGCCAGAGTGATGCCATATATCTCTTCTACAAAACCGTGTCTGCGAATTTTAATACTCCTTTTCATTTTAAAGCTAGAGCTTTTTTTTCCAAGGGGAGTGTTGACTAATTGCCTTTCCCAACTTCATTTGCTAATAAAAGAAACACAAACGCACTTGTCAAAAATCCGAGACACGGTTTTTTAGTGGAACGTGTTGAGAAGCGAATGCGGTGTTAATTGTTTTCTTCCGTTTATTTCCGGCGGGAGTGGAACATGATTTATAGAGAAGTGTACTTTTACACAAAACGTTCCAATTTCGAAACACATTTAAGTAAATCGTTTTTGTTAGTTCAAATCCATAATCTGGAATTATTAAGCTTTTAAAAAATATATGGTTTATAGGGGTTTTTATAAAAACAACTAACGCTACAGCGATCCGCGCGCGGACGGTCCTGAAGGGTGGCTGATACCTTAATTATAAATTTACTAATGGGAGCTTCGCTTTTAGCCCTGGATGAATCTATATATTATAAATTGATCATTTAATCAGTTATTTTCACCTATAAGAAGCTTAAAGCCCTTCATTGGCACCTCAAATGCACAATTTGTTACATACGAACTACATTATCGACATACCTAAATTGCATTTTTCTCCGTAATAACCTCGAGGACAGATGCATCTGAATCCTTGATCTCCGTACCCTGTTTGACAGGTTGCATTGTTGGGACAAGGGCTTCTTAGACAGGAATCCTTAAAAAATAAATTGCTCCTTCATATTTTCACTTTTATTTCTACACCACTTTAAGTTAATCTTTCAATTTGCAAACTGTCCTTATTATTATCCTTATCATTATCCTTATCCTTATCATTATTTTTATTATTATCATTATCAATTATATGAAGGACGTTTGCAGTTATATACACGACTTTTGCAGTTGCAAAAACAAAGCCTGAGAAAAATTTAGGCTTGTACGGAATTCGATTCGAGCTCTGCGATACCGGTGCAGCGCTCTACCAATTAAACGAACAAGTCAACTGGGAGCAGGTCATTGAATTGGTTCGTTATAAACCCGTGAAAAGATGACGATGAAGTTGTGAATATATGAAAAACAAACATTATTATGAGAAGATGGAATCATAATCTCATTTTATTTCGATGTATTTCCCGTTTCTTATCAGCAGTGTGAAGCGGTGGTTCCTTTGCCAATCAGGAGATCGAACGTGTTTAGTGCTGTATAAAAGACTTGTTATGTGTTTCGCGCGGCCCTTCCAACCATTACCATCAGCCTGTACTAGTGACATCCCTTTGACGCTTAGTTGAAAATTTTTCCTACCACCTCCCAAGTCTCCGACCTGCCACCGTCTACATCTTCTTATAGCTTTATCTTCTTTAGTGTGTCGTAAGTATTTGCTAATTTGTGGCGGATTTTTGTCCCCACCTTTCCTGAAGAGATGTTAATTAGTTAATTTTATCATTGGTTTCAATTAAAAACGTTACGCTTGTGGCCATTTATCCCAAACAGTTGAGATTCTTGCTCGGGTCATCTCTTCAACAAACCAGTGCGCCACCATGCGGAGCTCTCGATCGTTTTCGTAATTTCGGTTTGGGAAGACTCGCAATAAAATGATATATGTGAACTGCGGAGTGAAGAATTATGTGAAGGACGATCATCGCAGTGATCATGTACGCACCGTTTGCAGGCTTTCTCTTCGCAACTGCAAAAGTTGCGTATATAACAGTACTGCGATGATCTTCCTTCATATAATTCAAAAATCGACAAAATCGACCCGAGACCTTAGTCTCCCATCACCTTTCTAAGGATATGTGCTGAGCCAAGAAGTGAAGTCTGTGGCATTCTTCTTTTCCTCTCTGGATTTTTCAACTGCCCTAATGGCCTATCAACGTTAAGTAGAAGCCGTAGTTAAAATAAACAACTTTTACTTCTTAAAATAAGATTTACCTCATTTATTGCAACGTATTTAAAGCCTATTCTTGCCTCAAGTTCTCCATCTGACCCTTGCGAATGGTGCACGTCACTTAGTTCGCACACAAATAAACCATCACCAGATTCACCATAATTATAGGACCGACAGTTTGGCTCCAGGAAGCAGTTTAATTCGCAAACGTCAATATCAATCCTATGGTAAATTCTGATCACGTGGTTAATAAGTGCTTTATGGTGCATTTGATCTTTAAATTCAATTTTCCTACAGTCATCTAGGAGGAAGAGAAAATAGAATAAGTCAACAAATATCAACTTCGAAAGGAGGGAGGGGGTAGAGAGAAGGGAGGACCTTCAGAAGAAGCTACCATTAAAAGGTTGCTCATGAGTTAAGTGGACTACGGTGAATATTTCACATAAAGTACAAATAAATAATTGCAACAAAAAATTAATATTGCAAAACCAAGCCTACGGCATGTGAGGGCTCCTTGATTGTTTAAAAAATAATGAATAAAATGTTAAATGAAATAATTATTAAATCATCTTAAATCCCTACCACGCGGGAAGACTACGTACTGTTATCAAGGAATTCATTAAAGGAACCTTCAATATCCTAAACCTTTTTTTTCACCTCTGGAAAATTATCCTTATTCATACCCAGGGGGAGGGGGAGCTTCAAGATTCCCTCCCTCGCCTAAATGTTGAAAAACTTGCCATCTGTCCAAGCCATGAGCGCCAACCTGAGCGAATTGTTTTTCGCTCAATATCATTTTGAGTCGTTGTGACGTGTAGGTCAACATTGATGTTATTGTGGTTACAATGACAATTAAAATTTTTCCTGAAAAATTAGATTTACACAAATTTGCTCGGGACAAATATTGTGCAAAAAAGTGTAAACTAGCAGAAAATTAAAGGCAAAAATAGCCTGCTACACTTAATTGTAGCAGTTTAAGACAAAGATGGTAAACAGTGAAACCTGTGTACAACGGTCACCCTTGGAAAATAGCAAGGTGATCGTTATATACAGGGTGACCGCTATATACAGGTCAACTTTTCAGAAAATATAAAGGAAACTGAAAAGTTGTTCAATGAGCGTAATATACAGGGTGACCGCTATCTACAGGCCCGTTATATACAGGTTTGACTGTACCGCATTTGCATCCCAGTTTACAAGGTGTTTTAAATTCAGTGGCAAAAATGTTATTTCTGACGAATGAACCCGCGAAGAAGGCAGAAATAAATATTTTGACGGCACGAGATACAACAGGGCCTGGGTACTAGGCCGGGTGCACCATGGGTAGCCATATCGGGGGTATATAAGGCTGCGTATATCACGTGTTCGTCATCTAGGCTTACGAACCAACCTCTCCTTGGTTTTTCTTAACGTTCTTATCGGCTCTTTCTTGCGTTATATCCGTCAGCAAAGACGAAGTGTCGGATCTCATTGAGGAGAATAACAAACAGTTAATGGACTCGTTTAAAGTTTTGTTAACAGAAACCGTTGGTCAAATCAAGCGCGCTAATGAATATTTGGCCGAGCAGCAGATGAAGGAAATTAAGAAACTAAAGTATAACGAACCACGTAAGTTCAAGAAGAAGGCCAACGAAAACCAGTTTTAAAAGATCCACAGTGCAGAATTTTGCGGCCGTGTAGCGTATTAGGCCCGTAAGAAGAAGAAGACCACTCAAAAACAGATCGTCGCCAATGGGAACGCCGGCGTCCACCTCAACTTCACATATGCAACCCCAGCCTCATGTCAAACGTTCCTGTTTTAATTTTCGCCTTCTCGACGACCCAGTGTCGGGACCTGTTTTGCCCGTGGAAAGCGTTCCTGTTACCCGACGATGGACGAGCCAAACATCCCAAACTCCCAAATGGCTAGATGAAGGACAACAATCAGGTGCAGTCTACTCTAATTTAGTACTGAATTTTTTAGGCGGCAAGCCGTAATATGGATCAGGATTGTCTCCATATTATACCAGTTTCTTCTGACGTTCACCCCGCTAGTTTTAGGCGCGGTTTAGAGCTCTGAGTGTACCGTTGATATTTCTATTCTGCCTTCAGTTTGGGGAAGACTTTTCACAGTTATCTATTTCTGGCATACTTTGCTAGTTTCTCTGTTCATTTTGAATGTTTTTAGTCTTAGTTACAAATTCCCTTCTTCCAGCTTTTTATGTTTTTTTTTTACAAATCCTACAATGCCTCTGCACGTGTTTACAGTTCTTTTTGTCCGTAGCTGTTAATGAGCTTCCCAGCCTCAACCTCCTTTTAAAAGTTTTTGCATTCCAATATCATTTACCCGCTTTCTGTTTGACGCGCCGCTCCGGCTAACAAAGGTTAATCCTGGATTTTAGGCACGTTTGCACTTTTTTCTTCAAACAGAAATTCAAGTGCGAAGACTTGTCCATGGCCACTTATATTTTTGATATGGGTTTTTATTTATTCATATTTTACCTCTAGTGCGGTTATCGTAATTTTCCCTGATCACCAGTATTTCCTTGCGTTCACCTGGGATCTCGGCACGTGGGTTTTTAGGTATATTCTACTTTGCGCGCTTCCCTTTGGGTTCTTGTCAGCCTCCCTCAAACCGCTTCAGAAATCTAGAAGAAGCCAAGGTATCCCTATTGCCATTTTTCTTGACTATGGTCTAGCTATAGGAGGGGGAGCCTATCGCGTTCAGGCCTTAATTTACAGTTTGCGGGCTGTCCATGCCGATTTGCTTTAGTCTCGCTTTGTTCGAATTCCTATGAGGAAAAGTCCCTGTGGGAGCCCGTTCGAATTTTCTAGTGGCTTCGCGTTCATCTCAACATAACACTCTGGATGGAAGTATTAGAGCCACGGATGAACGCATTGCTAGATTATCTCGCGACCTGGCGGCTTTGTCTTCATATTAGTCGTCCACCACAGTCCACGTTCTACGCGTCCCGTGTGTAGCCGCCCATAGTATTTCCCTCTCGAGTAGCGTGGGATCCGTCGCGTGCATTATGGCCCGATTTCTTTTCTCAGTTGTTTACTCAGCTGTTTCCTGGGATAGCTAGGTTTTCCTGTCCGTTGATTCTTTGTATGAAATTGAATTTTGGTCGAATTATGTTAGCCTCTCTACGGCAAAATTTATCGAGGGGTTCCAGTTCGCTTCCAGTGAGAGTAAGCTCCGGCTTCTCCGATGCTTCCGATTCAGCCTGCGGCGTTTAAGTGGAGTCTGAACCTGAGTTGATTTTTTATCGGAATTGGTCGGAAAGTGTTCGTAGATCGACTTAAAGAGAGCTCAAAGCGGTTTGTCTTGCCTTACTAGCCTTCGCGAGCCCTTCATCTAATTCCAAGGTTTTTTGGTATTCTGACAACCAGAACGTCGAATCCATTCTCCACAACGGCAGCAGGAAATGCGATCTCAAAGAATTTACCTCTAGTTGCTTTTCAAATTTGCTCCCATCATTGTATTTCGTTCGAGGTCAAGTGGATCCCTAGGGACCTGAACGCTAGTGCGGTCTGTATCTGCAAGCTCGTTGACTTCGATGGTTACGGCCTCAACGATTTTGTTTTGCTAGGGCTAATTCACCTCTTAGGTCCTTACATTATTGACAGGTTCGCCTGTAGTTACAACGGCGAGTTGCCTTGGCTTAACTCTCTATTTTTTCAGCCAGGCTGTTAGGCTGTTTATGCCTTCGCTCAAAATTGGGGATAGGACAACAACTGGCTTGGCCCACCTGTTTGCCTCATTGTCAGAGTCATGTATATCAGACACATTGGGCTCTGCGCGCTCACGGGAGCCCTTATTCCTCACGTATGGAAGTCAGCTATTTTCTGAAATGTTTCTACTAGAGATGGAGTGCATTGGAATAGTTTTGTTGTGGACTGGGTTTTATTGCTTAAGTTCCAGGGATTATTTGTTCCAGGGAAGGTCCGTAATTCCCTTTTCAGAACCAGGCCTTTATTTTTTGGCGTCATAGCGCTTCGAGTTTATTTTCGGCGCCCCACACCTCCCTCGTCCCTGGCGGGCCTCTGCTCTACGCCGCCTGACGGAAAGTGTTGCCTGTGCCTCTACACGCGTGTTATGCGTACCTTTAGGTTTGGACCCATTAGGTTTTTGCATGTAGCCTTTTGACCCCCCACTTCCCTTTTCCGGTGTTTTTTTCTTTTTTATTGCGTGATCCTCACATTTTCTTTTGTATTTTCGATTACTTTTCAGATATATTCCGCTCTGGTTTCTAGCGCGGGCCCCAGAATTTCCCACCAGAGGGTTGAACCCTGAGGCTGACAGACAGTCTACAATGCAATCGACGGTTCTCTCCTCAAAGGCAGTTAGTACGACAGTGGTGTACCTTCGTGCTTCTCGCATGTAAAAATGTTTCGCTGCCAGTAAGCTTCCTTCCTGGGCCTGTCCTGCCAGTCCCTGCCATGTTGCCTTGTATTTGCAACACCTCATTGAAGAGTCGCACTCCCCGTGCGTCGTAGACTCGGATGTTTATGGTATTAAATGGGTTCATACCATGGCGGGTATCCCCTCTCCCAGGGATAACTCGATTATTGAAGGGGCTAGGTGTGTTTTCAAAACGATTTTAGGTTTGATGAGGTCTCCATAATTAGGGGGTATTATATTTTCTTTCATGAGGGTTTCATGATCATTAAGGTTCTCAAAACAAGAACGACCAACTTTGTAAGGATGATGACTCGAAGTGATTTTTTCGGAAATGTTTGGCCCTGCTTGTCCTGTCAAGCTTCTAAAGAGGTACCTTGCTCTTTTTTCCATCCCCTTTAGCTCCGGGGATCTCATTTTTGCCCCATGTTTCGCGGGAACAACTCTTTTTAGTTAGTTTCCCAGAACGAGCCTATCAGCTATACCACAATTAGAGAGGCTTTTCGCAAGGACCTGAGACTTGTCGGGGTTGACCCTTCCACTTTTGGTTTATATTCCATGCGTTCGTGAGGGGCCACCTTCGCTGCTTATAATGGGGTTTGTGACAGTGTGTTTCAGTGGCTCGGCCGCTGAAAGTCCGTTCTAGCCAAGGACGCCTACCGATGATGACCTAGAAAAAAGGCTTTCAGTTTCCAAGTTTCTTGGGCTCTATGAGCTTTCATTTGTCATTTCGCCCAATACTTTGTCACTCTACGTACTTTGTAGGGTTGGTTCTCGCCAAGCCGTCCCAAAATAAACTTATTTGCCATTACGTTTTGTCTGTTGATGTTGTGTAGTGGAGTCAAAATATGTTATTTCTGACGAATGAGCCCGCGAAGAAGGCAGAAATAAATATTTTGACGGCACGAGATACAACAGGGCCTGGGTACTAGGCCGGGTGCACCATGGGTAGCCATATCGGGGGTATATAAAGCTGCGTATATCACGTGTTCGTCATCTAGGCTTACGAACCAACCTCTCCTTGGTTTTTCTTAAATTTTTGTTTTATTTATTTTTAGGAGCAACATATTCTCGATTACATTGTAAAGTCCCGTAGGAAGGGCTTTGAGCTTGAGCCTTGGTTCCTACCCAGATTTCCTGCCCGCATTTTTTCCCTTCGGGGTTTTTTTGGGCAGGTTTTTTCTGGCCTCCGTCTGACCGCATTTACTTCAGTTTGTAAGCGGTAGCTCAGCTCTGCTAGTTTTCAGCCTTTTTCCCGTTTCTTATTTTATGTACTTGTACACTAGTTATCTCAGTTTTGCACCTGCTCCTTTACTTGATATATTTAGTTTCCATGTATGCTTAGGTCAGCTGTCCCGGAACCGCTCTTTAGGAGGCGACGTAAGTCTCGTTTGACGCAGTTAGGTTGCAGGCAATGTTACAGACCTCTAGCCAGGGTCGTTATTCATTGTTTACCCTCAATGTCCCGCCCTAGCCTTTTATGGCAGTCTTACTGGTTATTGGGCTACGTGCCTTGTTGGGTACATTAGTGGAGATAATTCCCAGTTTTCCTGGCACTCAGCCTCTGTGCTCCTGAAGTGTTCCCGGTCCCAGTTATACGTTGATCACAGTTTTATTAAATTTCCCCGGCCTAACTGGCACTAAGCCTGCGTGCTTATTTGGGGGATTCAGGTCGAGATCGACCAGTTGTAGCAGTTTTTTCTTTTTGCTTAGCCTCTGTGCTCCTGCCGTGTTCCTCGTGCCAGTTATGCGCTGTCTGAGTTTCATTAAGTAGTTTCTCCAGCCTAACTGGCACTAAGCCTGTGTGCTTATTTGGGGGATTCAGGTCGAGATCGACCAGTTGTAGCAGTTTTTTCTTTTTGCTTAGCCTCTGTGCTCCTACCGTGTTCCTCGTGCCAGTTATGCGTTGTCTGAGTTTTATTAATTAGTTTCTCCAGCCTAACTGGCAGCCTAACTGGCACTAAGCCTGTGTGCTTATTTGGGGGATTCAGGTCGAGATCGACAAGTTGTAGCAGTTTTTTCTTTTTGCTTAGCCTCTGTGCTCCTACCGTGTTCCTTGTGCCAGTTATGCGTTGTCTGAGTTTTATTAATTAGTTTCCCCAGCCTAACTGGCACTAAGCCTGTGTGCTTATTTGGGGGATTCAGGTCGAGATCGACCAGTTGTGAGGAGTTTTTTCTTTTTGTTTAGCCTCTGTGCTACTACCGTGTTCCGTGTGCCAGTTATGCGTTGTCTGAGTTTTATTAATTAGTTTCCCCAGAATGACTGGCAGCCTACCTGGCACTAAGCCTGCCTGCTTAAATGGGAGATTCAGGTCAAGAGCGACCATTTGTCGCACGAGTTTTATCTTTTTGTGAAAGCTAGTTTACAAGTGTTGTACATTAGGTATTCACCAGTATTCACCTATTATTGTATTTACATAAATACTTTGTAGGGTTGGTTCTCGCCAAGCCGTCCCAAAATAAACTTATTTGCCATTACGTTTTGTCTGTTGATGTTGTGTAGTGGAGTCAAAATGTGGTATTTACCATCTTTGCCCTTGATTGAACCGTAGTTTGTACTTTTTATGCACTGAGTAAATTTTGGTGTAAATCACATTTTTCGCGCAATAAATGGCCTTACTGACACTCTCTGCAAGGGAATTGATCATAGGAAACGTTTTGGGAAAAGGGGAATAAGCTCGATAACAATTAGGATTAGCTCGTTATATCAATGTAGTATTCACAATCATATTTTTTTTTTCCTGTGGAGTTATTTGGAGGAGCTAACGCTATCTAAGAAATCAGTAACTTTGCATCCTTTTTGGCATTCATTTTGTTTTCACATTTAGTACATTGAAGTGAAATTTTTGTAATAGAAACTTGAAATAAATGAACCTATGGGAGTATAATCTTAAGACAAATAGTGTTCGTTTTTGTTAAATGTTAAAGAGTAACTCACCTTCTTTCGATAAACCAAAGGCGCTTATCCAGATGACAAACATAAAATACATTGATCGCAACTGGCTAAATGTACAGCGACAACTTTTAGTAATTTTGTAAAGTTCTCAGGGGCGCTGTGTGTTGCAGTAAAGCAGCTGCCTTTAACAGTCAAGGCATAAATTGTTTCCTTAGCTTGAAAGCTGAGAGTAGTATCATGCTGCGTAGCCATAGAAATACCTGCAAAATATGGCCAGCTAATCACAACCTCTCACAATCACGATCACGTTTACTTTGTTTAAGCAAAGTTCCTTCATTGAATTTAGCATCAATCAAATTTATTTGAAAACCAGACGAAAAAAAAAATGGTTTTTCAGCAAATACCATGTCGCAAGAAACAGCTGATTACCGTGGCAACCAAATATAAGCTTATTTTTATTAATATAGGAAATTGTTTACATTTGTTGATGTCATAGATCCACTAATTCTCATTACCATACGAGCTAAGGCGTGAAAGGCTTTTCCAGTGCATTCACAAATTCAATTCAAAATGGAAACGATTAAAGGCTGTTGTTTTGTCCTAAGCAAACCATATTGATAATCATACAAAGGAAGGGGAAATCGAAGGCATCAAAAACTGCGAAATTATATTGGATGACGAAATGGGGAATGAGCTAGTGAATTACATTAAGTTGCGTCTTTGGAAGATAATTGTCTCTAAAATAATTCTTATATCAGGCTCAAATAGCCAGGAATCAGATTTTTGATATTTCTGTGCTTTTAAAATATGTTGAGATGCAAAGATAGTTGATGAGGCAAAAAAGCAAGCTGTTTCAAAGAAGAAACAATCGGAATGTTAGTACGTAAAAAAAAAAGAAAAGGAATCGATTGAAATGCAGATACAATAGAGAAAGGGGAAAAGGGAGGGGGGGGGGGGGGAAGAGGGAGGAAGAGGTCAAAAAGAGGTAGATCCCCCTTCCCTCTCGCCCTGGTCTACGGATTCTTCTCCGATAAAGACAAGACTTGCTATGCCCCCAAACCTTCCCCCCCCCCCCCCCCCCGTCTCAAATGAAAAAAAAAAAAAGAAAATGAATAGATGGATAGATGGATGAATGGATGAATGTATAAATGAATAAGTGAACAGCACATTTTTATTGCGCCTTACTCTTTAAAGGAAGATATTTTTCTAGTTGCAATAAAGGCTTTATTACAAAGTATCTATCACTTTATTACTATTATTATTATTATTATTATTATTGTTATTATTATTATTAACATTTATTTTATTACAGCACTAAACAACGTAAATTAATGCGACAAGAGAAACAACAGAAAAAGCCCAAAACCGATGTTACAGCATTTACAGCAACCTAAGCCTAAAAATGTTTTACAGATTTGACTAGTAACTGCAAAAGAAAACAAAAAAAACGTCACAAAAACATCAAGAGTCTGTTCTATTAAAAGGAGACTCTTTAATGTATCTATTACATAATAACGACTTAACTATTGAAACAAAACTGAAAATCAACAATATGCAATAACAACAAAATTACAATACCTATACGATTAGTATAGGTAATAGCATGATTTGTAGTGATATTTGGCATAAATACCACGAGTGATATTTCAAAATGTTATTCGTAATTTCACGAGCCGTTAGGCGAGTGAAATTTGAAACAATTTTGAAATATCACGAGTGGTATTTATGCCAAATATCACTTACAAATCATGCTATTATTTGTTTATACTACTACGCACTAAAGGTTTGTAATTTTCACATGTAGGTATTTCAAATTAAGCTGAAATACCGCTGCTCTAAGCCAATCAAATTGCAGAAATTTCTCGTTTAGTAGTATAATGATAATAATTAAGTAAACAATTACATTGAGTTCATGAGCTCTTTCCTTTTTTGAAACATTAGATGGACATATTTTGTTATGATTGGAGAGGTACCATGATCGTTATCTAACAGGAGTAGAATCTAGGAGTCATTTCAAAGGTAGGTTGAGTTTGATCGTCCGGGTGACCGTAGTCCTGAATAGGACAGTAACTGTCAACAACAACAGTCCTATTCAGGACTACGTTTATCCCGACCATCAAACTCAACCTATAGAAAGTTCCATCGCGTTGTTTTAGGCTGGCAAAGTGAGCACCATTTTTTGAGTTATGAAAAATCAAAGGTCCTCTCTAAGCTCGTCACATTCTTTTTGATACATTAAGAAGTGTTTTCTTTTACAAACTAATCATTTCCTTTTATCTATTGGTATGGATGCACCTTCATTTTCATATTTTCCTGTTTGTATGCCTATAAGGAGTCAACTCTTTATCGTAGCTTCATATAAAAGAATAGAATAGAATAATTTATTTCATGTCGAAGACGTGAGAAGTGTCTGCACAATCTCCCGAGCTAGAGGCTCAAGGTAAAAACATTTGACAAACTAAAAATATAAAACAAGATAAAATGTGAATTATGCATAAACAAATTCAAAAACCTAACTATCAAATAGATCGTAATTTTGGGAATTTTTTTTTTAAGAAACTATTTTTTGGAAAAAAAAATTAAAAAAGCTATGTACATGCATTACATGATGAATAATTTAAAATGGACTAATCGTAATTATTAACTGATTAAAATATTACGAAATATATACATAAACTAGCCTAAGAGTATGTAAAAAAGTAAAAATGGATAAAATTATATACGGTTCATACACTGGCACCCTGTTAAATTAACATTATTCAGGCGAGTGCTCGAGGATTTGGTGACAGTTGGTAGTTGATTCCAGATGTGGGCAATCATGTATATATAGGAGTTGTGAATGACACGGATGTTATATGGAGGCTGCACAACATTTAAGCCACTGTATCGTAAATTGTATTTAGTGAACCGAGGTGTAAAATAAATTATCCTTAAAAAAATAGAATAAGCGATTGCAGGGTATGTCTTTGCTCAAGCGTGTCCTTAGCAGCCATTGCTAGGCAAAAGTCATAGGTAGCCGAATTACCTAAATACAGTAATGTCTTGATCGCATAATGATTGGTACGTTCGATGTTACTTTTTAAGGCTTTAGATAAGGCCAGAAGTAGTGGGCAACAGTATTCTAAATGCGGTAACACGTAGGCTTTATAAAGGGAAATCATAGTGTCCAAAGGAACTAAGCGCTTAATCCTTCGTAGTGCGGCTATCTTAGCATACGCTTTTTTTTAGCATGATTGCCACGTGGAGCTTGAAAGACAAATCCCGATTCAATGTAACGCCAACAATCTCAGTTTTATGCGTTTGTAAATATTTTGGATTAAGACAAAATTATTTGATTATTATTGGATTATGTCCCTGTTTTTGTACGGAATAGGCCATTTTACAGTTGTGGATGGAAGCGAGGCTGAGGGTGACCTTGTTTAGATACAAACCTTCCAGCTTTATTATATCAATCAAGTTATTCTTATGCTAACTAGTATTTTTCAAAAACAATTTCCATAACAAAGCAAAAAAGGTTTGTATCAAAACAAGGTCACCCTCAGCCTCGCTTCTATCCATACCTGTAAAATGGCCTATTGAGATTTGGGCAGCGGTATATCAAGGTAAATAACTTGATCGCATTGATAACTTTTTTAAGCGAGCGTTTAGATTCGGATACAACAACAACCTGTATGCAACAGCTGAAGTTATCAGAAATCGAGACTGTAAGCTATGGAACACTATCACGGATACTCCTTCCCACCCCCTTTACCAACTATTACCCCCTAAGAAACAGAGACTTTGCGAAACAGAGGACATGATTTTATTTTACCTGCTGTTAAAACAAAACGCTTTAAGAGATTTTTTATTAATAGGTGTCTTTTTAATTTTATTTAACTGTACTTGATCCTAAATAGATTGCATTGTCATGTATGTAAAGCCACACGTATGTTGTGACTACCCAACTATGAATGAATAAAGACTCTTATTACTATAAAATTATATCAATTTCGATTGGCTTACAACCAATAAAAAGATTGTATGGGTACTGAGGTTTCCCCAGTGTCATTGCCTGAGTTTTAGTAGCGTTTACTTGCAGGTAATTCGCAGTGAACCAGAGGGTTAATCTCTCTGTCTTCATTCAGTGTAGATTCAAGTGTGCAGGGGCTCTCATGGGCTATATATTGCGTTGTGTAATCAGCATACAGACGTTGGGAGGAAGATCCAGCTGAGTAATTGACATCATTCACGAAGATATTTAAAAAAAAGCGGACCTAGGAGGCTCCCATAAGGCACTCCAAAGCGAAGAGGCAGCCAGTCTGACACCTTCCCGTTAGATTATGCTCCTTGAAAGCGGCCTGATAGATATGACTGAATCAGCTTATGGCCGAATCGTGAACGCCGTAAGCTTCCAGTTTTGCCAGTAAAAATTAAGGCAAATCGAGTCAAACGCTTTGGATAGGTCAATAGCGACCACCACCACATCCTTTTTATTGTCAAGCGCCTGGCGCCAATCATGAGTTAGCTTTAATAAAGCGGAAATGGCAAGAATGCTCACGCAGGAACCCTAACATGTTATCCGAAAAGAAGACTGGTGTAAATACGCTGAATAATTGATCAAATTTTAGTTTCTCAAACACCTTGGGTATAACTGATGTAACACTAATAGAGCGATAATTCTTCTTAGATGGACATGTTTTGTCGTCTTTCTTATGAACAGGGATGACGTTACTAAGTTTCCATTAACATGGCCACTCGCCTACATCAATACAATAATTAAAAAGTTTATTCATAGGTCCGGCTATGACTGGAGCAGCAGTTTTAAGCAGCTTGGGTGATATTCCGTCGGGACCAGCTTACTTCCTAATGTTTAGATTAGAGAGGATTTCAGAAACTGGGGCCACACTTGCGTTCGTCTTAATATTGACAACACTGGCGTGGCTACAAAGTTCATCCCCGGACAAGGTTAGGACAGGTTATTAATTGTAGGAGACGTAAAACTTCATTAAGAGACGCACTGGTGAATGGAGCATTTCTGCCATTTTTAAGTATACAAATTGAACTTGTATCGACACTGGACTTGCTATTTGGTATAAGGAGTGGTCTCAGATTTTTGCAGAATAAACCGGGCGAGCATCTAGAAGAAACAGGCGCTGCATCAAAACAGAAATCTTTAACTGACTGTCTTTTCAGAGCTGTGACGTTGTTTCGCCGACATCGGTAGTTATTCCACTTTTCATTCGTAGGAATTCGGCGGAATTTCTTATACAAAAGATTCCTGACGCGCATTTGTTTTTGAATAGCAGGGTTGATCCACGGCAGGTGATTGCTTTTGAGGTTGACGCGTTTGCAATTTAGTGGAGCATAATGATTAATAACTTGCTTGAGAGGGCTTTTCCAGTGGCACCAAATATCATTCACACCATCGAAGGCGTAAGCAGCGTCCCATAGGATATCACTTAAGGACGAAAGAAAAGCTGGCTCATCAGTTTTTCATTGATCGATATTCAATGCTTCTCACGTTCGGCTTAGGCAGTCCTTGTTTCCTAACAATGTAAATTAAATCATGTTCGCTAATACCAAGACGAAGAGTCGATCCCGCTCGAAACAAAGCGCTCTGGGTGTGAAACAAGGATAACATCCAACAAAGTTTTCGCTGAAGCTGTAACTCTTGTAGGAACTGATATTGTGTTAGTCAGGCAAAATTGGTCGCAAAAATTCGAAAGACTATAAATAGATCCAGCAGACGACTCATTTTCCGTTAGCATGTCAATATTAAAGTCTCCACGAAACATGACTTCCTTACGCGTTGTGTACATTTTTTCAGCCTCTAAAACAAACGGGATAAGAAGTCTGAAATCTTGCATTTGCCGGGTGAGCGATAGCACGCACATATTAAAAACCAGGCGTTTCCACAGCCTTTAACGTCTAAACGTATTGTTTCGACACCATCTGGGATTGTTCGAGTTTTGCTCGGCGAAGGGCTGTAATAGACCGTCGTATGCAGACCAGCATACCGCCGCCACCTTTCTTCCGATCTCTACGGATAATGCGATCTTCTGAATGAGCAAATAAAGAGCTGTTAACAGAACCATCGGTCTTACTTTCTGCTACGAAAAATATGTCTAATCGGCATGCGATGAGCAAGTCTATAACCTTCTCCGCCTTGCCGTAGTTGCCGTTTAAATTTAAGTGGCCAATTTTCAAATTTCTCCTGTAATGTGAATTGATGTTCGAAGCAAACCAATCAATCGGCGATAGATCAGATTAATCGCTTGAGTCTTTTGGCGAGGTATTTTTTTCTTGGGCAATTTCATGCAAATGGTCACCGTCAGAATCGCATTGTGAAGATTCGTAAAGTGGATCCGTTCTCACCATATATTTGAAAGCATGATTCTTAGGACAGAGAAGCAAATGGTAGCTCATTAAGATCAAACGAAATGACATGCAGGCAGATAGGGCATTTCCAATCATTGGTACGATTCTCTGGATTAACTTGAAGTCCTCGTTCATAATGCTAATTCTATGTGCTGGATTTCAAACTTTCTCTTTTAATTGGTAATCATTCTTAATTTCTTTGTTGGTAAACGTTTCTCTTGAGTTATCTGATGTGTTGCTTTTTTGGCCTTGATAGATGGATGGATGGATAGATGGATCGGTAGACTGATGGATGGATGGATGGATGGGTGGATGGATGGATAGATGGATAGATAGATGAACTGATAAATGAATGAATGGGTGGATGGAAAGTGGGATCGAGATGACATTAACGAAGCAAGCGGGATGGAAGAAGAAAAAGGCGGATGAAAGGGGGATTGGGAAATCCTAATTAAGCCGCAAGAAGATCTTATAAAAGATACAACAAGGGAATAAAACTTAGTTGAGAACATTTTAAGAAATGTCAGTAATAAGATATCTTGGTGCCAAAACATGTCTATTACAATTGCATAAAATGGGCTCCGCTACGCCTTGTAAGACGCAGAAACTGTTTACGAGGATCGATTAATAGATAACTGATCGGTATTATGGCAAAGCTTTTAAGATAAAATTAGTTGCTCCCAGTTTACAATCGTTCACCATTAAACAATATAGAAGAAAATAGTCCCGCCAGCCTTAACTTTAAGCTAAGCAAATGGCAGTTCCCGAGTACATGAAAATAAATAAATAAATAAATAAATAAACAAAATAAGTATTAACCTGGATAACGCTTCATTTATAATAAGGTTTCTTCCAAGCTTGGCCTTTCTTGTTTAAAAACCCAACGTTTTTTTCTCCTTAAAAAAAAAAAAAAAATTCCGCGACCGCTTGTTGAGTTTTGGAATCCTTTTTGGCTGTCTATGAAAAACGCCAGAATGACTAATCATCTCTGGTGGCAACATGCACATTTACTGGTATCTGAGTCAGCGAGATAGTGGAGTATAATCTTGATCGCACGTTGGGCTGGGTCCAACTCTGTGACGAAATTATTAAAAAATATATCCGTTCTCATTCATTCACTTTGTACTCGAGTACAGCTAAAAGGCGATTTCAAAAGTCTCCACTAAGGAGAGCGTTTGTGTTTACGGTCACCGTTCTCACTGTATGCATGTAGGCAGCTGGCCAAACCGGAGAGGAAGCAAAACGTGTGAGGGGCCTTAGGCCCCTTTCATACGTATCCGGATATTAAAAAACAAACAAACAAACAAACACTTTTTCTCTAAGCTTTTTGTCCATGTTTAAATAGGTGTCTTCGGCCGCCATAAATGTGGGCCTTCAAATGTGGTTCTTCTCGCTCTTCCTAACAAAAAGCGACATACTTCAGCTACAAAGTACACAAGATGATCGATAAAGCGAGGCTATTGAAATCAAATCCGTCTGCGGAAACAAACATTCACATCCAAAGGATTCTACGGTCTATGTGGTTCTATTGAAATCTGATGCAAAAGGTTTTGCATATACTTTGCTCTGACTACTGAAGTGATCAGATATTTTAAAGATCGGATTGGCGTTTATTGTTCCTTTCTCTTTCATTTCGATTATTATTATTATTATTTTTATATCAATAACACTATGTTTCAATAGACAGGTGAGCATAATAGGTATCACATGACAAGTCATGAATTGTCGTCACTAACTCCAGAATTAAAAAAAAAAACAATGTTTTAACAGTCTGTGTCAATGTTCTTCAAAGAACTAAGTATAAAAAACCGGTGGCTGAGCGAAAGTGCCCTGGGTAAGACACGAGTGACCACTATCTTCTGTGTAATTTCAAAGATGGCGAACGAAGTTGGCTATAAATGCAAAAATTGTACCTTCAGCAATCCTTTATTCAGTTAAGGGCCTAATGTAATAAGTCTTTATGAATCATGGGTTATGGTTGCCAACCTGACTACAACAATATATAGATTTAGCCAGGGCTAAAAGCGAAGCTCCTATTAACTCGAATTTATAATTTAACTCAAACAATAAACTTGCAATTGTATTTTACAAATCAGTTAACTTTAGAGCACATTCATGTGACTTTTGAGGGAAAGGCTAAGTGATTTTAGAGAAAACTAATTTGCAAACAGTCCAAGCTAAGAGTGAACTTAATCTTACATCGAGTTGACAGCCTTATATGTTCACCCAAAAAATAGCAATCATCTTCGATCACATTCGAGGGCCATAATGGCTCTTGATCACAGTAGATTAGGCCTGGAAAACAAATTCTCGGAAAACAAATCAGGCCCAATTTTTTGCGTTCGACAAGTTTACAATTTACCGTAAAATTCCGAAAATAAGCCCCTCCATGTATAAGCCCCTTCAAATATAAGCCCCCCAAACCGGTAACGCAAAACACCCTCCGTTAAATCGCCCCTCCAAATATAAGCCCCAAGGGGGCTTGTAATTGGAAATTTGCCCTCAAATACAAAGTAAAACAAAGCAAAAACGGTGAATTTTATTCCAACTATAAGGCACGCCCAATCGATTTTGAAACTCAAATTTCCCTCCGTAGATAAGCCCCTCCGAATACAAGCCCCTCCAAAAATAAGCCCCTCAAAAAGGGCCTTTGAAAAATGTAAGCCCCGGGGCTTATTTTCGGAATTTTACGGTATTTTACAAAATCTTGCTAACAAGTCTGGGGACGTGTAAACCAACCTTTCATACTTTTTGTACATCATCTGAGGTGAAACAGTACCATGAGGCACTGTTTTTTATCATACAGACCTCGGACAGATCACAATTTTCCAACACAAACCCAGTGTACTCATTCAACATTCAGGTCGATCGAAGCACGCGTGTGCTTTTACCGAAACCGTTAAAAAAATTTCTAAAATCACCTATACGGCTTGCCGTATCTCACTTTTGACAAGCTTCAAAGTCGACTGTTTAAATCAAGATTAATAGAGTTATACGCTTTAAAATGCCAAAAATTTATTATGTTTATTTCTTTATTTAACGGTTTTATAACTATGTGTAATCTTCAAAAGCGTTTGATACACGCTGCATTTTGACTACAGTATGTTGCCCAGTATCCAGACACTTCAGTTTAACATTGCAATAACTTTCCTTTGTTGATCGCAAGAGCTCTGAAATTTGGCCCAGAGAAAATCTATTTAGTCCGTAATATGACAAAACACAGTTTAACTTTTTTGCCTCTGGTTCCATCGCGAAACTAATATTTTTGCAGAGCTCCTATGTTGCCCAGTATCCGGACACAACAATAATAAGGTAATTGTACATAAATTTCGACAGGCAAGCGACTTATAAGCTTCTCTTGCACTTGCAAAGTAGTTTCGCAGTCGATTTCAAAAATATAACCTAGCATCGTGAAATAAAACATAACAAATGACTGAGGTATGGTGGGGAACGCGAGCGGTTGTTTAATAGCATAATTCTTACTTCCTTGTCTAAGAACTTTTTCACTGATTTAAGGAAGGCTTCCGTGGACATACCGAGGCCGGGGTTTGCTAGCTCAATTACCCAATCTGCAAACGAATTTTTTTCTTCATTTTTTATTAAAAAAAAAAGCTTGGCGAAGGGACCTCAAGGCGACGGTCAAAGGTCACTCTCCTATTTAGTCTGACCTGCAGTGTTGATTTCTTCATGCTCAGTCCCTACAGACCCTACAATAAGCCTGCTTTTCTAGCACTAATTCCTCCTTCTTTCACATCTCTCAAGCCCTTTGTCACATTTTTCAGACCGTTGCAACCCCATTCTAGCAGTCACAACTGGGGAAAGTATGAGAATTCCAGGTTCAACTCCGACGCTTTCGGTCATGTATAGAAAAAGCAGTCACGCGAAACAAGAGGCGCACACGAAATCAAGTGGCGTCGGAATCAGTGAAGAAAATTTCCGTACGGAGTTGAGTAGAATTCCATTTTACGACTATATCATATATCCTAAGCTTTAATTATAGTTATAGATATGAAATAAATCTTATCCGGATAATGTACACGGCTAATTCATCGATTCTGTACAGCAAAGAAAAAACTGTCCGGATACTGGGCACCTGACATCAATACTTAGTGAATGTTTCTGGGCTCCGCTATTCCAAACAAATCGAATTTCAAGAAGAATTAATAAACTTTCTGAGAACCTGACTTCTTTAAGTATCTTCACGTTAAATATAAAACCGTTTCTTTGAAAATATGACATATCACCAACCCTTTTGTGAGCAGCACTAATTTTACTGCGCAGTAAACAGGGTATATTAGCCATGAAATGTGTATTCACCTGAACAGAACGGCGTCTTCTGCTACTGTTTCGCAAGCTTTCAACTCGCCAAAACCTTCATCTTAAAGCTGAAATGTTCAGCTCTCATTCGAAATACTTCGTTTACCGATAACTGAAAAGGGCGCCTCAAAAATTGAGTTTTTGTTTTAATTGTCCGGATACTGGGCAACATACTGTACTCCTGCAAGCGATGTTCGTGAGCGACTGAAAACAAACGGCACAGCGATTAAAATTGCAAAAGAGACTACTAACAATCAATACAAGGATAATTATTCGGTGAAACATATACAGAGACAACAATTTTCATTCACAGAGACAAGTAAAAAGTGTCTCTGAAAATCCTTGTTTATATTTTAAGCCGCCGGTTTCCCGGTGTTTGCTTTTTTCAGAGATGAACTCGAGGCAAGAAAATCGCTCAAAGCTTTCTTTTACAGCCAGAATTATAACTAAATATTCTTTGGAACGTTTTCTTTCTATTTGCAGTGAGAAAATGTCTAAAGGCTTTTTAGAGTTCTCTAAGCTTATAATCAAACCTGATTCTCGGTCACATCGATCATTGTTTCAAATCTTACAAACGTGCATAAACTAAATAGCCTCATAAACTACGCCCGACTTCATTAAATTAGATATAAAAAACAAACATCAAATACAATAATTACTATGGAATGCCGTGTGTATCAAAAATACTTCTTACCATATGTAAACCTTTACATTAAATATATAAAACATTTTGCTTTATGAATAAAACTTCTTAATTTTAGTATTAAGGTTATAGTGCACAATTAAAACTTGTTACAAAATATATAAAACTTGTTGAAAAATATAAAACTTTTCACGATATATAAAACTTGTCGATATATATAAAACTTGTCACGCAATCCTGAAAGGTGCAGGGGCGGTTGCTTGGCAAAGGGTTGGTTCGCAATCTCTTTTTAGTCCATCATGGCGGATGATTTTACATGCATTTTGGGCGATGAATTCAAACGATTTATTGAAGAACTTCCCTACGAAGAGTTGAGGCAAAGTATTTTTACAGAAGAATTAGAAGTTGTGGATCGGTTACTTGCCCTTTCAGAAAGGATCGGATTTGCCACGAATTTGTGTTTACCGCGGCCTTCCTCTTCACTTTGCATTGCCTTCGTCTACGGGTTCGGGTTGGCATCGAAAACTATTGTCATCACGGTCTTCCTCAAGCCAATTTACGCGCTCTCTAGTTAGACCTTCGTACTGATATCGCAGTTCAGAGACTCAAAGATGCGAAGGAAAAGCACAAATTCGCGGCAAATCCTTTCTGAAAGGGCAAGTAATCAATCCGCAACTTCTTATTCTTCTGTAAAAATACTTTGCCTCAACTCTTCGTAGGGAAGTTCTTCAATAAATCGTTTGAATTCATCGCGCAAAATGCATGTAAAATTAATTACTGTAGTTTGCGAAACGAAACGAACCGAAACGAAATGAAATGAAAATCTGTAGTTTGCGAAATGAGAATCTGTAGTTTGCGAAATGAAAATCTGTAGTTGTAGGGAAAATGGCGGACTACTCGTAGTCTATTCTCGTTGCGTCTACTCGGATATTCTAAACAGAAACTTCCCCCGAAAAAGCTGTTTCGCCCAGAAAAATTTAACTTAAGCTCAGCCGCTCAAGTTAAGCCCTGTCGGTCGCGGTTACGAACTGGATTGGTGACCCACCGCGAAGATCGTCAAGGTCCATACGTTGTTTTTTCTTTTCTTCTTCTTTCTTGCGTATTATGTGGTGTTATTGTTAAGAGTGTATTGAAAAGCAGATTTAGCATTATTTCTGCGTCCGGATTTAGAAAAAGAAAAAAACAAAGAACAAATATGGCCCGGTGCAGTTCGCCGGAAAATTATTATTCTTCGGGCCGTAATCCAGAGCAGAAACTTTTCAGACTTTGATCTATATATCGGCGGGGAAACCGGCAAACTAAGAAATATGGGTTTTCGACAGTGTAAAACGATCATAATGCCTCTGATTCCAATCTGCTATCCCTCTGTCTCTTGTTGTCGGCGTTGCCTTCGTTGTGCTAAGCGATGTTCCTTCTGCTCTGCGGTTTCTTGTTGACGTCTTCTCCTTTGTTGTTCACGCTGAATTTGAAGTCGGCATTCTCCAGAGGATTTTCATTTCGCAAACTACAGATTTTCATTTCGCAAACTACAGACAGATTTTCATTTCGCAAACTACAGATTTTCATTTCGTTTCGTCCCATTGCGTTTCGTGTCGTTTCGTTTCGCAAACTACAGAAAGCCAAATCATTCGCCATGATGGAGGACTAAAGATTGCGAACCAACCCTTTGCCAAGCAACCGTCTCTTCACCTTTCAGGATTGCGTGACAAGTTTTATATATATCGACAAGTTTTATATATCGTGAAAAGTTTTATATTTTTCAACAAGTTTTATATATTTTGTAACAAGTTTTAATTGTGTACTATAACCTTAATACTAAAATTAAGAAGTTTTGTTCATAAAGCAAAATGTTTTATATATTTAATGTAAAGGTTTACATATGGTAAGAAGTATTTTTGATACAAACGGCATTCCATAAATTACTCAGGCTTACCATTCGAGATGCTCTGAAAACCATCAAGTAAGGCCAGAATCGCTTCAGACTTTTCAACCCTCTTACGCATCAAGCAAGGTGAAAAACGAAAACGATGCCATCCGAAATCGGATTTCCGACTTTGACAAGCGACGTATTTCTCAACCAAAAACCCAATAAACAAACTACCTATGAATAACAGAAGACTCTTGATAGCAGCAGAATTTCATTTTCTACTTTCAGCGGAGAAAGACAGTTAAAAACGTCACAAGTTGACACAAAACTCAGCTTCAGCTGTCAAAGTAAACAAGTTACAAGATACTGCATAAATTTTCCGCATGAACTCACCTGTCAAATTTTGACCAATCAGAGCATAAAAATTGATCGTAGAGCGTGACCAACGCGTGACCTTGTTGCGAAAAGTCAAAAGCAACTGGCATGTCTTCCTTGCCTGAAAAACTGGCTGAATTTTAGCTTCCGAGGTCAGTTTGAAATCAAAATTTTAATTGTGCGACACATATAAAACACAACATATTTCATAAGAATTGAAAAAAATTAAACTTGAGCCTGCGATCATTTGAAAACTAGTAACTTGTCAGCGGATAACTTCAAAAAGATACTCGACCTCGATGGGTCGACACCTGAGCCCGCGATACGGTCAGGTGATACTGGTCAGAGAATACCCTGTTTTGACAGCTGTCAATTGATCACAACATTGATGTACAATAAGTGTGCAATATCAGTCTTCCTGTGCTACCAAACTAGCTAGAAAGTGTGAGATCGAACATTGGTTTTCCTGTGGTGCGGACGGACGGGCGGGCGGGCTGCGGGCGGTGTACGGTCACGTGATCACCAAATTTTCTCGGATGGGTAGATTTACTTACCCATGGTGCTCCGCAGGCGCGCTTCGCGCGCCAGAGCTCCGCTATAAGATATACAGGATGTCACGTTGAACACATGTACGTATCTTTTAGCACCAGGTAACTTTAAAATAAATATGGACTGAGATCATCAGTATGTAGGGTATTTAAAGGATTTTGGCTGCATCCCAGGCTTTCGTTGATGATTGTCAGCTGGAATCCTCGTTAAGCTTCATTAGATTATAACCTGATACTTATGCTACTGCCCTTCATTATCATAAACAGCTATTATGCATATATTTACAAGTAATTAAATTTTCCACTACAGCAAACATTTTTGGAAATCATTAACAAGCTTAGATTGAAAATTTGACTTCTGTTATTATGTTTTTGTATTTCTTTGTCTCGCTTAGAAGTACAAGACAAAAATTTACTATTTGATGAAATTTTTTTGTGTATTCACTGTTTGTTCTTTTACTTAAAGGAGCTGTGTCACGAAATTCAGCCAAATTAGGAAATTACAAAATGCTCGTTAAATTAAGAGAAACATAAAAATAACCTCTCAAAACTTTAAAGGAAGGTTAAAATAAAATAAAAGAAACAACAGATGCCACGGATGGGCAAAACTGAAGAAGATTGAAAAGGATTGAAATTAGGGTTTTTGAAAACTGTTCAGCCTAACAGTTTTTCAAAGTTGATCTCTGCTGCTTGCAACTTCAAAAATAATGTTCAGGAGACATATTTGTTTGTCACAGATATCTGATGTTGCATTTACATGTAATTTCTTTGCTTACTTTCCACAGCGATTGAGGGTGAGTAATTGGCAAAATTAAACCAAATGTACTGGACTGCCGTGACACAGCCCCTTTAATATCACTTACTTTGTGGACCAAAATACTAACAATCAACGTGGGATTTTTGAGACCCTGTGACCCCATACCTCTGGTATTTCTGCCATACATAGCATTGTAGCCTTTTTGTGAAGCAACAAGTTAAGTTAGCGCATGTTCAGGTTGTTCCTGGCAGTTCCATTGACAGTCCAGTTGTGACTCCAAGGCATGACAATTTTAAGTAAGAAAAACTTCATCGAATCTTTTGTGGTGAAATACCCTTACCACCGAGGCTATTAGAAACTCAAGAAGGATGGAACGAGTCAATTAAAAACTTTTGAAAGGTAAAGACCCTGTTTTCTTTACAAATTACTATCTTTTAGACTTTTGAGATCCGTCTTCCCTTTGTGGAACAATTATGAAATTACCCTGAGTGTAGGGTGAGATATCAAAATTGGTATCCACTTGGCAGTGGCGAGGTCAGGCGAGTTTGTGCGAGATAATGAGAGTTTAGGCTAATTAAGGTGAGATAAGGAAATTTGAACATAATCTCAAGTTACGAGTTAGGGCGAGTTAAGGTCCCAGAGAAGGCCTGCTATTGTTGCAAAGTGATCCGCTAATATTTCTGCAACAGTCTCTTGGTTGCTAATGATTTTTCCAGCAACTTTGAAGTTAATATCAGATCCATTTACCCCTTTGCTAGATCCAAGGAACGGTTTGAAAGCCTGGAAAAAAAATTTCTCGGGTTTTCTCTAAGGTCATCAGTCTCCTTCTTCCAATATTGCCGTCTAGCAATTCTTCTTTGCCTAACTGCCTCATTGCGATTTTTCTGTTTATCTTCCCAATTTTTTTGTTTTCTATCACTCGGATACCTCTTAAAAGCCTTTCTCTTTGTTCGGAATGCATTTTTCCATAGTGCTGTCGTCATATAGGGTATGTCTTTGTCCCTTACTCGCTTCTTCTTTTTCTTCTTTTACGGGATCAAAATTTTTATAGCTGTTTAACTGAATAATATTGCCTGAGTGCTTTTTCGTTTTTTCTTTCATTATACCATAAATGAGCATATGGTCACTTAGAGCAGGGTCAAAAACTACCACTAATAAACAGATCTGGTCTGTTAGTCAGAGGTACATCAATAAGCGTTGCTGTTGTTATAGTTCCTTTCCTATCCAAACTAGTTGACTGCTTTATCACTCATTCAAAGCCCTGCACAATTTCTAGGTCCAGAGGTAATTTGTCCTCTTTTCTCTGAGGTCTTAGCCTGTCTAGGTTAAGGTCACTAGTGACAGTTACCGCGTCTCGTTGGAGTGATGCCCAATTACAGATATGGTTCAGTTCTTCCTCTAGCTATGGCTTTTCCTACTAATTGTCTAGGCGGTCTGTAAATGTCAGTTGTTATCATGTTTATCCTGCCGATTGTCACGTCCAGTATGATAGGATCTTAATACTGGTAGTGACGCTCAGTTTTTAATGTCTTACATGAAATAGAAGTAGAGATAAGAGCCAAGATGCCCCCACCAACTTTTGTCCTATCACTAGGGTATAAAATATAACCAGGCAGGCTAAATTGATCATTAGGATAAGTGGAGTCAACCTCTGTTTCAGTTATGATTGTGATGTGCGCTTTTAGGTCTTAATCATGTCTGTCAATTCCTCAAATTTGTTTTGCATGCTATTAATATTCTTGTACCATGCAGATAGATTTGCATGATTTTCTTCAGTTGTTACCTCGAGATTTGCATAAATGACTGTATTATTGAAATCAATTTCACCGATGTTAGCCTGTTATAAAAAGGAATCGGAGAAATTAAATGGGAAGCAGCAACAGTATGTGTTTGGCTGCTCTACAATGTCAATATTTTTGTAGATTCTCGAATGGAGCATGGGCACTCAAGGCCGAATGTTTCCAGATACGCCGGAATTGTCGCAGATGTTTTTTCTCTATGCTTTAGAGGCCTGTTTGGTCAATTTGGAGCTGCCCTATTTATCTGTTCGGATGTCTAAGGGGAACTTTGGTCGTCAAGAAAGTTTTAGGTGGCTTTTTTCGTCTCATCCGAGAGTGTTATTAGTTACCCTTATGGGCTCGGGCGTAATTAATCGCAGCATCTTGATATTAAAATGTGAAAATATAACCTTCGAAAATCTTAGTTAAGCTATTAGAAAACCTCCGAATATTTTAGACGAAGGGAACGGTTATCCAGCTTTTCTCAAGCTTTAGAAATTTCTAGGCAATATTTGCTACTTCGAACAGTTGTGTTACAGAATATAGTCGCCTTGTGCCCGTGATGGAGGTGCGAATGTATCGACGCATGATGTTAACGGGTTTAATGCGGTGCTCGAAAAATTTTGCCTTAAATTAAAGGTTAAAAACAATTAGGACTCGATGGTAGTTCATACACGACGGCTATTGTCTCACCACACATGCCCGGTTCGTTCACCAAGCTTAACAGCCATTGTCAGAGAAAACCGGGCAGTGCCAAAAGATTGAGGTCAGCCGATTTCCTTTATTTTTTCACCATTTAAAACCAAGCTGATAAGATTAACTTTGGTGACATTAACAAGATTCCCCGGCTTTTCACTCTCGAGATTGACCCCCCACCCCTAGTTTTTGGGTTTTTGGCCAAGGGAAGCCCTGAAAACCACCAAAAACAATGGCAATTTCTCGGGTCTAAAACAATTTCTCCTTAAGGAATTAGTGCACAGATTTTTTTCTGAAGCTAAAGTACCTTAAATTAAACGTTTTGGATTCATAAAATCAAATTTTTAGTGTAACGGTAATTTTGTCCAAGGGTTTTAATCCGGGTATGTTGCGTGATTGTTACAGGACAGCGAATTTCGGCGATTTTCTAAGCCCATTTTCTTGAAAGTGCGGCTGTTTATTTGTTAAATAATTCCATTTTACAATAGTCTATACCCTTCTAAGTCAAAAGAAAAAAAGTATTGATTGGTACAAGAAACTCTTTTCACAGGAAGCCTATTTTCGTGAACGTGATTTTTGCGGTATTTTGCACAAAGCATGTAACCTTGCTTTTTGGTAATGACCTTTAAATTGTAACTTTAGACGGCTGAAAACTTCATCACCCGATTAAAAAAAAAATATTTTGGAAAGGATACTGCAAAGAAAAGAAATCAACCTTACTTTGGAACAGCGGAAACCGTTTCAGTCGTACACGTATGATACAAAACAAATTATAAAGCAGACGTATTAATTAGAATTAATTATAAAGAAATGAATGGACGATTTTTAAATTGTCTGTGCGACGAATTTTCAGTCATATAAAATTTCAGGAGAATATTTTTTACTTGGATTTTGCAGAAAATTTTTGTTTGTCAAAATATGAAATTAAGAAATTAATAAACGACTTACATGTATAATTGTAGCTGCGTAATTTGAGATCGAGCAACGTCTATATGTCTCGCGCGCCGCTGGGTTATCAGGTTTCATTTACTACTCGCCGAAATTTGAGTACTTTCGTTGTACCACACCTGCTTTAAAATATGAACTGTTCGTTCGCTTCACAAGAATCAGCTTGTAGTTCTTACGGATCTAGTACAAATGTTCTGCCGCTGGATGCTTGTAAAGAAGACATAACACCACACTTACTGTGACTTGGTGTGAGTAGCAAGCGAGGATGGCGATCCGAAGGAATAGAAATCACTGCGAAGGAGCTCATCTTGAACAGAGCAGGACACTTCGATTTATGTCATGATTTATAAACACAGAAGAGACCTGACAGTCGACTGGAGAGGTCGTGAAAGTTCGACATGTTGCTATCCATCGCACAAAGGTCAACGCAAGCAGGTCAAAGACCCACCCGTGCCAATTACGCAATGTCCAAGGAAAACTTTGCTTTACGCAATGCTGCTATCATGTGCTTTCCCAGCTGGGTTCAGTGAGTGTCTCTTCTTACTTTAAAATCCTTTTGTCGATCTTACCTGGTAAATTATGTTTTCCATAAATATCACGAAAGGCTCTAGGCTCTAGGCGTATCGAGTATGACTATTGTAGTGAAAGCGCTGGCATCAAGTTGCAAATCAAAGCGCCACTATATCAACAGAAGCGCGGGGGGTGGGGGTAAATTTCCTTGGATGTGCCATAAATCAAACAAGGGTGAGCCATCCTCGGAGACCCTAGACTACGAGTAGTCCCCCATTTTTCCTCAGGGATAGTAGAGCGAGCGAAACGCGCCTGAAAATTACCCCACGCGAGAAAAGGCGACACGTGTCGCCTTTTCTCGCGTGGGGTAATTTTCACGCGCACTCGCGTTTCGTTCGCTCTACTATCCCTGAGGAAAAATGGGGGACTACTCGTAGTCTACGGAGACCCAGGGGCAGTCAGTCGGTTCGGGTTAAAAGGCGCGACGAAAGTTTTCAAGCACAGACTGACTGCCCCTGGGTCTCCGAGGATGAGGTGAGCAAGCAAGATACTTTTATTCAGAACGGAAGCTAGCCTGCGAAGCGCAGATATATTTCCGGTCGTCGCTTCTCTCCCTCCGAAAAATAACGGAGGGAGAGAAGCGACGACCGGAAATACGTCTGCGCTTCGCAGGCTAAACGGAAGCTTTTTTGCCACAAAAAGTCTTTTCAAGTGTTGTCGTGACAGAAGCTACAGCGTGACACGCCTACATGAACAGGAACTATAAACTACAACTACAACAAGATTATTTTAGAACAGGAAAATTAATTCAAATAAAAAGTAATCATTCATCTCGCGCCATTCTCTTAAAAGGTTTAAGTACTAGCATTTTTCCACTTTCACTGATGACAAGATTGAAACTCAATGTGTAAATCTTAGCTGTCCCAGAAACTATGTACAAAATTCGATTTTGGGGGGCTGAAGCAAGGGTCACATTTTTAATCTTTATCTATTTCATTTGTATTAGCTATTTGTGTGAAGTGTCGCACAGAGCATTACAGACTACACCATGTAGAAGACTCTGAAAGAGGAAGGGGCTATTAGCAGGTTGTGTATTTGCTTTCTTTAGTCACGCAATTTAAGCTAGGTATCTGAAACACTTAACAACAGGTTTAAATATTTAAAAACCTATCCAAGACTGTAAAAGAAGACAAAAGAAGAACAACCGAAAAACCGTGAAAGAAACGCGGATCGGAAAACTCGGGGGGGGGGGGATTCTGATAAAAAATACTATTTGCTGGGAAGCTAGGAACTGAGAACGAAAAGGCGATAGACTAGCATTGCCAACGTTAATGCCTCTTCTTTCAGTTTGAAAATAGATGGAGTTAGATGGACTGGCTATCCCCACCCTAACGTTTTTTAGCGACCTGTAAGCTTGATGCAGTCCGACCAGTACCACTCTACAACGGCCACTTTTTGAGGGGGCGTTGTAGAGAGTGGCCTTTATGGGGGAGGGGGAAGGGTGTAATGTGACACCAAGATTCTTATTTTGGAGAAAGGGGAGAACATTTTTACTTTCATAAATGCTTGCTCTAACATATTATTACGTAACAAATCTATCAACTAAAAAAGCAAATTAAAACAAAAATTATAACAAAATAAAGCGACTAAGGTATAGTGAGTACATCAGTTTTGTATAGATCGCTTTCAGTTGAAACTTCTATTTGTGTAGATATCATGACTAGTAAACTACAATAAAAGAGATGCGGCAAATCGACGTTTGCTGTTTGACGTGATTCTAAATCTCTCTAATGTAAGGACGAGGGGTAGGCTCTAGTACCGGGAAAGGTTTGAATGCAATAGTGAGAAGAAGTCGTTAAGTCACGTTGCCATGGGAACAAAATTTTTGGATGACAACAAACCGAAAATTCGGTTTCAGGTTTTAGTCTGTTTGCAACTTTTAGTGGTTTTTACTGGTTAAGGAGTCCTGTAACTCCCTTTGCTGTGGCTCCATTCTCGGTAACAACGTAACAGAAAAATTCTGGAAATGTAGTTAATATCCCTTTTATTGCACTGACAGTCTCAAGTGGCTGGTGATGAAGATGTATTTGAACTGTCACAGCAGAATGAAGATCAGGGCGCTCTGGTAACATCTAATGCAGAACAAGAGATGGTTTCATCATCATCACAATCATCCCAACAAAGTATCCCAGATGAAGAAATCAGTATCTCGTCCGACGAGGTAGAGGAACAGCAACGGAGAAGGCAGCTACTGAACAATACCATTAGCAGTTTATCTGGAGGAAGAATTTCACCCATTCTGTCAATTTTGAATACGTCTTGGGATGATATATCGACAACACAGCAAAAGTACTATTTGCGAAAGGCCAAAGAAAACATCTGCACAGCACTTTCGGTCCTTAGCCCTGGACAGGAAGAGGAATTATGGACCACTCTTCGACAGGAAAGATTAGTAAATAAGGATTCTGCTGGTGTTACTAGACATAGAAGTTTTGATCCGAAATCGGGCTAATCAACGTTCTGATCAAGTCATATAACCATGCCGAATCATGGCAAACAAAACAACAAATACTCTCTCTCTTTGCCAATGATTTTAGCTGGTCCCAGTTGATGAACATGATACCAACACTTTCAAAATGAAGCTCGACAGCATGCTACCAAAGTTGGTGAAGGTCTGCCTGTTCTGCAAGAGCCAATTTTCCGTTCCCGAATCTCACCCGTTCAAATTGATCATTTTATCGATTACATCGCAAGACCTGGGATGCTGTAGGACGTAGCATTTGGCACAAAAGTGCTTAAGCTCGACACGGGAGGAAGCATTATCATTCCGGCAGTTATAAGGACTATGATACCGTCAAGAATAATTGAGCAATACTCAGTTTACTGCAAAGAGCAGAATTTTGAATCACTAAAGCAGAAGGGACGGAGGCCATAGACAACGTCACTGACGTGCTTAAGACGCTTGGAGACCATAGATCGGAGGCTACCTGGGTAAAGGATGCAGAACAAAAAATCAAGGAGGCAAAGAGATACCTTAAGACTGAGTTTAAGTCCCATGTTGGCAGAGAAGAAACTTGTGCGGATCACTGCACTGCACATGCCCTAGGTGACACAAGTGACTCCAACCTGCCAAGTATATGTCAGCACGAGCATGAAACTGGCAACGAGCAATGCGAATCATTAGAGACAGTTTTGAAGGAAATTGAATCCGAGATCAACCATGTTGAGATGCCGGGGGAGCACAGATGGCGGTTAAGCCACGACTACAAACTCTGTTTGGCATCTATCCAGGTCTGAAAGGCGCATTTGCTTCGCACAGTAAATCAAGAAGAAGGAAAGCGATTTGCTCTTGTACATGTTGATTCAGCTTCATGTTTAACCGTTAGGGATTGGGCCATGAAATACCTCCCACAACGTTATCGGGAACGAATGAGTGATTTCTTCGGAAAACGAGGACGAAGCTGGCATGTGAGTGCTGTGATCACTAAGCATACTGAAAAATTCCAAGTGGAATGTTTTGTCCATCTTTTCGATAACTGTACGCAGAACAGCTTTGCTGTAGCCTCTATAATAGAGCATCTTTTAAATACCATCAAGAAAGAATCACCGGAGATTGAAAATGTTTTCCTGAGATCCGATAACGCAGGTTATTACCATAGTGGATCTCTTTTGCTCAGTCTTCTGTTCATTGGTCAACGAACCAGCATGACAATTCTGCGTTACGACATTTCAAAGCCACAGTCCAGAAAAGACGTCTGTGACCGAAAGACCGCTCCTATGAAGGCACACATACGACGATGGGTCAATGAAAAACACAGTGAGGAACTGAGGAAGACATGAAGACAGCACTAGAGTCGCATGGAGGAGTAAAAGGAGTCAGGGCGGCAGTTGTCAAAGTGGACACTAATAAAGAAATCACCGCCAACAAGATACTAGGTATCAGCCTCCTTAACAACTTTTCGTTTGAGGGAAACGGAATACTCGCTTGGCGTGCATTCAGCCTTGGACCCGACAGATTCTTATCATACAGTCAGCTTGAAGTTGTACCACAGGAAGAAACTGGATTGAAAGTCCTAAAGGCGTAGGGTCCACGTAGCAACAATCTTGGCTCAGTTAGCCATGCTTCCAATCCACGAGGAGAAATATTCTCATGAAGTGAAAGTACATGCGTGCTAACGTTCAAGATTCGAGAGGAAGCGGAAGCTCACATGGACGCAGGGAAGCATGTACGTGCGTCAGATCTAGATTGTGAGTCTGTGTAAGATGCGGCACGAAAGAAGTGGGCTGACCGAGTCGGAGAGATGCATGTAGCTAGCGGAGATAGACAGCGAATTGCATTTGAAGAAGCCGGGCCTTCCAGTGCTAGAGAACGCCGTAATAAAGGATGGGCGCTTAAATCAACTAAGCGGACCAACAGGATGGAAGAGAAAGTAAAAGCCTTTCTTGTTCAGAAATTTAACCAAGGAGTAGCGGGAGGGCAAAAGGCTGATCCAATTCACGTGGCTAGAGAAATGAAGAGTATTAGAGATAGCAGTGGAAAGTTACAATTCAAACCAGACGAATGGAGAACCGCTCAACAATTTAGTAACTTTTTCGCAAGGATGTCAGCGTTGCAGCGCCAAAGACGAGCTGATGAAATAGAGAGCCAGGAGGAGGAGGAACAAGAAGTGACAGACGAAGACCTCACAGTCCTTGAATCAGAAGACCACATTCAAGCCATACACCAGGAGGTTTACAGAGACATTGAACAAACTATTAGTCACCCTATTAAAATATATAGAAGCAGTAAACGTTTGTGAACTTACTTGTGCTGGAAAGCTCAGTTCGCTGAAGTTAGCACAGTTGAGAGAAGTATGCAGAGCCTTAAGTCTGCAAACAAAAGGTAGCAACTCAAGAAAACGTACTTTTACTGAACCACTTGATGCCTACGCTAAGTTGTGCTCATTTCGGAAATAACTGAATTTTGCACTACGTATTCTTCTTTCGCATTTTATAAAATACATTGTTGGGTTTTGTCAGTAGTGATCGATGTAACAAATACCCTGCGAGCAGAGGCTACATTTTCGCTGTGGGAGCTGTCGTGCGAAAAGTAGCCTCTGTTAACAACCGTTCAATTTTCTATCGTTCATGCGCGAAATTTGTCACGCCATTCGCAAGCAAAATTAATTGTCACGTCTGTCGTCAAATGGCGCGAGTTTCTTGGGAATAAAAAACATTGCGACAACTCTGATCTGCTAAGCAAGACTCACGCAAAGCTCGAAACCGGTAAAGAAAAGGAAAAAAAACCCGTTTTTTAAATTTATTCGTCCAGATTTCTGGACGGATTTGAACGGTTGTCGGCAGAGGCTACTTTTTGCACGACAGGTCACACAGCGAAAATGTAGCATCTCCTAAAATAACTAAAATAACTTTGAGAATTTCTGTTGCATGTGATACAAAAGTCGTCATGATTTTATCACTAGATAGGACCGCACATACATGGTCCTGTTGGCTCACTCGCATAGGCCAGACAATAATCATAATTGTGTGTTTGAGACTTTACAACCGTGAATAAAAGATCAAGCTATGCGAAAGGAAAAGTCCTGGCTTTACGCCATCTTCGTAGACTGTTCTTTTCGTTGTCTGTTACAAGTTTTATTTGCTGCTGCCTCCTCCAAAGCTTACATTAAAGTTGAGATTACAGTTGTGGAACCTGGCTCCGGGAATGAAGCCATGGACAAGATTCTGTGATCCGGCCACCTTGAATTGACAGGAAGGAATAATTTGCAGTGTTCGTAGTTACTGATTGCGGCTGGCTCGATGAAGTCGCAACCGTTTTCTTAGGGATTGTAACAGCCTTGTCATCGCCACCAGCTGGATCGAAGAATTCACTTAGTTCGTTTGACATTCTTTTAAACTGCTCAAAAGTCGGCGTATCACAATAGCTCTTGATGCTTTCTTCACTTTGGTGGCCGGTTATTTCCCTGATGTACCGACCCTCGATGTTTGCAGCTGACAAAACCGTCACGGTGGTCGCTCTGATCGAGTGGTTTGTTAGATGTGGCTTTATTCCAGCTCTTGAAGTCATACCTGACGTAACATATTTTCAAGCGTGTTGTGGCCAAGTGGACTCGAGCAATACGACACAGGATCCGTTGCTGGGTTAAACACTTTGCATTGGCTTCTCGGTTTCTGGAATACTGCTGCATTTGGGACTCACATGTGACAGGTATTTCTCGATGACTTTCACTGGGCAGCGTTTTGAGCCTGGTCTTTCAAAAAAATTTTCTGTTTGACTCATCTTTTTTGTCATCTAGCCCACCTTGATAGTTTTTAGTCGCCAACACTGCTCCGCGCTCTTTGTTTATTTCAAGATATTTTTCACCATTTGGCGCTTCCGTTGAGATAAGCATGTGTTTCTTAAGCAGCTGCTGGTTTTCTCGACCTCTCTTTCCGAGGAATAAACTGGTGAAGAACCAGGCCATCTGCTGTACTTTGTGTGGTTGGAGAGAATCGATGTCATCAAGCTCGCCTTCTTCGTAAAGTTTCTCAACAACTTCCTTTGTTAAGGCTTGTTTGTGCACTGTCGGAGCTATTTGGCCTCTTTTTCTCAGATTTTTCAGAAAAGTGCTGAGGGATTTATTGGCTTCATTAAAATGACTGTCGCCAACAATGGAAAATGGCTTTAAAAACGGAGGACTTTTCAAGTGACGATCTAACGCGGCTCGGATTGCGATGAGTGACTTTTTGTTGTAGTAACTGCCGTCACGTTTTCGTGCGGAGAAGTAAAATTTTTGGAGGCATTTGTTAAGCTGAATTGGTGACACCTCCTCAAAGGGAGTTTTGAACTCTTCTTTTATCTGAAACTATTCTGTAAAAAAAGTAGGCTTATTTAAACATGTCAGCTAACATTAAGTAACGCAAGACATAATTTCAATTTGTAAACAAAAAACATTTTCACCGGTTTCATCGGTAAAATTCAGGTTAAACAGACAAAGCTTTACCTGTAAAAACTGCTAGACCGAATTTAGTCTCTTTTTTAGTGTTGTCTGGTATGGCCTCTTCATTTATTTTTGAAATTTTGTCGCTAGTTACCATGGCAAACCTAGACTGAGCCATTTTTGTCGTACATGTAACTTGCGCGAGTTTGGCGCCGCTCGGCTGGGGGCGAATCAGTGAATAGTGCAGGATATTCCGAGATTGAGCAGCCAATCAGAGCGCGCGAAAAACACTATCCACTGTTTTAGCATATATGGATTTAGCCGGGGCTAAAAGCGAAGCTCTCGATAATATTTATAGTTTGCTCAAACAAAATATAAAATCATGTTATGCTAAGCGGCGAAGGCAGCCAGAACGGTGAAAGAACAACAATAGGTCTAATTAGCGAAAAAACAACTTTGCACGTGCAGCACACTTTTTTTGTACATTTCTTTGCCTTTTTTTTTTGCACGACCGCAACAAGAAACTTCCAGAAACTTCGTAGTTACACGTTTTATGGAGCCGAATGTCGCTCCTGTTGTTGTTCAATTTTTTTCACTCACTCATTTTTACCTTGGTGGCCGCTAGGATTTCTCATTTTCTCACTGCCGCTAAAAAATTTTCATGTTGTTCTTCCAACAAATAGCTCCTTATCTTCTGCTCTAGCTCTCTGTCGCTCTTTTTCTCGTTGAAATTCGCTGGCCTGTCGCCCACTTTATTTTTTCTCTATATTCCAAATCTGTGGACATGACAATTACAAGGATACAGAAACAATTTCCGCTTTCCGTTTTCGTCTTTATTGACTCTTCAGTTGTCTCTGCTGCACAAGACGCGGGTGGCTATGCGATTTCCCACCAAAATATACTCGAGTTGCATTTGGGTTGCCATACCTGTTGGTCGAGTTATTTTACATTGGTATTCCTGTGGTGCGGACGGACGGTCGTGATTACCAAAATTTCTCGGATGGGTAGATTACCAAATTTTCTTACCCATGGGGTTCCGCTTCGAACGCGTGGAGCTCCACTATTAAACGCAATGACGGACCTAATACATTCACAGTTAAGACTAGGCACCAACGAAAAACGAACTGTTGCCATCATTTACAAGCTATGTTACGGACTTAGCCAGGTTTGCAACTGGTTGCAAACCGACCATGCGTTGTTTCTAAAAGACTCAAAACTAAACCAAAGAGGCTTAGAAGCCCAAAGAGAAATGGGAAATTCCTGTTACCGGAGAAGAGTCATCATTATACCTGCAGAACTTGCAGAAAGTAACACAAATAAGATAGGAGAACTGATTTCGGAAACTATTAAAGAAAAATGGCAACTGGCGTTAATCATTGACGATTACACTTCAATACACAGCAAGCGACGTCAAAAAACCGATCAACTATGCCATCCCAAAAGTATGTGCCCAATAGTAGATAAGGTGTTTAAAAATGTCAAGGAAATTCCGAGATGTTCAGCAACAACATATCATAATTGAACGGGCAAGGGCCAATTCCAAACACAACACGTGAACTCACAATCAGCAAAAGTTTTACTATTACCAAACCATAAAAAAAGTAAATTCCTACAAAGAGCGAAAAAATAATAGTTACAATACAGAAAAACTACTTTAAAGCGACTGCAAAATGAAGTTAATGAAAAAACGATGAAAACGAAGCTGCTTACCAAATGCTGAGGATAACAGAGTCGGTGGTCAGGGCCACCGAGGAAAAAGATAATCTACTTCGACGAATGTTGTTACACTAATGGACGCGTACAAACTGGTAATAAATAGGGGCGAGATAACAAACTATAACGAAATTTGCATACAGCACGTAACAAAGGAGCGTAATTAACAAAATACCGGAGAGCGAAAAGAAAAAGAATACACGATAACAAGTAAGTGAGAAAACGAGAAACAAAAGGAAAAAAATTTGCCCCAACATCCTGGAGGGGTTTGGCTGAATTTCACTGATTCAGCAAAATAAATACGAGGAAAATTAAAACTAAGAGTCCGCCAGTTAGAACCTGGTCATTTGAATCAGTCCCTAAAACTCTCAAGTTTCGATAAACACAGTTTTAGACAGCTTCCTCCAGCAAACATAGCTTAGAAATTGGCCTAGTTAGAGTACAGTTCTTCGTTGTAATTTCTGCCACACGGATTTTGCCGTCTCGTCCGGGAAAAGTCTTGATAACACGGCCAAGGAGCCATCGTCCTCTCGGGGAGTTGTTATCCACAACGAGAACTACATCTCCGATCTTTAAGTTGTCTCTCTCGCGTATCCACTTCTGGCGTT
>OZ037775.1:54065225-54112725 GCA_964035525.1 Porites cylindrica
TAACAAAAGCTGCGAGAACTCGGCTTCTGCAAATTTAGCTTCAAGCTCAGCCAGTTCAGCCTTTTCTTTCGCTTTAGAAATGTCTCTGTCAGCTTCGAGCTTTGCCAACTCTAATTGCTGTTTCAACTCAAACTGTTTCTGGTTCATTTCCATTTCAAGACGTTTGATTTCAATCTCCATTGATCTTTTCCTTTTCAATTCAGTTTGCTTTTCCATTAATGCAGCCTTTGCCGCCATCTTCGTGTTGTGAAGCCTTTCCCCTGCTTCGCTTAACTTTGAAGCGCGACTCCTTACGGAGCGCACAGATGGTGTCGGCGATGCCAAACCAATGTTCGCTAGGTCTCGAGATACTTGCTCGTTAAAATGTGTAGCCGCAGCGATAGTGAATTCCTGAATCTTTTGATCGTAGTTGTCCTTTCGTAATTCCTGAGAGGCTGTGACGAAACCCGCCACAAAAGTGAGTCCTCTCCAACGACAACACCGAGCATAGACAAACTCGAGAAAACACGTATATAAAAAAAAATAATACTCTAAACGTTTATTAAAACAATACTCCCAAGACTCCACGATTTTAAGATTAACTAGGCGTTTCTATAATTATAATCGTTTCTAAAGACTAATGCGATAATACTTGTGATAATTATTCTAATTTCTAAAGACTAATGCGATGATACTTTTTACACAAAATTCACAGCGTTTTTTTGAACTACTTAGCCTACAACATATTTACAAATTATCTTCTCCGAACACGCAGTAATAGTTCCCTTTTTAGTTCACCTTACGTATAAAACAGTTCCTTGTTCGTTCCTTTAGACCAGCCCGTCGACGATTCCAAAACCTTCAAACTCCAGTATCTTGTATCTTTTTCAAACTTGCTCCGGCTTCGGTTTTTTCCCCGGTCTGCCGCTACACTCTAGTTCAATTTGCCTTTCCGCAAACGTTCTTGGAGAAATAGCTTCTTGGAGAGTTGTTACGTAACACAATACTTCTTCTGCTCTCTCTCAACTTTTATAGCACAACAAGCAGCTTTTCCCCGACAAATGACTTCTTTTGCCGTGAAGTTAAGGAATGCCTCTGCTGAAGGGATTTCAGCATATCGGTTTGTGCTTCTAGGTCCCTTTCTTGCTGTCTCTCCGAACGCGCCCTCTGCACTGACCTTTTTTTTTTTTGCGACGCGGCTCCTTCTTAACAACTTCCAAAATCCACCCAAATGTAAGGTGTGTCAAAAGGGACTATAGTAAAAAGTCTGATCTAGTAATTAACAGCTTTCAACCAATAGAACGGCTTACAATGAAAGTTTTAACAATAAAAATTACGTAATAGTCTACACAGCAGAAAGATACTTAAATAAAAGTAATTAGCATACAAGACGTAACTATTATTAATTAGGAATTCTATGACACCTCCCCCCAACAATGGCTATTTTTTAGGGGAAGTGAAGACAAAAAATAGCCTAAGCAAGCGATGAAAATACAACAATAAGGCTTACTTAAACCCTGCTAAGGGCATCTACGTTACAGTTCTGTTTGCCACTTTTGTGTTCGACGACCATGTCATATTCTTGTAGAGTAATGCTCCACCGCAGCAGTTTCCTACTCTTATCGCAGACCTGATTCAACCACACTAAAGGGTTGTGGTCCGTCTGCAGCTTAAAAGTACGGCCGTACAAACAGTACCGAAACAGCTCAACAGCCCATACAATACCTAAGCACTCCTTCTCTGTAGTGGATAACTTTTGTTCTCTAGGCTGAAGCTTTCTACTTGCATATGCTATAGGATGTTCCTCCCCTTCCTGATCTTTCTGACTTAAGATTGCCCCAAGACCTCTATTCGAGGCATCTACTTGCAAAACGAATTCGTCTTCCCAATGTGGCGGTCTCAAAACGGGTGGGTTCTGCATAGCAGCTTTTAGATCCTGAAATGCCAATTGATGGGTTATATTCCACTGAACCTTAGAAGGATTCTTACCTTTAGTTAGGTCAGTCAAAACAGCAGCTCGTTCTGAAAAGTTAGGAATAAACTTTCTGTAATACCCAACTAATCCAAGAAAAGATCTTACCTGCTTCTTAGTCTCAGGTCTTGGATAATCTACAATGGCCTGAACAAGGGCTGTGCGAGGTTCAATTCTATCGCGACCAACGCGGTGACCGACGAAATCTACCGTTGACATTCCAATCTTGCATTTTGAAGGTCTTGCGTTCAGTTTAGCCTCTCGCAAACGTTGTAAAACCTGTCGAAGCTCAGAAAGATGCTGTGGGAAAGAAGTGGGCGTGTCAACCTCAACATCATCGATGTAAGCGTCTGCAAAATCTAACCCTTTGAGGACTGTTTGCGACATCATCCTTTGAAAGGTAGCCGGGGCTGTTTTCATACCGAAAGGCATCACTAAAAACTCATATAGTCCTTTCGAGGTAATAAATGCGGACTTTTCGATAGTAGAGGTCTCCAGGGGAATTTTCCAGTACCCTTTCGTGAGATCAATTGTACTGATGTACTTTGCAGAAGCAATTTTCTCAATCATTCTTTCCATGGATGGAATTGGATAGGCATCCATCTTAGTCACATGGTTCAATTTCCTGTAATCTACACATAGCCGAATAGTACCATCTGGCTTGGGAACAATGACAACAGGGGCCGCCCAAGGACTTGTGGAAGGACGAATTATACCCATTTCTAACATTTTCTCAATCTCTTTGTTGACCTCCTCTTCGAGTCTTTGAGGTATTCTCAAGGGTACACTTCGGATGGGTAACGACCAACCAGTGTCGATTTTGTGTGCAGATACATTCGTTAAGTTTGGTCTTCCCGAAAACACATCAGAATACTCATGTAATAAATTCCTCACCTGGCTCCTTTGACCTTCGGTTAAGTCATCCGAGATTATAACATCTTCCCAGGTTTCCTCGTGACCAAAGGGGGGAACATTATTTTCGTGAGGTAATGGCATCTCTGGGGACTCTTCCATCACTAAAGCGGCCATTTCGTCTCTGCTCTGCCATTTACTTAACAAGTTAATATGATAAGTGCGATGCTGCTTGCAAGTCTTACCGGTGTCAAGTTCATAATTCAACCCATCTTCTAGTGCTCTCGTGACTGTAAAGGGTCCTTGCCATTTCATCTCTAATTTACTTCCAGGGGAGGGCAACAAAACTAAGGCCTTATCTCCGACCTCTAAGCACCGCTCTGAGCTATGGGTGTCATACCACCGTTTCTGCTTACCTTGAGCTTGCTTCAGATTCTCTTGAACAACCTGTTGCATTGTTGCAAGTCGTCTACGGATCTCCAGGACATGTGTTATCAGGTTTTCTTCCGAAGACTGCCCTTCCAACCAAGTCTCCTTAATAACCGCGAGGGGTCCTCTCACAGTACGCCCATAAAGTAACTCAAATGGCGAATAACCAGTGGACTCACAAGGAACTTCTTTGTAAGCAAAAAGCAAATATGGGAGGTACTTGTCCCAGATCTGTACGCGCTCTCGAACAAACTTCTTTAACATACCCTTTAAAGTTCCATTGAATCTTTCCACTAGCCCATTTGCCTCAGGGTGGTATACTGATTTTTTAATCTTAGTAACCCCTAACTGGTCGTACAACTGGGCCAAGAGCTTACTCATGAAATTGGATCCCTGGTCAGACACTATTTCATCGGGAATACCTACCCTAGAGAAATACTGAATCAATGCTTCCGCAACAGTCTTTGCGTTTGTTGTTCGCAAAGGTATGGCCTCTAGGTACCGTGTAGCATAATCTACTATTGTTAAAATGTATTTATAGCCAGTTGTTGTCCTAGGTAATTGACCAACGATGTCTATAGAGATCTTCTTAAAAGGCTCGGTAACGATTTCCACCGGTTTTAAAGGTGCTCTTTTTGACTTTAACTTCCTGGCCATGAGAAGCTTTGCTCAAGAAAAAAAATCTCAGCAGGCGCCGGAAATTGATGCCCTAGTACGCGATAGAAAGGTGTTTGCTTGGTGTCATAAAATTAATTAAGACCGGAACCTAATAAGTAAACCAGACACCGAGTATCCGCGAGAGACGCGTCATTTAAGCGCGAGGCAAGGCGAGGAGCCAGCATCCCACGCAACCGGTTTATTGCGGCGTGACCTTTCTGTTTAAAATGAAAAAGATTTTGATCATTCGAAATGTATCTTAAAAATAAAAGCTCGCGTCATCTACCCGTAGAAAATAATTTACATGATAAACAAATCCAGATCGGACTGCCGGTGATTTGGACGGGGCACGCCAGGGTTAAAAGACATTACGTTAAAGCATTTTATATTTCCTTTGTCACTTTGATAAAATTTTTGAAGGAGCGACCGGTATTTCATGTGGAAATGTGTGACAAAGCGCCGCAAAAACTTGTTTCCAGTGCCGCTCAAATGAATGGACGGCAGCGTACATGTACGATTTTTTTTGTTTTTGAGGGTCAGGCAGCGATCATGCGATGTGACCGAGTTAAATTCTTACTAATTAATTAATATTCTACCTTAGACTTTCAAAGTTCAAAAGCGCTGTGGTTTTGATTTCGAAACCATTTGAAGTGAAGGCGACCGTCGACGGTATGAGTCTTCGTTTCCCATTTCGAGTCTGTCGAGGGTTACAACCCCCAAAAGCATTGGCATGCACTCAAAAAAGAAATATGTGGAGTCCGGCCGACGGGTTTCTCCAAAGATGAAGTATTTAGGAGATTTCCTGACGAAAGACGTGGCAACGCGGGAACTTGAACCCGCCAAATCGGCCTATGCCGAAGTGGAATTCAACATGATGCCAGCTACTGTGTACGTCGCTTCCACGTTCGTTTGATCACTGATGTTCTTCGCCAGAATATCATTCCACCGGATGGCCTTGTAAATTCTGTTATGGACTTAAGTTACATATTAGTGATATTAGACTTGAGGTAAGTTTGTTTTTAGTCAAATTATTCCCAATACAGTGAGGTATTTCTGTTTTCTGGTCACTTCAATTTAAAGAAATCATTTAGCTTTATTATTCTGTTTCTCTTCGGTAGTCAGTTTATTTATGGGCTTTTGTTATCTAATGGCAAAATCTAATTTTTATCATGCTTATTTTGTACTAACTGGTTTTGTTTCTCTTGGGTAGTCAGTTCATTTATGGGCTGTTGTTATCTGATGACAAAACCTAATTTTTATCATTATTATTTTAAACTAACTGGTACTGTTTCTCTTGGGTAGTCTAATGACAAGACCTAATTTTCATCACAGTGTTCATTTTGTACTAACTGGTTCTGTTTCTCTTGGGTAGTCAGTTCATTTATGGGCTGTTGTTATCTGATGACAGGACCTAATTTTCATCATTTTCATTTTGTACTAACTGGTTCTGTTTCTCTTGGGTAGTCAGTTCATTTGTGGACCGTTGTTATCTGATGACAGAACCTAATTTTCATCACAGTTTTCATTTTGTACTAACTGGTTCTGTTTCTCTTGGGTAGTCAGCTCATTTATGGGCTGTTGTTATCTGATGGCAGAACCTAATTTTCATCACAGTTTTCATTTTGTACTAACTGGTTCTGTTTCTCTTGGGTAGTCAGTTCTTTATGGGCTGTTGTTATCTGATGACAGGACCTAATTTTCATCATTTTCATTCTGTACTAACTGGTTCTGTTTCTCTTGGGTAGTCAGTTCACTTGTGGACTGTTGTTATCTGATGACAGGACCTAATTTTCATCATTTTCATTTTGTACTAACTGGTTCTGTTTCGGATTATTATTATTATTATTGTTTATTGCTATTATTATCAACATCATTATTGAGTGATTTAAAACTATTTTTCTTTGACACAGGGCTATAATTTGCAGAAGGTGATGGAGTGTACACTGATTTGCTTTAGTTTTCTTTCAGAAATTCAGATAGAATTTGCTTTAGTTACAATTATTGCTTGGGTAATGAGATAAACTTTCAGTGACACAATGTGACAAAATTGTTTTAACCAAAATCATGATAACACCATCAAAACGTTTTTATTATTAGTATTATTCGTTAAATTCAAACGATGCTAATATATGTATGTAAAAATGAAATTATCTTGTCGCTTGTTACCGAGCTATCCGTACTGTAAAACGTCAATTGAAAAGTTATAACACTCACATGTCTATTAGTTCTTACAAATGATTTTGTCAATGAAAATCGACGACAAAAAATTCCCTTCTCTGGCTTAATTAAGAAGCTTGGGTTGCAAAAAAATGTGTTTGTAAAACACAACCGAGTCAATTATCGTACGTTAAATAAATCAAAGCATTACTTAAGCAAAATAGAATCTTAGGGTTCACTTCCCGAGATTACTTCAAACCCTCTGGTTACCTTCCCTTCGCCGTGCCCTGTGAGCTTTGCGTTAGATCTCACGGTTTATTATTATAGAATCAAGTCGCTATTAAAATGAAGCTGTTATGGGGTTATAAGTCAGTTGTAGTTACTGATGTCCAAGAATTCCAAATGTTCCTGTTTCGGGAATCGTAGTTTCTCTGGGATTATAACATTCTCATTGAGTAAACATTAATTTATCACAGGTAAGTAAATGTACTTAACTTATCACATCGAACCTCGTTGCTGACGCCGTTTTGTGTAATGTTCCAGCCGACTACACAGTAATAGAAAGAAGATAGTATACTGTTCGATCGACATAATTGCAAATAATTTCATTCCTCCCGTAAGAATAGATTTAGGCCGTCATTAAAATGTTTCTCGGGTGGTAAACCTTAGCTTCTCGTAATATTTTCTGAGTCGGCAAAGGGTTTATGTTTCATTTTCAATTTCTCTTTAGTAACAGATATAAACCCCGCTCTCGTTAAGGTTTGGTTCTTGATCTTCGATTATCCCATTCGAGTGATAGTCATTTCTCTTGCTATCGCCTGCTATAATTATGGTTGTGCGATCAATAAAGTGCGGGGTTTTTTTACAGTAGAGCCATGCCTTGAATACTATTTCGCGTGAGAAGTAACAGTTGACGTGTGTCTCCACGCGAGTAAAGCCAACAAATGCGCGTCCGTATCTGGAAAACCTTTTTATTATGTCAAGAAATGTCTTATTTACACGTCTCGTGATTCCCACGCCGGGTGTTTTTGGATGCCGGCAAGTGCGAAAAAAGTAATTACCGAGGATTCCAAAGTAACACCTCAGTCGTATGAAGGCGCGAATTGTTATCTCCCGTTTCAGTTAATCATAAGCCATGGGTAGATTCAATCTACCCTTAGCCTAATTTGCATTTTTTTTAGGTGAGCAAAGCCCGTCATGACCAACTGACATTGAGGACAAGTTGCACAATATTTGCGTACATCAAAACTTAGACCAGGCCAAGAAAAATGCGCAGCTATCCGGTCAAATGTCTTTTTGCTACCCATATGACCTGATAAGGGGATTGTGTGTCCAACCCGCAAAATTTCGTTTCTGTAGGATTCTGGCACTACAATACGATCAACATACCTGGTTCCATTACGCTCATCTGAGAGATATTTGCGATGAAACAAGAGGTCATTTGTGAAAAAGTAGCCATCTGATACTTCTGGTGCCTTTTGGAACGCTTCACGGCGTATCTTCTCTAGAGTTACGTCGGACTTTTGATCTGCAATCAGCTGATTTCTATTTCGGTCGAGGATGTTTACCGGAAAATTCTCCTTTTCAGGTTCGGTTACCGCAGTATCATTCTCGGAATTCTCCTCACCTTTCTCTTCCGGTATCTTTCCCTCAAAGAGAGTTTGCAGATCTCCTTCCTCTGGACCCTCACGTTTCTTCTCTTTTTTTGATAAACTTTTGACTGCTATTGAACTTTCTCGGTCAATTAACTCATCTGCTCTCAACTGGGCTTCTTCTAATGCTCTCTGTCTTCGAGTCATTACGAAGGCCTCTTGTCCACCAGCATCGGCTGCCCGAACGTTTTCCTCCCATTGGTCCAAAATATTTTGTCTCGAAAGCGTCTTTCCAAAGGAGGACCTGCCAAGTAAACAATCTACAGGTAGCTTGTCCAAAACTCCAACTAATTCTACATGTTTACCTTCCTTGCTATCAAATTCAACCTTTGCAAGGGGAACTGTAAGACGTTCTCCCGCAGCTGTTAATACTGTGATTTTGTCACCAGTCAAGGCTAAGCTGTTTACATATTTCCTGTGAACTAGAGTCCTAGTACACCCAGAATCAACGACCATTTCTGCAAACTTTCCATTTATTTTACCTCGAACATTGCAAGGAGGAAACTCAGATTGTTCTGTTGTTAAAGGTGTCATGCACAACAGGTACCCCTGTGAGGGCTTCCCACGACCCTTACCACAGTTAAACGACATGTGACCTGGTTTACCACATTTGTAGCACTTAATTTCAGGCTTCGTAGTCTTTTGTTCAGGGGATGGTGAGGGTTTTGCAGGCTTTTCTTGATTTTGATTTTCTTTCTCTTCAGGCACGGAATCGTCTGCCTTACCTCCAAACCTTTCCTTTTTCGTAGATTTTCCCCCACCTCGGTTTGTTACATACCTACCTCCAACAAGTGGTCCTTTTCTGGACTGAACATGCAAATTGGCGAGATTACCAAGTTTCTCAGCAGTCTTTGGCTCCTGTTCCTTTAACCAAGCTCTAAGTTCAGGGCTTACTGCATCGAGGAGTCGCTCCATCATTATTTGTTCGATGATCTTTTCTGCATCCCCTGTAGCCTCGGCAACGGCCATCCAACGATTGAGGTACCTACGGGTCCTGTTTCCCCACTGAACAAAATTCTCATCAGGTTTCTTCTCCGAAGTCCGAAACCTATATCTATAATGATCAGCAGTTAACTGGTAAGCTTTAATGATAATGGCCTTACTTTCGAAATAATCTTGGCAGGTAGGTTCAGGAATTTCTAAGTAGATTGACTTAGCCTTTTCAGTTAGCTTGGGTACTAAGTTACCAACCCAGTCCCCCTCAGGTAGGGATTGTGCCCTTGCAGTCATTTCAAAAATCCGGAAATAATCATCTATATCTTCGCTTTCCCTCATTTCTCTGATTTTCATAAATTTGGGCCCCCTAGTCTCATTGTTACTCACCTGCCGTCTTTCCGACTCTCTTGCAGCAAATTGTTCTTTCTCAGCTCTGAGTAATCTAAGTCTCTCCTCTTCTCGAATCGAACGTTCTTCTTCTTCCTGGGACTTTTGCCTTTCATACTCTCTTCTCTCTTTCTCAGCCTCCCTTTCTGCCTGGCGCCTCTCTCTCTCCTCCTCCCTCTCTAGCTCCCTAATTTCCCTTTGCTCCTGACTAATTTTCCTTCGTAATTCTAGCATCTGCATTTCACGTTCCTGTAGCTGTAATCTTTGTTCAAAACTGAGACTAGTGTCCGGAGCAGACTCCGCAAGATTCTCGTTTTCCCCCGCATCGCCCGAACTTTGGCCTGACCGATCAAACGTTCTTAGTTTGCTTGCTAAGGTCTTAACCCCGTCCTTACGGGGAAAATAAATACGTCTTCTCGTAGCTTCATCCCTAAGTTCTTGTAATGACCAGGAGTCATAATCGGTGGCTCTAGCGGCCATGATAAATCCTAAATACGGTAATTGTATACGTGTCTCCGTTTGAGCCGTTTATGCAAACCGTTAAAGAGCAATCCCACTCCTGACACCAAAAATCTGTGACGAAACCCGCCACAAAAGTGAGTCCTCTCCAACGACAACACCGAGCATAGACAAACTCGAGAAAACACGTATATAAAAAAAATAATAATACTCTAAACGTTTATTAAAACAATACTCCCAAGACTCAACGATTTTAAGATTAACTAGGCGTTTCTATAATTATAATCGTTTCTAAAGACTAATGCGATAACACTTGTGATAATTATTCTAATTTCTAAAGACTAATGCGATGATACTTTTTACACAAAATTCACAGCGTTTTTTTGAACTACTTAGCCTACAACATATTTACAAATTATCTTCTCCGAACACGCAGTAATAGTTCCCTTTTTAGTTCACCTTACGTATAAAACAGTTCCTTGTTCGTTCCTTTAGACCAGCCCGTCGACGATTCCAAAACCTTCAAACTCCAGTATCTTGTATCTTTTTCAAACTTGCTCCGGCTTCGGTTTTTTCCCCGGTCTGCCGCTACACTCTAGTTCAATTTGCCTTTCCGCAAACGTTCTTGGAGAAATAGCTTCTTGGAGAGTTGTTACGTAACACAATACTTCTTCTGCTCTCTCTCAACTTTTATAGCACAACAAGCAGCTTTTCCCCGACAAATGACTTCTTTTGCCGTGAAGTTAAGGAATGCCTCTGCTGAAGGGATTTCAGCATATCGGTTTGTGCTTCTAGGTCCCTTTCTTGCTGTCTCTCCGAACGCGCCCTCTGCACTGACCTTTTTTTTTTTTGCGACGCGGCTCCTTCTTAACAACTTCCAAAATCCACCCAAATGTAAGGTGTGTCAAAAGGGACTATAGTAAAAAGTCTGATCTAGTAATTAACAGCTTTCAACCAATAGAACGGCTTACAATGAAAGTTTTAACAATAAAAATTACGTAATAGTCTACACAGCAGAAAAATACTTAAATAAAAGTAATTAGCATACAAGATGTAACTATTATTAATTAGGAATTCTATGACAGAGGCGTACTGATTATTCACTTCGTGAATCTCCATACTGTTTTCGTTCACAAGACTTCGATAACGTGCGATGCTTTCGCGATAATTGTTCCATGTCTTATCCAAACTAGCTTGAAGAGATTTTACGCTCGCCAGATTCCCGTAATCGACGAGAAGAGGATCAATTTGCTGACAAGCCCTTGTCATTGCTGAAACATATCCTGCCAGTGACTTTCGTAAGCAGAATAAAGCTTCTTGTAACGCTTCTTCTTGAAATGAACTCGCCATTTTTCTCCGAGAGCTTGAGCGGGTATTCGAGGCTGTCCTTGAATGCGCCATAATTTACTCCGCCATTTGGAATTTACAAAATGAACGGGCAAGGGCCAATTCCAAACACAACACGTGAACTCACAATCAGCAAAAGTTTACTATTACCAAACCATAAAAAAAAGTAAATTCCTACAAAGAGCGAAAAAATAATAGTTACAATACAGAAAAACTACTTTAAAGCGACTGCAAAATGAAATTAATGAAAAACGATGAAAACGAAGCTGCTTACCAAATGCTGAGGATAACAGAGTCGGTGGTCAGGGCCACCGAGGAAAAAGATAATCTACTTCGACGAATGTTGTTACACTAATAGACACGTAAAAACTGGTAATAGATAGGGGCGAGATAACAAACTATAACGAAATTTGCATACAGCACGTAACAAAGGAGCGTAGTTAACAAAATACCGGAGAGCGAAAAGAAAAAGAATACACGATAACAAGTAAGTGAGAAAACGAAAAACAAAAGGGAAAAAATTTGCCCCAACAATAATGTACACGACATAGACATCAACTCTTGTGTCAAGACTTTGTCAAGTTCATCCTCAATGTACAAACTGGCCTTTACCTATTCATCTGCAATGCCTGACTGGATAAGTAACACGTTCTTCAATCCAGAACTCGAAAGGCACAGACTTGCCGTGCATGAATATAATGAGAATGACTCTGTGAGAACGATGAGGCAGATGACAGACGTTCATTTACTGCAATTCATTGAGCTTACTCTTAAAAGCGGAAAGGACATTTCGGCTGCATATGACATCGTTCTGAGTACAAGAATGCCTGAAAACTTTAAAAAATTTCTTGTAATTCAGCCTGGAGACTAGCCTGCGCAGTTTTACAGTAGACAGATTATTTATGAAACGCAGCAAAAATACTATCGATCCTCCCCCGATACACTTCATGGTACACCCATTCCTACGGATCATGAATATACAACATCATTTAAGTCTGGATATCGTCAGTGGGTAACTGTCGAAGGAAGTCCGATCCTGCACACATCAATAGTCAGCCTGCTATCTTATCTCTTATTCCATGTATAGGTCCTCTTCACATCTTTCTGAGCGGCAGAGAAACAGTATTGAAAGATTTTGTGGACTTCTTTGAAAACATTTACAATCATCTTTTTCCCAGAAGCAAGTTGCCGAAAACTCTCAGGCCATGGCGCATAAGTCTTATGGAATATGCACTATGTTCATGTGTCTCGAGCCGCATCATTACGACAAGGCTCCTCTTGTATGGATAGCGATGTGTACTTACTGGGGGATATATCTAAAACTACGTTTGTTTTTAGTTATTTTTGATGAGTACCCTGTGGAAAATGCATGCCCATAGCATCATTCGATCAAAGACAAGTGACAGTGACACAATTGAACAGATGCAGCAGAAGGCAAAGGCTTCATTTCAATCAAAAGCAGCGCAGCATTCATAAATAAGTCTTATTTTTCCGCTCTTTCTAGCTTTACCTTCAGTGCTAACCAGCTGGAATATCTAAAAATAAAAGTGTAGAGCGTTAATTTCTTCAATATTCATAAAGATAATCCAGAATCCAGGGAAAGGGGAATTCAGAGGCAGGGGGAAAAACCTGAGGGTGGTTTGGCCAAGAATCGTTGGACCAGACCCTGTTAAAACCAAAGTACTTCCTCTAGGATACTGCTCTGAGATTAAGCCTGATCCCGACAGAATATGCGACATGCCAGGCTGTACTGTAACAAATGATGCTGAATGGGTTCTCTTTGAATGATGCTCTCACTCATTTCACCTCACTTGCCTCTCAGAAATCTAATACTGCCCATTGTGCCAAAAATTTACACAGCAAAAAGCATATAGCCTGGAACCGCAACAAGAATGCTATCCTCAACCCCAAAAACAGAAACACAGAGCAAAACAAAGTCAGTGATTCAGTAACAGTACAAGATGAATCTAACTTGCTTGACACATCAAAGGAACCTAATGTACCTAACATTGAAATAAGGGATTTGGATGCCAATATTACTTACTTGATCAATCAAATATCTACCTTATCATCTATTTCCCCTCCATCACAAAGGAAACACTCTAAACAACAGCGACCCACTACAGTTACTAAACCACCCCACTGTAAGAAGTGTGGCCATCCAGTCAAAGGACATAAAAGACCAAAAGGAAATCAATTCAAGTGTGAGCAGTGTCCTGAGGGTATATGTACATCTACTGATGCTGATAGATACAATTGTAACTGTGAGTGGCACCTTACAGACACATCGCAACAACTTCACTCAATCACTAACCAGCAAGTGTTACAAAGTGGTTATTACCTCCTCAAATTTGTCAGTGTATGATTTTTGATGTTCCAATAGGAAGTAATGCGTGTGCAATCAAAGCAACAATTGGGGCAAGCAAATTCCTTTCTGGAGAGCTAATAATACCTTCAAATGATGAAAACGTTCTCCAAACGGTGTCAGCATTTGCTGGTATCATCAAGTGTGGTAACTTTATGTAGAGACAAATCAACTTGCCACCAGGCCAAGTTAACCTTGACGTCACAGAAGCTTATTGAGCTATAGCCACAAGGAGCTGACAGTTCTCTTTAATGATCACAGAAGATATTGGCATATTCTCAACTGAATTTCTACAAAGTAAAATGCAGGAAATTGTTCAGATATCAGAGGACACATGTACAATATTAATTGTTCCACTCGACAAGTCTATACATATTTGCTTTGATCATGCACAGAGAATAATGGCTTTATTTGAGAGTCATAATCACCAAGGATATGGTAGTCTGATTGCTGTAGGGTGTTATGATAATATTAGCAGATTTATTATGTATATTGAGCACATGGTTGCTTGATCGGGACTGGCAGATCAGAATCTCTGGTACAAATATGACTGTTCTCAAGACAAGAAGTGTAATTTTATAACTATACATTGACATCAAGTAATGGCAAATTGCAGTTTTGGCCCCGTAAGAAATGTATTTCTGAAAAATGCTTTAATCGCTGGTTAATTTAACACCATATTTAATTTGGGGAGAAAGGCTAGATTTTGAGTTTTGCAGCCAAATACAATGCAAATTACTGTAATAAAAGGTAAACGAATAGTGTAGCAGCAGAAAGCATTAAAAAAATTCACATTTGAGGTTGATTGCAGTCATTTTTGTCCCTTGCTATTAAGAAAGGGGAGTGATATCATAGTCTGAAGCTTTCAGCGGAAATGCTCGATTTTGTAAACAAAACCACTTTCGGACATTTTGTGAATAATATACCCTCCAGCAATGTACGATGAAAGAAACTACAAATTACCGCACCCAGCGATTTTTCTGAGTTTTAATTATTGTGCCCAGCTATCGTTGAGGTACTCCAGAATACATTAAGCATCAGTAAACACTGGGGAGAAAGGCTGGTAACTTAATCCAGAAACCCGTGAAATAGTGATTTTTGGCAGAAAAAACAAAAATCAACTACGTTTCGCTTAAAATATAAATTTTCGATCACATCCGTATGTACTAAAAAATGTCGTATCACATGCAGCTACTCACTTGTTGCAGTGCTTTGACGGCTAAACTTCTACTACAGTTTCAAAGAAAGGGTTGACAATTAAGCTCGTAGCGACACTTCGTCGCCATATTGTCCTCGTTGAATTCTCCACACCTGCCAACTCTCACGCCTAGGGCGTGAGTCTCACGCCTACGGGTTGAAAACTTCGATCTCACACCGGCTCACCCTTGCGGGCCAATTTCTCACGCCTGATTGAAAAATGTGAGTTTTTGCCGTCTTGCTTGACACAATTGACCATGTCAGTCCAAAACTTTCCGATTTTAGAACTATAGTGCTGATGTTATCAACTAACGTCGGTCCTTGTGGATAAGCGTTTTCTCGATAACTTCGCCTTCGGCAGAATTCGGACGTCTTCGGAAGACTTCGGACTTCTTCGGGAATCTTCGGAAATCCCAGCACTCCCAGGATAAAAATCTCACGCTTATATCTCAGAAAAAGTTGGCAGGTATAAGAAAATATCCAAGCTAATAGACGGCATTCAAAGACCAAAGAAGGCCGACTATAACCACGGCAAATAAGTACGGATGTCAAAGAACCTTTCAAGCGAAAAACAATTGAAATTGCCCATATTCCCTGAGAGAAATTCAAACGCGAGTTGCGAAAAAAGTGTAAACAAAGCACACTTCAGCGCCAAATCTGCACACGGAGGCCCACGGTGACGTATGCGCACACGAAATGCCCTCCTGTTGGGGAACACATACACCAACCCACGACCTGGCCATTACTTCACGCATGCTCACAGCCATATCACGCAGACAGTGGCAGCCATGGACAGCTGTTTTGCCCTTACTGGGGCTCATCGGCATGGCATAGCCGTCGGTCAGTGACCGGGGAAAACCCGTGTATAAAAGACCCTTTCCTGTCGAGGCGAATCCTTTAAGTGCCACCTCCACACAACACATGTCGTCGCTGTTGGCTGGGAACCGCACGGCAGTTCTCCCACGACATGCGCGGGGAAGGCGTATCATGGGTTGGTGTATGTGTGCCCCTTGCTTTAATTTGTCTTTTGAAAATAGTTAAATAAACTGTTCTACTGCATAAAGAATTTGAAATTCCGACTTTACGCAGTGGAAAAGGTGAACAAGAACATGTATCACGTTGTTTCACGTTGTAGTCATGCAAAACAACGGCAAGGAAATATATATACAAAAAAGTTTGCTGCAATTAGACCTATTGTCATTTTTTTACAGTTCTGTTAAAAGTTCTAGTCAAGGGCACCCAACGACTGTTTTCTGTAAAATATATGTTCGGAGAAGCAAATTTGGCCTAGAATTTTCTTTTACTTGGCTAAAAATTTCTAGATGACCATTCCATTCATGTACAATTTCCGAAGCTCATCTAATCATGCTAATAAATTCCCTACCATTTTCTGAAGTTTAATTTTTCACATTTCAATCCCCGCGTTAGGCTATTTTTCGTAGATAAAAAGAAAACCTAAAATTCTTGGAAATAAAAATGTGATGAAAGAAGGAATCTGAAATTAAAAATTATCTCCTTCGTAATACGTTAAATTGCATCTAAACTATTCGGGAAAATAATTCTGAATTTTCTGGCAATTTCGAAAAGACTCACGTTCCCCTAGAATTGCAAACAGATACAAATTTTATAGCGCCGCTTAGAATGCATTTTAGAGATAGTAAAGTACTCTGGACAGCCTTAAAAGTGTTTCCAACAAAATCGTCGTTGGGTGCCGATAACTTTTGAAAATAATAATAATAAAAAGATATCATGCACATAAATTTTACTTTACTGCATAGCCGAGGCCAGATGTGCCTTTTTCTTAGGCGGGAAATCCTCGCCCTCCCTCACCAGTCTGGACAACATATTGTGGAGTAAGACGTAGTTCTGGAGAGAACTATTTATTTAATTAATCAAAGCAAATAGGTCCAGTATTATAGAGTCAAGACCTATGCTAGCGGCTGGTCGAATAATGTGACAGTAGCTGTGACAGCGAACGTTAAAAGAATTCGAACTTGAAAACCAGGGCCGCCCTGTTGAAAACTGCTTACGGACGGTGGCGCAATCGCTTTTTGTTTCCTGGTCAAAACTAACGCGGCGGACCCTCCCTCAGCGTTGATTGACCTAGAGGCAATAGTACCATCCCTCCCATAGCAAGTGATGCATTGTCGCGCGGGCGCGGTCTCTAAGCTTGAATATTCACGTCGCGTATTAATCCTGGCAGTTTTGCAGTCATAACGAAGCCTTAAGGTCAACAGTGTTTTGCTGATGAGCTAGCGATTATTGTGCTGTTGTGATGGGTTTTGTGGAGCCAGCGAGCAAGAAGCCAGAGCACACTTTACCTGCAGATTAGCCGATGGCAATTTAGAGCGGATTCGTCGATTATTCTGAAATTTATAGCGCTTCGCGTGACGGCGCGTGGAGATGGTCCGTTTGTTTTCTAGCCAGCTTTAATTCTTCTTTAGTGGATAGTACCTATGATTGCAAAACTTAACAAAATGCCACTTTAACCGGCCAGGAAGAAGAAGGAGACGTTTAGTTAAAGGTATCTTAGCTTTGTTTTGTTATATTTTGACTTTTGGACTAAATTTAGTTCATGGGAGTTTCGACCACTTATCCCATTTTGTCCTTGTGAATATTAATATACTAACACACACTTGGCCGCCTGTGCCGTGACGAGGTCTATCATATCGTCAATAGGACAATTGCACGATGACGTCATTTAACTATAACTACCAGAATCCTTGAGTTTGTTGTTTTCTTGTTCAAATTGAGGCTATTGTTCTTTTATTCTCAGCGGAATTGCCAAATTTAAATAACAAAGTAAAAACGAAATGAGTTCTGGTAGTTGTATTCAAATATCGTCATCAAAGATCCCACTGGTAATAAAATATGAATAAATTAAAAACCTATTAGCAGTCTTTTTTTTTTAATAAGAATATAACAATAAATCCTATTCTAAATTATCAAAAAGTTAAACATTATATGCTTTTTTAAAAAGATCAGTCTTTAAGTGTTTCTTGAATAAATTAATTGTAACTTGACTTCTAAGATCTAATGGCAGCTCATTCCAGAGTTTAGGTGCAGCAACGGAAAAGGCCCTATCTCCGTATGTTTTAAGTCTTGACTTCGGAAATGCCAGAAGTTTTTGATCAGTAGAGCGTAGCGTACGTGAACATGTACGATGACTAAGTAATTCCGTGATATATAATGGTGTCATACCATTTAGCGCCTTATAAACTAACAATAAAACTTTAAAAAGAATCCGAAAGTGAACAGGTAACCAATGCAGTTGAATCAATACAGGGGTGATATGATCAAATTTCTTGGTTAAAGTAACGATACGAGCAGCCGTGTTTTGCACAGACTGCAAACTCCCTATAATATGCTTAGGGAGGCCATACAATAAAGAGTTACAATAGTCTAATTTAGAAGTAACAAACGCATGAACAAGAATTTCCGTAGTTTCCTCAGTGAGGTACTTCCTAATTTTAGAAATGTTCCTTAAATGGTAGTACGACGTTTTGTAAACGACGTTTAGTAAATGTAGCAATTTACTAAACGCTCACCATGTTTATAATCTGCTTACACCCCGGCTCTGGAAATTTACTCGACATCTGTCAATCTCGTCCAGGTGCGTTTTGCGTGATGTCATCGTACAGGAGAGAATACCCCGAATAACAAGAAAACAATCGACTCTTTTTTCTTTGTTTCTTACATCCAAACAAATTTTGGCTTTTTCCCGCTATAATGGGCTGCCTCGCCTCAGGCTCGCCACAAATGATACAGAGCTAATAATAAAACAACAAATGGGGTATGCATTACAATCCTTACTTCCAGAGAAACGATAAATTTGGGGGCGTTCACCAGATTCACGGCAAACAAAAATATACAACTGTAGGGAAATTCTACTGTTAATGTTTGTGTGACATTAAAAGGACTTGCGAACGACTAATGTTAGAAAATGTTGTTGCTTCAAAGGGCGCCCCTAAATCGAGAGCGAGTAGTAGGGCTTCAGCAAATTTAACCCCCTTTGGTGGATTCCCTTTGGATTCCCTCGCAAAAAGTGGATTCCCTTAATTAATAGGCATATGGGTCTAGTCAATGACGTTACCCATTGTTATAACCTAGGGAAAAAATGCGTTCCTTCATATTAATTAAGTACCTAGTCAGTGCCTTCCTCCATACTAATTAAGTGCCTAGTCACTGCCTTCCAGCATACTAATTTGGATTTCCTGCATACTAATTAAGTGCCTTCCTCCATATATAATGAAGTGGATAGGTTTACTAATGAGCGTCACTCTACTACAATAGGAACAATAGGCCGGCCCAAACCTGCCCGGGATCTTTTAACCCTGATTGGATAGTAAACAATCTATTATGTGTTCAACATAAAAGCGCGCTCTCCGTTCAGCATTTTATTCTTGCAGTCGCTTTGTTAAGGAGAACATTTGTCCGAGTTCGCTCGTTTTGAGAAAACCCTTATTCAATTTTTGAACATCATGGCTTTCATTACCAACGTTCGCGAATTTCAAGCTCTCTTGGATGGTTGTTCCTCGACCCACGATTGAGAATTATTGCTGGAATCTATTTTGATACCCGATGAGTGGATCCCAATGGCGTATGCTCGGCTGTCGGAACTCACAGCCCAAGAGATACCGGTAAGTATTCTATTTCGTCTCTGAGTTCTTTCCTGATGACGGTTTACGTTTAATCTGTACGTTACCGAAGCGAGTTTATATTAATCTTTACTTAACGTTCTACTCCACAGATTGAGATCAATCAGGACACGGGCAGTGATGAAGTCAACGAGTTACTGAGCGATTCGGTGAGTTTTGAAAAACGACCTTGAGTAATTTAAAGTTAAGCGACCTTGAGTAATTTTCTGAAACCGAGTTCCCACGCATCATTTACGTTGGTTATGTTACTTGGGTTAGATTTGCATTTGATCTATTAAACTAAATCGCGTATCTTTTGTTATCCTCGTTAAAGAAACAAAAGGACTCCAAACTCGATTTGCTTCAACTTTTTGTAGACAGTTGTCATATAATACTCATCGAATATGTTTCCTTGCTTTACAGTTTACAACTGAAAAAATGCAGGCCGTAAATGAGATGGGACGTATGGCGCTAGACAAGGTAACTCCATTTCCTTTTTAATACGCAACGTACATGAATTGTTTAGTGATGAAACAACATTACGAATCCCCTTATTCGTTCAATGCCCACCTATTTCTTTAAAATGAGCGAGATTTCAAAACCTAAAGTAATCTGATTTCTTCTCTTCTTACTTAGAATAACAACGAGTCGGCACCGTTATCAGCGCAAGATACACGGGATAATTTCTTTGATGAGGTAAGCATTCATGATCATAAAATTATTTTTCTTTCACGGAATTAAGTTTGCACTATTAATTGTTCAGTCACCTATGTGTTTATTTCTGTTATTCATTTTCAGTGGACTGGCGAAACCAGTGAATTACCGACTTGGAACCCGTCGGAAACCGTAAGTCATTTTTCATGTTCACCTGTTTAGAATACGCTGAGTGCAAACGTTCCTATTAAAGTTTTTGAAATGTATACCTTTTAAAAACTAAATTGTTTAGGCTCACCAAAAAAGACAATATCATTCATTCCATCGTTTATAAGAGTCGGAGGAATATAAAAGTTGGCTTATTATTTATGATTTTGAAGGAGTAAATAGTTTATTCTTGATCGATTCCCCTTTCCACTGATCACATAAGTGAATTCGTTTTTTGCGGATGATTGCACCCATATTGAAATCTATTCTATTCTTTTGTTGAAAATAAAAACAAAGCATTTGCTCAATGTACTAATATTCAATCATCAAGCTGAGTTGAAGAAAATAGACAGCGTATTATATACTAAAACAAGTATCACAGCAACTTAAGTTATTTCCACTAAGCAGTTGATTATAGCAATATAGCAGAGTTATAATAGTACCCACGCGCTAATCACTGAAAGTCAATTATGTCGTGGATTGACACATAAAATTAAATTTATTCTGTTGATTCAACATCAAAAACAAACCATCTACCCAGTTGTTGAGACGCTCATTGTAGACAAATAGAGTTTATCGGGGTTTCTTGTTAGTTGAGCTTTACACTAAGACTAGGTCATATTTACTAATTATAGGAAATTCAATCCGGGGATGGTCACCCTCCACCAGCCAAAAAGCCTCGTAAAGAGCATCGTTGTGACACCTGCGGCAAGGTCTTCTCTCGCCCAAATCGTCTAAATACTCACCAGCGAATCCATACTGGGGAGAAACCGTACGAATGCACCCGTTGCGACAAACGCTTCACCCAAAAATCGCATCTCAATCGTCACCTGAAAGCGCACGACAAACAAGCTGCCGAACGGACGTTTACTTGCGCAACCTGTGGCGAAACCTTTCATAACCGTGCCCCTTACAACGCTCATATTCACACCGCTCATCAACAACCCGCCGCTGCTTCTAACAGGAAACGATCCGCCGCTAAAAACACAGACGCACCTGCTGCCAAAAAACACAAGAAGTCCGCTGATCCTGGTACTTCACCAACTACACCGCAAACCTCAGCGCCCGGGTCTAGCTGGCAAGAAGATCCTGTTCTCATTCCTTCTAACCTTATTCCTGCCGCGGAGGAAAATATCACCGACACGTACCGTCAACACTGGCCCCAGATCCGTACCCGATTTAGTCACCGTAACCGTTTACAAGACTGGTACAATTTCCGCCTGTCCACGATCAGTCCCACCGCTCTCCGCGAACAACTGAACCGCATTTTTGCTGATCAGCCTACTGTGTTTAAAGTGAACTTTTCCATTGGTTTTATTCTCCGTAATACAAAGACTGGGGCCCTCCAGTATCATCATCCATCCGCGAACAACCATTTGGTGTTAGAACAACCGTTCCTGATTTCAAGTCCAGAAGATTTAGAGCGCCTATATCAGCAGATAGCGGAGATCGATTTCCTGGAGTGGGTGCGGCAACAAAGACCAAACTCAAAATGGGTGGTGGATCTGGTCACTAATGTGACGTGGTTTGTATCGAAGATCAGGGATCACCCGATCGGACGTGGAAAACATCTCCCCGGGTACGTCGTCGACAACCGTGGAATAGAACCCCTGGAAAATAATGTGAAAACCGGTAAACCCTACGAAGATAATCTCTGTTTCTTCCGCTGCCTATCACTTTACAATGGTTGCCATACGAGGAATTTGAGAGAGAGATACCCAGTACTATTACCAACAGTATCGAGACGCTGGCCTATCCAAAAAGAAGTTCCATGGGGTCAAGTTGTCCGAACTAGACGACCTAGAAAAATTGTATGAAGTGAATATCCAAGTATACAGTCTCGCGCCTACTCAGAGCCACAGTGAAGACGAAGACAATGAAGAAAATACTCCCGAGATTGCCGCTACACTCCTCCGCCGCTCACATCGCCACTACTCCAGCACGCTTTACTTGAACTTGTACGAAAACGATTTCTCGTATATTAAAGATCTCGCCCGGTACAGTAATCCTTCTGCTGTTCAAGATGTGGCAAGTACTGGAAACGCGCAAGTAATTTAAGGCAACATGAGAAAACCTGTGACGGCAAAGTCCAGCTGAAGTACCCTGGCGGAGCATATCAAGTCCCTAAAACAGTGTTTGAGCAACTAGAAGACGAAGGTATTGTCGTACCAGAAGAATGGCGGTACTTCCCTTAGCGCGCCACCTACGATTTTGAATGTTACTTTGATAAAGAGAAAGCTCACGAATTAAAGAACACTGAAAAGTTAACCTGGCAATCTACCCATGTACCCTTAAGTGTGAGTGTATGCAGTAACGTGCCTGGCTACCAAGCACCCAAATGTTTCGTGTCTAACGGCGACCCAAACGAGTTTATTTCACAATTTATCAAGTACCTCACCAGGATTAGCACCAAAAGTTCATCCCTACTCCGCCAAAGGTACGCAGAAGTATTTGAAGCTCTTGAAACCGCAAGAGGCCCGAATAACAGTGAACCTCACGAAGACCGATTAGCGCAAATACTCGTAGACATCCATGAAGGAAATGTAGAGTCTGGCGGAGATGAAAATAGTGAAGAAGAGAGCGAAGATCAAAGTAGCGACATTTATTTAATGGCGAGTGATAATGAAGAGGATGAAGAAGAAATTGAACCGGAGAATGAAGAAGACCGCGCTTTTCTCGATGATGAAATACAAGAACAGGAAGACGTCTCCTTTTATAGAAGATTGAACGTTGAAGTGGACAGAGAGAGAAGACAGCAACTGAGACAGACGCGGGAGCAGGTAGAAGAGTTACAAGATATTGTAGGTGGTTCAGAGGACGTCAGTGACCACAAAGTCCTCAGTCAACTAGAGGAGAAACTGAACGCCTATATACAAGAACTGCCAGTGTTGGGTTTCAATTCCGGAAAGTACGACCTGAATGCCTCCAAAGAATTCCTGTTCCCGTACCTCATCAAGCATCAGCCCGTCAAGTTTGCTGTGAAAAGGAATAATAATCATATGTGTATCAAGACAGACTCTTCAAAGTTTCTGGACATCTCTAATTATCTCGCTCCAGGGTTCAGCTACGATCAGTTCCTGAAAGCGTACGAGTGCGAACAGACCAAGGGATTCTTCCCATACCAGTGGCTAGGCGGTTTGGATAAATTAGAAGAAACATCGCTGCCCCCTCACGCTGCCATCTACTCAAGTCTGAAGAACGCTAACATCACGGGTGAAGAGTACCGATACTGCCAGCAAGTATGGGAAGACAATGAAATGTCCACCTTTAAAGATTTCTTGGTTTGGTACAATAATCTGGATGTAGTACCTTTCTTCGAGGCAGTAGAGAAAATGAGTCAATTCTGGCAAGAGAGAAAGATTGATATGTTTAAAGATGGGATTTCTGTGCCTGGTCTCACCCTCAATTACCTTTTCTCATACCTCTCACCTCAAACGTACTTCAGTCTCTTCGATCAAGCGAACAGTGACCTGTATCACTTGATCAAAGACAACAACACCGGAGGCCCCTCAATCATCTCCCATCGTTACCACGAAGCCGATAAAACGCAACTCAGGGAAGCTGAAGAAGGCGAGGCTGCTAAGCTGTGCCAGAAGATCGTGGGTTATGACGCGAATGCTTTGTACCTCTTGGCTATTATGCAGAACATGCCAACGGGAAGTTACACGCGACGCCTAGCAGAGAATGAGCTCAAACCTAAAAGCTCTATCAAGATGGCGATTGAGTGGTTAGAATGGGTGGCGCACCAAGACAGAATCCATACTCGTCATCAGCTGAACAATACAGAGAAGCGCATTGGGGATCGTAAACTTCCCGTCGACGGTTTCAATGTTGAGTCACAAACTGTGTAGCGGTTTCAGGGGTGTTATTGGCACGGCCATGACTGCGCTCTCAACCGCGGAAAAGAAGTTAACGAGAAACGAAACAAACCTATGACAGAACTGCTGGAAGAAACTAGAGCCAACACCGAGTATATTCGAAACAAAGGCTACCGTGTCGTGGAGATGTGGGAATGTGAATGGCGCCGGATGAAGAAAACGAATCCTGAACTGCAGCGGTTTATCGTTACAGAAGTGAGAAGAACCCTCGACAAAGTTAAGATCATGAGTACGGAGCGAATTTTGAGCGAGGTGCGAAATGAGCATTTGTTTGGGTGCGTGGAAGTGGATATTCGCGTACCAGAGCATTTGAAAGAGAAGTTCAGCGAGATGTGCCCGATCTTCAAAAACACCAACATCAGTCGAGAGGATATGGGAGAGTTCATGAAAGCGTACGCTGAGGAGCACGGCATCATGGCTCAGCCCCGTCGCAGCTTGATCGGGAGCATGAAAGGAGATAAGATTCTGCTCGCTACACCTCTTCTGAATTGGTACTTGGAACATGCTTTAGAGGTCACGAAAGTACACCACGTGATCGAGTTCACCCCTGAGCCCTGCTTCAAATCCTTTGGAGATGCTGTGTCTGACGCGAGACGAGCAGGCGATGCAGACCCGAACAAAGCCATCATTGCGGATACAATGAAATTGGTAAGTTTTTGTTTCATTCTGGAATCATAGGGGAGGAGAACGATGTGATTGTATACAGAAAACTGATATAAACCTTGCTTTTTTAGGTGGGAAATTCATCGCATGGTAAAACAATCACCAACCAATTGAAGCATAGGAACGTGGAGTATTGCAGTAACGCTGAGGCCAGCCGAAAAGTGAACACCCCTCTCTTCCGCAAGCTGGATAATATCACAGAAGATACTTATGAAGTAGAGTCTTGTAAAAAAACCATCAAGTTAAATCTTCTAAGCCAAATCGGTTTTTTCGTGTATCAATATGCGAAGTTAAGAATGCTGCAATTTTATTATGATTTTCTTGACAAGTATCTCGATCGCAGAGATTGTCAAATGTGTGAGATGGATACAGACAGTGCGTATATCGCTATTGCTGGAGAGAGTGTGGAAAGTTTAGTCAAACCAGAATTGAAAGCAGAGTTCGAAGCCGATAAATGCAACTGGTTTCCCCGTACGGATACACCCGAGCATAAAGCCTATGATGATAAGCGAACCCCGGGTCTTTTTAAAGTTGAGTGGGAGGGTCAAGGAATTATCGGGATGTGTTCAAAAACCTACTACTGTTTTGGGGCCAAAGATAAGTTTTCTTGCAAAGGAGTCAACAAGAAATGTAACGAGATTAACAAAGACAAGTATTTACAAGTGTTGCTAACAAAACAGAATAGTTCAGGTGTTAACAGAGGTTTTCGTGTTGTTAACAACACGATGTGCACTTATGAGCAAGTTAGGGATGCATTTTCGTATTTTTACCCGAAACGTAAAGTTCTCGCAGATGGAGTTAGCACTACTCCACTCGATATTTAAGTTTTCAAGTTTGTAAAAAGTTGATTTTGTAAATAATTTTCGTTTTCTCAAGTTTGAATATATATTACTCTCAAAATAGTTTTCCGAAATATTTATATCAGATCGCCTCTAGTTGTAAATATTTTTTTGCGTAGCTTTTTACGGATGTTTGTACATAGGAAATTAGTTTGTAAATAAATCATTGGTTGAATTTAATCGTAGCTTGTTTCCTGACTCGACGCGCACGACTAACACGCGAGATCTCCACGCGCGCTTAGGGGAAAAAACACAGGGCTAAAAAGATCCCCTTTCTGCCCTTTCTGCCCGATCTGCCCTTGAAAATCAACAATAAATTTTGTGTCGCAAATAGTTTTACTCAGTTGGTATCTAACATTCGTCCTGTCAGCATGAAGAAACTAAAATGTAAACACTGCCCCATACCGGGATGTCATTCTAAATTCTTAGTTCGATTAGCAAATCATTTAACTCAAGTCCACGAGTTATCGGACATAGAACGGAAATATTGGCTTCAATTTGTAACATTACAAAATACCAATGCGATTCGTGTGTATGACAAGGATGCTGAACCCAAAACAATTTGTTTTCTTTCTATAAATGAGAGTACGCACAAATCAGTTAATCAGTTGTGATCATGGACCCGAGATGGAAACATCCTTTCCCCGCGCTTGTAGCCGGCCCAACATATTGCGGGAAAAGTCAGTTTGTAAAATGTTTACTAGAAGCAGGAGAAGACATGATTGATGGTGCCCCGGAAAATATCATCTGGTGTTATGGCATGTATCAACCAGCCTACGATGAGATGCTTAAAACTATTCGAACATTATGTCTGTTGAAGGAGTGCCTGGTGATCTGGAAACCCTAATTAATCCCTCTATGCGGAATTTAGTCGTCATTGATGACTTAATGCACGAGCTTAGCAATGATCAGCGAATGACTAATTTGTTTACCAAGGGCTGTCACCATCGCAATCTCAGCGTGATCTTTATTCTCCAAAACATTTTTCATCGTGGAAAAGAACTGAGAGATATGAGTCTGAATTATCATTACTTAGTGGTGTTCAAAAGCCCGCGTGATAGCAGTCAAGTCACTCATTTAGCAAGACAAATGTTTCCCGGTCATGTTAAATACATGCAAGAAGCGTTTGAGGATGCAACAAAAAGGCCCTATGGACATCAATTTTGTGATCTTCAACCGGAAACACCTACCGACTTCCGGCTGCGTACGAATATTTTCCCCCGGGAGACTCAGTACGCTTACGTCAGAAAAGTATAAAAAGCGTGAACCACATCAAATTTCTTCAGTTGAGGATGGCACAGCGATTTAGAAAGAACCACGATTTTCTGAAACTGCTTGTCAAGTGTACACCAGCTCAGCGTAAAGCCATTTTGAAGGTGGCAGACGACGCTTTAGTAAGAACCATTTGTGAGTGTGTTTTAAACGTGCTTAAAGGAACAGTGCCTGTCAGTAAGCCAGCCAAGAAAAAACTTTTACCTCACAAGAAATCTGTGATCGCTTTAGCCGAAAAAAGTACACCACTCGATAAGAAAAAGAAATTGTTGGTACAACACGTAAGTGTTCTGCTACCTCCCGTTCTCCGTGTGTTAAGTTCGATTCTTACCTAAAATAAATCACACAAAGCGTATGGTTCTCGTGCCCGAGAACACCTTGGAAAGATTACAGCAACGCCAGCAGATTTTAACCCCACCCGTCACACAAACTCTGAGAAACTTGGATAGTGAAATGACCGATATTTTATCCAGTAAAGAACTTGATGATGAACAAAAAGCTATGCTTTACAATCAAGTGTTGCAGCGGTACTTGACTTATTACGATCAGCGAAAAGGTCAACCTCTTCATGTGAAAATATCAACCCCCAAAGCAGTAGCAACACCTAAACCCGAAGAGAATGAGCAACCTACGGAAGAACCTACGCCGGAAAAATTCATTTCATCAGCCGTAGAGCAAGAGGTCATGAAAAGTGTACCCAAAATTTACAAAGCCGGGGCCAGACAATTGTTGGATAAAATTAGAGAGCATCAACATGTCTTGCATTGGAATGATAAAGGAGAGCTTTTGTATGAAACCAAACCCATTCAGGTTCTCATCTGGTGGACCTAGTCAACGACACTTTGCGCCACCGCAAAGGATTTGAACCAGTGGGATGGTCGGTGTTTGCGAGGGGTCTGGCGCGAATGAATGTCCCGGAAAATCTAGTGCATAATCCACAGAGGCAAAGTGCTATTCGAGAATTTAAAGCAAGGGTGAGAGACCAAACCCCTAACAGTCCTTCCCGTTGGCTACCTAGCCCACCTGTGACAAGTTCCCCCGTGAAAAAACAGCGGCGAAGAAATGCAAGTCCGCGCCCTGAGGCTGTGCGCTGGTTACGGTTATAAAATCACCACAAGAGACATTATTATATTGTATTGTATTGTAAATCATCTCTTTATTTTGTTCACTCAATAAAAGATATTGAAGACCGAGGGCTTGTTTAGCCTGTTTGCTGATTGCCTTTTTAATGTTATCTCCATCAAGAACATCTTGGGCGACATTGACACCCGTTTTTAAAGCTTTTCTTCCAATCACCTTAGCACCTTGTTGCAGGTGAGACATCGCCCAGCGGAACAGACCTTTAAATATCGAACCTAAGCCATACCCTCGCTGAAATCGAGCTCCATGAAATGCGGGTAAATTCCCACCTTTTTGTTTGGCTTGATCTACACAGTACTGTTCGTAAAGCTTATGATTTGGGACGTGGAGTTTTTTCATTTTTTAAAAGTACTGAGGTTGACTCTGACGAAAATGAAGTGTTAACAACACTCTTCCAAACTCAAATGGCAAAGATTCCCCTGTGTCTCGCTTTATATTGACTTCGATGGTTTCAAATTGCTTTCTGCTGACAGGTACATATTGAGGGCGCAAAAACGATTTACTAACTCGCTGGCCATCCTCTCCTTCTACGGGAACAATTCGAAACAAAGGGACCTGTGCATCGCCAACATATTGTGACTGAATTAGATCACAGTAAACGAAAAGATCGTGAAAGCCGTATTCCAAATCCACTTGTCTGTTCCCCTTGGTGGTCTTTGAAATAATTTGTTCGGGGGTGAACCCCAGCATATAGGCCATATCATTTAGCGAGATTTCTGCGTTGTTTTTCAAATGAACTGTAACCTTTCTGCTGAGATTATCGTATGAAAACCGTACATCATCTGTATACCGATTTTCATTGTCCACTAACTCTTTCATCTTTTGAAGGACATCCTCGACGGAAGAATAATGACCCGGAAGCATCTTCAGGGAATCCCAAACACCGTGGAGTTTTTCATTTCGAACGTAAAATCGAAACTGTTGAATATTATTCCAACTATGCGGATAATGGATCTCAGTCAAAGCCACTTCCCATTCGCCTGTGAGGTTTAGGGTTTGTGGTAAACTAACTCGGTACTCTGTTAATGTGTTATGAGGAAATTTATCAAGACTGCTATTGCTAGGGAGATGCAGATAAAACTGTGTTACCTCCATCGTAACCTGTGTTGAAATGAACTTTTTAATCTGGGTATTCTTCATTTATCAGAAACCACACACCATTCATTTTATTATTTCCTTTTCTTTTATTCACTACACAAAAAAAGCATAAATTACAACTTCAAAATGTCACTTTCTTGAACCCAGGAATCAAATTTTGGGTCTTCGTATCCTTTCCATTTCACAAGATACTCTACTACCCCTTTACGCTTTCTCTTCCGCAAAATCTTTTCGACCCGGTACACATCATCGTTCTTAATAATTTTCTGCAATTCCGGCTCATAAAATTTTCCATCTAAGATTTCTCCTGCATCATCTTTTAGTTTATAAACGGGTACTTGACGAGCCACTTGCTTGTAAACAGTAAAAATTTCTTCCGTAAAATTAGGTAAGTAAGATTTTTCAAACGTTCTCTTTACTTTGCTAATCCTGACGCGATCTCCCACTTGAAATTTAAATCGTACGGGCTTTTGAACATCATCCCCATACAAAGTATCCCATACTTGAGCTTCATTCGCTTTAGTCACCTGGCTCGGTTTCATTTTAATACTTCGGTGGTAGCTGTTATTGTAAGAAGATACTAACTGGGGTAATACATTGATATAGGTGAGAGTGTTTTTGGTCGTGAAGTATTTATACATCTTATTCTTAAATGTTCGGTTAAAACGCTCAACCACTGAGGCTTTGAGCCCAGAGTTAACAGTAAAAAAGTCAATGTTGTTGTCACGCAGCATTTTCTGGAACACACGATTCAGGAACTCTGTTCCCTGATCCGTCTGCAGTTTGGTAGGTTTTCGACCAGTAGAAAAGATCTTTTGAAAGGCTTTGACCAGTTCTTGACCTTGTTTTGTCTTCAAAGGTAACACCCAGGCATACTTGCTGAAGATATCTATACAAGTCAGTAAGTATTTATAGCCCTTGTTGTAGCGACCGAGATTTTGAAGATGGACCAAATCCGCTTGAAACTGGGCATCTATTCCAGGAACGATGACTCGGCTTCTCTTGTAGCGTCTTCGTGCGGGTTTGTGAAGAGTATAAACATCTTGCTGACTCAACCATTCTAGGACTTGTTTACGCGATATCTTGTTCTTTCGTTTCTCTTTAACTGCTCTGTAAACAGCATATAAACCACCGAAACTTGCGGGTTGACTTGGGTCGAGATAAATGCTGGTCAGTGTTTTCTCCATCACAGAACTCGGAATTTTGTACGACCACTCTACCACCACAGCAGGCTAATACGCAACGAATGCGGCTAAAGATGTGTTCAAATCCAAAAGTGGACGAAGGAGGACAGCAACCCAGCGCTGATGATCGCTATGAAGGTTCAAACCCTAATGATTTATTTCCTCTTGATGTTTACTTATATAGCTACTCTCGAATCTGGGTGAGAGTGGGCACGAGAAAATTAAATAATAGTTCCCATTCCTCCTCGGTTAATTCTAGCTGATCCGCGAAGTTCAAAAATACCACCAATCGTCCCCAGTTTATTTTTGAAAAGACCTCAGAGTGGAGTTTTTGCAACTTTTCTAGACTCGAACCCCGCAGATCTTTAACTTTTTGTTGAAGCATTTCCATTTCACTTGGAGGCACTTTCAATGTTTTGGCTTGTGCGCGATACAGAGAATAGTCGACTCGAAGCAAAGACAGAGAAAGCCCCATCTTGACTAAGACAGAAACAAACACACAATTAAGTCATAAACAAATTTTATTACTTTTAGAAACAAAGCTTATTTTGAATGTCATTAATTATCAAGTCAAGGTCCATTGGTTGTTCATCTTTCCTCACAACTCTCTAAGGGCATTGCACTTCAACTTGGCTGTCAATTTCCACAGTACTGGGATCTTTGCACTTCAGTCCACAAGGTCCGTAGTAAATAGCATACAGGATTCGATCTTCTAGCTCACCATAATCTTCGAGTTCCAAGGAAGTGAGGTAGATGCTAGTCCAAGGCAGCTTTGGTAATTCGGTCACGTACGCTTCCCACGTTTTGCCAAGTTTGAAACGAAGAGCACTGCACACACTTTCAGCCGTTTTTAAGATAACATTGAGGTCAATTTGTTCCACCACTTCATCGTAATACATCCATGCGTCATCATTATCCATCATCAGGCAAGAATGTTGGTTTTGACTTACGTGTTGAATAGCACAACCGTGGCAGCGATTCAGCTTTTCTTCTTGAATGAGTTTGTCAACCGTAGCCGCATAAGTCAGTTGGAACACATGGCCGATAAGGCTAGCTACCCGTTGACGTTGGACTTTTTCCACTTCATCTACTGTCAGAAGCGGTCTAGCGCTCGATTCGACTTGCGTGTTTGGAGTAATGTTTTAAAGAATATTGGTGAAAGTAATTCTTTTTCCTTAGCAGAGCGATTGCAAAAATGAAATACTGAAGGGAAAGCGCGCTTTTATTTGGAAGATAGAATAGATTGTTTACTATCCAATCAGGGTTAAAAGAGCCCGGACAAGTCTAGGCAAGCCTATTGTTCCCATTGTAGTAGAGTGACGCTCAATAATAAACCTATCCACTTCATTATATATGGAGGAAGGCAGTTAATTAGTATGCAGGAAATCCAAATTAGTATGCGGGAAGGCAGTGACTAGGCACTTAATTAGTATGGAGGAAGGCACTGACTAGGCACTTAATTAATATGAAGGAACGCAGTTTTTCCCTAGGTTATAACAATGGGTGACGTCATTGACTAGACCCATATGCCTATTAATCAAGGGAATCCACTTTTTGCGAGGGAATCCAAAGGGAATCCACCAAAGGGGGTTAAATTTGCTGAAGCATTACTACTAGAGCGTCAGAACCATACATGTAAGTTAGATGTTCACATGTTCCTGTCGCAGTCTGGTCACCAGGGCCCAGTTGTTCGAAGGCTGATTAGTGCTGATCCAGGGTTATTATTATTATTTTTTTTTTACCTGGGTGTCTTTTTCGTTTGTTCAAAAGCGTTTTCCTCCAGACATCATATTTTAGGAAAAAAGAATAAAACTGAATTTGCTTCTCAAGCTTTCAAATCTGAAATCAAATTTCGCACCCAGCTTTGAACAACCCGGCCCAGTACTCCACAGAGGCACGCTAACTTTAAGACTGCATATTATGTCAATGTATAAAATGTTCACTTTTCGCAAATGTAGTCCAGTGTTAGGGAACACTTTTCGTCGTTCCATTCTGCGTTGTAATTCGCACCATAGTAGTTTCCCTTTAGTATTGCTCCGCAATGCTGGTCACCCTCATGATTATTCGGTTGGCCACTTCGCCACTTTTCGTAACCGGTTATTTCGGTTCCATCAGTCCATCTCCAGTCACCTTCATTACCAAGGTCAGAAAGTCCAATCCAGTATCGACCTCCTCCTCCACTTAAAAATTCTGTTTTTATAAAGTTATTTTCGTCTTCAGATTCAATCTTCACTAACTCACCACCAAAATTTTGGCAGTTCAGTCTCGCATAGGTCCAGCCCTGTGAAGAATGTATTTTATAACACGACGAACCAAAACCTGTCCACTGCGCTTCACAGGATGCTGAAACAACTTTAATATTAGAAAAGAAAAACAAAGTTAACAGAATGTAAATGACCAAAGAGGTATCGTTTGGTAGCGCGCGGGGGGGGGGGGGGGGGGGGGAGGGGGTGAGTCATTGATCACAATATATTTGATTTGTGAGGAAAGGCTGGTAAGGTATTAACAGAGAGGTATTAAAGGTATTATCACTCTCTTTTGTAAGACTAAAACTTGCTAACATAAAGTCCGACAAGTCCGATACTATCTCATCTTTCGCTCGGCATAAAATGAATTTCATTGTACATCATGATCAAGAACCTCCCTAGTGGTTTTGGGGTTTTTATCCAGAGCACTGTTAGTACAATTAAAGGTCAAATGAACCAAAAAATTGAAATATTTTCTTTTGCCGCTTTACCTTCACCAAACACTAAAAAGAACCATCCTAAGTGAGTTTTGGGTAAAGATTTTTCTTCCCAAGCCTTTAATTAAAGGAAGACAAAAGATCAAAATCCGAGCATTTCCGAAAACTTCACGAAAACGTTTCTGAAATGGCCGCGTGATAGACTGGAGACTATGACGTCAATGTTGGTCTTTCAGGGCGGAAAAACGTTCTGCGCAAGCTTCTGCGCATCCCTTATCGCCTGCGTTTGTTTGTCTCGCTCTGTGAGAGTTCTGACTGAGACTGAATGAAATACACGAGGTGCGAACGTTTGCTCCTTGTAAAGGCTTTTTGTTTTTTGTTGTTGTTGTTGTTTTTTCGTCACTTGAAAATTACTTTGCATTCAGAACAACCAATGTTAGAGTAAAAACAGATCATTCCGTCAGTCTGAGGAGGAATAAAACGTTTTGAACATTTCCAAAGAGGTTTGTATTTTTCTGATAATTGTGCATTCGATTTGTGTTTTGATTTTGTGTCCAGTGCTTCGCCTTCTTTCGCCGGGTTGAATTAAAACCCGCTTGTATCCTGTTATTAGTTGTTACGGTTAGTTTTTTACATGCCCAGATTCATTTACCTTTGCAGAACCAGCTTTATCCTTGTCTTATGTCAAAGAACCGTAACGCTAACGCTTGCGAGTGAACAAACTTGAGCGCGTAAAACTTCCTCGGAACTATAGAAGGCTAGCAAGCTTATTCGAGAAGAACAGACTACTTCGATCACTTTTCCGTTGTTCAAGTAATAATAGTCACAGTATTTTTTTTTCTTTTTCATTTTTAGTTACGTAGTTTTATTTTCTTTCTGTACGCAAATTTCCCTTTTCGCTCGCTGTGAAGTAGCTGAGAACGTCAACTGCCGGCAGTGGCTTCAAAACAATTGACTCTTTGCCCGTAAACAATTGCTGGAGCTGGATTTGACTGAAGCAAGCAAAACAAACCCATGTGTGCAGTTTTCTGTACTTTCTAATGATTCAGTTTGCTGAGTTTAATTTGCTTCAATGAAGACCCTGGCATGGACCAGTTTTTAAAAATATGAGCTAAATGGTGAATCATGGCTTTGGTGTGAAGCTTGCAACTGATCTTTTGAAATAAGATCTTTAGGTAGGTTATTTCGCACAGAAGATTCACTTCTTCATTGTCAGCAGGTATAAGAGCCTTAAGCCTTATGTTTTTTGAGTGGAAATTTGTTGTTTTGCAACCTTATTGAAGCTTTTTTTAGTTCACTTAAACTGAATTTTATGCATGATGGAATTGTTCTTTGCTTGTCGCCTCTCTTTGCGAGCTTAAAGCGGCGTCTATGGTTCTTAAAGTGACCTCAGTCGGTAATTAAATCATATAAATAACTGGAGAGAAGTCAACTTTGTTTGAAGGAAATCTTACTTGGTTTTTGAGAACGTGACAACACAAAGCAAACTTTATCTGCGCGAAACGATCAAGTTTAAAAAACTGTAGTTGCTTTGAAACCGATTTTGGGGAAGATTTTGCTAGATGATTAACTCTTTTTGTGCCCACATATCAACGCCAAAACTTCTACATTGAGGATTTTGTTTATATTTTAGTGTTCTGCGAAGCAAAAGTGTGCGATCGAGCGTGGGTTTTAAAATATCAGCTCGAGTGCGACAAAGTTCAATGACTTCAAACACATTGTGGGCAAGCGTGAATTTCTTTGGGCGAATCACTTTACAAAGATATTTTGTTTTTGTGTCCACAGTGGAGCTTCGGACCTTATATATCCAGAAACTTCCTTATATGAACACATTTTGTGAATACATCTCAGGGGCACCCAACGGATCTGTTCCTCACAATATCTGTTCTACAGCGAAAATTTTGCTGGCTGGAAACTGAGGTTTCAGCTGTTCTCCTGGGAAGTAAAGTCTATTGAATCTACGGTCAAGAATTTATCAAATGTATCAAAAATTCTTGCTGGAGGTATTTTATCCCTCTAATTTGCTAGAAATTTTGTTTATGCGCGAATTGTGCGCGCGGCTTGCGCGCGGAGTCGCGCGCTGATGATTTATTTACCGCTGACCAAAGAATCTGCACGTGGGCACCGTTGTTAGAAATTAGAAATCAGGCTACGCTCCGCCATTGGATAACTGGCGTCACTCGAAATTTGGCGGTCTTTCCAGGCGGTACGGTTCAGTGGCGGTTAGGACGATTCATGAAATTCATGTTTCTGCAAAAGGTAAGGTTTCTTTGAATATGCTGAATATATTGTCTACTATTATGCATGCATGTTATTTTTAATTCTCTTGTCTTACTTTTCTGCATGTCACTAAATCCCATTAAAATCGCTTCTCGGTTTTTTGGCGCGCAACCGTTAGCTTTTCAAAACGATTCGTCTTTTCTCAGTCTTTTATAGTCTTATTGTTAGTCAAGGGTTGGCAGTGTGTATTGGTAGTTTTCGGATGAAACCATTTCGAAAAGCGGGAACGAGATACTGGAGATAAAAAGGATGAGTAATGAATTCAAATTCTTTAATTGTAAAATGTGCCTAGTCGTTAACAGGACACTGATTAACCTCATGTTTTTCTCAACCGTGTAAATTGATGTCACAAGGGGAAACAAACTTAAACATTTCCTGTGTAAGCTCATTTTTTTTCTCCACTGGTCGAGAAAGCTCGGGGGACGCGAACACGATGCTATCATAATATAATTCAATAACATTAACCGAAAATTGTTTTTTAATACTACTGTAGATCGAGTCTTCTGAGGAGTGTGTTGTGAAGAATTATTTCGGTGCATATTAGTTGGTGCCGTTTCTTTATTGTGCTTTTAATTATTTACAGTGGCTTTCATACTGAACCCTGAGCTGTAATATTTTCTGATAATGCTTGACAACGTCAACAAAACATTTTGAAAAAGCTAGCAAAACAGCCAGCATGTGCTACAACGAGTTTTAACAGCAATTGCAATTCAAAAATCCGACTCATTGTGTTTTTGAAAAGTTGCATTTTTTCGATTCCAGAATATCATCCTTTCTTTTATTGTGTTGTACTTCTACGCTGTGTTGGAAAGATTTTATCTCAATTCAAATGCTGTGTAGTTGTACATTAAAATATATTTATTTCATTTATCCTAATGCTCAGTCAATTCCAAGCATACCCATTCTCCCTGGGAATTTTTCTGGCATTTTGTTCCTACAGTGGGCATTTTTCATTGACAAAAGGTTCACTTGGGTAGGAAATTTTTCATTGTTTAATTAACCTTACCCCCTTAAGGGGTACCATCTAAACTTGTACTTATGTATGCGCCCTGTATATGCCATACTGTTTGCCAAGTCTACCATGGAAAGTTTATCTTATAAAGTAATTTTGGGTTGTAAAGTTGTCCTCTTTGCAGTGTCTTTGGGGTCTGTATGGATATCAGGAAAACTGTAAGGTTGCTGAGTTAAGTTGTTCAGTATGTTTACTGTGAAACTCACAAAACCATGGACACCAGAAATATTTATGGAATATTATTTTGTTACGAGAATCAGGCAATAAGGCGCGAGATAACTTACACACAAACAGCAATGGTAATTAGTTTGTGGTTTAGAGTTTTGCTTGCATATTCCTGAACTTAATTGTGTTTGGCCAGTACACAATCAACATTCCTGAAAATTTTCAGGTGTTCACTGTTTTCGGAGTTTGACAGTAACAATTTTCAGCTTTTTACAAGGTGACGTACATGTAACTTCTGCTTTGATACTGGGGCATTTGTTCCAACTTCTATTTTCGTGGTGAGGTTTTGTATGTATCTACTGGCCCCACAGTGGGAGTAGGCATTTGCAGCTTTCGAATTAAAAAAGGACAAATGCCTGTGGAGGGGGGTGGGCATGTTTAGAATTGACTGAGTCACCTATACAGCCCTATTTGTATTAAGAAGTTTCATTATGATTTATTAACCCACCCCATGTACCCTCACATTAAAACAATATAGTTCTAGAACGGTAGTACGTTACATGGAGAATTCATGTTTTGTATTTGCTATCTTACTTAACCCACACTAAGATTTGTTACAAGTGTCTTAATTTTTAGAATAGATACTGCAGAATTAAACAATGGCTGCAACAGGTCAAGTTTGAAATAATATGTCTAGGCTGATTAATATTAACTGAAAAACACAATATTGCAAGTTGGTTTTCTCATCCTTATAGCTCTCATTGATATAAAAAAGGAAACACTATGGAATAAGTTCTACATTCAAGAGATTAAAACTCAGCTTTTGAGTCCTAGTAGTGCAGCATACACTTTTCTCTCTGCAGTAATTTCAATACATATTCTAAGAAACAGATAATAATAAATAAGAATTTAGTAGGAAATTACAAGTATGCAATTGTTATACCATGTTAACCTGGATATCCTGATATTTCATACATCATATTGAAGTTGGATGTGACCCTGGACAAACACTGACCTATTTATTATTATTTTTGTCTGTTGTCTAAATTTAATATTATTTTCCCCATATTCATCATCAGAGGTAGAGTAATATTGTGCCATGTACATCAGCAATTAGTGCTGCACAAATGGGAATAATAATGAAAATAATAATAATGTTTTTCTGTTTCTTTTTCTTAAGCTTGTAGTGACAGGAGAGGAAATATGACTTGAGCCCAGGTAAACATTTATTTTATGAGTAATATAATTAATGTATGTTGTGGTATTAATCAGAACATGAATGTCAACATAAGATCTTTTTGTAGTCAATGGATCAGTGAAGTACCATAATGATTAATCGTGAAATTTAATTTATCCTAGTACAAAGGACAGGAAAGAACATTATGGAAACATACACATGTAAAGAATCATAATTGAACTTTGATGCTGCTACAAACACCTTTGAAAATTCCCCTTAAAAAACAATTTATTGATTTACTTATAAAAAGACATTCGTTTCTGTAGACATGTACCTGGTAGGTGTGAAGAGAATGCATCATTGAACTGTGTTGTATAGTGTATTTTGGTAATTTTAGCAATGGATCTTTGATTTCCTTTTCGCATATAGCGGCAGACAGTCAACCACTTGGTCATGTTTAAACCTCTTTTACCTTAACCTGCCTGACAGTAGAGTAAGTCTATGTAAACAGAACACTATTCCTCTCACTAAAGGGCTTGCTCATGTTTGAGTATTCATTGGTCATTTGTCCTTGTGACTGTTTCTCCTGCTGTAGGTGGGGCTAGAGTTGTGACAACGAGCATTCTTTGTCTGTTCGTCCTTGCGACCCTCTCTCCTGCCATTAGGTGGGGCTAGAGTTGTGACAACGAGCATTCTTTGTTTGTTCGTCCTTGCGACCCTCTCTCCTGCTGTATGTGGGGCTAGAGTTGTGACAACGAGCATTCTTTGTCTGTTCGTCCTTGCGACCCTCTCTCCTGCTCTAGGTGGGGCTAGAGTTGTGACAACGAGTATTCTTTGTTTGTTCGTCCTTGCGACCCTCTCTCCCGCTGTAGGTGGGGCTAGAGTTGTGACAACGAGCATTCTTTGTTTCTTCGTCCTTGCGACCCTCTCTCCCGCTGTAGGTGGGGCTAGAGTTGTGACAACGAGCATTCTTTGTTTGTTCGTCCTTGCGACCCTCTCTCCCGCTGTAGGTGGGGCTAGAGTTGTGACAACGAGCATTCTTTGTTTATTCGTCCTTGAGACCCTCTCTCCTGTCGTAGGTGGGGCTAGAGTTGTGATAACGAGCATTCTTTGTTTGTTCGTCCTTGCGACCCTCTCTCCCGCTGTAGGTGGGGCTAGAGTTGTGACAACGAGCATTCTTTGTTTGTTCGTCCTTGCGACCCTCTCTCCCGCTGTAGGTGGGGCTAGAGTTGTGACAACGAGCATTCTTTGTTTATTTGTCCTTGCGACCCTCTCTCCTGTCGTAGGTGGGGCTAGAGTTGTGACAGCGAGCATTCTTTGTCTGTTCGTCCTTGCGACCCTCTCTCCCGCTGTAGGTGGGGCTAGAGTTGTGATAACGAGCATTCTTTGTTTGTTCGTCCTTGCGATCCTCTCTCCCGCTGTAGGTGGGGCTAGAGTTGTGACAACGAGCATTCTTTGTTTGTTCGTCCTTGCGACCCTCTCTCCCGCTGTAGGTGGGGCTAGAGTTGTGACAACGAGTATTCTTTGTTTGTTCGTCCTTGCGACCCTCTCTCCCGCTGTAGGTGGGGCTAGAGTTGTGACAACGAGCATTCTTTGTTTGTTCGTCCTTGCGACCCTCTCTCCCGCTGTAGGTGGGGCTAGAGTTGTGACAACGAGCATTCTTTGTCTGTTCGTCCTTGCGACCCTCTCTCCCGCTGTAGGTGGGGCTAGAGTTGTGACAACGAGCATTCTTTGTTTATTCGTCCTTGCGACCCTCTCTCCTGCCATTAGGTGGGGCTAGAGTTGTGACAACGAGCATTCTTTGTTTATTCGTCCTTGCGACCCTCTCTCCTGCCATTAGGTGGGGCTAGAGTTGTGACAACGAGCATTCTTTGTTTGTTCGTCCTTGCGACCCTCTCTCCTGCTATTAGGTGGGGCTAGAGTTGTGACAACGAGCATTCTTTGTTTGTTCGTCCTTGCGACCCTCTCTCCTGCCATTAGGTGGGGCTAGAGTTGTGACAACGAGTATTCTTTGTTTGTTCGTCCTTGCGACCCTCTCTCCCGCTGTAGGTGGGGCTAGAGTTGTGACAACGAGCATTCTTTGTTTGTTCGTCCTTGCGACCCTCTCTCCCGCTGTAGGTGGGGCTAGAGTTGTGACAACGAGCATTCTTTGTCTGTTCGTCCTTGCGACCCTCTCTCCTGCTCTAGGTGGGGCTAGAGTTGTGACAACGAGTATTCTTTGTTTGTTCGTCCTTGCGACCCTCTCTCCCGCTGTAGGTGGGGCTAGAGTTGTGACAACGAGCATTCTTTGTTTGTTCGTCCTTGCGACCCTCTCTCCCGCTGTAGGTGGGGCTAGAGTTGTGACAACGAGCATTCTTTGTTTGTTCGTCCTTGCGACCCTCTCTCCCGCTGTAGGTGGGGCTAGAGTTGTGACAACGAGCATTCTTTGTTTATTCGTCCTTGAGACCCTCTCTCCTGTCGTAGGTGGGGCTAGAGTTGTGATAACGAGCATTCTTTGTTTGTTCGTCCTTGCGACCCTCTCTCCCGCTGTAGGTGGGGCTAGAGTTGTGACAACGAGCATTCTTTGTTTGTTCGTCCTTGCGACCCTCTCTCCCGCTGTAGGTGGGGCTAGAGTTGTGACAACGAGCATTCTTTGTTTATTTGTCCTTGCGACCCTCTCTCCTGTCGTAGGTGGGGCTAGAGTTGTGACAGCGAGCATTCTTTGTCTGTTCGTCCTTGCGACCCTCTCTCCCGCTGTAGGTGGGGCTAGAGTTGTGATAACGAGCATTCTTTGTTTGTTCGTCCTTGCGATCCTCTCTCCCGCTGTAGGTGGGGCTAGAGTTGTGACAACGAGCATTCTTTGTTTGTTCGTCCTTGCGACCCTCTCTCCCGCTGTAGGTGGGGCTAGAGTTGTGACAACGAGTATTCTTTGTTTGTTCGTCCTTGCGACCCTCTCTCCCGCTGTAGGTGGGGCTAGAGTTGTGACAACGAGCATTCTTTGTTTGTTCGTCCTTGCGACCCTCTCTCCCGCTGTAGGTGGGGCTAGAGTTGTGACAACGAGCATTCTTTGTCTGTTCGTCCTTGCGACCCTCTCTCCCGCTGTAGGTGGGGCTAGAGTTGTGACAACGAGCATTCTTTGTTTATTTGTCCTTGCGACCCTCTCTCCTGCCATTAGGTGGGGCTAGAGTTGTGACAACGAGCATTCTTTGTTTATTCGTCCTTGCGACCCTCTCTCCTGCCATTAGGTGGGGCTAGAGTTGTGACAACGAGCATTCTTTGTTTGTTCGTCCTTGCGACCCTCTCTCCTGCTATTAGGTGGGGCTAGAGTTGTGACAACGAGCATTCTTTGTTTGTTCGTCCTTGCGACCCTCTCTCCTGCCATTAGGTGGGGCTAGAGTTGTGACAACGAGTATTCTTTGTTTGTTCGTCCTTGCGACCCTCTCTCCCGCTGTAGGTGGGGCTAGAGTTGTGACAACGAGCATTCTTTGTTTGTTCGTCCTTGCGACCCTCTCTCCCGCTGTAGGTGGGGCTAGAGTTGTGACAACGAGCATTCTTTGTCTGTTCGTCCTTGCGACCCTCTCTCCTGCTCTAGGTGGGGCTAGAGTTGTGACAACGAGTATTCTTTGTTTGTTCGTCCTTGCGACCCTCTCTCCCGCTGTAGGTGGGGCTAGAGTTGTGACAACGAGCATTCTTTGTTTGTTCGTCCTTGCGACCCTCTCTCCCGCTGTAGGTGGGGCTAGAGTTGTGACAACGAGCATTCTTTGTTTGTTCGTCCTTGCGACCCTCTCTCCCGCTGTAGGTGGGGCTAGAGTTGTGACAACGAGCATTCTTTGTCTGTTCGTCCTTGCGACCCTCTCTCCTGTCATTAGGTGGGGCTAGAGTTGTGACAACGAGCATTCTTTGTCTGTTCGTCCTTGCGACCCTCTCTCCTGTCGTAGGTGGGGCTAGAGTTGTGACAACGAGCATTCTTTGTCTGTTCGTCCTTGCGACCCTCTCTCCTGCTGTATGTGGGGCTACAGTTAAGACAACGAGCATTCTTTTACTGTTGATTCTTTTGACCCTCTCTTCTTCCACACGTGGTGTAAGGCCTCTGACGATGGGTGCTGTTAGCTTGGCCTTATTATCAGTTACTTGTCCTTCTCAACTTTTTTTTAAAATCATTTATCCCTTTTTTGTTTTGTTTCAACTAGGGTAACTGTCTCAGAGCTGTTTTAATAAATTCCTAAATAACTTTCTTGTTTAATTGGAAGACATGGTTATAATTTTACTGCTGATGTGTGTACAATTGTCTTCATTTTTTATGCTATTTTGCAATGATTTTTGTGCAAGTTGCAGATGTAGTGTGGATTGCAGATACTGATTCATGGTTTATGAGGTACATTTATGTAAATTTTTTTAATCTTCACTAGAAATTTCATGTTTCAATTATAACTGTATTTAATGCGGTTAAAGTTGCTCAACCAAGAAGTAAAATGTTCTAGGCCTTATTCAGTATGTGTATGTTTAGAAATGAAAAAAATAAAGAGCAGTTATTGAGGAGCTCTGTTTTAAGGAAAAAGCTGTAACATACAGACAAGAAGAGAAATGCAATTTGAACCATGTTTTCAGAAAATATAACCAAATCTGGGAGAAGTTGATTTAATTAAACCTCTCTACATGCCCGTGATGGATGATGTTGAAAGCAACATTCCATTCATTCTTAGGGAGAGAATTTTATTATTATTATTATTATTTTAAACAAAAAAACACTTGTCTGTTGTAATTATATTTTACACCTCTTTCAGCTGGATTTAGTAGGTTTTCTTTAATATTCATCTAATGGTTCTTTTTTTCCTTGTTTTTACATTTAAGTGTTTTAGGTTTTTTGTGGAAGCACCAACTGCAGAACAAACTTATTGGGTTGTAAAGGAAAGGTATCTTAAGGTTGCCAATAGTCACGATAAAGTGTTATATCTGCATGTTCTTGGTAAATGCATTCTTTTCGTCCATCTTACATAATAGTGTTACACAACTGTTAAAAAATTCTTAATTAAAACATTCCAGTTTTGGCGGAGCGCGAGTTCACCGTTGTCAAAACCTATTAAACCGCCTGATGTATTATATTTAAGTTGGACTGAATAGGATTCACAAAAGGTACATCTGGGGAAGGCTTAGTGACGTTCCTTTTTCAGTACCATTGTAGTTGTTGTTATTATTCTTGGTTGACAAGCGAGAGATAAGGCTGTGTGTTATTAATTTTTACCGTATATACTCGAATCAGCGCCGCAATTTCCAAGCAACCCTGCGGCGCTTATTTGAATACTGATTTTTTTTTTCCCTTCCGCTGGCTGGTAAACATGGAAAAGGCCGCTCTGCTGGCTGGGAGAATAGCCATCTAACCTGCTGGGAGTGAGGAACAGATAAATTCTTTCCAGCAACACAGAAAAGCGCTTGAAAATGCCTTAAAAGCGTCTAAATTTTCGTTTTCTGTAGTTAACGGCTCATTTTCAGAAAAATATTCGTTGGGTGCCCCTGACATCTTGAAAAAAACCGGACCTACGCACGCACATTTCCAGTACAGCGCAAGGAAATTAATGCCGTTGTTAAAGTCCGTTTTACTATGATGTATTCTTCAAGAAAATTAAATAATAAGGTAATAACCACAGCTTGCAATTTTTGAAGACAAATTGCTTGTTCTTTCTAGGTTTATGGCCGCACAAACCACCACAATTCTTGCGCCAAGTCGACTCGAAAAACACTGTTTTGAATTTCCCGCTTTTTTTCACCTGACCAACATTGACGTCACAAGCTGTTTTTACCGACAATTTTTCCGACCGGTCTACGAAGATAAGGGCCAAAAAATAACAATTTTTAATTGCTAATATCTCGGAAATGCTTACTTCAATTGAGCTGAAACTTCATAGTATGTTTATTCGGTTCATATTAAACATATTTCACTAGAATTGAACTAAAATAAAAAATGTCGAATTTTTGGTTCATTTGACCTTTAAAGGACTGTTCTCACAGAGGTCCTCCGTGAGTGCCTATGTCGGATTTCACAGCTTTTTTCGACAACAGTTTGTATTCCATGCTGTTGTAGACGACGACGTAAGAGGCTCGGATTAAGTCCTTTGATGACGGCAGTACCGCTGTAGATTAACTTTTGCATTGTCTGAAACAGCATCGAATACGAGCTATTTTCACTTCCAACCCAACACCAAGGATGTTGGTACCTACTTTAACAAGACTGAGTAGTGTAAAAGATTCCTTGCAAATGCGGAAAAGTGTACATTGGGGAAACGGAATGATGTATGAGTGAACGGATTAGGGAGCGTGGCAGGGATCCACACGGCTTTCACGAACTCAGACCTCAGGCTTGTTTCTGATCACGCCAGCAAGAAGGGGCATTATCCGATTTGGGAGAAGGTTAAGTTAAAATCCAGGGTGCTTCCAAACCTCCCGGGTGGAAATCTTTAGCATAAAATTGAAAACATAAAATTAGAAATTTTGCATTATTTTTTTGCAAAATTATCCCAAATCATGCAAGATTGGAGTTTCAATAGTTTTGCAGATAGTAATTATGTTAATGAAACAAATTGATTGGTTTGTTAGCTCAGTCTGGCGCGTTAATTCTTCAGTGGCCTGGACCTTCTGAAAACAGGCCCTAGAATATGATGCATGCTAATGATGTATTTGTCGTTCTTGACCTCATGGCATTTATGACGTCACGTCTTGTAACCTTAGCAACTGACTGTCGTCACTCTGTTCTTTAAAAAACTTCGTGCAAAAGAAAATTGTTAAAAAGCCACAATTGGTAGCTTCTAATACTGAAACCTCCGAACGCACGCTCGATAAGACGCTTTCAGCTGTTACTGAGTTGAAATTTTTGTTGAAATATACTGAACTATAGCATCATTCACTGCTTTAGCTTAAGCTGCAAAGTCTGACTCGTTTACGGGGTGGATATAATTCAGTGGTTTGACTAAAGAGAAAACAAGACGGGTTCTTATTACCCTCGCTTTCATACACCTCCACTCTGAGGCAGTTCCATCTATTCTGAGTTACTGGATGAAACCTGATGAATTTTGCAGATGTAGTTGTAGGTAACTCATGTTTTTCTACTGTGTTGCCATCACCAATCCTTTGAAAGACCTAGGTACACAGAAATATGCATTTATTAATGTATAGAAAATGTGATTGAAACGTGACTATACGTTCTTCACCACTGTTGGCAAACTTAAAAACGAATAAAAGCTTGAAAAAAAAACAGAGCAATAATTTAAGGTGAAAAAGAGAAAAATGCAAGAGGAATATTTGCTCAATCGACTTTTTTTTTTTAACTGAAGCCTTGCCTCCGCCTTTTTTTCAGAAACCATGCAGAATAGAAGTTCAGTTAAGTTGACGAATGGTTGAACTACTAAAATGTTGCCCGGCTACAACTTCTAGAAAATTGCCACTTAGTCCGCAGCGTTAGGCTCTATATACATATGACTTGAGTCAATGCACTTTTAAAATTTTAAAGTTTATTGAAATCCAACTTTACTTCTTTTCATTAAAGCACTAGTCTACATGTATAGTCATGTAACATGGCAACGAATGGATACTCACCTTTTCCGTATTATCAATATTTCTATAAAAAGTCCAGCCACCCCCATCAGTTGAAAAGGACAACTTGAACTCGATGACCCAGCTGTCGTTTTGGTTATCTCCTTGAGTAGCTACTCCACATATTTGACGAGTTGTTCCAAGGTCTATTTGAAGCCAGTCTTGGTTTCCACAGCAGCTTTGTGTGCACCATCCAAAACCAAAATATTCATTGTTGAGCCGACCTCTTTCAGGTTTATATAAAGAACCAAGATCAGTAGAAGCTGTCATCTTGTTGTCATATATCATATTGTTATCAGCAACTCCAACAGGGTTATTGAAACAAGCATTACCTGTTCAAAGGGTAGACAATGCTACTTTTTTATGAGTTTGCAACACACAACCATAATACGTTATGATAGTAATCAACCTACCCTACGTCTGCGATGCAGATATTACAGTACGTGTTCTCCACACATGGTAACTTAAGGTGACTCGACCCAGTTATTTTGTGAGGGTACCATCCTACTTAGAAGCTCTCTGGTATCTCCACCTTTACTTTGATCGTAAGTTTAACATATAGTGTGGATAACATATAGATCAATCTTCAAAATAGGATAAAAGTTTTGGCAATCGGAGTAAATGTCACGTGGTTTGGGCGGTGCCTCTTTGGAGTCTGAGTCGAAATTCTGCTGTTGCCGGCATTCTTTCGTAAAAATCTCTCGGCTACACATAGTGCCATTAGTGCCTTGCATTGAACAGAGTTTGACCAAAATCGCAAAGACCCAATGCGAGAAATTCAGCGGTTTCCAAATTTAGGTCATAATGTATGTGAAAATGATAAGCAAACTTTTCACGATTTTATCTAATAAACTATGAGATTTATCCCTTTATTTTGGGGATCTTTATAATAGATGGGTCCTTCCAAGTCAGCAAAAATCTTTAGGGTCTTGTAAATGCCCGCGATTTCGAGAAATTTTACTGATATAGAAATTATAATTTAGCTATTTGTTGACTTTTGTCAGCGTTGAAGAATCCTTCTCACGAAAAAGGCATCTTCTTAAAAATTCGTAGTTTTTTTTATCCTTCAACTTTTTTTCAGGGCCACAATTGATTGACTAACTACCCGGATTCTGTATTTCATGGTCATTGAAAAACTGTGACATTATCTTCTATAAGGCCGAACAAGGTTTTTAGCGTTTTGGCTGAGTTTGTGCTTTGGGAGTTTTCTATTGTTTCTAGTCTGCCATGATTAAGCATTCTTGTTCAGCACGCGTGCAATAAACGCTCTTGGCTGACTTCGGAATGCTCACCGAGATATGATAATTTAGTATGAGAAAATAGAAGAGATTCCTTGCATTAAACCTATGTAAAAATGATATTTTTTTTAATAGTAAGTAGATTTAGTGTGTAGCATTTCTTGATTTTTTTGCAAAGGCACAAGAAGCACCAGAATTGATTAAAAATCGTGAGTTAAACCTCTTTGTATCACGCGATCGCCTGTCTCACGTACCAAAATTATCATTTATAACATATCGCGCGTGCTTGCCCTATATCATGTCCTATTGAGCCGCTATGAATGAAATCTTTATTCACGTACCCCCGTGCGTAAATAAAGATTTTTCATGTTGACGTCTTCAGCCGTGTTTTCGTCTCTTTTCCTATAAATAAGTACTAAGTACCCAAAAATCGACGGCAATAATGAAAAACATTCTAGAATTTTTGGAATGAGCTTCTGGCCTCTAAAACCAACATGAAGATGTTTCCCAAATAATAGCGCCTGAATTGTTGAAAACTCTGCCGTAAAGACTGACAAAAAGACCACAAATCGGTCTGTGTCCAATATCCAATTTGTGTAAAGTGTAACGTTAAGTAACGTTTTTAACGTTTGTTTATCCTTTACAAAACAAGATAATTATAGAGTAAGCGAAAAATTATGCACTTTTGTTATCGCCGAACAATCCAACTGAAGCAGGAAAATTTCTCTTGCAATAACAAGACAAATTGAACAAGAAATGAGACATGAATTTACCTCTCACAAAAACAACTGCTGCCAGGTCTTCTCAAGAAGCCGTAATGACCAGCCATTGTTCGTAAATGAATATAAAGTAGGATGACAGTCGTCTTCGCTAAAAAAAGAAAGATATCTGGATTTCGCCGAGCAAAACACAAACCTCTTTTCAGTGAGTCCAAACCATACTCTACGACTTAATACGAACATGTGAGTATTTTAACTTTAGGAGGACTTATAAGACTCTTTTGCCTTTAGTTCTGCCTAGTTTCCATTGATCGTTAACAAACAAGTAAGCAAATTTTCTTTCTCAGTTTTACAGAGATAATTTTCTCTCAAGGTCGATGATTGTGGCGGGTTTGTAAACAGCCAATAGAAGCGTTTGTTTTTCTGTGTCGCACGTTACGAGAATTTGGCAGTTAATCAAAAAGCAAGCATTTATGTCAGCTATGTTATGTAAGAATTTGCTCATGCTTTTAGCTGTGCGTATATCGAGTTATGGATGCACTTGGGAAGTTTGGAGAGCACTCAAGAAGCCAGAGTTGCTCTCGGCTGCGCCTCGAGCAACTCTTACGCATCTTTCGTGCTCTCGAAAGTTCCCGCGTGCATCCATAACTCGATATACGCACGCCAAGACTGCTAAGCATGAAAAAATTCTTAAATTTCGAT
>OZ037775.1:54125225-54137725 GCA_964035525.1 Porites cylindrica
GTTGTTTCTACCCCTTTTTATTCATAAATACGAATTTAATATAAATAAATCGGCAAATGAATAAATTACTTAATTTTCTTTGCTTTTAAAATGGCCGGCTTGTCCTACTGCAGATGCTTCTATATCTAAAGTGGCAATTGATTATCACTCAAGTTGGTGATTGTATCATTGTCACTGTCATCATCGTCATGCTTATCGTTATCGCTATCGTTAGTATCATCATTATAATCGTCACTGTCATTGTACATGTCATTATTATTATCATTGACATAATATCTTTTACATGCAGGCCCTTACGTACCTAACTGGCATCGATCTCCATAATAACTACTTGGACAGACGCAAAGGTAACCATGATCTCCAAATCCTGCCCGGCAGGTTGCATTTCTCGAGCAAGGGCTGCTAAGACAGGAATCCTAAATAGATAAGATCAAACTAACTCTCAAGCACGCAATCAAGTTCTTTTCCTACAGTAATACAAAGTGGGGGAGGGAGGTGGGGTTGGGGAACTTCAAGTGAAAGACAACAAGAAAGTCAGATCATTTGGCAAACGATTTCTTCAACCCTTGGCGATTAATAATGCAGGCAATGAGTTATATTGACGTTTTTGCTCTTTTAAGCCCTATCCACAGGTATCCGGATATTTTTGAATCCGCCCCTTTTTTTATTTTTGGATACGGCTTCCGTCAACACATATCAGATGAAACTGGCGTACGAATCCATAACGTTTTGAATCCGCTCTCCAGAATGGAAATTTTTGAATAAGCAAAGAGTCCGGAATCTTGTGGACGGTAAAATCCGGATATGTTTTTTTCCCTCGGTGACGTAACAATATCAAGCCTACTAGTCTTTACTGTGAATACTGTGTTCAAGAAGGCAACTTCGTTCCAGGTTCTCTCTCTTAATTGTAGGCACTATTGTTTTTTGGCTATCTTAGCTTAAGAAGAAACAAAAAACAAACTGCGGTGATAAACATAAGGAAATACAAGAGAGAATAAAGGAGACAGAGAAGGCATCCTCCGTACACACCCTATTCCATAGGTAATTCGTCTCGAGTTATTTTTAAGACCACAGATCCCAAGGGGGATTAGACACCGGCCAATCACATAGCGCGAATGTGTTCCGCGTGGATGACCCACCCTCAGAGCCACGCGTCCTTCACGAATTGAGGCAGAAAAAAATGGCTGAAGACGCGGAGAGCAAAATTGATATTCGTTTTGTCGACGAAAACGACTAAAGAGAGATTTCTGCTAAAGCTGTGTCAGCGAAACGGAAATTAAAAAAGAATCGCCCTTCCTCTCTTGTATAGAGCTAACAGTACAGCAGGAAAATCCTTAACACAGTAAATGGATAGCATTGATTCAAGCCTCTCCCCAGGCCTGATGCGTCTGGTTAAACAATCGAGGGACAAGGGCACAAGTTCTTGGCTGAATGCGATGCCTCTCGCAGACAAAGGTTTAGCCCTCAACAAGCAAGAGTTCAGAGACTCGCTACGCTTGCGTTATGACTTGCCCTTAGTCGATTTACCGAGTCATTGCACATGTGGGGATAAATTCACCGTTAGTCACGCCCTCTCTTGTAAAAAGGGGGGGTTTGTAGCGCAGAGACATGACGGTGTACGGAACTTGTTAACGACATTCATCGACAAGATCTGCAATAATGTCGAAATCGAACCACGCCTTCAACCCCTGGACAACGAGCGATTTCATTTGAGGAGCGCTGTTACAAGTTCTGAGGCAAGGTTGGACATCAAGGCGGGAGGTTTCTGGGCAAGAGGAGTTACGGCATTTTTTGATGTTAGAGTTACGCACGTCAACTCCAAGTGTTACCAGAGCAAGCCAACATCGGAAGTGTTCAAAGAGCAAGAAGAATTGAAGAAGCGCAAGTACCAGCAGCGGGTGTTAGATGTAGAAATGGGTTCGTTTACGCCTTTAGTGTTTGGAACCAATGGCGGAATGGGAAACGAGTGTCAGCGGTTCTTAAAGCATCTCGCAGACAAGATAGCTCAGAAAGGCACCGAGCCTTATCATATTGTAATCACTTGGCTCAGGACACAGATCTCGTTTGAACTCTTAAGATCGGTACATGCATGCGTCAGGGGTTCGCGAACGCCGTTTCGTAGCAAGATAGAGCAATCGTTAGACAGTAAAATAAATATTGCTAGTGCGGATATCTGAAATACGTGTCTATATGCTTTTACACTTAGGGCTTTTTATGGACACTGGTTTAGCCGTCATCAGTATAATTCGATTGTATGATCTTAATATCTCTGCATAATGGAATTCTTTATTTTATAGAATTTTGAACTTTTATTATTAATTATATCTATTTCCTCTTCTTTTATGTAAGGTTAAGTTACTTCTATTTTTTAGAATTTGTAAATGAATAGTTTCTTTCTTCACTTATTATATATAGGATTGTTTTCGTTCTCTAATGAAGGCCGAGGGGTTTCTTTTGTAACGGATGGAATTGTAGGTAGTGTTTTGATGAATTAATTAGATTTTTTGTAACAGCAGGTTGATTGTACATAGGATTTTAATTGAGGTTTTGTAATAAAGATTTTAATTTTTTTAATATTCTCTCAGGATCATTTATAATTTACAGTTTGAAGAGAGCAATTTCTGGTTTGATATTTGTTCTTTTGTTAGTCTTTTATTATTCAACAAAAATAACACTAGGCGTCCTATAATAATAATAATAATAATAATAATAATAATAATAATAATAATAATAATAATAACAATAGTAATTCAATAACTTCTAGAGCGCTATTTACATTCGCTGATCAACACAGTAACAACTTAAAAAAACTACAATAAAATTCGAATTTGTAAAACTAATTACATGTACATGAATATTACTTGCTACTTGCTTTATTGTACAAACGACCGGTTTCAATAGACCGGCGAAATTTCTCATTTTATTAAAGCACTGAGGTTACGACAACTTCGAGTTAAACTGATTTCACGGGTTGTCAAAGAGTCGAGCGATTCCCTTTTCCCAGGTGAGCGCCGACTCATTTCGCTTCAATATTCAGAAATGCTCTCGATCTCTTTACGCTTTCATTGCCTTTCGCCCGACATGTTTTGCATGGCGTTTAGTCATCGAAACCTCCACGAAACATCCACGCAGCGGGCGAGGTAACTTTATCCCGATTCTAAAAATAACTCGAGACGAATTACCTATGGAATAGGGTGTGTATGGGGGATGCTTTCTCTGTCCCCTTTATCCTCTCTTGGGAAATATAAATGCATTTCTGGAAAAAAGAAGTTTTATTTCTTTCCAAAAATGCGGTTATATTTCCTAATGTTAATTTCACCGTTTTTATTATTATTATTATTATTATTATTATTATTTGTTTGTTTGTTTGTTTTTTCTTATCCGTCGATGGGCGGGTAGGAGAGGACTCTGATTCTGGCATAATTCTAGCGATAACATCGAGAATCATAATACAAAGCAGGGCGAGATGCAAATTTCGCGCGCTTTACGATGCATGCTCTGTTGCCAATATTCCTAGAGGAGTCCTGGGTACTAGAGTGAATCCGGATACGTGTCGGATAAGTGTGGACGGGCAAATTCGATTTGAATCCGGATACGTGGGCATATGATAAAATATGGACTGGACTGGACTAATAAAACATGGATTAACAAATTATGGATTGATGAAACATGGATTAATAAAACATGGATTACTAAAACATGTATTTATGACCAAATAAGAAAGGGGCTTTTTTCCTAGGTTTTATAGGAATTGAATATGACAAACATGACTTGGGTACGGATGTTCCAGTGCAGTAGCTCCTGCTTTCCGTCACGCAACATTTCTGGTCGGAAATCGAAATTAAATGATTAAATGAGGCGAGTTATATCTTATCTTACTTTTTTTCAAAAGGGTCGTTTTATTTTGTCAACAATAAAAGTAAGTATTTCGTATAATATAGACAGTTCCATTATTCAAACTGTCAAAGACCATGGAAAAATGTTGTCTTTTGACTATTTATTCGTCCATAACACCGAGGAAGTATCAGAAATAAGCGTTGACAGGACAAACGAAACGTGAACTTAGAGTTTGCGAACAAGCAGAGGTTTTTCTTCTTTTCTCTCCTGCGCGAAGGCTACTAGCACTACACAGTGCATGAGGCATTCTAAACTTTGACTGTCAGTGAGTCTTACATTCGAGGTCATGAAGCAGGTTTGTTACATTCATACCTGGGAAATACTCAACAAATGTTTATACGGGGAAGCTCCGCTCAGAGGTCCAACCCCTCACCCTTTTATACACCATTTTTCACGAAAAAGGTACTCCTTTAGTATACCTTCTATTGACAAATGGTACCCCTTTAACATACCTTGTTTAGAACTTTGCACCCTTAAAATTGCTGTATAATGCACTATCTTTTAAATAGGAATCAATCACAAAAATAGAACGTTTTTTCGACATTTTAAAACCATAAAATTCATCTGTTAGATCTCCCCACCCTTTTTATATACTTCAACTAGTGAAATCCTTACCCTTTCATACATCTGAAGCCTGAAAAAGGTTAGCCTACATGTAGCCGCACCCTTTTCCTATAGCTACACGTAGGCTAAAAAAAGGTACCCCTTTCGAACGGAGCCTCCCCATATAGGCCATCATAGGGAGTACACCCCGGGCATGCATACTGAGTAATCGTTTCCTGTGTTTTATGTTTCTGTAGGTGTTCCTGATAGGATTTGATCTCAGATGCGGTAGTTAAGTACTAAGTTTCTTTGACCTCTGTTAAAGCCTAAAGGAGGAGGACATGGGGGTTTACGTTATTGCAGTATTGAGCTTTTTTCCGAGCGGTATTTCGGTAATTTTGATTTTAATGTGCGGTATTGGGGTATCATCCAGCCCTGCGGCATACGGTTTTTTTATCCTTCCTGCTATAAACATACTATATACGGTATTCGGTAAAAGAAGATCCTTCACGGTATTGCAGTGCCGTTCATATGCGTTCTCCAGCTGTCTAATGCACTGGTCAATATTTCGAAAACTTAACTTAGACTTAAGGGTAAAGATTTTACAATTATTTTGTGACGGTTAATTTACATTGGAATGGTTGTTGCATCCATGCCAATGACCGGGTTTCTCGATCGTTGCAACGTCAATTAAAAAATTCGCGGTCTCCTCACATTTTCACGTATTGGCTGAGGTTGATTTTGGTGCAAGTCATGTTTGTCATATTCAGATCCTATAAAACCTACGAAAAAACCCCTTTCTTATTCATAAATCCATGTTTTATCAATCCAGTCGAGTCCATATTTTATCATATGCCGGATACGTGTGGACTTGGAAATTTATTAATCCGGAAAGAAAAAGTTGCGGATTCAAACATATTCGGATACGTGTGAACGGGGCTTTAAAATGACACAACCAAATGACTGAGAAGAGGGTGACGGAAAGGTGAGAAGACATTTGGTCTTCACTTAATTTTGCGTTGGTCGAGTATCCTTCGAAAGTTGAGGCTTTTATTTTTTGGACTATGAAGACCGTCATTAATTAAATAAAAGAAATGCTAAACAAGAGGAAGTTAAAAATGAAAAGAGGCTGGAACTTTGATATCCCTCCTACCTTTATTTGAGCCCTAGGATAATCAGACTTTAATGTACAATCTAACCTGCTCTATTGAACGGTAGTTAAACCCATTCCTTGCCTCTAGTTCATTGGGAAGTGCTTGCATGTGCTGCGTATCACTCAGTTCACAAAGAAATGTACCGTTGGTTAGAAGACCATAATTATAGGAACGACAGTTCGGCTCCAGGTAACACTTAATCTCGCAGATTTCCTCCTCAATCTCCCGAAAACTTATGATGACGTGATTTATAAGAGCTTTATTTTCCAAGCGATCTGCGAATTCAATTCTCCTACAGTCATCTGGAGAAGGTAAAAAAAACAAAAACAAAATGAGCTTAACTTGCATTTCATATCAGGGGTTTTATACTTTTAAGAAATAAAATCATCTATCTTTGGGACCAGTAGCTCACAAATCCGGCAATTTTTTAAGGATGTTTTAAGTGATCTCCTTTTCTGGCCACTCAATCTGTCCTCTGCCCCTCCGAAGTGGAGGCTTGAAAGGTAACGTTGCCTAATTTCCCGAAAAGGGGCTAACAATCCACAACTTGGCTCGTCACAAATCGTTGAAACAGGAGCCATTTGTCTTGAATGTTTTTCCAAATTTCTTTCATTCACTCCTCCCACCTTTGTTCTCACTTAAATGTGCCCTCTCCTTCCCCAATGTTGAGCCGAGCGTATTTTGGAGCACTGAAATGACTGCAAACCCAAATCAACATTGAAGAGGGGAAAATCACACAAGTGTTTCAAGATTTGTGACGGGGATTGCAGTTATGCTTCCTGGCGGAGTTAGCCATAGAGTGACATTGGCTATTATTTTGATTGTTTCTTTGCGTCCTGACTTCAAATTATCTCTTGCATTATGTATAAAGTTAAAGTAATTGGCATCACACGATAAAGATTTGTCACCTATGCTATATAAATGGGGGTAATCGAGACTTCCTTTAAATATCAATCGGTTGTTGGGCAAATCATTTTTTTTTTTAATTCATTATTATTATTTTTTTATTTAGCTATTTATTACTTTTGGGCGTTCCAATTCTGGCAAAAAATGACAAATGATTTCTGTTTTGTTTTGAGTCACCAAAGATATTCGGACTATCGTTTCGTCTTCTAATGGGATAACAGAAATGCAGTATAAATTCCGTAAACGTTACCTACCACTTATTTGAAGTCTCATGGGAGGTATAACAAAATTAAACCGAGCATGAATCGAATCTTTTTCTCTCCCATTCACCTGTTTGATGTGATATCCATGACCAACAACCAAGTTTGCCCTGTTAGCTAGGATTCTATAGTAACAAGATTGTGAGTAAAACTAGGATAAAAGCCGTCTGAGCGAGACACCCCAACAAATCGAAGAAGCTCGGTCCAGACGTGTAATCAAGAACTTCAGTGAGTGCTATTGAAGTTAAAACCAACTAGTGCCTACATGAGACGAAGGCTGGACAATGTGTTTACTTCAGATTCTTCCTTGTTTCTTTCCTTTATGAGACTAAGTCTACTTAGTTCATAATAAATTTGTGTGTTAAGTTTAACTTAAAAAATGTAAAATTTAAAGACACAAAATGATATTATACCCTAAAATTATTTGCACATATATAAGGCCTACCTCCAGTCGAGAAGTGGGCAAGAATAATAATCCAAATAAAACGAAATGTACAAGACATAGCCAGCACATTAAAAGTGCAAAGAGCGTACATGTCAACAGTCCGCAATAACTGAATACAGTGAGGCTGAGTTGAGAGTCAATCAAAGTTTCTCACATTCAATGCCTTGCATAGAAACTGACCGCAGGGCGTTCTGATAATGAATTCCTGATACATCATGACACCATGACAATATAGCTCCCTCTTAAATAATAAAACTAATGAGAACAATTACAAGAACCTTTAATAAATTTTGACACCTGCTCTTAACACTTGGAGATTTAAATAAACAAATAGAGATTTAAATAAACAAATGACTTCTTTAAACAAACAAATGACTTGAAAAAGGTCTTTTTAACGTGTCTGATTAATTCTATACAATTCATTTGAAGATTAAGGGTTTAAAAATATTTGTGATGTGCCTCTTGTTTAGTGCAATATAAAAGGTGGCATTGCAACCCTTTTTATGATTGTCTTGTAATCAATTTTCGTGTAGGAGTTTTTATTTGCACTTGTCGAGTATAATTAGCTCTAGGAGATGAAAACCATGGGCAGCGTGCTTGCGTAGTTTAATTGTTTTATGTAATTGTGTTTTCAATTTCAAGGCTTTCCTAGTGCAAACCCTGATGAACAGTCACGTTAAAAGGCTAAAGTAAACTGAGATTAGACTCCTATAATTACAAGCTAAGTTGCAAAGGCAACCTTATACTCACTATTCCAGTATTTCTCAAGTTTCTTACTGTATGAACGCATATTAAACCAGTTATTGAGTAGAACACTGAAAAAATTAACTTGAAGAAAAAAAGACTGGCGCACGTCCAGCGCTAGAATTATAGTTGCGCAACCGAAATACAATAGACCAACTTAACGTACAAGGCGGGGGGCGCAGTGTTTTAGAACTCTCTAGAAAATTAAAAAATTCCTATTTAAATCAAGACTTGAGAGTCAATTTATTATTATGAATAGTTGTGAATAATGCTCAGATGATAGACCTCGTTCTATACCTACCATCTTTGCACTCGCTTTAAGATCGATGGGATAAGAGTCACGAGGTATTTCAGAGGGGCAAATAAATAATAAAATTTGTTTATACGAGTAATCGGGCTCAAGTCTACTTGTTATGTCAGAACGAGATGCAAGTAATAATAAATAGTCATACAAAATTTTCAGTTAGACTTTCGACAAGATTTACTACATTATTGTAAGTGTGAGGAAATCTGCGGTCGATACTGTATTCAAAAAAGTAACAATGATCATTTCCACCATTAATTTGCCATCAATGTCTTTAATGATATATGGGCTAAAAGCAAAGCGTCCGTTTTTATACTTTTATACTTTAACTGATTTGAAAACAAAATGAGAAAATTATAAATCAAATTTGATCGCAGTAATTGTCTTGGAAAAGAATTCTTACCATACGTCTGCATCTCAGATTGTGCACGAACTTATATACGGACGTAAGGGAGCAAGTTGACGTCATAAGTAAGTTTTCTGGCCTCGACAGGTTTCCCATTCTCTTTTAGGTTTGGAACTCCGCCTCACGCGCGCGGACGCCCCCGCTCTAAGATGTTCTTTATATTTTTTGTTGTCTAGGAAAAAACAAACTCGACCACAATTTCTTGCATAGGCAATTATTTTCACTAGTTTGCACCTGACAAACCAGGTGACATTGCTTTTATGCCATCAGTCATTAAACGAGTGCAAAGTTCTAGATGGTGGGTATCAAATTAAGTTCAGTAGTTTGATATAAAGCCATAAATGAACGTGAAGCTTCTAATGCCTTTCTAGACTTCTCGCTGCTCGTTAATTGCCAACTGGCAGCTGCATAGGCGGCAGCATAATAAAGCCGTGCGCTAAAGTGCTAAGAGAATGAATCTCGAAGCGATGTAATATAACGAAATGTAAGGTAACGTTTATGTCGACTAGGAAAGGTTATTACTAGAAACCCCTACGTTACATTTTAACCCCAAGTTAGCTTGAACAACTCAACGCAGTTGTCCTTAGTTGAGGCACTCAACAAACGATTCGAAGTATAATGCATGATTTGCGTTCCATGACAGTAAATGACGGACACATGACTAACCTAAAGCCTACATTCTCGTAAATTACGGTAATTCATGACATTTCTAAACAAATTAAAAAGCGCGCGCGCATAGGTAAATTCTTTGCTAGTTGTCACTTAGCAATAGCCATGACTAGTTTTACATTGTGTCCTGTATTATTTTACATTTAGGGTGAAACTAAAAACAAGACAACTTCAAGTGCAATTTTTTTTACTTAACACGCCAATGAATTTATCTGCGTCATGGATGCGATGAAAATAACATTACTTTCGGCAAATAAATCCTTTAGTTTTTAAGCAAGAGTTATCGTGCCACTGTGCGTCATAATTCGTATTAGAGTACGTTCCCATACGTATTCCCGCACAATCCTGCCCATTAGAATCATTCGGCTGGCCATTTCCCCAGTTCGTGTATCCAGTTGAGTTAGTTCCATCAACCCAATTCCAGTCACCTTCTTCAACAGAGTCGGACAATCCAATCCAATAATCTACTTTGCCCGAAAGATATTGAGATTTAATGAAGCTGTTCTCCTCGACGGACTCAATTTTCACCAGCTGTCCACCGAAAGCAATTTTACAGAATGCGTCTGCAGTGTTCCAGGTGACCTTTTCGGTGAAAAGTGCGTAATGAAACCCTTTATGTAGCGTCCACACTCCCTCCAGAACAAGCTAGAAATAGACAAATATTCGCCATGAAATCGTAGCTTTTTCAACAATGCAAATATTTGTAAATTACAAAAATAGCAGCTACATTTTTTGCTGGTTTGCACATGACGTCACGGAGGCCAGATTGTTGATCAAGAACAAAACTGTTCTACTCTGGGATCTAAACTCCATTTCAAGTGAACTCTTTAAGAAGACTTTGGGAGATCGCGCGTTATCGATGGCTTCCCCCTTTTAATGGAACAGTCTTCCTCTGCCAATAAGACAGGAAACATCAATCGACTCTTTTAAACTCTCTGTTAAAACATATTTATTTAAAAAGGCTTTTAGTTAGATTATTTATTTATTTATTTATTTTTAAATATTGTAATTTTACCGCGTAATTTTACTGGTTTTTTATTTAGTTATTAATAATATTGTAATGCGCTTTTGAGTATTTTTATAGAAAAAGCGCAATATAAGTATTAAATATTATTATTATTATTATTATTTAAATTAATTGTTTATTGTATTGACACCAACAAGATTAAGACCGCCTTGTCTCGTTGCTGTAGACCAAGAATAGCAGTCTATGGTTTGTGCATCCTTGTTTCGCTTTCTCTGAAAAAAGCCCTGAGTTGCAGCAAAGTTACTTATGAATTCAAAGTTTTATTTGAAGAGGCGAGTGACATACAACAGGGATAATGGAAGAAAAAACTAAACCCTTTTTAACCAGGGAGCCTTCAGGGGCCGCCCAGTTCTTAAAAGTTGAGAAACTCAAGCTATGACCACTAAAATAGGCTTCAGCAAAACGTTTTTGGGAACAGTTTAGTAAAAATCGTCTTAACGTGGGCGTCAACATTAAAGTTACCATGGTAACCGAGTTTTGCAATTTTACTCTTTTCTTTGAACTATTACATAACACTACATTTAGTTATTTAATGAAATTGTTCTATAACTGTTGATCACTAATAACCCAGGCTTAAACGGTTGGTTCCTGATTTTAGATAAAAATAAAAACAAAAAACAAAGAACAAAACAAGAAACGTAAATTTCAAATGCTGAGTTCAATTTTCAACATTGTGCACTTCTCTCGGAATTCAACTTCTAATAAGCATCCTTTTGTTAATGATATATGAAATAAACCATCGATGAACTGCGGAAATGAAATGAAAATGAAGACATGATCGTCGCAGTGAATGCAATTTATGCAATTGCGTAAAGAAGCCTGAAAAAAATTCAGGACTTCAACGGGGTTTGAACACGTGACCTCGCGATACCGATGCGATGCGATCATTTCTTCATTTTCATTTCATTTCCGCAGTTCATATATGATTTATTTCATATATCATTAACACTCATTTCTTTCACGGGAACATATGAACCCACAATTGACCTGCTCCCAACGTCAGTGGCTTCATAGCTCAGTTGGTAGAGCATCGCACCGGTATCGCGAGGTCACGGGTTCAAACCCCGTTGAAGTCCTGAATTTTTTTTCAGGCTTCTTTACGCAATTGCATAAATTGCGTTCACTGCTACTATCATTTCTTCATTTTCAAGCATCCTTTTGTACCCAATTTTCAATATGATTTAATGAGTAAAAGAATAGAAATAACTCTCTTTTTTTAGAAGAGCAATTTTCAGTTTGACAAACATATGGCTGTCAAAGCTCGGTTTCCACGGCAACGTCAATGCTAACATATTATTCGTCACGACGACTTAAAGGGACTGGTTCACGATAATGCGCATGCGCGCCGTTTGTCTCTTCAGAATAAATTTGTTGGGTCAACACTAAATTCGAAATCGCCATTACCGGTACAATCATTGAAAATCCTTCGTTTTATTCGGACATCCGTCGCTTTGGCTGGTCTAGTTATACTTCGGTAGTGGTGATTAACGTGTGGTTGTGTCGTTTGACTGGTTGCGTTTTAAGAAGACGCAAAAAATAATGTTTTGATCATGGAGGTTCAGAAAAGCATCGTGGCCGTCCGGCAACAGGACGTTGTCAAGAGTCTCTGGAGATAGAGAAGCTTAGCCTATCGAACTGGTATGGTTCTAGGAGTAGTGTGTGGCATACGAAAAGAATACCCGAGACTTGGAAAGTGGTTAAAGGCATGAGTTCGTTCAACTTTGATTTGATTTTTGACTCCGACCTGTAGTTATACCGCAACAGGCCGCGCGATCTTTACCGATCTGGTACACTTGAAATGTTCCTTGTCTCTTTGCTTTACGATCGTATATGTTTAAGAATTGATGTTTTTAAAATAAATTATTGCCTGAATATTCTGTTTATAATCTAGTTTCTTTATGTGTGCTACTCGATAACATTTGTTTTGCGGAACATTGACCCGATGCAACGCGAATGAATTTGTTCATTTGCTGATAAGCAATTGAAATTTATGCTCAGTTAAGGATAATCTTTATACTCATACGTTGTGTGTTTTTGTCACCGGTCAGGCGCTATTTGTAGGTATTTCTGGGTTTATATAAGGAGAACTGAGAGAACAGTGATAAGATGTTTGTTTACAAATTTTGTTTGCCGATCGGTGACTGT
>OZ037775.1:54142725-54170225 GCA_964035525.1 Porites cylindrica
TACACCCATTCATTAGCTTGTAACGTCTTATCCCTCAAAATAATCAATTTTCTATCTCACCACCCTTTACAAGAACAACGTTTAGTTCCTTGTATCTGAACAGCGCCAGAAAAACAGGAACATTATTTTATTTAGAAGAAAATAGCCCTGTTTCATAACATTTTTGATTTGAAGATAATTATAAGATTTTCCCTTTATTCATAGATAGTACGCGTGTGTTCCCAAGAAAAACATCATCTCGACAAGCCTACTACAAAACACATTTATCACTTAGCCCTAAAAACGTTAGGAATAACAATTAATTTTATCAGGATTACTTACAGGACAAGAAATATAAATACCTTTGTTAACAGCCAACCAATTCACTATAATTGTTGCTGTAAAAAGAGCTTCAAGCATCTTAAATTCTTCAATTCTGTAGATCGATGTTGATGTAGGAGCTTTAAAGCTTAGACTGCAATCACTCCATTTCATCAAAATAATACCGGATTAAGTATGCTATTTTTGAAGACGCCTCTCAAATAAACAGGTGCATTTTTAAAGCAATAAATTAAAACTTTAGAATTCGTCAATGCTTTCATATTCGTTAAGCCAAGATGCCTTTATTTGGAAACTGTGAGGGCCGCTTAGTGAGCATTATTTAATCGTGATATTCTCGATTCTGAATCAATATTAGTCGGTGATATCTTTAGCGCCGCTTTATATCTTAAATAGCTTCTTTGAACGTTACCAGTTTCTCTGCCCACGTCAATGAAGTCAGAATTTTGCTGGATGATAAATTCTTAGATGTGTTAGCTATTCAGGAAACAAAGCTAGATAGCTCTAACAGAGTTTCCGAATTTTACGTTCCCGGTTTTGATTGAGTTAGACGTCAGTAGAATCAGTGACGTCGGTGGTGGTGTTTGTTTCTATGTCAAATCTAGTATTAATTTTTCTGTTCGAAACGATCTAAACATATAGCCGACTTCGAATATCTAAGTATCGAAGTTCGAAAGCCCCAATCCAAGCCCCTATTGTTAATTGGCATCGGCCACCAAATTCCCCTGTAAGATTGTACTCACACCTTAAGAACATTATCGGAAAACTATAGATTTAACAATACGTCGATTTTTCCGACTCTTTTCCTGTTGGGTGACATGAATGCAGATATGGCCACGACCAAATTTGACAACGATGCCCTTCAATTAAATAATAACGCTGATATTTATGGTCTCCATCAACAAAATCGTCTTCTCTAGGTAACTTTATACTAATTCTCCTGAGAGTGTTATTAGTGTTGTTTGTTCCGGGGTGGCCCATGTTGGCGCGCATAAGCGACTAGGCATAGTCTTGTTTATTTATGTGTAACGCAAGTTATCTTTTGATTCTCCGAAGGGACATACTTCTATGACTTACAGGAGTTTTAAACACTTTAGACGTATTGTCTTTCGCAATGATATTTGTTGTTTAATACTGCCAGAATAACTTAAAGAATGAATGTGATTTTTTTTTCTTCCACGTTATTGACGTTCAGAATATTTACCTTTAAATCATTTGCGAATTTGCATCTCCCTGTATCGATTTTCTGCCGAGTGCTGAGTGATTGGCGCCTTTATTTCAATTCATTTTTTCTTACCTCCTAGCAAATAATCTGTTATTTCTACAATGGAAGGTGTTGTTCCTTTCGCAGGCATCACTTATTCACGGAACTCCAGGGTGTACTAAACCCTCTTATCTCACAATTAAGTCCAATTGTTCCCACGTTGAATGTGTCAAATTATCGAACTATCTATTTTTTGAAGGAAATTCTTCTGTTAAATCAGAGCTTCAAAACCGTCATCAGTATATGCATTTTACTAATTCCTTTCTTACAGAAACTAAATTCTAAATTCTATCGTTTTCGCTGAATGACTGAATGTTTCTTATGCTTTAATGTTCCTAAGGATAAAGGAAATATAGACGCATTTCACTTCCTTACGTTGAACACCACGGTTTGCTTTTTGTTTCTTCTTAAGCTAAGATGGCTAAAAACAGAAGTATCTACGATTTCCTAAGAAAGGGAAAAAAAAAAACTAACTTTATAACATAACAAAAGTAAATCGCGCGCTCTGATTGGTCAGTTAGCCACTACCATTTGCCCGTGGGTGCACGCTGAGAAACTGAGCTAGCGCTGTAAAATTTAGGCAAATTCAACAAATCTTCTCTCCTGACGGTAAAATACACCGATGAAATGCACAGATGAAAAGTGGAAGGTGAAGAAAATACTAAGCTGTCGTTTTGAAGGAAAAAAGACAAAAGATCAAGCGACAAATTTGCCCTGGATGAATTAATCACTGTTTTCCTCGCGGCTAGAATCGGCTGGAAGAAAATCGAGCGAGCAAAGATTTAAGGTACATTTTGTGTTTTTTTATAGAGGAGAAAGTCTGTTTGAAATGTAAATTTATCAATTACCATTGTGTTATTGACTTTTTGGTCAAGCTGATGCTAAATTCAAGCAAATATTTTAGGAAACACGCTCAAATTCGAGACAGCTTTGTTGTGAAGTTTTCATCGCATCGATTAACAATTTTAGTTGAGTTTAAACGGGCACATAACGCTGGAATAAGCGAATTTCATTTGAGTACAGAAACATTTGGGTTTTCAAATAAATTTTTCAAGAAATAATTTCTGTGTGTATTTTTTTGTTCCTCAGTGTTCATTCATAACATTCGTTCAGGGAACAGTCGAAAAACAACAGCTTCAGCGCCGGCTGTGTGTCGGCGAATTTCAGTTGACTTTCCTAGTTGGATTTCCCCAGACAGATTTCGATACAAAGCTAGTTAATTTCTTTTTAAAATTAGTGTTACCAGTTATTCTAAAGGAATTACTGTCAAATTTTCTCATTTCTACTTTACGTTTATTTCAAAAATTGTCACATAAATAAGCTTGATAATTATTTCATTTATTTAGTTTTAGCTTATTTTTTAGAGTCTTTTTAGTTGGTGTTTATAGTTGCAGATATAGTTTTCCCTCAAAGTTTTTACCCTAATATTAAGAGCAAGTAGACAGATGCCATTCACAATAACAACAAAAAACGTTTTGCAATTTACCTGAAGACGGAGAACGGCTGATTCAGCGAAAGAAAAACTCAAAGGCAAGTTTTTGAAAAACATAGAACATGATTTGTTTACGCGCGGGCAGATGGCAGCATACATGACCTCCGACCGATGACTCAACTGAAGGCAAATGGAAAACAATGTTTTTCTCTTTTGATTATGTTATAAAAGAAATGGTAAACGTTGCAGCTGTGCAACCATGGAGTTATGGATGCACTTGGGAGGTTTGCTAAGCACTCAAGAAGCTAGAGTCGCACTCGGCTATCGCCTCGTGCGACTCTTACGCTTCTTTCGTGCTTAGCAACCTCCCGCGTGCGTCCATAACTCCATGGTTGCACGCTGCACGTTTACCATTTCTTAAACATGCTGCGTTTCCATGAGACGCCATGCGTTTACATGAGACGCCTATCTGTGTTTTGCCTGCAGTTATAAAGTTAATTAAAAGAAGTGTTTTTAACCAGCTGTATCAATATCTAAATAGCAATAATCTACCAACAGATTATCAGTCTGGTTTTAGACAGCTTTTCCAGAAGCAACTAATGAATGGCTGTGGAATATTGACAATAACCTTATTAATGGGGTGATATTTATTGACCTAAACAAAGGGGGCCAGTTCTCATTCTCTTAGCTTAACTGCATGGTTTCGGTCATGTCTATCTGAACGAAGACAACAAATTTTCATTGACGTAGCTTTCTCTGACCTCCGTTCTGTTATTTACTGTTTACATCCATGATCTTCCTGCCCGTAACCTCTTCTCTAAGCCCAGAATGTAACTATGCTGATGATACTCCACTTACTTTATTAGCTGAAGTATGATATGAATCAAATCCAGTCATGGCGTTCCGCTAACAAACTAACTTTAAATGTGAAAAAAATCCATGCTTATTGGGAGCCATTGCAAGTTATCTCATGTAAATAAAAATTTCTCAGTTAAAGTCAACAACACCCCAACATCAATATCTGGGAGTTCACATAGATGAATCTTTAAGGTGGCTGTGGGCACTCCCATGAAAGTTATTACAAAGAAAATATCTGAAGGTCTTGCAGTTTTGAAACGCACGCATCCGACAGCCCCTTCAAAACCACTTGATACAAGAATTAGTATGTACAATGCATTTCAGTGATGCCTAACTTCAATTATTGTAGTACGGTCTGGGGAAATATTGGTGTCTTGAAATCTCGACAGGAATTATTTATGAACAAACAAACTTGATGCACAAAGTCAGCCATTTGGCAAGAGCACAAAAGATCAATCGCGCATGTCCCTAGTATTACTTTAGCAACCCTGAAATATTACTGCTCAATACCGACACAATTGAGATAGGACTAGCAGATAAAATCCAAAAGTTACAGAATAAGGCTGCTAGACTCTCCCTTTTTCTGTTTACGAGGTACGCTCAAATGTTCTTTTGGATGAGCTAAGTTGGGAAAGACTTGAAACTTCTAGGTTGAAACAACTTGCTATCTGAATGTACATGGTGCATAATAATCTTTCCACATGATACTTGATGCAGATCTTTACCAATACAGCAAATGTTCACCCTTATAACCTTAGAAACTCAGAATTGAATTATTACATCCCTAGACCTAGGACTGAGTTTGGAAAGGGGAGCCTACAGTATCGAGGATCTGTTCTATGGAAGACCACTTTTATTGTAAAAAGATTTAGTGTATAAATTAAAGTTGTTGACGATGATGAGACGCGAGGGATAAACGAACAGCTACTTAAGGTGCTCATGTTTGATCGTTTATAGAAAAAAAAAACTCATAAAGGGGGGAGGGTTGCGTGCCACGAGACAAATTGCTGCCAACAATGGCGGTAGCCAGCGTGGAAGAGTTATCTGATGATAGTTCTGATCTTCTATCGGGTTAAAAATACCCACTTAAAGCCTAAAAACAAAAAGAAAAAGGTGATACACTCATGCGACGTCTTCAAGTTTACTTGTAATCTTGACAGTTGGCTGCATATCATAAGTTTTGTCACGAACAACCCAGTCCCGGCCCTCGACAGCGGGTAAATAAATATTGAAAAATCAAGCTCTTTAGTTACTTTACTTTACTGGTTAACTCACTTGCGCAATGCTTTGGAGCTTTTTACCTTTGGAGCTTTTTACCTTAGAAAAGAAAGATTTGTCAAATACCTTGGTGTTCTGATTGATTATGAACTTTCCTGGAAAAACCATATTAATCTAATCTGTTTAAAGGTTAGTAGAACCGTGGGAATTCTAGCAAAGCTTAGACATAGTATTCCATTATACGTCCCCTCTTAAATATCTATCAAGCCCTTATCAACCCATATCTTTATTATGGCATCTGTGCTTGGGGCTCTGCACCTAAAACTTATTTAAATAAGATACTCTTAATTCAAAAACGAGCCCTACGCCTGTTTTACTTTACGGATTATAAGCAACATGCTGTACCATTTTTCTTAAAATCAAAAGTCTTTCCCCTATCTTTTATTTACTTTGATTGTCTTTGTAGTATCATGTGGGACGTTGCTAACAATTCTGCACCTGAAAATATCAAGAGAGCCTTTACTACGATTTCTGAGGTGCACTCATATCCTACCCGATCTTCTCTCAATGATGATTTCTATACCGAACACTCAAGGCTTGAAAAAATGCGTAGTTCTTTTCTAAGAGTTGGACCAAAAATCTGGAATTCTTTACCCTCAGATATGAGAAACTTACCAAAATCTACCTTTCGGAAAAAGACAAGGAATAAGCTCTTTGAAATTTTATCGAAATCTGATGACTATCTTGAAATCACTGAAATCATGCATCAACTTAAATTTAACTAGCTCAGGAACACAACTAAATTTATATTCTCTGTGTAAATCATATTGCAATTAAATTAGCTTAATACATACTATAGTTTTTATTTTGCGACAGCTGGTACTGTTTGTAAAATAGTTCTTTTTTTCTTTTCTTTCTTTAAATTTGTGTTTCTCTTCCCCCGCCTCGATTAGGCTCTCCTATACGCGGGTGGAAGCTATCGTGTAATTGTAAATTGACAGTGAATGAATAAAGTTGAAGTTGAAAGTTGAAAGTTACCAATACCACAAAAGAACCGTACTGCATCATCCCACAGTTAATTTTGAAGTAAAAAGTATGTTGTTCCAACTGTGTTACAGATCGAACACGGACTGCATCTTTCGCTTGCGCGGCGGCTGTAATTGTGAGAGTTCTGAGGTCGCGAATTATGAACGGACTTTTATAAGCCAAATTAATGTGGCTGTGGATGAAAATGGCTTTTGATAACATACAATCTCAACGGCACATATTTCAAGTGGACATATCAAACAAAACAAACGACATGTTCAACAGGAATGAAATCGAATTAAAAGCGAAATTTACTGTTGTACTAACATACTGAGGGTTTCATTCACACAATACAACAACTGTCGATACAGAATCTACTGAGCCTGGTATTTTTCTTTTGCCAGTAAGAAACTAAACCTGTAAACAAGGAAAATAACAGGCTCTCATAAAATTAAAAAAGGAGCGAGCCGATGGGGCTAGCGACTTCAAAAGATTAAAATCCTTGAATGAAAGAAAGTTCTCAAAGGTTTCACAGCGGAAGTTATATGTTTCGGCATGTCACGTCCTCCTGTATATTTCTTTTGCGGTTATTTGAGGTCTACAAGTATATGCTGCGGCCATGAAATCTTGTAGCATCTTGAGAAATAGTGTGATTGCCAAACATTGTTTAATTTCTTCCTGAGTTTGATAATTCGCCACTCAAAGGGTTTTCTCATATGGTGGCCGATATAGGCACTACACACAAAGAATATATGGCAAAACGTACACAAACTTAGAAAAAAACATGCAAACTTAATAAAACGCATGCAAACTTAGTAAAGAGTATGCAAACTTAATAAAACGCATGCAAACTTAGTAAAGAGCATGCAAACTTAATAAAACGCATGCAAACTTAGTAAAGAGCATGCAAACTTAGTAAAGAGCATGCAAACTTAATAAAACGCATGCAAACTTAGTAAAGAGCATGCAAACTTAGTAAAGAGCATGCAAACTTAGTAAAGAGCATGCAAACTTAATAAAACGCATGCAAACTTAGTAAAGAGTATGCAAACTTAATAAAACGCATGCAAACTTAGTAAAGAGTATGCAAACTTAATAAAACGCATGCAAACTTAGTAAAGAGCATGCAAACTTAGTAAAGAGCATGCAAACCTAGTAAAGAGTATGCAAACTTAATAAAACGCATGCAAACTTAGTAAAGAGCAAACAAACTTAGTAAAGAGTATGCAAACTTAATAATACGCAAGCAAAGGTAATAATACGCATGCAAACTTAGTAAAGAGTGTACAAACTTAATAATACGCAAGCAAACGTAATAATAAGCATGCAAACTTAGTAACGAGTATGCAAACTTAATAAAACGCATGCAAACTTAGTAACGAGTATGCAAACTTAATAAAACGCATGCAAACGTAGTAAAGAGCATGCAAACTTAATAATACGCATGCAAACTTAATGATACGCAAGCAAACGTAATAAAACGCATGCAAACTTAGTAAAGAGCAAGCAAACTTAATGATACGCACTATACGCGTGCAAACTTAGTAAAGAGCATGCAAACTTAATAACACGCACGCAAACTTAGTAAAGAGCAAGCAAACTTAATGATACGCAAGCAAACGTAATAAAACGCATGCAAACTTAGTAAAGAGCAAGCAAACTTAATGATACGCGTGCAAACTTAGTAAAGAGCATGCAAACTTAATAATACGCGTGCAAACTTAGTAAAGAGGATGCAAACTTAGTGAAGAGTATACGAACGGTCCGAACGCGCCAAAAACATGGAAAAAAAGCCAGGTTGCTAAGTAATCAGAACACCGCCAGCTGAGAGTGAAGGAGCTTGAAAGGTAAGGTTCTTTTCGGTGGCATTTTGATATTTATGTCGCCTTTCTGGGAAGTGAAGAACAGTCCCTTTTGTTAGTATTGAAGTTCCCTGCCTAAATTCCTGAAAATGACGTGTTTAATCTTTCCAGACCGAAACAAATGATCGGTAATCTCACGCACAGGCTAATGTTGGAAGATTCTGATCGTAAATTGAAAACGTAAATATTGATTTCAATAATGTAAATCCGCTCCAAGTTAATGGAAATCATTCCTAAATAGTTAGCGGAACGCAATGAATATTTTAACTATAGATCTTCAACATTGTTGTTCTCAGGATGAACCCATTTTTGACATTGACTTGTCCCAGCTCCAAGAATTTTTCAGTTTTTAACAAAAAGGAGGATGCCCAAGGGCTGGCTGGGCATGAGTGAAAGCTCACATTCGTGGGATATTGTTTCATTCCAGGGGGTGTCAGAACTCTCAGAATTGTCTGCTAGGTGAGCCAGAACAAAACTGCAATTTCTCAACAAATTCAAAGTGCCATCCTGACTCAGGCATCGAATATGCAAGCCAACCAAGTAGTAATGATGCCAATTTGGAGAATCCAAGGGAATCAGCTGGTCTGGGAATATTACCAGTACATCCCCCCCCCCCCCCCCCCCCCCCGCCACTATTTGAATTTTATAGTATTTCTCTGTCTGTTTGTAATGTAGAATTGGGTGGTGGTACTAAATGGTGATATAGATGTATGTTGCCATTGGGTAACAAGGCAGAAGTATATTTTCATTGATAGTCCACTTGTTAAAGCACGTACCTAGCCCCCTGCCCCCCAATCAAAAATGCACATTCCTTATGAGGTCCTGTGGAGTCTGCACAGCCTGACTATGGTCACATGATAATAAGAATAATACACATATATATAAAATAAAATTCAGTATCTCATGAAGGTTAAATTGAAACAGTGACAGCAGGGTGAAAAGTAACCAATGTTGATTTCTTATAATTTTAGATTTTTTTTTCAGGATGTTTTGTTCAGTTTGTGGTGCAAGAAATATTGTGACAAGTGCTTTATTCTGTGGGTCATGCATGTGGTGCACGATACAATGTTGCAAATGCAGCATCCAGCCCATGTCCTAGTTCTGCTTCTAGCAGTTTAACTTTTGAGGAGTTCATGACTCAGAGAAAGGCAGGGCAAGGCATTTTCAAATCTGCTCTGCTCAAGGCAGAAAAAAAGAAAAAAGAAGAGAGGAAACTGACTGGGAAAAATATGAAAACACGTGATCAACAGGTACAGGTTAAATTTGCACATCTGATATCAATTCAGATAATGCCAATGTCTTTTCCTCCCATAGTGTTGTGGTTCAATTGATGCTCATAGCAATATTAAAGCCTTGCTATTCTTTTGGATCTTTTGTTCTAATACACTCTCTCTTCTAGTCTGTCAGCGTAGCACTATAAAGAAATATAATGTTGTAATCTTATTGTTACAATTTTATTTGACAGATTAAAGTTGGATTGGTTTATAACTACAATGGTGACCTGAAGCAGAAAAGGGGTTCTACCTTGCCTATAGAAGTCAAGAGTAATATCACAGATATTACTCTGAAGCGAGTTGCCTTGGAGAAACATCTGGCATTCAACATTTTGCTTCCAAAGGATCATGAATATCTTTTACTATATCCAGACTTCCAGCAAGTGAAATATATACCCGGAACGACCACAAATGTCCAGTGCTGGCCACAAGATCCCTACTTTCCTTTTTCATCCTTAGTTCCACACTTCTCAGAGGTGTGGAAGTGTAGAAAAGTCTGTCACACTTTTCTACACTTCCACACCTCTGAGAAGTGTAGAACTAAGTAAAGAATGACAAAGGGTTCATGACTGGGGGAAAGGGAGACAATATCCTTACTTTGTCGGACTATTCCACACTTCCACATCTCTGAGAAGTGTAGAACTAAGTAAAGAATGACAAAGGGTTCATGACTGGGGGAAAGGGAGACAATATCCTTACTTTGTCGGACTTTTCCACACTTCCAGACGTCCGGGAAGTGTAGAACTAAGTAAAGAATGACAAAGGGTTCATGACTGGGGGAAAGTGCGACAATATCCTTACTCTGTCGGGCTATTCCACACTTCCACACCTCTGAGAAGTGTAGAACTAAGTAAGAAGTGAAGAAACTCTGGATTTCATGGCCAGCGCTGGACATGGCTCTACTTGCGTCATAAAACGATATCCTGCTAACTTTCCTGGCCCATTGATTTCACGTATAATTGCATGGCGAATTAGCCACTCGGGAGAACCATTTCCCCGTCTGCGCACACCATACACTTTGTTTAGCAAATAACGTAGTGACCTGACTGTCATAAACACCCCGTAAGCTGATCCCAAGAAAAATACTATTTTTTTGTAAGTATATCCAGCATTGAAGTATCCCAGAATACATTCTTGTAGTGAGTGAAAATTGGTTAACATTGGGCTTCTTGGCAACGACATCACCTTATTTGCCAGTATTCCAAACATGATACACAAGGTTAACCGACTGATAGTAACCATAGTCACTGAGGTCTTTTACCAAAACTTGGGCAGATATCTTGTGGGGAAAAAAAGAAATAGAGTTTCACACGGCATGTATCTTTTGCTGGTCTACATCACGACGGCCAATCGGCTGATCTTGTGAAAAAAGAATCAAACATTTACAGCTGTAAAGCCATGCATCATTATAGTTTACTCCCTTTTGAAACGCTCTCCCACGACCGACAGCTATAACTCGCGATTTTGTTCATATAATTATCCAAAAGAAATGGAATATAAGCCTTACAACTAAACTTTCCTTCATTTTGACCAAGAAATAAAATAGAAAACGACAAAAAACCTTACCTTTTGCGGACAAGCTACCTCGGGAAGTGTTAAGAACTGGCAAGTGGTTCGTATATGCTTAGCAACCAGGCTCGGTATCCGTTTATTTGGTGAAATTTGCATGCGGTTTATAATAAGCTTGTAGGGTTTGTGTTGTTTAAAGTTTGTAGCCATAAAGCTAAGTTTGCGCGCGTTTCATTACGTAAGCTCAAGTATATTAGTAAGTTCTCAAGTTTGCAAGCATTTTATTAAGTTTGTAAGTGAACAACATACTAAATTTGCACTCACATTATTAAGTTCGCATGTGATTTGTTAAATTAGCGCACGTTTTAGTACGTTTGCACAAAATTAAGTTTGTATGCTCTTTGTTAACCCATTCGCCCCTGAACCGCCCGTAACCGCCCGTGCGGATCCAGGTCCTTTCTACCCTTTGTGACGTCATCAGTTTTAACGGTCAAGGACAATTTTCTTCGCACACGTGTGCAGAGTGAAGAGATCTTTCAAACCATACCAGAATGAGCACAATTCAGTCAAGGACACCGGAGAAAGAAGCAAAAAACCGCGTGACAAGGACCTGAAAATCTCCATGAAAATCTTGTTCCATTACCCACCTACCTTTCCTTTCACCTAATCCTAAGATCCTAAAAGCTTTCCTAAAATCTCTTCCCACCAAAATGAAGCCTACTAAATGCCCAGCAAGAGAAAAAAAAATGAGGCAAGAAAAGCGAAAAAAGAAGGGAGGACAGAAAGCGAAAATTTTGCTTTCTGCGCATGCCCGAACTTCGCAAGCTGATATTTTGCATCTGGATCAGAAGGCCGCCAAGTGTACGACCTGTAAACCGGTTTGTGGTAAGTTTTAGCTCTTTATAGCACGACAGTGACCAGAAAACCACTCGACTAGCTTCAAAACGCGTTTTTCGGCAAAATCTCCAGGAGCGAATGGGTTAAGGTGGCGCATGTTAAGTATGAAAGCGTATTATTAAGTTTACACGCGCTTTATTAAGTTTGCATGCGTATTATTAAGTTTGAATGCTCTTTACTAAGTTCGCATACGTATTATTAAGTTTGCATGCTCTTTACTAAGTTTGCATGCGTATTATTAACTTTGAATGCTCTTTACTAAGTTTGCATGCGTATTATTAACTTTGAATGCTCTTTACTAAGTTTGCGTGCGTTTTATTAAGTTTGCATGCGTATTATTAACTTTGAATGCTCTTTACTAAGTTTGCACGCGTATCATTAAGTTTGCTTGCTCTTTACTAAGTTTGCATGCGTATTATTAAGTTTGCCTGGGTATCATTAAGTTGACATGATGTTAATTAAGTTGGGGTGTTTTTTGTTAAGTTTGTATACGTTTTGCCATCTATTATTCGTCTTATGTCTATATCGGCCACCATATTATTTTTTGTTGCTTTCATGTCTTGTGGCAACTAAATAATAACTCATATAGCACCATCAAAATGAATAAAAATCCGGACAACATAAACCGATACCTTTCCTCACTTCGACGTTTTGCTTCTTTAAAGAAAATCCATCGAATCATGAGAAAACATCTTGATTTTCGCTGTCCCAGGTTGCGGTAGATGACACAGAAGACACGACAGTTTCTACTTACAAAGGCCGCGGAAGGCGCAAAATTGCCTCCGATTTGCCGGTTCCATACAGACCTTACCGTAAGCGCTCCAATTCCCTTTTAAAAAGTCTGGCTCTCCAACAAAGAGTTTCACTTTTTAATTCTTTGAAAAGCTCCTTTTAAATAAGGGCGATGGAATACAACATTGCGAGCAAAATTTAAACATCTGAACAGTGCTACAACAACAAACACGACCTCGTGCGTCGCAACAAAATATAGCAATATTTTTAAGCCAGATTACATATTATTTATGTTAACTCGAAACCAGCTTCCCTCGGTTGTAAGGGAAGGAACGGAGGCAGGAGCTACGGTGATGGAACAAGGAGTAAACTTGTTGGCCAATTTCCTTCTTTCGTCGCCATTTTTTTTCTCACTACAGAAATATGCGGACGTCCTCGAAAACAATTAATTAAAATTAATTTCGCGGGAAAGCCTGTTCTAAAAATAATTCTTTATCGGAAAGGGTTGACTCAAGGGTACAGCACGTATGGAGGCTCCAAGTAATCGGCTCCTGATGACGTAAAAAAAACTGCTTTCCTAGTTTTTGCGCAGTTAGCAATTTCCCTTTTTATGTTCTATTTTTTTCGATAGATTTTGGCAGTTCAAATATGTTATATGTAACTTCAATATCATGGCGACAGGACAGCAGAACGCTTAATACTTTTTTACTAGGCTGTACTCCATTTTTGTGGTACGAAGTTATCCAAATTTAAAATGTCATATCGCAGGTCATATTTAAGATATTGGAAACATTTGTTCAGCTTTCAACTTTCCTTGAATGGATTTTCAAAAACAGCATAAACAATTGGAAGATTTTACATATGAATGACGTCAGCAAATGTGTCGTCATGATTTGACAATACAACGACGCGACGGCAACAAAAATGTCGCTTACAAAGTAAATTTGCCTTCCTTCAGTCTTAATCGCGGTTATCCCTACCCACTTACTTTGTCAAATGTAGGCAAACTCTCCTGAAGTTGAATTTCAAGGGACCATATCCAAGTTCAGAGAGAGAAATAAAATTTCGATGTTGCTTGTTTACGTTCTCCATATAAAGAAAATTAGGCATTTTCACGTCGTAGTCGCGCAAAAACGACAAAGAAATGTACAAAAAAAGTATGATGCACGTGGAAAGTTGTTGTTTTTCTCCTTAAACCTATTGTTTTTTTGACATTCTCGTTGAGGTCGCGTCGTTGGATCTGAAAATTTTACATATGTTTATATATTTCATATTTTGAGGCCAAGTTTGGTTAAGGAGGAGTTAAAAATCAAAAATTAAAGTTATTGCAAATTGATCAAAATTGCCCTGCTTTGATGACCCCTTTTGGGTTACGTGGTTTGGCGGCAACGTTAAATGTTCCTATGTTGGTTTCAAAGGTAACGTACACTATATAGACTGTCTGTCTGTTTCAAGATGACGTTTCGCAAATAAAGCCAAATGGAAAATAACATTCCAGATCATTCCACACGGCGTCGTGATAATTAAGTGAATAAGACCGGTAGTAAGGAGGCCCAATAGAGAACAAGCCTGAACTCTTAATAATAGCAGCGCAATGCTGATTTCCATAATTGTTGCTTGGTTGTGAAGATTTCCAGTTAGAAAAACTCCCGAGCGTGCTACCATCAGCTACCCATACCCAAGTACCTTCCTGGACTCGATCACTCATTCCAATCCAATAAACCAATCCATCCGAGGTCAGAAATGTGCTTTTAATGAAGTCGTTTTCAGCCTCAGAGTCGATCTTTATTAAGTGTGCTCCTAATGTTTTACAGTGAGCTTCTGCATTGTCCCATGTCTGTGGCTGGATGAAAAGGGCGTAGGAAGATCCTGATAACGAACCTGAACCCAAAACACTCGCTGTAACAAAAAAGGAATGCAGCTTCCTAAGAGTTTCATTCCTTCTCATAAATAAATGCAGATAAACTTGATAAATAGCATCTAAAAGGCGATTGTTAGAACGATGCTGAAATATAATGTCAGTTTTACCCAAGTACAAGTTTATATAAATTTGCGACATATTTGCAAGGAGCAAATTTGTATCCATTTTTTCATCTAGTGTGTTAAGAGGGGAGAAAAACTGTGAAATTCACGATCTATAAGAAAATAACACTTGTACCTGTACAGCTGATGCCACTTCCCATAAATCCATCTTTACACTGGCACTGGAAATCACCCTCAGTATTAATACAGTTTGCATCAACATGGCAGTTGTCCATTTGTTCTGCGCATTCATCTACGTCTAGATAAAACAGAAAACTGCCATTACTAGTCCTTTATACAGATTTCTGATAAATGACGTAGGCCAACAGGTATAATGAATATAATTATTAGTCATAAGGAGCAGGAAATTAACAAACTTTACACGGAGTGGGACATTGTAATATGTCTGTAATATTTGTATTAGCGCTAGCATTACATCAGTGAATACTTTTACCATTGAATCATTAGGGTTTTTTTTTTCTTTTTTTGCCTTTCTCATTCAAATATAATATATATAGAAGCTCTCGTTTATATACTTATAATTTAATTAAACAAAAAATAGACTTGAAACCACTGCGCAGAAAGCTGTGCTACATCGATCACAGACATGCTGTTAAAATAAATTGAGCCACTCTAGCATAAATATGTCAAGTGTCTGAAATGTTATCGCGTTCTAAAAGCTCAGTAAAGAAAGTGAAGTACACTGCATTTATCAAAAAACATATAATACCAAACGGCGATGGTAACAAGAAAGGCAAAAACATCACTAGGTATAATTAGCAAAACAACATCTTTGCAAGTGCATCACGCTTTTTAGAACATTTCTTTTTGCCGTTGTTTTTCACGACCACAACGTGAAACTTGACAAACTTCCTATACACCTTTTATGGATGAAATGACGTATGTGCTCACAAAAGATTTTGTTACTTGTGTACATGTTCGCTTTTTCCTTCCCTGCCGCTCATTTTCACCCTGTTGGTCGCAAGCATGTCACATTTTCTCACCACCGTTTCAGTAGAATTTTCATGTTATTCTTGCAACGAGATACGTCTCCATTGTTTCTTTCTTTCTTTTTTTTTTTATTTCTCGCATTAGCTTTTTCTCTGTTATCCACGTCAGTGTAGACATGATTAAAATTTAGTGGAAAAAAGACTCGGCTCTCTTGTCTTTTTCTCTCTAAACGCCCGCTGGACATGCGATTTACCGCCAAAACGCACAGGTGCTTTTTTCAGTGAGAAATGTTACACAAGCTCAGACGTAGTAGTGGACGTACGGGCGGACGGATGGACGGTCACGTGATTACCAAAATTTCTCGCATCTACAGGTCACTATTTCCATTACCCATGGTGCTCCGCTGCGCGCTTCTCGCGCGAGAGATCTCCGCTATTATACCATTAAGAAAAAAAACACGACGCTTTTGGAAGCGCCCTAAAACCTTATATGCACTGGGGTTTTTCAATGAAATACGTTCTTACCAACACATTCCAAGCCATTATTTCGGAAACCAGGGGCACAATTGCATTCATAAGAGCCGACGGTGTTCACACAGCTTTGAAATGCGGGGCATTCGTGACTCTCTGCAGCACATTCATCGCTCGGTATCTTCATAACACAAACCACATTGTACGTATCAGACAAACCTTAGCTACAAACCCGTTAACCAACCTTCAGCTCTAAATTTCATACACCATATTTGTAATTAAAAACACAAGTGATAGGCTATTTTCTAAAGGTATAATCTCTCCAAAATATCGGTTTATAAGCCCCAGGGAGGTTGAGGTTGCAGCCTGATTCACACCCACTATGCTTCCAGCAGGTTATAAAATGAATTAATACTAGTCTTTGGGTGGTAGAGCTGCAGTTGTGTCAACCTCGTCTTCAGGGCGCTCAAAGCCAGGGAAAAGCGCCCTGGGGACGAGGTTGCAGTTGTGTGGCAAATATGTTGCTGATGGTAACATTACATTTTGCATTTGTTCCCTAGAAGTGTAAAATCTCCTTGACTGGACACTGAATCTTAAAATGATAGCAACTATCACTAAATATTATTAAAAGGGGGGGTCTTAAAATGTTTCAAATTAACACTTGAATCTTGGAGACCCATTGGACGAGCACTAAACCCAGTCGTTGAACCACGAGTGGTGTTGTTGCAACTCCAAGCCCCTTCCCCACCTCCCTCAAGTGGAATTTCTTAAAATAGCCCTTTGCGTACCAACAAGGTATAGGTATATGAGGTTTAAGCTCTAGTACCGATCTCCTTGATATCCTGCTAGGCAAATACATCGGTATCCTTTGTAAGTGAACCCGGATTGGCAAGTGGAATTCCTCACACAGGGACTACTTTGACAGGAATTCTGTTGTAGGGACATTAACTATTGCTGTTATAAGAAACTAAGGCCTGATATTTTAGAGCTGATCTAAAGTTAAATTCAAATTCACGTTTACATGTAGATTGTACCTAAAACTTGTAAAGAAAGTCGTTCTGTGTTATTGCTACGAGCTACGCTCGCTGCAGACCTATTTTACTGACATACCACTCGCCAGATGTTATTAAGACATTTTACCTCGCATTTGTGTGGTTTAACAGTACATCTGACCATAGACTGACCACGTGCATTCGTGTACTTTTAGTCTGGTAGCATACAGTCGAACACCTCCACAACGAGTGTAGCCAAATGTCGTGGGTCGTGTGTGTAGTTAGTGGGTGTTGTCGTGAGTGTGGGCGGTGAGTGTGGGTAAAATTCTCGTGGTTAAAAAAAATGTAGAAAGAAAAAAAAGAGACACTAAACAAAAAGTGTATAATATATAGATTTAGCCAGGACTAAAAGCGAGGCTCCCATTAATATATTCAAGTTATAATTTAAATCAAACAATAAACTTGTATTCCACAATTCAGTTAATTTTAGAGCACATAGCACATTCATGTGACTTTTGAAGGAAATACTAAGTGATTTTAGAGAAAAATAATTTGCAAACAGCCCAAGAACAAAATCTTACATCGAGTTGATAGCCTCATATGTACACCCAAAAAATAGCAATCTCTTCAATCACATTCAAGAGCCATAATGGCTCTTGAACACCGTAAGATTAATTAGGCCTGGACAAAAAATCAGGCCGAATTTTTTGACGTTCGACAAGTTTACTTTACAAAATCTTGCCAACAAATCTGGGTGCGTGTAAACCAACCTTTTATACCATTTATACATCATATCTGAGGTGAAACAATACTATGAGGTACTGTTTTTATCATACAGACCTCGGACAGAATGCAGTATTTCACAATTTTGCAACTCAAATCGCACTCATTCAATATTCAGGACGATCGAAGCACGCGTGGGGTTTAGCTAAACCTTTAAAAAAATTTTCAAAATCACATATGCGGCCAGCCGGTTCTCACTTTTGCAGTGCGAGCTGTAGCGAGTGTTTGAACGAACATACTAGAGTTTAGCCTCAACGTAAGAAAGAAATTATTATGTTTTTTTTTTTCTATTTAATGGTTTTATCGGTGCGTAATCTTTAAAAGCGTTTGATACGCGCGGCATTTTGAGTACTCCTGCAAGCGATGTTCACTGAACGACTGAAAACAAACGGCACAGGGATTAAAATTACAAGAGAGACTACCAACAATCAATACAACAAATATACTTTGGTGAAACATATACAGAGACAACATTTTTCATTTATGAAGACAAGTATTAAAGTGTCTCTAAAAATCCTTACCGTGCGAACAGAGTCTCCTTCGATCTTCCTAGATAAGTCGGGAAGAGGAAGGAACCTCTGCCGACATCCTCGACAATTCATATCGAGCATGCTCCAAATTCAAATTTTTCTGCGACGGCAATTAAACCGTTACCGTAGCATCCACTGTGTTTGTCAGCAAACGTAAATGTTAGCGGGAACGTACCGGTTCGTTTTCACCTTTCCTTAGCTGTGTTTCCTCTGGATTTGGAAACTCTATAGGAACAATTTCACCTTTGGAATCTAAACTTGCCATGTTTCAGTGTAAAGAAGTTAAAAAAATCTTAGATCTAAGGTAAAACTAACGGTGCTATTGAAAAACAAAGCATCTAACCTTGAAACACAGAAACACACAAAACAGATCGAAATCCACCAATCACAAATCACGAACAACGACCTTTTGTTTCCTAAGAGGTTTGCTACGATGCAAAGGTAAGCGAAGAAAGCGCCGCTTCTTCAGATTTTGATTGACGTCGTAGAAAAACACAAAATCCAAAGACGTTTTTGCATCGCAAGTTGGGTGTTATCCACAAACAGCTGTAAAAGCATCGATCATTTAAATGCAACATGGATTCTGAAGCCTCGTGATAGTATTTTGAGAAGAATAGGAATAGATATTGTTTCTTAAATATTTTGATTCAAAAACTCATTTGTTTATCCTTCCAAACACTTGGCGTAACACTTACTGGATTGTGGATCCGTTCACGCAAGTAAAATCGGCTAAGTACATGGTTAAACCCAAAACAAAATCCATCTCGAATCTGGGTACATTTTCCAGTTTTCTAAAACTGAACGTTCAATCTATAATTTCTCAAAATTCCCACATGAAATTGAAGCGGCAGCAATTTGTTTTGCTATGGAGCGTTGGCGCAGAAAGAGTCAGCAAAATTCCAGAATATGCGTGCGTGCACAGGTAAAACTGGTTTATCCAGTATAAAACTTGTCTGACTCATCCAAAAAGCTGGATGATCGGCAGATAAAAGGAACTTGAAGAGTCGGCAGAGTCGCTTCCTCTTTCCCGACTTATCTAGGAAAGATCGAAGCGACTCTGCTAGCAGGGTAAAAAATCCTGAGTCTTCAAACTTCAAGCTTAAGTTTATGTCGTGAGCCGAAATCCCGGTATGCACTTTTTTCAAAGATGATCTCGAGGCAAGAAAATAGCTCAAAGCTTTCTTTGACAGCCAAAATTATAACTAAATATTCTTTGGAACGTTTTCTTTCTATTTGCAGTCTAAAATGTCTAGAGGCTTTTTAAAGGCTTTTTAAAGTTCTGTAAGCTTATATCAAACCTGATTCTTGGTCAGATCAAATTGTCTCAAATCTTACAAACGTGCACAAACTACATAGCCGCATAAACTACGCCCGACTTCATTAAATTAGATATAAAAAGCAAACAACAAACACAATAATTACTGAGGCTTACCACTCGAGATGCAGCTCCTGAAAGGTATCAACTAAGGCCAGTATCGCTTTAGACTATTCAACCCTTACGCATCAAGCAAGGTGAAAAACGAAAACGATACCATCCGAAATCGGATTTCCGACTTTGACAAGTGATGTATTAATTTCTCAACCAAAAACCAACTAGCCATGAATGACAGAAGTCTCCTGATAGCAGCTGAATTTCATTTTGCGCATCCAGTGGAAAAAGACAGTTACAAACATCACAAGTTGACACAAAACTCTGTCAGCTTCAGCTGTCAAAGTAAACAAGATTCAAGATTCTGCATAAATTTTCCGCGTGAGCTCACCTGTCAAATGTTGACCAATCAGAGCATAAAAATTGGACGTAGAGCGTGACCAACGCGTGACCATGGTGAGCAAAGTCAAAAGCAACTGTCTTCCCTGCCTGTAATAGCTGGCTGAATTTTCGAGTCCGAGGTCATTTTCAAATCAACATTTTAATTGTGCGGCACAAAAACAAAGCATATTTCTTATGAATGAAAAAAAAATCAAACTTGAGCCGGCGATCATTTGAAAACTAGTAACTTGTCAGCGGATAACTTTAAAAACTACTTGACTTCGATGGGTCAACACCTGAGCCCACGATACGGTCAGGTGATACTGGTCAGCGAATACCATGTTTTGACAGCTGTCAACTGATCACAACATTGATGTCCAATGGATGTGCGCAGGGAGGGCTGGCAACGGCCTTTGATCTTGCCGCTTTTCGGCTTTCCATGATCGCACCAGTTAAGAAATCTGTCAATCATTCGAGAACCGTAGCGAGCATGCGCGATACAGGCTGGGAAAAACAACAAGAAGCTCATCTTCGCAGCGATTAAACAACAGTGTGAAGTGAACTCACTTTAATAATTTTAGTCCTGTTGGTCACTGCTTTCTTTGCTGTAACAAATTTTTTTTCCGCGGTAATGTGGAGCTTACGTTTTCCTTTCTTCTGGTCTTACGTTTGTGATTACATGCGGTTTACTACGCTAAGAACGATGAACGAGACCTGTGAATATGTTCCTCGATGTCCGAACTTTTGACTATGTGTTTCTGCAGGGGGTTTTATCGGGACATAAAGCCACGAGGCAAATGTGTTTCTGTTTAGAAGACCCACAAGACTAAAAGAAGGGCTAAACCTCAAATGCGTATGTAGTAGAGTTTATATTTTCAAGTGAAAGGCCCAAAATAAATTCTTCGCGATATTAAAAAAAGTGCGGTGGCTGTGGTCGAGTAGAAGAGTTGTCAAAGTTGTTTACGGTTTTACTACGCTTTTAAGACGAGAACAAATGATGATTCAGATTCTTAATTTTACATCCTTGATTGTGAACTTATCCTGGCAGAGTTGCGTTGGATGATTGAGTGGCATGATCAAATCTCGTAGTTCATGTATTTCTTTATGCACTAGAGGCTAAATAAACTTTGTCAAGAGATCATTCTCTCTTGATTTTGCGCATGTTGATGTTTTAAAGTTTCGTAATTCGTGTGATTTAATTTAAACTTTACCGTAGTTTCTAACAAATAAATCTTAGGCAAATGAAAGGGTAATTATTTTTTGTGTTTGGAATTCTCTTTTCATGACAGCAGTTATTACACTGCCTTCAGTATGAGTCCTCACTCAAGTGTGTTTGTTGCAAACAAAGAGGGAAAAATTATCGATTCCAAAAACTACACTACTCCTTGGAACAAGATTATGGTTTAAGAAAGATTGGATTAGCTAGGTTCAGAAAATAAATGTCCAAGTCTGCATGTTTTCACAAGGACCACATCTGGCTAAATATGCTTCAAAGAGATTTTATAAAGTCACGATATTTACCCACACCTACGGCCCACACTCACGACCCACACATACAACTCACACCCACGACCCCTACCCATTACCACGACATTTAGCTACACTTCTCCACAACTGCCACCTTGGGGACAGAAGAGGGGTGTATTACGACATTTTTAGGGAGCACATGTTTATTGTGCTAAGTTCGTGCTTACTGTCTCCCATAATGGTAATAATCCAGTCTTAATAAATAATATAGAGAGAGATAAAATACGCAAAAATCTTGGATTATGTTTTGAACCAGAATGTAATTCGACAAAACGAGAAAGATTCGCAACATTTCCTATTATTAACGCCACAGGGATCAAATTGAATAACCATTCTTGAGTTTTTCATCACTCGCTGAAAAAGCTGGCCGTTGTCGAAAGGTTATTTTGGCACTTGGGGGGCATGCTATGATATCCATTTGCTTCAACTGGGCCAATTTATGTATTCTGGCAAAAAATACCGTACCGTCTACCGTATTGTCGTACAAACACTAAGAAGTTCTCGCCCTTTTTTCAAGGGCCTAAGATTTTAATTCACTTGACAACAAGGTCATCAACTCTCAATCCCTTTCCTCTTTTAAGAAAAAAACTGAAGATTAAATTATTGAGTAAGTATGAAAACAGTTCATGAATCTTTCCATCTTCGACTTTTCGCCATCTTTTCTCCAACTGATGTGAAACAGCTCTAGCCCGTAGTTCGAGGAGGCCTAACCTCTCATAAGCTCCTATAGTTTCTGTTAGGTCTCCTCGCCACTGTTTCTTTCTTCTCTTCCTATATTATTTGTAATTATCGTGTGGCAAATAAAAATAAAATAAAATAAAAAATGCTTTTGTGGTCGTTGCCGTTGTGGAAAGGTGGCCGTTGTAGAGAGGTTCAAATAAGAGTCAATGTATGGCCTGTCCGCTTGGACAAAATAAAGTGGCGGAGAGGTGGCCGTTGTGGAGAGGTGCCTGTTAGTGGAGGTTCGATTGTAGTACATATAGCTCACATTGAGATTAGACAATGAGGATAAAAGCGTCACCCTCGAAAAAAGGTCTCAGTAGCTTACAAGAGGTGGTCGTTTAAGACTGAGGTTTTAATTACTAAGACTGTACTTTGACTAGGAAAAGTTTGTTGTTTGAATAGGTCGTCGTTTTTGGGAGATGGCTGCTGTATCATGTGCCTTTTACACAGTCACTGCATTCACAATAAACAGCGGGCTTTACTTTTCGCTGAATTAAAAGTAATAATTAATGAGATCAGTATTTATAGTGTAAAGTTATGAATCTAATTCTATCTTGAAATTCTTACCAAAATGTCTCGGTAGACATATCCTTGCATGGAAACAAAATCGCTGCTGGGAACTTGCAAATGGTTGCGTTCATTTAACTCACATAAGGGCTCTTCACTCCCAAAAGGGCCGAAGTTGTAAGACACGCAGTTAGGTTCGTGATAGCAGAGCAGTTCACACTTGTCATTTCGGGTAACTTGAATTCTTGTGATCACATGGTTTACGAGAATCTTGCCAGTGGTTTGAGGCATGAACAGCATGTCCCTGCAAGAACTCAAAGCTGCAGGGACAAAATAATTACCCCCTTGACATCGCTTTCTTTTAACAGCTAAACGTAGTGACACACTGATTCCAAATAATTCGGATGGGGATAAGTCCTTGGGAAGTACTGCCAAATATGGGCTGTGTTCCATAGGGTATGTTTTTGGAGGGTTTCACTGCATCTTAAATATAGTATTATTTTGCCTTTGTTTGCATGGTGTTCCTAGTGTCGGATGCTTAGATAGGGTATCTAAATTGTATCAGCAAAAATTCAAGTGGAAACTGTTCAGCTAGATGAGAAACAAGTCATCTGTTAAAACTGAACTAATTCCTTTGTGTATTACGTTTACATGACAAAGATTGAAAGGATGAGATAAAAGTTTCTAATGATGATGTCGGTCTTCTACTTATTGACGGGGAGTGGCTCGCAAGTATTTTTGTTGTTATTGTTGTTGTTTTGCGGCTTTCAGTTTCAGGGGAATTGGTAATCTCTCCCAAACTTCATTTTTTTTTGACACTCGAATTCATTTGCTAAATTCATTTGCCCTGGGCCAAAAAAGGGAAAACTCATGTTCTGAGTAGCTGAAAACTGGCATAAGAAAAACAAAGCCTAAAAACTCTAAGAATTCATCATGAGTCGTATCCTTAATAATAAAAAAAGTGAAACGTTTGCTATGCATCTATCAATTGAAGCGATCTAAAACCATGTGTTTTAGGCACTGGTTTTTATGAAAACGTTATTTGTTTCCATTCACCTTCTTTGATATGAAATTTCCCTACCTTCATCAAAAGCCAGCGTAATCCAAACTGTCAAAATGATTAACATCCTTAGTTGATATTCCGATTAAGGTTCGTCAGGATTTTAAAGCCAGAATCATTTTCTGAAGTGCTGCCCGTGGTAAGATGATTTTCACAAGCGCAAACATGTAGCGTTAAATTTGTTACAATTAGAGGCCACCTGACACAAGACATGTTTATAAAGAACTAATTTTGCCAAAAAAAAACAGGATCATTGAGAAGTGAAAGCAATTTTTCGCAGCATGATGCATTCACTTAATTTACGGATTGTCAAGACTCGGCATGTGACTACTCTTTTAGCGTAGCGCAAGCATTATTTTGCTCGAAGATTCGCTGTAGCATTACTCCTGGGAAAAAAGATGAAAAGTAGTCACTGAGGCACTATCGATACTATTTGGATTTTATGAGAATGATTTAAGAAAAAATGGTAAGAATTCAGAAGTTCATCTGGATAACAGAAATGAGCGAAGAGGGTAAAAAAATTCCAATTATCAAATTATCTTAAAGACATTTGATCGTATTACTAACTCATGTGATATTGTTTGATAAATTATGTACTGGTCGATTTCCTTATTTTCGGAAGGAACTTTTGGTGGCAGACATTCATAACTCAAGAAACCAATTACTAGGGCGTCTAATTGTGTAGTAGATGAAAGGCTCTGGAAAACACGACTTCGTTGCTTGGCAACTACCATTTATGTCATTATATTAAAGCAGCCCTTAATTATCCAATAAGAAAAGACACCAACTTGTTCTCGACATTTTATTTTTATTCCCTTATGAAAGAGGACACTGATTTCACATTTGGAAACTATTATTTTGTCATCGGCAGTAGACAAACACTTTTGAAGACATTTCTCAGTTCATACTCAATGACGACGGGGACGCCAATTGAACGTGAAAATAGGCATTTTTACGCCGTAGTCGTGCAGTAACGCTAAGGAATTAGGTGCGAAATATGCAAAAAATGTGTAACGTGTAAAATTGGAGTTTGCTCGCTTAACCTTTTGCTTTTTTTCGCATTCTCTTTAGCGTCGCCATTGTCGAATCTTAAGGTCTCTAATAAGTATTCAGAGATAAGTAGTTGGGAAAATCTGAGTATACGCTACTTTTTCCTCAAGAGTTATACCCCACTTGAGGAAAGAGCAATTGTAGATTTTTGGATGGTGTTTCTTGGTTTGGCAGACTATGGTTGTAAGATATTGTTTTATGGTGTGGATGCTGTTCAGTGTCTCTACAATCTTTTCAGTTATTGACATCATTTGGTACTAGGGTCATCCACAACGCCCAAATAAAAACAAGTTGAGGCTCTGTAGTGACAAAAATACTCCAGCTTTGGTACCTGTTCCTTTTCACTGTTGAAAGCCAATAAAACTTGATATTAATAAGTCAATCAGAAAATATATAGGTTCTTGAAACAACAGTTCCTTTGTTTCAAGGGTTATAATATTTCAATAACAACAAAAACGTTTTTAAACGTGAGTTATTCCCATGCCTTTCTAAAAAGATGTGTACAACCTGGGGATGACCCTGCCTTCCATGGGATTAAAGAAAAAATTAAATGAATACCCAGTAGCTTACAGCTGCAGCAGTTAGGTAGTACATTTCTGTCAATGCAAGAGGCTCTTCATATCCTTCAAAATAGATGTTCGCCATCTTGGATTTGACTAAAACTCCATATTTTTATTCTTATTATGCAAAAATTATAACGATGCATTTTGAAACAATTCAAATAGTCATTTTTATGACGTCAATCATGTATCATTCATGCCATGAGTGAAACGTCAGTACTACCAATGTCTTAGACTGAGGAAGAGGTAGAGCCCACCGCCAATTCACTTATCGTAACGTTATATCTTCGCAATCCTCTGTGGGGTTTCAGAAACTAAAAAATGCCCGCTTAAAAGATTGTAAAAGAGAAGGTAATATAGAATGATACGGTTGTCTCAGTTACAATGCCATTATCCCCCCCCCCCCCCCCGCCCCAAAGAAAAAAAATTAAAAGGTGCTGGGAACAGTCGACTGTCGACTGCCCTACACTTTTAGTTTATTGCCTTTATAATTTTATGGAAATCGCTCGCCTTAAAGCCCGATTTACTGAAGAAATAAAACATCATTGGTTACAAATCTTCTTGGCAGAGTCAATTACTTTTTACATATATAACCCTTCACTTCCCAGCAGATATCATCGTGCCATTCTCCGTCGTAGCTAACGCTATTGTGAGTTCCCATTCGTATTCCTACGCAGTTTTCGCTGTTGCCACCATTTGGTTCGCCACTTCTCCAGTTTGTGAATCCAGTCAATTCAGTGTTGTCTCTCCATTTCCATTGACCTTCAGTAACAGAGTCACTGAGTCCAATCCAATAATCCGATTGGCCTGTCAGAAACTTCGTTTTGATGAAGTCGTTTTCCTCGGTAGATTCGATCTTTACCAGTACGCCGCTTTGTTGATTCATGCAATAAGCTTCTGCATTGCTCCATGTCTCAGTGGTAGTTATAAGTTTATAACACGATCCGCCAAAAGAAACCCATTGCGCCAAACAAGCTAACAACGAAGAAAATATTAATATAACTACTTTATAAACTGTAATTTTAGGGAAAAACTGTAAAAACCGACTACATATTACCTGGAGAGGGTGTCTGTGATGAGGGAGATATGGATGCTTGCCCTGCAAAATGAAATAGCCTCTCAAGTTATTCTTAATGGACCTGAAGGATATATATTCGCCTAGTTAGGATTTCGAGGTGTGTTTTACGTTGGATTTCAGTAAACGGTCATAGCGTCGTGGATAGTAAATTCTTGTTTTCCTACATTGGCCACTAAAAAGCAACCAATTAAGAAGTATGGATTTCGGTCCACTTCTTGAAGCTTCAAGTTTATTTAGTAGTATAGCATTATTAAGTATGTTTTGCTACTTTCTTGCGGAGAATTCTCGTGTGGTAGTTGTGCAGGATTTGCGCACCAAGAGTAAAACAATCAATCAAATCATAAAATGTAATCGTAATATGTCAAGAATGATTGTTAAAGAGAGTACCTAGGATTACCTGATGAGGTTGGCTGTGATGCTGGCAGTATTGGTGTTTTTCCTGTATAATAAAGTAATCAAGTAGCATTTAGGTTGAGTTATGGATTTATTATGGCTATTGAGTTTTAAATTCATCTGAAGACAATTCGGTCCTATCCATAGCTCAATGACCCCGTTTTAGTTCAATCACCCAGGCTCTCTCCTCCGCATGCGCAGAGGCCTCTTTTGTTGTAGGGAGGCTGGAGAGAAAAAAAAAGTCCCGCCGCGCGCTTCTATTTTTCCATTATTGCTATTTTTATTGGGATACCCAGTGGGAGCTTCTGCGAAGGAGAGAGATCAACCAGGCTTTATAAAAATAACAAATTTTTATTCCAGTCATCTCTAGCAGGATCTATACCTGATTCACAGTGATCTCCTTGAATGCCTTGGGGGCAAAGGCATCGATATCCTTTGGACGTGAAGCCAGCCTGACACCTGGCATCATTTAAGCAAGGGTTGCTTTGACAGGCATTCTGTTAAAAAAATAACACGATATATCTTATACCGTCGTACTGCATCACATCAACTCTATACTGTCTTTGGAATTCATGTATGCAACTTTACAATTAATAATAATAATTTACATTTACATAGCGAAAACCTCGATATGAATATATTCGGTTGCACTTTACAATATTGTTACATTAAATTTATGTTAAAGGTGACTAAAGCGTGGGAAACTATTAAAAA
>OZ037775.1:54177725-54210225 GCA_964035525.1 Porites cylindrica
CTATTCAAGGAAGATGTAAAAGAAAAGTTTCTTGAACACAGAATAATACACTATATTCACTTCTCATTTAACCTGTCATTTGCGGATTCATACAGTGGAAGTTATCTTAACGGACAAACTCGTATATAGCGGATAGCTCTACTTACGACCGCCATCACAAAACCCCGTTTCAACTCCCACAAAAACTTTGCATTTTTACATTCCCGTAGGCGGCCGCGTACACTCAAAGGGTTTACCGGTGAATTAGATGTTAGCTTTGATTTAAAGCTCTCGTAAGCAGACACCCGAAAGAAAATCGTATCCTCCTCTGAATGTTGTTGTTGTTGTTGTTGTTGTTTTTTTTTTCATATCATGTCCACAGTTATATCGCTGTTTGTCACTGTTATGAATCATTCTTATATATCCATTTCAGAGTTACCGTTTTTTCACATACACGTCCGGTTACACTTGAAAATACAAACTGAATTGTATGCTTTTACCTAAATTACAACAAGGCCAGAACAACAGCATAACCATACACTAAAAAACAGTTTTTTGAATTTCCAGTGTTAATTTTTAACTGGGAGAAGCTTCCGTAAGCGGCCATCTAACCTTTACACCTCTTTTAAAGTGGCTGAATTCCACTTTAATAACTATATATGCTGCATATGAGATTCATTCTTGTAAGCGGCCAGATCCAGTTAAGGACACCTTTTTCTCGTCCCGAGGGCGTCCTCTTACGAGAGCCTCCACTATATTAAAGTTTTAGGATTTCTCTTACATTTTAACAAATTTTCGTTTAATGACGCACAATCGAACCTCTACTTGTGACCACCCAACTTAAGTGACCACTTCCCAATAAGCGATCACTTATCCAAAACACCAGATATCCAGTCAAAGCGCTTGTAGTTGGAACCTCCTGTAAACGAACACATCCACATCCAGTAAACAACCGCGACCACGTTTTACGGTGACAGTCAATGAGAATTTTCCATGATGCAATGGTCTGATCTCTGCGCTCCCTGTATGTCCTGCGCTACTCGGAGTATCAGAGGAACTTTAGAAACAAAATAGATTTATCTATAGTATATTGTAACTTAAAAATTGCGTGCAGTACATTCACTCCAAAAAGTAGATGTGTCCGCACTTTTCCTGGTTAAAGACCTCCTGCAGTTCGACTCTCGTAAAACCCTAATTTTCCTTGGCCAATCCCATGGGCATTATTTACTGGGTGTCTTCCGACCACGCACGGACCGGAACATCAAATGTCTGTAACATAATTCAACATCTGCCTGCCTCAGCACGGCACACTAACCTGGGCACTAAACTGGTTTTGGTGCCCCAAGAGTACGCAAAAAGGCCCTTCCGAGGATGTCTAGAACGAGAAAATTGACCTTACCTAGGTAGGGTGAGAAATTTGAAATCGAAGTATTACAGTTGAGGTATCTCTTGAGGGAATGTGGGAAGAGTGTTAAGCATATGGAGGCGGTTGTTTGAGAAAAAGATCTAACTCAATGTGAAAGTGTGGTGTATTTTGAATTCTACTTGAGAACATTACTGCCACAATTAGACTTCATAAGACCCCCAAACCGTGCTTGGTAAAAAATTCAGTGTTTATGACAGTCAAATCTGGTGCCAGCAGGGTAGAGCATTTGTACGCAATTTGGCCACTTCCCCGGGGAGGGGGGGACTCCCGTATGACAAAAAAAAATGGAGTTCTTGTCGCAAGCCAATCTGGACATGTGTCACGTTTTATTTGTCTTTTTGAGTTGGTCTGCACCAAGATCCGGCTTCATTTCGCTGTTATTTGACGTGCAACTAAAATAACGAAATGGGCTCATTTTTAATCATGGTCTGAATAAAGTTGCCAATAGATTTGGAATTCTAAAATTTTTATTAGCATACAATAACAATAAAATTATCTCAGAGAATGTCGGAAAGTCATATTTTCAACTGAATTTTGTTCACTGGACTCTTGCTCCTGGCTCCTGGCTCCCGATACAGTGTTTCCTTATAGTGGCCAACCGCTGCGGGCTCCACTTAATGTCAAAGATGGCGGACGTTTCGTTGTTGTTGTTTGTAAGATGTGAATTGAGCTACAACAGTGGCAGAAATAATTCTTTCCATGGGTTAAAAATCGGCATTCTACTTTTCCTATTGTTTTCTCCTAAAACAACTTGATTTGGATGTTGGTGCGTAAACTGATGGCTAAGGAATTTTAGTCGTACAGCTAGTCACGACGCTGAACTACGCTGAACTGGACATCGAAGGTGGCTTGGGGAACAAATCAAAGCGGGCACAAACTAGCAGTTGAGACATCTAAGAGATACGTATATGGATTTTATTGACCGTTTATATTGTTTTTAGGGCAAACTTATTAAAGTAAGTAAAACTCTGAGTTAAATCTTTGTATGTTGTTTTTACTTGAAAAGATCGCGTATATAGCTATCAAAAATAATCGTAAGAGTTTCTTGCACAACAATTTCAAAGATTTTACCCTTATTGATGATAAATCATTGTCTGATGAGTTTTTTTGTTCGATTTCTCCTCATTCAAAGGCAAACACACGAATATTGTGAGAGCCTGAATTTTGATGAAATATGCAAAAGTCATTCAGTCACATGAATAGTTTATGTCAACACATGGAAGAAAGTGAATTGCCCAAAATTTTTATGATCTTTCTCTAAACTTAAGTGATCGCTTTAACTACTCATGCAAAAGTTATAAAGATAAGCTGTTGCTCACCAGAGATATTGGGGAATAAAATACCCTAATTTTACGACTTACTCAAAACTTGGAAATGATGACCCAACTCAAGGGGGCTAAGAGGGGGGAAATCGAATCGGCGACTTTAAACAGTTTATTGTGCTTAAAGTCTTATGAACTCAGATTATCTCTCAGTGCAGTTAACTTCCAGGTGGCTTTTCTGTTTGTAGCACTGGCATCGTAAAGTTAGCTAATTAATTATGCATAAAACGGCAAAAATGGTGATTTTTACAGGGGGAGCCCGGATCTCCCAGGGAATTTAATATTTTGACCTGAAATTCTGTCACGTAAGTTAACTCCTGATACCTAACATTTGTGTCGAGTTTGAGCGAAATCGGTGATTTGAGCATTATCATCCCCTGCCTGGATCTGCCTGGTTTTCTCATGGACACACTCTTAATTGAGTGTATAATTAGCTCTGTTTTTACTTCTTTTTTTTTCTTATTATTGTTTTTGATTGCAATTGAAAAAGTGTGAATAAATGAACTTGAACTTGAACTTGAAAACAAGTCTTACGATTTGTATTTCTTATGTTTACGCAAAATCCGGTGATTACATTTCATTATGATTTTGCCTACAGCTTACGTCTAGTAATCCCCTACCAAAAAAAAAAAAGAAAAAAAACCTAAATAAATTGTAAAAGAAAAAACAATTTTAAACTTGAAAGAAAATAGCTTTAATGAGAAACCTTATAGTGTCACAAATCTCTTTTTCTCTTGCTTTATTATCCATTAAGAATAATTCACACTTTAAGAAAAAAATAAAGCATTCTTACCTCGATCGATTTGAAGTTCTCGTTTGCATTTGCCAGTAGCTGAGCAAAATTCAGGATAAAAACGGATGCTTAGTCTATTCTTCAAATAGCAGTTGGAATTCGTGGAGTTGTATATTTGCTGTTTTTTAATAGGCAATGGTTCGGCTATTTGTTGTTCGCAAAACGTGTGCATGAAGATTTCCGCCATTTTTTCCAGCACCACCAGTCGCACCACCTATACAACTGGGCTGGGTTGTTCGAAGCTGGGTTAAGGTACCCAGGGTAAGTGTGAAATTTGAACTCGGATATAAATGAGAGCTTAAAAAGTATATTCAGTTTAATTCTCTTTGCCTACAATTTCATGATTGGATACTCTAAGAAAAAAAAAACAGAGAAAATTATCCGAGAGAGTGCTTTTAATAAAAAGAAAACGAAGCCCGGGTTAAAATTTAACCCCGGGTTAGCGCTAACCGGCGTTTGAACAGTTGGGCCCTGGGTGGACGTGACCTAGTTCCCAGGGCTTCTCGGTTGCTGTCCCCTTTTTCTGCAATTACCCTGCCCAAATGATGCTATTTTATCGGATAATGCAAATTTCGGTCAATGCCTACTGGTTATGAAGATTTAGCTCGTTCACAGACCCTCTATTTTCTCTTCAAAGTTCGTCGAGCGTGAGTGATAAAAAATAAAAACCACGGGGGATAGACCTATTCGGTTAACTCAGTGTTGTACCCAATTCAAACCCTTTGGGAATAAAACGTTTTGTTTCAGGAATTTTCATATCATGTAAATGTGAATGCCACATTATAATGCAAATACAATACTCAAAGAATCTTAACCCCGAGAGATCTGAATTGGGTACAACATTGAGTTAGCCGAATAGGTCTAATTATTGACCGTTTATAGTTAGTGGAGCAGCCGGAATACGTGACGAACCCTTAAGAACGTCTGCATGAGAGGCTACAGGTCCCTCGGGAAATCATTTAGTTTCGTTTTCCCTCGAGCTCTGATATCAGGACTCTCAGGAAAACAAAACTAACTGTTCTCTCGGGATCTGCATTAAGTGTATAATGTCCTGGCGACTGAAACAAGGATTCCCAAATGATCTTGTACACTTCTCCTGGTACGTCATATTTATGCTAATAATGTTCTTCAGCTTCAGTCTTGGGCCTTAACCATCATGATGAAAATTTGGAACAAAACGTCTTCTTCAACTAAACCGTCTAACATAGTCAAACCTGTATTAAGCGGTAATGCTTGGGGAATGGCTTACTGACCGCTTAATACAGACTTGACAAACCTGCGAGTTATTCAAGAAAATACAGATGATGAAAGAGTGAAATATCTATCCCACAACAAATTGACTTCAAAGTGTTTCTACACTTTCTTGTCTCAAAAGTCCAAAACTAAAAGTCCACTAAAGGTCATTTATAAACAGTATATTTGTTGCACTAGTATGGGACATGATGTTAAAGTGACCGTCCAATAGAGGTGAAGAAAATAAAAAATAGAGTAACTCGTTGGGACCTCGGAAAAGGTGAGTGAGAGGTGACCGCGTAATGCAGGTCAGTTTCACAGTAATTGAATGAAGTGATGTTCGGGAATTTGGCAAGTAACCGCTTTAAAGAGGCTGACCGCTTTATAGAGTGCTTAAGCCACCAAATTAAAAACAATCGAGGAAACAGTTGGAGAAATAATAATCATGTAATGTGATTCGTTGATTAATATCATATGACATTCTCTTGAAGATTACACGTGCTCCTCGATTGCGTCATCTTATAATTCATTCTCTTGTCTTGTAGCTTATGTTATTCAGTTCTAGTTGTAACCTTCTTTCGGTTCGGATTAGAGATAGATTCTTAATAGGTTATGGGCCCAGAACAACGCCCGGGATAACGCCCAGAAGAACGCAGAAAATAACTCTCGGGACGACAGGAAACTTGAGGAATGATGGTATAAAAATATCACGTTTGTCCTTCTAAGACGTGTTGATTTAGTTCGTTTGTTCAAGATGGCGGAAATCACTAAAATCGAGCGCTTGGATGGAAAGAATTATCAATCGTGGAAATACAACATTAAGGTTGTGTTGATGGAACGCGGTTTATGGCGATTTGTTGAAGGAACAGAAACTGCTACTGGTGCTAGTGCGGCAGCTAAAGATAGATTCTTAATAGAAACTGGGACGAGTTACCTTTCGCAAAGACCTCTGGGATCGTGACTGGGGACGCCCCGGTCAGCCATTGGCCATTTTTTCCCCCTGTCCCAGTAGCAGTTCCAGAAATCTTTGCGAAGGTTAACCTGGACCAGATTCACTTTCTAGAGTGGCGAATAGAGGTTTGACTGCACTTGTATCGGATCTTTTTCTTTTTTAAAATGTAAAGCTAGTATTTATTGACGACACCCAAGAAATAAAAACTGGAAACTTTTTTTAGTGGGTCATAATTATACACTTATTTACAACGACTGCATGGACGAACGATTTCACCATTACTTTCTTAGGGCTGTTACTAATTGTACAAAATAATATAAAACCATGCTAAAATTACAACTAACAAGAACGCACGGAATAACCAGATTCGTTTCCAGTACCTACTCTTAAAAACCCCTGGGGAAAGTTATAAAGATCGTGTGGAATGCTGGGAAGGACGTAAAAGTAGTACCAAGGTCGTTTCCCTATTTTCGTCCGGAAATCTTTTGTTGCAATCATATCATTTCTCAGCAAGCGAGCTAGGAAAGATGCTGCAGATTAACCGAATTGGATTTTGTTCCCATATGTCATTTACCTATTTAGCCAAAAACTGTACTCTTTTAGTCGATATCTCTATTGATCATATATTAATCTTTGATTTTGTAAATATATTCATTCATCCCAGATGATTTGTACAACTCGACTTGAAAAGGTAGTGTCAAGAGATGGACAAGCCTGAAGATGCATTTGCAGTGTTAACACTCTAAAAGCAAACAAGTTCTGATTATTTACAGGGAACATTTTATAGGCGCATTAAAACTATTTACGTTTAACTGCGACATATATCAAGGCAAGGAAAGAATATCACCCTGCTAAAAATCATCCTTTTTGCTGTCCATCCCATCGATACTGAAAAACTGTTACGGGCGGCGCTCTTAAAGTCGTACACGATTATGGCAGTTTCGTAACAAGAGTCAGCCGACACAGAGGCCCTTTCAAGTGGCATCGCGAGTCAAGGCGCATGAGACTCCTGTCAAGTTTGATGGGAACTCAAACTCCTACCTTTGCGAGGTAGGCTGACGCAAATGCCTTTTTCCAACTGACCTGGAGAGCAGTTACTCATACCTAAGGACAGGAGCATCATCAGCAGACACTAAAAAGTGTGGCAACGAGTTGGGGCTCTTTCCATAACATTCCTGGTACATTGCTATCACCCGGAAAACGGACGTGTACATGATAATTTCTGTATTTCTTTAAATAATTTTTACTATCAATACCAACGGACAGCAAATTAGCTTTGGTCACAAAAACCAATATAGACAGCTCTATCAGCTGCTGAAATTCCCTCCCAAACGACTCTTAGAACCTGATCTCCGAACAGCCGCTGCTATTCGCTGTCTGCTGTCGTCTACGCTCTCTGCACGTGATTTTCTCCCAGCATCACGTGAGCCCGAACCAGGCCTATAACCCACGCCTCCGTCAAAACCAACCGAGCACGAAGAGGCCTGGTAACCCAAAGTGTCCCCAAGTCCATTTGAGGCTAGTCCTTTTGCAATCTCACTGTTAAGTCGATTAGAGGAAGAAGAACTTGACGAGTTAAGAGTGTCACTGCGTGAAAACGAAGAGCCGGAAGCACGTTGAAGAGCTAAAAGTTGAGCCCGTGCCTCACCCAAAGCATCGGTCAGCTCCAATCGCTCCTCACACTCACGTCGAACTGTTTCTTGTAAAAAAGCCACCTAGAAAAGACAGGTGTATATGTCATAGTTAGAGTTGAAAGTAATATATTGCATCGTTATTGTTAAGTTAATGTTTTGTAAGAAATGTTGTAATAACTCTGTTTTCGTATCTTGTTCGACATTATTCATTGTTTATTGCCACAAAGTTGTTTGTTAGTGAGTTAGTTAATTAGTTAGATTGTTAGTTTTTGTTTGTTTGTTTGTTTCTTGGTTTAGTTGTTGTTATTATTATTAAGATGCGTGAACTACCCAGAGCTTTAATGAAGAAAACAAACAAACAAACAAACAAAAACAAGAAACCTTTCACTAAATTTGCTCAGGGGACCATTACTAATGGTAATAGCTCCTGGTTTGGTACATGCATCCCCGGAGAACCGAGAGCCAGCTAGTGGTCCTCTTGTAAACTAGCGCTGAATACAAACACTTACGACAGATTGAAACAGTAAAGAAAAATATTCACAAATTCGGGCAACATGCCTGAAATTTGAAAAGAAACAATAGATGAAGCTGTTGTTTACCATTTGGGTCTTGGTAGAATCTGTAATTTTGCAATGAAATGATTGGAATGATAACTATGTACCCGTGAAATAAGCTTTAGTTTCTTTGCTTGTATTTTTGTTTCGGTGAGTTTAAGTGATTGTTCGTAAACTACATCCGTTAGGGGTTGTCAGTGTTGTATCTTGAGCAAGTTAGTGGTGGTCTGGTTTGGATACGGACTACTTTGAGTCTTGTTAAAAAACGTCAAACAATTGTAGCGCCTTAATTACAAACAAGTCCTATGCTTCACCAAAACGAAAAGCCACAGAAAACAAATCATATTAACCTCTTGTCTCCATGACTCCTTTTTAGTTTCCAGTTCACCAATTTGTTTCTCGGCTTGTTGCAGCATTTGCTCCGACTCCTGGAGCCTGGTTCTTAGCCTGATAACTTCTTCCGTTGACTCAACTGACGGCTGGCATAAGCGATTTTCCATATCCGCGATTTTTTCTTCTAGGTTCTGTATAACTGAATCACTGGCGCTCCTTGATTGTTCGCTTTTGTCCTGAAAACAAGAACAGAAAAATGTAGAATGAAATAACCAGTTTCTAAAGTACAGCTGTAACATCAATGAGACGGACACCAGCCCTTTGATAAACTTATGGTCCATTTACACCAATGGTAAAGCTTAGAACATGTTTAAAACCTGATTAGTTAACTTAAAACGGTTTCAATTTGTTTCCATGTCTTCGTAAAAGCTCCTTAATAATTTTCGCCAGTTACAAATTTGGTATAAATGATAGCATACATCAAAATTTACTTGAACTCCTTACAGCAAGGAACCCTAAAGTGTGACCTCCTTTAATCAACTCACATTCTTTCATTCAGACATTAACCAATCAGAAGTCGAGGGCAGTTTCCAGCTGGCCTCTAATTGGATTAAACCTGTACGAAAGAATGTAAATAAATCAAAAGATCAAAAGCGGTCACACTTTTGGGCTCCTTGCTGTAGAAGAAAATCGTTAAGATTTCATTTTGCTAAACCTGGTCTAGATAAACACGTTTTGTCTGTGTGAATAGGGCTTGGTGGAGATGCCACGGACCTTTCTAGTAGAGGCAGCTTACCTTTAATTCTTTCAAGGCCTGCTCTAGCCGTCTAACTTCTTCGCGGTGTTTTCGATTCAAACCTGTGATATCCTCTCTGAACTAAAATTTGGGGAAAAACGAATCAGAAAATTGTTAATGGACCTGCAGTGAAGGGTTCTTTTGTAAAGAAGCCTCTCAGGTTGTGTTATCGTATTAGTATGGACTTTAAGGGCCTGTTTAACTTTTCATGGAGGTGGGGGACCCCAGGTGCGTGTAAGTGAGGTAACCCGTTTAGGTTGGGTAACCCGCCTGTCCATATAATCTCTCATTTTAATTTGACCACGTTTACATGATATTGTGATAGGTGGGGTGACCCGCCAAGGCAGGTACCCCGGTCTGCCAAACAGGGTACACTCTCAGCAGGGGGTCAAATTTTGCCACGTAAACGTTTTAAGGTAGGGTAACCCGCCTAGCCGGGGTTGGATTCAAGATACATCAAATTCGCGCAAAATTGACTTTGGCGGTGGCTTTGCATCATTATTAAAGGTAACAATAGAAAGCCACAGTATTGAAGGGTGCAGTAAGAGCAGCAAGTGAGTGCAGAAAAGCATTAATCGCCAAAAATCGTGGTTTTGCAGGATTTTTCTTGTTTACGTGCTTAGCGACCATTCAGTAATATTGAGAAAGTGCACCCCGGGATGGCGGGGTTGTAGTATTGCATGAAACGGAGGGTTTCTTTCTTACCCCACCTAAGCGGGTTAACTCACCTACCTGGGGAACCCTACCTCCACGTAAACAGGCCCTAAGATCCAACGACGCGACGGCAACAAGAACGTCGCTTAAAAAGTGAATTTGCCTTCCTTCAGTCTTTATCGCGATTATTCATACCCATTAACTTTGTCAAATGTAGGTGAACCCTCCTGAAGGTGAGTTTCAAGGGACCGTATCCAAGTTCAGAAAGAGACTGAATAAATTTTCGTCGTTGCTTGTTTAAAATCTCCATAAAACGCAAAATTAGGCATTTTCTCGTCGTGGTCGTGCAAAAACGGCAAAGACATGTACAAAAACTGTGATGAAGGTGCAAAGTTGTTGTTTTGCTTGTTAAACCTTTCTTTTTCTTTTTAAAGCTCTCGTTGCGGTCGCGTCATTGGAGTTTAGGGCCTGTTTACATAGAGGTGGGGGACCCCAGGTAGTGGGGTAACCTGCCTGTCCACATAATCTCTTTTTTTAATTCGATCACGTTTACATGACAGATGGGGTGACCATATAAGAGATTACATGGACAGGCGGGTTACCCCACCAAACGGGTTACCTCACTTACCTAGGGTCCCCCACCTCCATGTAAACAGGTCCTTAAAGTCCCTAGTAACAGAGAGAGAAGAACCTGTCACAACTCGATCTACGTGAATTGCGGGGCAATTAAAGTCGCGAGGAAACTGTCAGTATAATCGTTAGTCAGTTTGGAGCTACAGTGTGACCTTCAGCAATTCTTTATTTGCAATGAACAAAGGAGCTTTGTTACAGTGGGGAGTAGGTAGCCCAAGCGAAATGTCCGAGAATCAAAAAAAAAATTGAAGGGGCCGCAAGTAAACTGTACCACGAAGAAGCATCAAGGAAATCGAATACTTAATTAACGTAATAGAGATCTCCTGCACCGTCGACGTTACATAGAAAAGTCGCTTTAACTATTATCATGTAATAGGGAACAGAGTCCCTTTTATGCGCGTTTTAGTTGTAAACGTAAGCGAAGCCGTTACTTTGTAAAAAAAAAAATATATATATATATATATAAAATAAACGTTTTGTAGTGTAAAGAAAATGGAAAAGCTCGTCGGAAAATTAGAATTAAATTCCTAGGAACACCAATCTGGGCGAGAACAAGGTTCTAAGTGACCTATAAAACAGATTGAAATAAAACAGGCAACCAGTTCTCGCATCCGATTAAGACTTGCATTGATTTCAACTACACGAAGGATGTTGAAATAGCGGCTGCGTTTGGATTTCTTTGAATTAATATATATATTCTTTTTCAATTCCCAAAGTAATATAAATGTAGGTATGGGTAAAATAGTAACGTTCCGTCCTGAAGACAGTGAGGCAGACCATAGTCTGCTATTTGCATCCACTAAGCGAGACAAAGAGCATCCCAGCTCTTTGATATGGAAGTCGCTAACCTGCGAGCAAGCTCTTCATTTCGCGTCATTTCTCAAGATATCCCTCAAATCGAGAGTTTGCTCGCAGGCTATGAGGTCCACGGGCCTTATCAACAAAGCCCGAAAAACTATTGCGCACATTAATTTGAACTTATCGTTTACGAAACATCTTACAGCGTATTTCAAATTAGAAATGCTTTTATGCTTCTGCTTTGTAAGTTCTGGGCAAATACTCGTAAGGGCCAGAGTTTGTTTCCAGTGCTTTTAGATGGCCCAGTTGTTAGGAACGCCGGTTAGCTCTTACCCGGGGATAAATTTTAACCGGGCTTTCTTTTTCTTTTTATCAAAAGCACTCTTTCGGATAATTTTCTCTATCCTTTTTAGAGTATCCAGTCATCAAATTGTAGCCAAAGAGAATTAAACTGAATTTGCTTTTTAAGCTCTCATATAACCCAGGGCTGGTGCGAAATTGGAACTTAGATATAAGAGCTTAAAAAGCAAATTCAGTTTAATTCTCTTTGCCTACAATTTGATGATTAGATACTCTAAAAAGAATAGAGAAAATTATCCAAGAGAGTGCTTTTGATAAAAAGAAAAAGAAACCCGGGTTAAAATTTAACTTCGAGTTTGCGCTAAGCTTCTTTCGAACAAGGGCCCAGTAGTCACAGCACCTCAAACTATCTGCATACACAGTACGCTTACTTTGTCTTGAGAGGCTTTGGCTTCCTTCTTCCATTGACTGAGTTCTTCTGCATGTTTCTGCTGTTCCTCGTCCATCTCCTTAGAAATTACAAACAATCAAAAAATACGATGACCCAAAGGGAAATCAATGTTTCAATATTATTCCACAGGAAGCAACCCTCTAGTTCTACCCACATTAATGTGCTTTTAAAAACCGTTTGTGTGTTAACAAAAACGCATCACAAGCTCTGTATCAGCACAGCATCAATTTCGACAGTCCATAATTGGCAACCGAAATTGCATATCTGGCTATACGTTTTTGTTTCTTAGGTATTCTCGTTTAGTGTGTGTACATCTTCGTGCGCACGCTTTAATAGCGCCAGCGACAATTTTTTCACCATTTTCGACAACCTTTCTGTTACGACAGACCTGCGCTTTTAATGTCCACTTTCCAGAACGTTTTCGGAAACATAGGCTTCCATAAACCCCGGTGAAGCAAGCCCAAAACTCATAAAAATCCATTTATCTCTAACCTAAAACGTATTACCGTGGAGGGAGTCGAATATTATCCTCTAAGGTGTTATCACCGCACAGTTTCCTTTCTAGTCTTCTCTACTATTTTGTGCCAAGTAACACGTGTCTTGTTTTTGGTGTGCATGCGTTCGTACGTTTCCAATTCCTAAATGAATCTGTCAACTTTATTGTGAGTGTTTTATTGCCTTTTCACTCTCCCCATTTTTGTCGTTTCACGACCAGACACAGGGACAATCGGCACAGTTTTGCAGTTTCATTAAATTCCATGAACAGTAGACTTGTTATAAATAACTTTAAAGGGTGTGTCCGCTAAATACCTTTTGAAATGCATCAGTTAACTCCTTCCACAAATCGTTTTTCTCTTTGTTGAACTGTGCTTCTTTTTCCTCCACAATCTTGTCCAGCTGCAGGGAAAAAAATAACGAAACTTCGCTAATTATTCAATAAATGAACATCCGGTCTTTTCATTACGGAAGTTATTTATACCTTTTCTGGCCAGGCATCTGCCTCTTCCATCTTCTTTTTAAAGCTCTCTCTCAACTGTTCTATGCGATTATGGTGTGAGGAAATCATCACTTGCCTATCAAACGGAAAATCAATGTAAACATTGTCGAAAATTGGAAGGAGAAAGGTGATGACTATTAAAGACTGGCTTTTACAAGCTATGAAAAGATATCAGGGTCGAAAGAGCGCTTATGACCGGGTAAAAATCAAAAATCGAAGTTCGAAGCTGAGTTCTCAAGGGTATCGGAGTAACACAAATCACAGCGTTTCACTTTTTTCCAGGTGTAGGAAAGAAAACAGATTTTCCTTAGTTTTAGCTTTTACGCAGTGTAGTTCTTCCCTCCTACTTCAGAGTTCGAAAATCTAGTTTTCACCACATAGTAAGCGAACATTATAATTATTTTTATTTTATTTTTTCATTCCCTTAAAGGTTCCAGTTATCGGGAGTCAACTGTCAACTGTTCTTAAGTTTCAGCAACATATATCGCCTATACTAAGAAAAAAAACTAAGTTACCTTTCCTCTTTAAGAGCTGCTGCCTCATCTTTCGATTTCGCCAAAGATTCTTTTAAAGCCTGCGAGATAGCACAAGATATAAAGCCCAGTAATTGTTCACATTTCACAGGAAAACAAAGAAGACAAATAAAGAAAATGAAATACCAATAACAATAAAAGGAAATGCCATTTTCAAGGAGGCCGTTTTACAATTCAGTCACTCTTACATATAACTACACCCCAAGGCAGGTTAGTTACAGTAGTATTGGTATGTAAAGTTGGGCTTGGTTATTGAATTGAAAGCGTTACCCTTTTCAGGCCCAAATACGCAATTATCCCCTCCCTACTTCAGGCCTGACTGTCCTATGTGCTACTGGGCACGGAAAGGACCGATGATGATGACGATAACGATGGTGATGATAATGATGACGATGACGATGAAGATGGCGCTGATAACGATGACGATAAACATGATGGCCTAATGATGATGATGTTGATAACGACGACGACGACGAAGATGATTATGATGATGATGATGATGATGATACAGCAAAAATTCGATACCCTATCTCAGACCTGAACACCACAGCAAGTAATAACGCATAATCTTGGTATAAACCCAGCAGCTGCTTTGGATTGAGTCAGCAGTTTAGAAGGGTTCCCTCTTTCGCCCCACCCAAAGAATGATATAAGCCTGTTCTGTTTAGTCAACATAACAAATCATATCTTAAGACACAAGGTTACCTTTAGTTCCTCCAATGAATTAGCCTGTTTCTCTTCTTCCACGCTCCTCGCATTGGTAAATTCAGCAACACGCCTCTCGAGGTCTTTAGATTTCTCCAACAATTGCTGAATCTGTTTCTCTTTGGCGAGTATATCGTCTTGTTTCTTTTGGGTTTCTAGTTTAGAAGCCTTCGCTTGATTCTGTAATTTCTCCTCAAGGCTGGTTAGATCATTTGTTTTTGATCTGAAAAAAGGACACGATATAACAAACGTACAGTTATTGCCAGAAAAGAGCTCAAAATGCTGTACATTGACAATAATAAGCGACCCTCTGTTGGGTGACCACTTATCAACTTCGTGGAATTTACATTTTATATATGTTGCAGTTAATTTTTTATCTCAGGTAATTTTTGTTTTTCGTTTGTTTCATACCTTACCCAAAAACAATGGGAAAATAAAAATTACCTGAGATAAAAAATCAACTACAACATAATTATATATCCCACTGTAGATTTGACCTTTATTGAGATGTCACCGTAATTATTTATTAAACTAACGCAGTCACCCTGAACACTTCCCAACTGGCTTGTTTCATTGCATTACCATCATTCAATTAAAGGGGCTGTGTCACGGCAGTCCAGTTCATTTTGTTATATTTTGCCAATTACTCGCCCACAATCGCTATGGAACTTAAAGTAGGCAAAGAAATTACATGCAAATGACAAAATCAGACATTAGAGACAAACAGATATGTCCTCTAAGCATTATTTTTGAAGCTGCAAACAGTAGAGATAAACCTTGAAAAACGGTTAGGCTGAACAGTTTTCAAAAACCCTAATTTCAATCCGTTTCAATCATCCGTGGCAGCTGTTGTATCTGTTAGGTTATTTTAACCTTCCTTTAATGTTTTAAGTGGTTATTCTTATGTTTCTTTTATTTAACGGGCATTTTGCAATAACCTGATTTGGCTGAATTTCGTGACACAGCTCCTTTAAGAGCTTGATAAAACTATCTCCAAAAAATGCCAATATATAAGAAACAAAGGGTATAATCATGATCGCTTTTGCCTCTTCTTTTCTTCCTCCTTGCTCTTTTTCTATTTTTTCTCTCTTTTCCCTTTCAAAGTAAGTGTGATTTTCGGAATTATCGGACGCAAGATTTGTTTATTTTGGCCTTTCTTATTCCTTTTTTCTCTGTTTTTTCATTAAGTTTTAAAGTAGAAAGATTGGATGTAAAAGTAGGCGGCTTGTCAGCTGGGTACTGTAAGCAGATTTAAGCTTTCACTCTCTCACTTTACTGTACAGTGTATTTCCAAAAAGTAGATAGCTCAAACCTATCGAGTAGCCATTTTTTTTTGTAAGCCAGCTGCCCGTAGTTAAAGATGTAATGAGAACGAACCCTGTACCCTTTAAAGAATGCTTCAGTGTATGAGTTTATAAGGACACTGAAAAAAGATAGGACTTACTTGATCAGTTCCTTGTAACACATTATTTCATTATTGCAAGAATTATTCTTTTCTTTCGTCTTGGCCAGTTCCTTCTCTTGCTCAATAACTTTTCCTTCTAACTGTGTACACTTCTCACTGAGCTCATGGGTCAAAGCCTCAGATTTGCTGCAAAGCTCTTGCTTTGTTTTCATTTTATTTTCAAGCTATAAGCAAAGAAAGGAAAATGCAATTTTCTATTAACTAAAGAGTGACTGTCAAGTGGGCAATACAAATAGCATGCACAAGTTTTCAAGTACAGGCGAACCCCACTTTATGGACACCCGCTTAACACAGACACCTTGTTATTACAGACAGCTGCAGTTTACTTTATCCCAGGGGAAAGCCCTTCCTTACATTTTCTCTAAATTCAACCTGCTTAATACAGACACCTCATTAATACGGACACTTTCTACGCCGCCCTCAGTATCCATGCATATTACCAGGGTTTGACTGTAGAGGAGGGCAGTTGTAAATCAGGACCCTGTACTGTTTACTGCTAAATGCAACATAACATTCAGCCTGTGAAAACAGCTGACATTTCCCAACATATGACCACTGGTTTCTCCATGAAATGACATCTGAAAAATGACTGTACATAGAGATTCCACTGATGAATTGTGTCACTACACAGATCTGGGCAGTGCTTCTGAGTGTTCATGCCACCAGGGAAATTTGCTTCAACCAATGAGAAGCACGACCCAGATCTTGGTAGTGACACGTCATCAGTATGAAATTTCAACAGTCATTACTCCGATGTCACTTAGTGGGAAAACCAGTGGCGGCTGTTTTCGAAGGTTACACAACATTCACATTTTTTTCTTCTTGTTGTAAATTAAATTTTAATACTATGAACCTCTATACAATGCAAACACTTCTCCCAAGTGACTACATAAAAAAGCTGCCTATATTATTTTTTATCAAAACGATAAAAATATTCAAAGTCAGATCACTACAGCAGGTTGTACATTTTGATGACCTTTAAAAAGGGCAGCCCTTTGAAATTTAACTGTTCCATGCATGGATCATCATGTCTAAGCCCTGGTGGATTTTTTAGAACCTGCTTTCAAATAATATTGCAATTGGGCAAGTCCAATGACCAACCCTTAAGATGTACATAATTTAATTTGTACCTCCACACAGTGAATGTCAACTGTAGCATTAAAAGCAACTGGCAAGTCACGATGAAATGGAAATAATTAAGTTACATTTTGCAAATCATTATTTTTGTACATTAATTTACAAGGTATAAAATAACAAGATAAAGCAATAGTGTACAACCCCCATATACATGTACAAATCAAAAGAACGTTGCACCCACCGTGGTTAATTTGTTCTCCAAGTCACTCCTTTCTTTACTAAAGTTGTTGCTTAACACTGCTACATTTGTAACAGCATGTTGGAGGTGTTCTAAAGCAGTTTGGTTATTTTCTCGTACAATTACTTTCATATTGCCAAGACTTGCCCTCTGTGTCTTCAGGTCTTGATGGAGTTTGGAAAATGACTTAACAAGATCACTAAACTTTAACTGTTCTGTTGCTACTTGGTCTTGCTTTCTTTGTAGTTCATTTTCTAGGTCTTTTTTCTGTTGTTCAAGATGTTTAATCTGTTCTTGCTTTGAAGTTAGATCTACTGCTAATATCTTTGTTCTGAGAATACAAGAAAATGTAAGCCACAGAATATAGTTTCAGGTGGTAAAACCTCATTCTTTATAAATACATGTAAGCTTTAATAATGCATAATAAAATAATGAAATGGGATCTTAGAAAAAAATGTACATTTGCCACTTTAGGAGAAGAAAACTGGGATTAGTTAACTTTCACAAAGACTTTTGGGACTGTTACGAGGGACAGGGAAAATTTGGACCAATAGCCAGGGCTTCTGAAAGGTCACAGAGAAAAAGTCAAATTTCGCAGGATTTTCCGACACAGATTCGCGGAAAAGCCAATGGGTTTCGTTTCCAGGAAATTTTTGGTGCTAACTTCACCAAAAAACAATTGATAACAAACGGTTAATTTCGTGGGAATTGTCTGGGCAAATTTCGCTATAAGTTGATTGATTTTGCACTGATTTGATTAGCTTGTTTAATGTTTTTTGTAACAGAGATAATCGTTCACTATTTTAACAACAAAGGACAGGAGCCTGAGCGACTAGCCACATTAATTTACGCCTGGTAGTTTTGGAATTACGTAATGTTTGCTGTCACTGTGGTGATGAAGTCTACAGCCCCAATAACCAAGATGAGTTTCAGATATGTTGCATTGACATGTATTTGATAAGACCTTCAGCAAATTTCATGGTATTTTGTGAATTTCGCAGGATTTCCTGGGTACCCAGAATTTTGCAGCTCCACGACCACAGAAAATATCAGAAGCCCTGAATAGCTGTCTAGCATGTCCCCAATAATCATCCCCGAAACAAGCCCGGGACTCATTTTGTTGGCTCCAGTTCCTTTCTCCTTTCTAATGTGGCTACTGCCAATTAATTTTTACGAACTGTTTGAATTGAAACTTGTTATGGAGATAAAATTTCAGCTTAATACTTGTGGCCAAAGCAGAATCTGAACCCAGGATCTAAAATTTATTAGAGGCACCTATTCATGAATTTTAAATCATCATTTTTTAGGAAAGTTTCCAACAGATCTAGGGATATAACTGGGCTTACAGAAATATAATTTTTAGCTTGTGGTCAGTCAATTACAGGTAGCAGGAGCTCAATGCAGGACACCTAAATAACAAGTGCAGCACCCTTAAAGCAAGGATATTTTCCCCTTACTACATGACCATATGCTTTCTTATCAAATAACACAAATCTATGCTGCCTCTAAACGTCTCAACAGGGCATGTGCATTCCACATAAAATAAAAGTGGTTTTGAAACCTAGTCTGTTTCAAAAACAAATGTCGACAGTGGCTAAATGAAAGAATGCATCAGAGGCTGACAGAGGTCTCTTTCTTTCCTATCATTCTGCTCTCTCAGTGAGAGACAACTGCCAGCAGGGATCTCAGATGTGTCTAGGAACCCTGTGTGCCTGGGAACCCTATGCACCCATTCCCTGTTACCTTTCTTCACTGGCTTGTAACGCCCTTGATAATTTGTCACTTTCCTCCTCCATGCTAGCAACTTTAATCTTGAGTTTCTCTTCTCTCTCAACACTTCCTTTGTAATATTCCATTTGCTTCTCAGCTTCCTTAACTCGTTCCTCCAAAGCCTTCATTTCATTATGAATGAGATAGCTTACTCCGCAAAACTGACAAACAGTGTCATCTTTCTTCATGTTTTGAATTTCCTGGGGGAGGGGATGCTCAGGAACAAATCGCTCAAATGACTGGTCTTCCATCACTGAGATTCTTTCAATTTGCTTTCTACAAAAGTACAAATGTACACCCCCCAAAATAACTAAATACCATCACAACTAGAAATACTTGTTTTGCAGAACCTCGCAAAGGTCAGAGGAGGGTGGCCCATAAAATGTTAGGGATGGGAGGGTAGGAGAGATATAAAGTAAATAGAGGATATTACATGGCTGTGCGGAGATACGAAATTTCTCTTTGAGTGTTGAAAAATATTTCACGAGTGAGCGCAGCGAATGAGTGAAATATTATTTCAACATGAGAAGAGAAATTTCATATCTCCAAGCAGCCAAGTAATGTTCTATTTATTATATAAACACCAATGAAATACCAAACCATTTCACTTTAATAATAGTTTTTTGGCGTGAAAGGCGCGATTTATTATGTAGCCATAGCAACAGTGATATTCTCGCATGTGAAGATATCAAGTTTTCGCGCAAAAGCTCACCTGGTATTTCATTGGTGTTTATATAATAAAATGTAATGTGAAACTGGGGAGGGCAGGTTTTAACATCGGCTCATAAAAATTGAAAGCTGAGACAATTACAAAATCTCTGGTAAATGTGAATAACAGCTACCCTAGAAGTGTATTGGAAAACAGTCTACCAACACTCTACTGACAGTCTACCAACTGTGATAAACAAGGAGGATGTAAGTTAGTCGCCCAACAGTTTTTCGAGGTAGCTGTTCTTAACAATGTCACCAATCTCCTTAAGGTTGGAGTAAATTTCAACCCAGTCCCCATGATTGGCTTCAAAAAGGAAGCGATGAGATCTTGTACTGGTGAAAATTGCGTTGCTAAAATATTAGTCTGATTTAGCAACAGAACGGGAACATCAGTTGACGACGGGAGAGCGCGAGGAAGGACTAAACGTGACTTCCGGTGCCCAATTTGCCGCTCTGCCATTGGTCAAGCCAGTTCTTTGATTTGCGTGTACTGTCATCAACCAATGTTACCGCTCTGTTGCCCAAATCAGCCTGTTGTTTTGGATGGGTAGCCAAAGTTGCCCATCTCTGCTATTCACCCTACGTGACCGTGACCTTCCGTCTGTAATTAAGGCCAGAAGGAAATGGGTGTGATAGTGGTAACTGCAGGCTAACAGGCAGTGAAATTTGCTCAATTTCTGATGGAGAACTAATTCAATTCACATCTTAGAGGAATATTTAGATTTCACCGTAATGACGTTAAACCGCACACTAGCTGTCAGGAAACAGTCATTGTACAGTGTATCATGATACAATGTTTTCAAGACGTAAAATTGGTCAAGACCCTAGAGGTTTATTAAAATGAATATTAACTTCCTTGTACGGTTAAACTTTCTTTAGAATATCCGATCATTCGATATGAAACATTCGAAAACCAGAAGCTTCAAATGAAGTTTACACAAAATACGAAAAAATAACAAGCGCCCATAGCTATAGGTTTGACCAGGTGTACATGGCAAAGGATGGTAAGAGTTACCTGCAATCAGTGAACATATTCCTTTTTTCTGCATTTCTATCTTTGTCCTGGACACACAGGCATCTTCTTTCAAAACGTTACATTTGAAACAAATCATTTTCCACTAACTTTAATATCCCAAACAGTAGAGAGCAAAATGTAACTAAGGAGCCAGCAATCAGCCTCAAATTCATTCTAGCGGTTGCACCAAATTTCGTTTCATACGTCATTCAATAACAAGGCAAAATGGCGCAGGTGATGTAGTTGTGCATTAAAAAGATACTCGCCATGTTTTCTCGCGATGGACGATAAACTTGAAGAAAATACCATGGACCATGAGGATAGCTACCCAAGAATTGATGTGCCGAGGAGCCGATATCCTTATTGCATTGTGTGGACACCAATTCCTGTATTGACGTGAGTAGTAGTTATAAAGCTGTCATTCGGATTGAAATTATTGTCATGACCAACACGCTTTATGTTAATCTTGTTTGTAGATGGCTTTTTCCTTTTATTGGTCATATGGGAATCGCAATGTCCTCAGGAGTGATTAGAGACTTCGCTGGTCCTTTCTATGTTTCGGTAAGGATCCTCGATCCCACCGTACCTTCATCCAATCATTGCATGTATATCTGAAGCCTGGTTTTCACTAGCGCATAAACGGGCCGCATAAACGTAAGCATAAGCAAAAGCACAAGCCACATGTGTAAGCAAATTAAGTAAGAACACCGGCGGCATAAGCATAAGCACAAGAAGAACGGACATGTTCGTTCTTCTTGTGCTTATGCGTATGCTTATGCGTATCATGGAGTCAAGCGACGGTAGTTTCGAAAACGAAGACCGAAGCACGAAGCACCCAAATCTCGAAAACGAAGCACTCAAATCTCGAAACCACTGTAGGTTGAAAGACTACAACTTTAAGTCATGACGCAAGCTAAACCAGGTGGAGGCAACGGATGCGTAAAAGCCTTACAATCGCCAGGGAAAAATTACAGAAGTTTGTATGGATCTTTAACCATGTTTGAAGAGTCATAAGTTGATCCCTGTTCAAACTCAGAGTACCAAACTTGGTCAAATATCCAATCTCAACATGTCCTTTTATACGGTGATGTCAGTTTATCCATTAGTTTAAATCTGATACTCGCCCCAGTACCACCCTACGCAACTCCAAAATGGCTAATAGTCAGGGCGACGGAATTGCATTTGCAACACCTCGTAGTTCTACTTGCATAGTTTTAAACTGCATTCTATTCATTACTGTGCTTGATTTCTGCTGTGTTAGCATTGGTGACTTGACAAGGGACTGTCTCGTGTTTTTAAAGGACAGACAGGTTTCAAATTTTGGGTGCTTCGTTTTTGATTCCTGGGTGCTTCGTTTTCGATTCCTGGGTGCTTCGTTTTCGAGTCTTGGGTGCTTCGTTTTCGAGTTTTGAGTGCTTCATGCCTCGGTCTTCGTTTTCGAGTGCTTCGTTTTCGAAACTACCGTCAAGCGACTGGTAGCTTGTGTGCATTTCTTCTGTCTGCTATTGTGAATTTAACATTCATGTCCAATACTCACCACTTGTTCAAGTCATAAACCTTAAGACTAAAGTGGCAAAGTTGTGCAATAATTTATTGGTTCAATTGCTGAATGTGAAAGATGGACCTTTGAGTCAAAGAGTGGTACTAGTAAAGCTGCATCTTTGAGAGCAAAGAGAAGGGTTAGAACTTTTGTTGTTGTTGTTGTTGTTGGTTGCACTTTAGTATAGCAGGGCTGTCATTAAGAGCCAGGGGCCAGGGATTTCCCTTGGCTACTATGAGTGTGTTCTCCAGCTACTTTTATTGGAAAATAGAAGAAAAAATAGAACCAAAAGAAATTCCTAGCTGTTTGATTCCCCGCCTACTTGTTGTATTTACCCGGCAACTTGAAATTTTAGTGATCTCGCGTCATCTCTACCTTTTTTGATTGATTATTTCTTTGAATAGTTTAAAAATGAACAAACATCAGTAACGAAGTTTTAAAAAATATATATTAATTTTATATAACTCAACCCTTGATAACTTGAACATTCCGCCAGCTCCAAAAAATTTTCATTTCCCTTTTGTTATTCCTATAATTCTACTCTCGATAACTCGAACAATATTTTAAGCGCATGACAAGTCAGAAAAAAAAATGGTGTATCAATGTACAGAAGAACGATGTACCGAGTTTATTTTAAAACAACCATGTAAATTCATTGTTATCACTTTTTTTTGTCACTGCAGTTCAAATTCAGTGTCCGTCCCTGTGAATTAGTGTGCATGATACTTGCATTCCCTCCTCATCTTGTTGCTTTATATTTGCTTCAATGAACTCCTGATAACTGATCCCTTGTCTAGAAGGTTCAAGTTAGCGGGACTAGACTGTATTGTCATTTTTTCAGTCCACATGGCATTATTTTGTTTACTATGTCCATTGACCATTTTCCATGCATAGCTCTAATATTAAAAATGTTAGTGTAGTATAGAAATTTATAGAAATGTGTCTCTGCTTCCAGTTTAATATTTGCCAGAAGAACTGTGCCTCTCCCAAAACTGATTTTGATCTAATGACGTGCAAGTTGTAATCATAACCTTGCCATACATGTAGGACTTAAGAAAAAGAAAGGACAAAAGTCAGATTTTTCAAACAGAAGCAAGATAGGAAGTGATCAAATGAGGAATTCAAGACCCTGCAAACTCCCCCTCCCAGTAAATTAAAGAATGACATAGGAACTCTGTCATTCAACAGAGGCCAAAAAATGAAAAACTAAAATGAGGAACACTAACAATACATACTGAGGTGAATTGATGAATATAATTCTCCATTTCGTCCTCTGTAGGAAGATGATATGGCCTTTGGAAAACCTACGAAGTATGACAACCCTTCTTTTGTGCATTAGGTTTTCTGAATTATCTTCACTATTTTAACAGTAGAAAGCAAACTTGAGTTTGCTGTCAGCAGTTAGTTGATAAAAGAAGCAAGATATAATTCATCAATTTTTATTATTGCCAACAGAGGTTACAGCTGTATTTTAAATAATATTGTTATATCATGTGACCTTGAAACAGACAATGGAAGCAAGTGACTGTTTTTGAGGCAAACAAGCTATATAACCATGACTTGTTTTTAGTCCAGCAAAAGTGTGAAGTTTACAAAACAGCTGACAATGAACATAATAACTATAAAATAAAATAAAAGTGATAAAACAATAATGTTTGATGCAATTACCTGGTATACAGGTTCTGGCGTTTAAATCCAGCAAAAGTGTCAAGTATGCAAAACAGCTGGGACATAGCCATCTCATCTGCTTCTGAGGAATACAAACACAGAATGGTAAAGTTAGTTTTTAAATAATTTATACTTAAATTTAAGAGAGACATACATGTTGTAGGTAAAATCAATCTTAGGTCATCGTCACCATCCTTATCATCATCATCATCATCATCATCATCTTTATCAATATTAACATCATCATCATCATCATCATCATCAACAACAATATCATTATCATCATTAACATGATAATTATCTTTATCATTGCAATGATGATACAGTGCATACATGGTCTCAAATTTCTGAGTGTTTGTTTATTGCTGCCTATTTATTCTGCCTTTTGCTCTGTACAGCACAACCTCTGCTGTGACAACTGCCACTCCCATGTAGCTATGGCTCTGAATTTGATGCAGTACAACAGGTCATCATCCTGGAATATGGTCAAGCTGTGTTTCTTCATGTTGATTTATGGCAAATTCACCAGGTATTTTGTTGATAAGTCATGTCCACTGTGATCAAAAATAGCTAGCGCATACCTGTGATCAATCCCATCTTTTTTTCGAAGACACAAACAATGTACTTGATCGCCAAACAGCTAAAGAACAATTCGATTGTTCGTTAATATTAATAATGAAGTTTTACCTTTTTCTATAAAATTCTAACATTATTGTTGTTGATTTTGACTTGCAGTTTGGGAGGATTCCTGAAGACATGGGTTCCTTTCACTGTAATTGCAGTTGGAATTATTCTCTTAATCATTCTACTGTGATCATTCTTCCACTTCCCTGGTGTACATCAATAAATTAATTATTATTGCACTTGTAGGTATCATGACCATAATTATAGTGAAAGCGTTGTTGTCTACTTATAACGTGTACATGCATATTATGTATGGCTGCAGGAGTTAAAATAAGAATTTATTTAGACAAGATTTGTTCGTGTTCAAACTGTCTTTGACTACAAATCCAAAAATAATGTTAATCAACAAGTTGCCCATCATCAGCTGACAGGAGCCCGTGAGCAAGCTCTCCACTTGGGTGACAGTCGCGAGAAATCATGCAAAAGCAGAAAAGTGCCAGACAGGGAAAGAAAGTGAGGGTTTGCAACGATGTTTGATAAATAATTTATTTTCATTTCTTGCCCTAAATTGAGATCTTGCTCACAGGCTAAGCTGACAGCTTTTGATTGGTTTCAGTGTATACCACAATCTTCTCGGTCCATTGCTAATCTATTTTCTTACCACTGGAAACAAATCAGCAAGTTTTATGGTAGAGCTTCATTAAACTTCTAGAAACAACTGAACTGCATAGCTGTACCAAAGAAGTAGTAGTGGTAATTTTCTTGTGGTGGTAGTACACTTTGCAAATGTTTCGTCTTTGATTTGAAGAATAGGATTTCAATTCAATTATTATTAATTATTATTATTATTATTTTTTTTATTATCATTATTTTTTTATGTAATTAGTGTGCTTTAAATGTCAGTTCACTAAATTATACATGCTGCACTGGCTAGAGTGTCTGACAGTTAATAGCTTAGAACACTAGTACAGTAAAAACCTGCGTATAAGAACCTAGAATTTAAGAACCTGTTAGGCTAAAATTTCCACTTAAAACCCACTTTTCATAAGAACCTATTTAGGCTAAAGTTTTTTAAATAGGTTCTTATTTTACAAAAATGAAGGCACAGATGAAAATACAGAAAAAATCATTTTAAGTCTAGGTGTTAGTCAGTAAGATTCAAAATGTAACACTACAGCATTTTTATGGACACTGTGAGCATGAAAGACATGCATGCTAATACTTAGGAAAGATAAATTTACTGTAAGGTTATCATGTAAACTGTATTGTGGATAATTATTTAACACAGCAATATATTCCATATCACATAATTTTGCCATGTAGGTAGTTATCTGTGCTGATCGCTAGTGCCCCTATCGAATTGAGAACCTATTTAAGAACCTAACACTACTAGGGCTATGTGTGTGAAAACCATGTGAAAAGGGTGTGAAAAGTGTGTGAAAAAAAGGAACCATGTGAAATCAATGTTAGCAAAAATACAAGTTCACCACATCAGCATTTCACATGCATGTGAACTTTTTGACATGCGTGTGAAACTTTGTAATACATGTGAAAAATTTTTGTCATATGTGTGAACTTTTTTCCCATGCAGTTTATTACATGTGAAATCTTTTCAGGCATGTGAAACAATTTTGTCATGCATGTGAATTTCAAATTTCACATGCATAATAGAGGAGCCCTCTTGTAAAGCAGCGGACTGGAATTAATGTTCAAAGCTCTTTTCATGATCTAGCTTGCAACCAGATCTCTCAGTCAATAACTGTATTGATTATTAGTAAATACACAAGCCGGCGACCAGAGTTCTGCCGGCTACTCAACTGTATATCACCGGCTACGCTGGTCATAACAATTAGCTCGTGACAAACAATCTCGATTGTCACAGCCGCCTGCTTTTCCAGAGTTGGTGCCTACTTCAAAACATTTTGAAACCCCTGAATGCACTGTACATTCTTCATTAGATTTGGCTTGATTAAAATCTATCGAGTATCCAATCCAAATGTGCACCTTTACAAATATAATTATTGTCTTCATTGTTTGCTAGAATATGCTACATAAATTTATGTATTTTATCAACTGTCTCATCTAAATATGTGGGTTGTGTATCTTACCACTTGGTTTCCACCCAGAAAGATGTGTATCAAGATTTTTGTTGAGTGGGGAGGGCTAAATCCTGAGAATTAAACCATTCTTTCAACAGATCTTCATTAAGGACAAAACGGACTTAATTTTATTACTCCATCAAAAAACTAACTTTGCTAATATATACGACATATGTAACTACACTTTATGAATGTTTTGTTTCTTACTGTAACCGGTAACGTTCCTCGTTGTAAAGTTGAAAGTCCACTTGAACATGCGAACAGTTCCTTGCATTGCTTTGCATGCTTTTTGAGTTTTCTTTTGATACCGTTCGTTCAACGAATGATTCCTTGAAGCAAATAACTGGCATGCTCTTGATTTGCTTAAGTTGTCTTTGGTTCAATCAGCTTTCCGTACCTGAGCTTGTCCAACATGAACAACGTCCACAACACGTACAACTAGTTTGATTCATGTAGTGAAGTCCAGCATTTCCTTAAATCCTCAACGGTTTCCCAACTTGAAAGAACAATGTTAAGTTTTTTTCTTGCTTCTAACACTTCAAATGCGCTGGAATATTCTAATCAATGCTGAAAATAACCGCTTTTTCGACTCAAACGAGTGCACTTTCTCCATCGCAAGATTAGCCGCCATGTTTGTTGTTTCCCAGGCTTCCCCGTGATTTTAGCACATGCGCAATTTGATTTACGATGTCACGTGGGGCTTTTGAACCAATAGAAAATTGTAAAATGAAGTTCAAATTCACGCGGACTTCACAAGCAACACAGCTTTGCAAACAGAATAGTTTCGTTACTTTCGGATAAATAGAAAGACTGTCTTTCAATAATACGCGTGTTATTTTCGAGAGAAAGTGATCAATTGCGAAATTCTTCATATAAAGCATGTTTCCAAGTCAGCAACTCATCTGGATTATTGCACAAAGGTATGTTCTTCTTGTTATCGTGGTTCGTTAACATAAGCTTATTTTGGTTTTCCAACAACTTTACGAAGCTTAAACCTTCAAAGATACATCTTAAATTTAAGATGCATGTACAGATATGCCATTGATTGATTCCTTTTTGTTTACTGCAGAAAAAACTGTACTCTTTGTTGCAAATCGTCAATGGAATACTCTAAAAATTTTATGTTCTGGCGCTAGTAGGCTGTGGCAGACTTGGCAAGACCAATGTTAAATGAAATAGGAGAAGAAATAGCATAAGTTTCCGATATGCATGCAATGTCTACTACTAGTTGGAAGCAATTAAGGTTCCAGTTAATTTATAATGACTTCAGAGTTGAACTAAACCTATAAAATTTGAGTAGGTTTGTTTATTTGAGCTTCGATTCATAATATTCATACGTCTGCAATAAGGTCAAAAATAAAAGGCATCTCTATCTAGTCTGATGTGTGGACCTTCAGTTCAGAAAGCTGTTCAGCGACTTGTAAAGAAGCAGTCATTTAGCATTATTTTTTCCCATATACATGCTTGTATTATTCAAAGATGCTTATTTACTTTGTCTTTTCACTGACGTTGAGTGCTAGAATGCTTTTCTGTAACTTAGAATACACATTTGTATGCCTTAATAAGTGGAAATTGCAAATTGGCCATCATGTCATTTACTATCACAATTACTACAATTTATAAGAAATATTTCTAACCAAAAATTAGTATATTATTAGTTATTTTATTGATGTAGAAATTAAAGGTATAAAAAGTGAGCATGATATTAAAAAGTTTTGTTGTAATTGTCTGTCGCATAGTTGGTTTGTTTACGCTCGCAGGATAGTGAAATTCCATAGCCATTGATGATCTCGGATCACTGAGGATTTACATCTGAAAGCTCATGTGAAACCCCATGTGAAGTGTATGTGAAATAATGTGTGAATTACTGGATGTTTTGCCATTCAGTGAGGATTAAGTACGTGTGAAAGCCTATGTGAAACCCCATGTGAAGTGTATGAAAATATGTGTGAATTTAAATGAGGATTGACATGTGAAAGCCTGTGTGAAACCCCATGTGAAGTGTATGTGAAAATGTGTGTGAAAGGGTTGACATCGTTTCACACCCCTTTCACATATATTTCACTATGCAAAATTTCACATGCATGTGAAATATGTGTGTGAAATGCATGTGAAAAGTGTGTGAAAAATGTGTGAAAAACATGTGAAATGAGTGTGAAAATAGGACATTTTTCACACGTTTTTCACATGGTGTTTCACATACATACTCCTAGTAGTGTAAGTAGCCTAAAATCCCACTAAATACCATTTCTATAAGAACCTATTTAGGCTAAGTTGGAAAAATCTAGGTTCTTATACGCGGATTTTTACTGTACAACTGTAGTAAAGAGTTAATTTTAAAAAGATGATATTGAATTATGATTTGTAGTTTTGGGTGCAATTACCGTAAAATTCTGAAAATAAGCCCCAGGGCTTATATTTTTCAAAGGCCCTTTTTGAGGAGCTTACACTTGGAGGCGCTTATGTACGTAGGGAAATTTGCGTTTAAAAATCGATTAAGCTAGCCTTATTCTTGGTAGGAAATTTACCGTTTTTCTTTGTTTTACTTTGTATTTGAGGGCAATTTCCAAGTACGAGCCCCCTGGGGGGCTTATATTTGGAGGGGCGATTTAACAGAGGATTTTTGTGCGTTACGAGTTTGAGGGGCTTATATTTGGATACATGCAGGGGATTATTTTCGGAATTTTACGGTATGTTGTAGATTGATCAATTTTGCTGTCCATAGAATTTTAGAACCTTATCCTGAATGACAGGTGTGCAATGGGAAAAGGCAAGGGAAGAGGGAGAGAGAGAACTGCTTTCATCCCCTCTCCCCACCCCTATCATTTTTTTTCCTTTTCACTTTTCTATGTTCCGTTTCCACTATCTGAGCGGCATCATAAGAATCTGATCAGTGAGGATCCGATCATCAAGAGTAATTCTAGAAATGTTATCCAAACTTTTAAAACTGACCTAAGTCCTTTTTCTATTGATTTTAAAAAATAATAACATTTACTATGCGTTTTTGACCAAGCGTGAGGTCAAGATGGCTGGATATCGGCCAAGTTATTTATTTCGTTTTTATATACCGAGACGAAGCAACAACATGCAACAGGGTGTACAAACGGACGCAACATGTTACATCAAACAATGTTGGAAGTTGTTGGCCAACAATGTTGCATCCGTTTACATGGGGCTTAACTAATCGACCAACCCATGCAGATATTAGATAATCCTCCCAAATCGGCAATTTAAGGGTCTGCTATACTCTACCGGTGGTCTGTCTTGACCTCTTCATAGGCTGCGTGCCAATGGTGTTATGTGTGCGTTTTTTGTGGTTGTTTGTTGGTTTGTGTTGTAAATTTTTGACAAGCTGGGATGCCCAAGGATAGGAACAAATTAGCGGAACAATTTAAAGAAAACAAAAAAAGGAGGTCGGCCGTCAAAGAATCAATAAAGGATTTTAACTCTTTTGATTTGGCTTTTTAAATTTTAACTGCCTTATAGGTAAATAGCGCCTCGCTAGACTGCAGATATGTATTTATTGTGTTGCTCAAACTTGGGCACATTTCACAAAGAACTCTCATAAACTCCACCAGTTCTTTTCCAGTTTTAATGATGATAATGTTGATAATGATTATGATAATGATAACGATAATGACGATGATAATGATAATAATTATAATAACGTTTAAAAATAAAAATAGTAATGATAAAAGCTCAAGCTCCGTCTAGGACACACAAAGTTTTATTTGATTTCAGATAAGCCAGTTTTCAGGACGTTTGGCTTGCTGGTTTTGTCTCTAGGTGCTTATGATATATCTACTAGTAACCGATATCCTTGTGATATGAGTTAAATAGCCTCTAGGAACTGATATCTTTGCGCACACGATAGATTTCAGTGTCAGACCTTGGTTGTCCTTTGCATGAGCTCCAAACGTAGTGAGCGATCATTTCAGTTGAAAGACACAATGAATGGAGAGATCAAATCAAACTCGGCCAAAAGTAGCATGAACAGATTTCCCAAAAAAGACTCATTGGTGATTTCTGTCCTTTCGCTGGTTCTCTTTGCACTGATGTTTGTGAGGATTGAGGTTGTTCATAGGAGGGCAGAGGTGACGGAAGCAAAACTTGAAAAACGCATTCAGCGAATCGAAGACGAAATGCAAAAGAAAGTGCTGACTATTGTGAAGGGATTGTTAAATACAGAGCGAAACCCGACGACACGAGATTCAATTGTAGAAAATTATGCAAGCATAGGTAGGTCTAAAGCTACTGTTTTTGCCGGAGACGCAGCAGGAAGAGCCAAGATTCCATAGAAGGACCGCCGCTTCATTGTTATCTCTATTAATTTCTAGTTAGACTACTTATTCTTGAAGGATCACTCTAATCATAGAAAGCTGTCTTATCTTGGCGTGGGCAGCAAAAACCACACATATTCTTAGTTGTGACCAATGACTTGCGTGCCCGGGGGGAGTCCTTGGGTTAATTTTTGCTGGGTATGTGCGGCAGGCCTCATTATAGTCTATTTTGTTGCCAATTATAGACCCATCTTAGTCACCTTTGGGCAAATATGTAATTTTCGCCGTCCCAACGTAGTCACTTTCTATTGATGTATCTACCTTACATTGAATGAAGAACACTTTACTTTTCACCTACAGTACAAACAGTCTGGTACATTTTCTTACCGTAAATATGAAGAACTGTCTTACCCCAAAAATCAGGAAATGTGCGATCCCGTTCTAGTGACTCTATTGAAAATGCGACCCCATAAAAGTTAATCCAGTCGTGAAAATGCGACCCCATCCAGCGGCACATCTCCATTAGCCTGTTATAAGGAAGTACCCCCCCCCCCCCTCCCCGCGGGTTTGTATCCGGGTTTATAATACATTGGAATGTTGATCATAACAGTCTCAGTTGGGTGAATGGAATGTGTCTCCTTAAGTTTCTAATGAGGAAGTCGATAGGTCTCTTAAAGGTTTTTACTTAGAACATGTAGGATGAGGTAACGCATTGCTTGGGTTCTTTGTGGCCAACGGCCTTGCAAAGCGAGGTTTATTATCACGTCGCGCGTGGATCGCGCATGGACCTCTCAAAACGTGCTTTGATCAGGGGCACCCAACGAGATTATAGTTCAAAACCACTTAAACATAGCATTGTTGAACTGATTTTAGTATTTAAACGGTAGATAAAGGCATATTTTTATCCCCTAAAATTTTTCATCTGTTCGGATTTCCTAGCTGAAAGTCTAGTGATCCGAAAATTATAGGGATCAAAACTTACCTTTTCGAAAATTTCAGCCACAAAAAAGGCTCCCGAAAATTATAGGTGACATTTTTAGGGTAAAAATCCGTTAAAAATAAGCAATTATACCATTTTTTAGATGTTCGAAAATCCTAGGAGAGGCAGGCAAGCAAGAAATTTTACTGACAAATGTTCCCAAAATTCTAGATCTCAAATCGTCTTCCGAACAGATATTTTTCCGAAAATTGTCGTTGGGTGCCCCTGTTTGATCTGCGTTTTGGCTATAAACCAAGTTGATGCTTGCAGTTCCCTATATAGCAACGTAACAGAACTGGAAAAAAAAACTCTTGGTCTGGTTGATGTTTCGGCGTTGAGTTTCGAAACAAGGAATATTTAATTAGTTGCAAAATTAAAGGGCGATACTCGAAGTAAACGAATGTTTGTATTGCGTCTCACTTCGCAGACGAGTTTGTTTCTGTCGGCGGTCTGAGTCTCAGTTCGCCTCTTTGCCATCCGGACCTTGTTTATTTCTCTGAGATGACTGAGTAAATTCATGTTACAACGAGGTACAATGAACTTGACGTTCTTCCGCGCCCCAACCTTTGGCCGCTACATTGCGCCTCACTCAAGCTAAAATAAATCACAGACTTGCTGAGCGTCTCCAAATACAATAGGAGAGTTCATTCTAAATACTGATAACTCTAGTCGAACGAGCCAAGTGCCGTGATCATGATATGTAGCGTATAGAGCGGTAATAAACAATAATAAATTAAGAAAGATAAAATAACTTACAAAACTGAAAAAAAATCACAGGCAACAACGAAAAGTACAAAAAATACAATAATAAATTTCCTGGCTGAAACAAGAAGAGAAAAGGCAAAACATGCATTAATTTAACCACACAGTGGAAAAAAAATTATGCGAAAATTACACGCAAAACTTAATATATGGAATATACGGTGTGCCAAAAGAGAATC
>OZ037775.1:54215225-54227725 GCA_964035525.1 Porites cylindrica
TTCTTGCGATCGCTCTTGCGTGAAAATGGCACCTTCCCGAAGATATTTAATATCAAAAAACAAACTCGGTGACTGAACGATGAAACAATTATTGAACTCGGTTATCAATTGTTAGTGCCGTCACGGGCCTCTAGCAGCGCCACCACCCATAAAATATACCTCATCTTTCTGAGAGATCAAAGGCTTTTCACTGAAGGCAAAATCGTTTTGAAATACTGCAAAATATCAAAAACACTGGGCAGAGGTTCCATTATCCCCCCCCCCCCCCCCTTGTACTACACGGTGGGGATATGAATTTGCCTATACGTCCGAGGGTTAACATAGGTACCGTATTTATTCGATTAACCGCCCTGGGCGCTTATTAAATTTTTGGACGTTCAGAGTGGGCGCTTATTAAATTTTCACCATTTTCAGCAAGTGAAGTATGCTTATTTTGCAACAAAACAAGAAATGCTCATAACAAAACGCGAAGAAGTATAACAAAGCAAGGTTTCTATAAAATACTCTGAAGAAAACTCGGTTCTCGGGGAAGTCTCTTATTAGAATTTATTCACTCAAGTGGGTGGGATGGGGGTTATCGCTTATTTGAGTTTGATTAGGAGGAGGAGGGGTGGGCGCTTATTCGAGGCTGGGCGCTTATTAACTTTTTCTGCCTTTAGGATGGGCGCTTATTCGAAGTGGGTGCTAATTCGAGGTTGGGCGCTGATTCGAATAAATACGGTCTATGATCAAATCAATTGCTACATCAATAATTTAGCATGACTAAAAACGAGCAAGGGTTAAAAAAGGAAATAAGAGTAGAAAAAAAAGAAGCTCTGATAACTTAAACCAAGTCACTGTAGGCTTCTCTATTAAGGAGTTTCTAACTTATCAAACTTCTTCTCTGTCCTAATATAGTACGGTAAGATGTACGTTCCATATGTCTGGGGCAGCTGCAGCAAATGATTTGTCTCCAAGAGTACTTTTGAACTTAGCAGAAGGGTCTTGCAAAAACCTGCCACATTACACCAAAAGTTCTAGCGAGAGCATCGTCTAATATTTATCAGGTCCCTCATAAAAGCTGACCCTAGACTTTGAATAGCCTCGAAAGAGATCACATCGATTTTGTAGCAAATTCGGAACTTCACAGATAGCCAATTGTGATGGAGTGAGTGTGGCACTGGCGATATATGACAGAATCTTGGTGTATGGTTGATAAGAATTCTGAAGACGTTGTGATTTAGAAAGATGCAAAGCTGGTACACCATATGACGGAAGACTATTGCATCAAATCCCGAGGAGGCACTCTAGGTAGCTCGCGCGTATATTAAGGAAACTAATGTACAGTTGTCAACAAATTTTCAAACTGTTAGAGGAAAAACAACAAAAAAGTAATTAAATATGCAAATGTATACCGGAACACGATTAACTGATTAACGACAGCGATTCACAGACGTCTCTCTCCCCGACTTTTTCTGAGAGGAGGGGCGTTTGTTCACAGGCTAGGAACGGTAAAGTTTTGCAACTTGCGAGTTCTTTCGAAGTTTTTAAGTACCATTCGATTCCCCTGAAAAGGTGGGACGCATGCTGCAAGAAAATTTCGGTTTACTGCATATTTTATCCCCTGAATTTAAATAACGCTGTTCGCCATACTGCCAACCATTCATTACAATTCGCCACTTAAGTTGATTGATTTATTTCTTATTTTGTTCTCGAAGCCATATAGTATTCAAATATACTATCGCTATAGTGCTGTTGTTTGCAAGGCTGCTTACGGATACCGTACAAATAACCGCCGTGACGTGTTCCTGACCGAGGAATATGCCCTATTACTCAGGGTGCCGTCGGGGTCGTACGGATATAATAGAGAGTGAAAGTCCTTGTCCTGAGGTGCTGAAGGAAAAAAATAGAAGTGCCCTACGAATATGGAAACGCGGAGGTCCACATACGGGTGCCGTGCGGACAGGAGGTGGAACTGAGCCCGAGGAGAAAGTTAGGCGAACAGCAAGGCGAAAAGGCTCCTTGCTTTTACCCGTACAAATGTGCACAGCACCTCCCAGGTTTCAAGGGATATCTACAGAGAGGAAGTGTGCGCACTAAAAGATATAGCCTTTCTGGATGCTCTAAAATTTGTTGTTTGTATAGCTGCCGGTACAGGGAGTAGATCTTTCGGTAGCTAGTTCACTTCGCTAGCGCTTCAGTTCTGTGACATTCTGCTGAGATGTTCCTAATGCAGTGGTCTTCCTCCTTTCGTCCCAGGGTTTTAACTGATTACGTTTCGTCAGTGGCACAGGCCAGTTAGTAGGCTAGGGGGTATGCCTCCCTCCTCCCAAATCACAAGACGGTTCCCTCGATGGTCCCTTACACAAGTTCACCCATAAAGCGGCACCTGTACGGCCCTTACTAGTACTGAGTACTGGTTCCACAATTCCCTACTCCCCAGTGCTAGTCCATTGCAAAAAGTGATAGGTCCTGGGTACGATAATTTCAACATGGCGGCAGGGGCAGGTATTTTTTTCCATTTCTTAATGTTTTTAACGCTGTTTCCGTTTTCCGTTCCTCCATGATCGAGCAAGCCCAACGGCAAGGAAAAAAAGAAAACGCTCGAGCTCACATTTTACGTTAGTTTTAGGTTATGTATTATTAACTAGTTGTAGCTTTCGCTAAGTGCCAACGAAAGAAAAAGAATTTGCCTAAAATCATTTTAGCTGCTGAGGCGAGAATTTCCACTACAAGCACTCCTCGTTCCTACATTTCTGCCATGATCTTGGTCTTAAAATCGCTCTTATTCGTCTGCTTAGACACATGATTTTTGAACCTTAAACTTGTCGAGTTTCAAACAGCGAAAGGGAAGTAACATTTATAGTTTAGCGCGAACTTGAAATAGCGACCTGTAGTTCGTACAAGTACAGTAGTGTGGCAGAGAATAATGTCCGAACTTTGAAGGTTCGTTTGTTTTCAACAAAGTTCATCAAAAGTCACGTGAAACTACATGTGAAATCTAACGCCACTAAAATCCTCAGGGAATCTACACCTTACATTACACTTTTCACAGCACGATCGAGAATTTTTCTGCCTGCTGCAATACTTCGCGTGGCATTAAGCTGGCCGCCTCGCAAGCCGACCGTCTTCGCTCGGCTTGTTCATTGGCAATTAAACTTACGGTACAGTTGCAAGAGGAGCAACGCCGTGTGCGATTGCAGACTGGAAGACTGTAGTAACATGCCCTCAAAACTATCCTTGTCCCTAAATTTCAAGTCTTCTCAAAATCTTGGGACAGTAGATTTTAAAGTTTCCTTTCAATCTAGGTTGACTCTTCCCACGCAATTTTCGTCATCACTCTGATCGAGTACCGGAGGAGGCGATATCCAAGATGATCACTTGAGGTGGTCCCCCACTGCCCCACTTGTAGTGTAACGTCTGCAAAATAATGACTGCAATTTTGAATTTAAATGTACATACATGTGCATGTATCTGCATTACTAACGATGACGATGATTACATTGCAGGTGCTATGTTTGTAACATTGGCAATATTTTCTGGGCGCCCAGATCCAGAATGGTCAATTTCTTCCAGCGATCCAAAATATGCAGAAATTAAGCAACTTCTGGATAATGCCAGAACTGCTGGCTTCGCCTATGACCCTATCCGAATGCCACCACGACTCGGGTACAAGGGATTTGTAGTGAAGGCCTCAAACATAAATAAAAGGGAATTAATTGTGGGTCCTAACACAGTGAAACTGCAGCAATTACTGCTGGAGACGGCACCAGGTGACTTCCAAGGACTCAAAGATGAAGTTTTGGCTGAAATCAATTCAGGAAATGTCAGGCCAGGAGATCCTTAACTTGAGGATATTCATTTAGTGAATGGGTTCAGATAGAACAATACCACTGGGCCACTTATCTATTATAACTCATTTGCAGATCATCACTTTTTGAATAATTCATAGAACCTTTATTGCAATAGTTTTAAAATACAGTAAAGTCAATGTTATAGTAAGTTTAAAGTAGAAACTGTTGCAATAACAGAAATAGCTAAAAAACATAGTTATTGTTATTTGATTCTTTATGAAGGAGAACAAGAACATCAATTAGTACATAACTGCATATTAAATAAAGTTAAGACAAAATGCCTGCTGTGAGACAATGTCATGTCTGCATAAGTACCCCGGGTCTGCAGCTAACTTGCTGAGGAAACTAGTGGCATACTTTGAGCCACTAGTTTAAGCTAAGTTATAAGTACAAAATGCTTCAATATAAACTATAGACTACGTACCTTCAAAGAGCAACTCGTAAAGGATGTAGAAAAATTGGGGTTACTTTACTTTAAAATTAAAATTTAGCTGAATTTCAACTTTGCACCTGTCTGTTCTTAAAACTAATGCATAGCTTTTTTGTTAGGCATTATTATTGCTATTAAAATTTGGTATCTTAAAAACTTAATTTATTGGCAATGTAAAATCAAACTCCTTGTATTATATTACTCTTTAATTCTGGATAGAAATCTAGCTGTGATCTTTAAGGGATGCAAGCCCATTAGAGAGCAATAACCAATAAACACAATGCTACTATTTATAATCTGTATCAAAGATGACAGCTGCTAAAATCTTTTTTATTCCCTTAAAAAAAGTATAAAACAGTTAGTCCAGGGATAAGTTTGGAATGACTAAAATACAAAAAAATAATAATAAAAATAACCAAACCACTGCCTCAGCTCCACAACTTAAAGATGATGTCCTTGAAACCTTTGTCATTGTTTTTCAGCCGTGTTGAATATACACATTTTGTTTGAATTATTGGACATAATGCAGATGGGGGCATAGCCCACGTTTTCTAAACAGTTATTAAAATTCTAACATGACTCCAAGGTTTTTTTCACAACTCCATGGTCTTGCAATTCCCTGAAGAGACTTGAGTACCAAGAAAACAAAGCCAAATATAGCAAAAAAAATGACCAGAAAGCCTTGGAGTCATGTCAGAAATCAATATCAATATATTGGACGTGGGCTATTACATATTGTATAAAACATGTTCATGTCATTCAACAAAAGTAACATTTGATGTAATGGAGATCTTTGAATTTATACACATCCACAATGGAATTTAGCTGATTTTCTCTGCACAGACTTTAGAGTGAGTCCTGTACACATGACGTGATACCAATCATCACAGTCATCACACTGCACCCAGTCCACCAGCTTGTGTTTGTTATGGGGATGAATGCAGTCCACAGAGGCACATGTATTGTACATAAAACCGTCCTCGTCCTGATCGTCACCAGAATCACTAGTCTTTGACGTCTTTTTAGCTTTTCTGTGTGTCAGGATGGACTTTCTTGGTCTTTTGTTAGCTGTTAAAAAACCATAATGAAAAGTTTGGTGAAGGGTGCCTAAGGTGACCAGAGTCAAACTTCAACAAAATTTCTAAATTTTAATTGCATTAGTAAAATGCTGGAGGAGGTAGCATGTGAAAGTTCTGCCAAAGAGGTTTTGTTTGAATGGTTCACAGGATTTTGTCCACAGACTTAAGGCCTGTTTACAAGGAGAGAGGGTTACCCTAGTGCTGGGTTTACCTTGGTACTTAAGCTCTGGTTTAAAAGCAATCTCATGGGTAGGGCCATTACCCTATCACCCAGGTCAACTATTTACTAGCTCTATTGAGCAGATGTGTTTTGCCATGCATGGCATTCTTTCTAACGTCCAAGATTTGAAATAAGACTTGAAGTTCTCTATGGAAAACACAAATAAATGCAAAAAAAAAAAACAGAAAAAAAAATGGGAAAATACACTACCACATAATAATCCTACAAAATGATGACTTTTCTCTTACCTTTTTTAACCAGACTGTTTTGTTCCTCTTTGGTCTTGGGTCTCTTGGAACTGCATTCTTTACTAACATGTGTCAAGCTCTTATTTGATGAAACAGTAGTGATGTTAACAGGTGTTTGATGATCTAGGGCGTTTGAGGTTGTAACTGCATCATCAGATAATGCAGGGGATTCAGGAAGTTGAAGAGAAAATATGTCTTCATCACTATCCTCCATAGCTTTACCTGCTGTTGCTGCATATGCCATGAGGTCATCATCGTCACTGTGTTCTGAGTCACTCACAAAATGCTGCCTCCAACTTTGTCTACCATATGCTGAACCAGGTAGTCTGAGAAAGAATAACTACCAAGTGGTCACAACATGATTTCAAACTTTATTTTAAAATGTACTTGTCTGAAAAGGTGCATGAAACAAGGCCCCATAAGTGACTATTGATGTAACTTCAAATCCCACTATGGCTTGTGTTTTATAACATACATACACATGTTTATTGTAACTCTCAACCAGGGCTTTTCAGTCACAACAAACCAAATACAACATACAGAGAGATAATAAAGCAGTTTATCAGAAGTCACTTGGGGCTTCTTTTTATTATACCTTTTTGTTAAGTAAGAACTGATTTTAACAATATTAATCCTTTTGGTATTAGTCTAGGCATACAGTGTAGAAGGCACACTAACATTTGCTTCTACAACATGTGTATAATGGTACCCACTCAATGACAAAAAAAAAAGCTGTAACATTTTATAGTAATTTTCCATTTCGAATTGAGATCTTGCGTTTGCTTTCTTTCAGAAGTCAATTTTTATTTCAGCATGATACACTCATGCGCATGTACAGTATTACACAACATTTAGTATGTTTCTCTTTACGGGAGCCCATTTTTCAATTAACAATTGAGTATTATTTTTCTCTCACACTTATGCTAGTCAGTCTGTATGTAAAACCGGCACAAGTGTGTTGCACAGACTCATTCTGTAGGACATCATCTCATATTTGTGCATGAAGAAATACATACCTACAAAAGTCTTTTGCAGATGATTCAGGCAGCTGTCCAGGTGTTTCTGGGGTTAGTAAGGCCGACAGATTTGGGCCATTAGCTGCTGGTAGCAAAGGAGTCTTAGCACCAAGGTTTAGTGACCATGGACTCAAATTTGGACTTGGTGTCTGTAAAAATACAAAATGGATAGGTAAAAAAATGTATTACTTTTTGGATTTTTTCTCTTTGCTGTACCTTTCAAAATTATAATAATATTTTTATAGTTACTGCATTCCCTTAATAGATGCTCGCATTGTTTTAAAATTTTGTCTTATTCAAATGAGGATCATTTTCCCTTTCAGTAACTGTAATGGGCAGAAAAGGACTGAAGGGATATCAAAAATGATACTTGACTGCGGACAACAAGGGGAGCCCATAATCCTAATCTCCAGCCCCCACTTGTTCAGAAGTTGGATAGCACTATCCACCGGATAAATCACTATCCAACGGATCAGTATTAGGGAAACCAATTGTGCTATATGTACTGGATAGTGGTTTATCCAGTGGATAGAGTTATCCACCTTTTGAACAACTGGTTTCTATTATGCATGCACTGCATGTCTGTGCTGACAAACTTTATTTGGAGTTTCACTTATAAAGAATGAATGGAATGTATTGAGTGCCATCTGATCACAGGCATTTGGACATTCTATCACTTGTAATTTAATCATGCATGTTTTGACCATCCACATGTACCAAATGAAACTTACACAAAGTGTAGCATTTGCGCAAAAGTGTTTCGACTTTTTATTGTTGTTGCCCACACTCCAAATAACCTTCCATTATTACCAGTAATAAAAGGTCTTGATAATAATTATTGTACATGTATGTAAGATTGGTGAAGTTTCAAGCTAGAGAGATCAAGTTTTCAGATCATATAACTGTTCTATTTGTTTGGTACCAAGTTTCATAATCCAGCTGCTGCTATTTTGTTGATCCGCCAAGATCTCCTTTAACATTAACTGTGTCCACTAGTTTAAACATGACTCTCACAAAAAAATAACATTTGTATTGTGAAAAAGCTGGGGACAGGACCTTGAGCAGGTAGTTTTGGGTTATTGCAACTTAAATTATTACTTAACTGTCATTCACCTTTCTTTGAAACTCTGGAGAAGAACACACTTGGCCTCCAGGACTTTTCTGTTTACTCTTGTTTGGTGGAGTTGATGGGTACTTCTCAAACTGTATGAATACATGATTAGAAAATAAATAATAATGATTTTCTTTTTCAGACAGTGGCAAGTCAACTACTGTCGCTCAGTTGTTAGAGCACTTAGCCTGCATTGCAGACATAATTTAACCTTAGTTAGTAACCTAGAGCTACAAGCAGTGCCAACATCCTTGTTTTGTGCCCCCAACAGACTCAACAAAGTACTAGAAATGCATTTCGAATTTTCTTTCATACTGATTGGCAAATCAACAATGGTTTTTTTAACAGGCCAACCATGGTGCACACTCGAATCCTGGTACACAGGTGGGGGCCCAGGACGGGGATTTTGGAACTGTTTTGCAGACAGACTTAACAAGAGTTCAGTTTTGTCTGTGGTACAGGCCATATAGTTGTACATGTACATGTACAGTACATAACTACAGAACCTGATATTGCAGGTTCCATTTCCCGGACTGGCAATACTTGGGGTCTTAAAATAACTGACAAACACAGTAAAAGTTAATGCCTTTGCCCTGCAAACAGCTACAGGTAGGCCTTTGAGTTGGTTGGATGTTGTCCATGTAAAATGGTGGATGGGAGGGGAAGTACAGTACATTGTAGAAATGGTGTCCTCAATTAGCACTTTAGTGCGAAATACATTGACACTCAAATAAAGTGCTTAATATTTTCTTCTTATGCTGACCCTCATGCAATATAACTGCTAGTCAGTTGCGTGAAAATTATATACTGTTTCAAAAATTTAATATGGCAACATCTGCCACTGGCAATAAGAGCCATCACGGGTCTCTTACCACCAGCATATCAGCAAAGTTGAAATGAAGAAAACTTCACAAACCTGCCGGTTGTCAAGGCTGAGATAGCCTCTGTTGGCGACAAGTCATGTTCTAATGTTGCAGCAGTATCTCAGGTAGAACAAGCCGCCATGTTGCAGACAGGTCAGCAACAAGATGACAACTATTTTGTCAGTACATGTATATTCCTTTTGCTCATACATGTACACGGTACTTTTTTTTTTAGACACCTCCTCAGTTAGTTCAATTAACTATTTACATATAAGTGTCCCAAACTCCACACAATCAAACAGGAATTGAAATAGTTTTCTTTCCTGTTCCCACTTGTTTCTACTGTATATCCAAAAGCAGTGAATTGTAAAAAGTCTCGTTTTCCAAGTTCCGTGTGAACAGAGCAAAAAATATTGAATTTTCTCATGTGAACAAAGTGTCTGGTCATTTCAGTAGGTCAAAAATTCACCTCATGCCATGTGAATGTACACGTAGCCTAAAATGAATGTACTCAAATAGACTACTTACCTTAAACCGAAACTCAGAATCTGGCTGCTGAGCAACGACCCCAGGAGGCAAAACTGCCCCTTTTAAATGTCCAAATGTCACAGTATCACCAGGGTTAAGATCACATGAATCAGAAATCTTGACGTCATTAATATAAGTACCATTTAGGCTTGTATCTGAGATTTTAAATGTATGTTTCCCTGTAGCATCTTTCTCACTGATGATTCTTGCATGGAGTCTCGATATCATAACTTTGTTCTTGTTAGAATCCAGAAATATATCAGAGGAAGAAGGATTTCGTCCAACCACAGTTATTTCCTTGTTGATTCTATAAAAAATAAAATACAAAATTAGAAAAGGGGGTATCCCACATAGACTGTTCACAGTCCGTCTATTTTTCAGTAAAATCATCGACATCAAGAGCTTTGCGTTATGGGCTATGCACCTTGCATGAGTGTCAAAACTACTTAGGGGGTGGGGGCAGTTTGGGAGGAAGTGAGAAAAATAGAGAGACTGTAATAATATCACTGCAACTCGCGTTCCGGAGGTGTGACCGGAATTTCACGCCTTTTGCCATTCATTAATTAAGAAACTCCGCTGGTGATGAAAAACATGCCAGACACATTTAGCATCGATTACGCGTTTACAAATATCTCCTTTCGAAACAGTGATTTTATCATGTTTCTGGGCCATTCCTCGAAATAAAATCAGCAAACATGCACAAGAAAGCATTTTCCTCATCAAAATTTTAAAAATCCTTCGTATGTTTGCACAAGATGTGCCTTATGGTATGAAAGCGTAGGTTTTATGGAAATGTCGACTTGTCAACGACTTGTCAATGTAGGCAACTTAAACTTAACCTGTTGTCAATGCAAATTAAAATCTATTGTCTATTGACCAATCAAACACCTGCGTTGCTGGTACAACGCGCTTCGTGAACTCGAGCTGCAGTGATGTTATTACAGTCCCTCTATTTTTCTCCCCCCCCCCCTCCACCCCCGAGCTATAATAATCCCTGACGCCCGCCCCCTCGGTACATTTAAAAATCAAGATAGTCGTGACGGTAAGACGTGGTATGTCTAAAAGATCTCACGAAAAAATAGGGGACTGTGAACAATCTAGATCCCACATTCCAGCTCCTTTTTCACGACAATCCCGCATCTGGCACTTTTTTCATCATTTTCCCGAATACAGTTCTTTGCCTCACCCAAAATACATGTGTTAACAAAGAGTAATTGCCACAAAAGCTAAATAAATGTAAGACGTAGATTGGCTCTTTTGATTGATATTTTGAATTTCTGTGTGTTTTATGGCCATTGTAAAAAGAAATAGCTTTTCATCCCTCAGTTGGACAAGATGGAGGGGAAAACGAGGAGGAGAGGAAGAGTAAGAACATGTCTATCAGTATTCCCAACAGACAGACAAAATATCCCACATCATGTGACCAAATTTTGGTTAATCCCCCTTCCTGCAGTCAAATCCCGTTTCCTGTTAAAATTTTTGCATTTTCCCACATTCCTCCCCACATTTTGGCCAAATCACGGATACCAAAAATACTCTTCCAGACCCTGATGCAAGGCAGAGGTGCAAGGCATCTGAAAACACACAAGGCACTAATATTGTATAGCATTGTTCTTTGCAGTGATTTCTGTGCACTGGCAACATGAGCTGGCCCAGTCTTTACTGCTGCCATGCCTGTGAATTCAAGTTAAATTACAGCTGTATGTAACTTCAGTTCAACTTCGCCAGTACAGTTGTATGTGGGCAGAAGAGATCTGCAGAGGTAGACATGCGAGTCATCTGAGATTAACACGCAAGGCAATTGAAAACACGCGAGGCCATTTCGGTGCATCAAGCTGCGCACACACTCAATCGGCGTCATGATGGCCATGTTGGTGGGAACTTAACTCTATTTTCATGTACTATAGAGTACTTAAGTGATGACGTCATAAAAATGAATTTTCTGAAATTATGGGATTTGCCAGGATATTCTGAAAGAACAATGTCCAAGAGGCCTACTTGCCAAAAATGAGCATTTCGGGGCAAATTGTCTCTGAGATCGTAGCCCAGTTATACTCAGAAACTCCGTACAAACCTTTCTAAGTTTTTTTTGGTTCGACCCAAAAAAAATTTAGAAGGGTTTGTATGGAGTTTTGTAAGCATAACTGGGCTACGATCTCAGAGACAATTTGCCCCGAAATGCTCATTTTTGGCAAATAGGCCTCTTGGACATTGTTCTTTCAGAATATCCTAACAAATACCATAATTTCAGAAATTTCATTTTTATGACGTCACACTTTAGTACTCTATTGTATTGACACGCAACATGGCTGACTTGTCACGTGGTGGCAAACCAAGAATAACAGCTAGTTATTTCATAAAAGCAGACTAAAACATAACAGCAAAGGCTTCTTCCTTAAACGATAAAACCTAGTCAAGTTTTTCTTAGATGGTGAAAAAGAAGAGTAAAAAAAAAACAAAACAGAGAGAAGCGCACACAACAGTGACAACAGCATACTTACTTGAACGTGTCTGAAATGCCCGGGTAGGTCGCCGACGTTCCTACGCGCCGAAGGCGAAAAGAGCAGCGATCGCCCGACTCCGACTGCTCTACTAATGGCATTTTTTCCTGAAATGTGATTGATGATAGACCGGTCTTGTTGATTTGGCTGATCCGATCGTTTATTCTCAGCTGTTTTTAATAGCCACAAAGGAAAACAAACATGGTCGTAAAGAAAGCCTCTTCTTCATGTGAATTTACGCGCCAAAAGTCACGTGATCGAATTGTCGATAGTACCGCTGAATCTTCTTAAAGCTGATACGTAAACTCACAGGCAACCCAAACTAAGTGGGATTTGAATTTATAGGAAAATGTATGAAAATAAACGAAATACGTCTTCAATTCCATTTTTTTTTTTACAAAAAAGAAATAAAAATGACTCGTGACTTTGTGTTTTTGTTTTGTTTTTGTTTTTTGCTGTCTCTTCACCCCCCCCCCCCCCCCCGTTTTATCGACGTTCAAGAAAGGAAAGAGGCCATTCATTATTTATGCCTAGGGGTGGGCTTGTAAGATCCATCAGAAAGCACAACAAAACGTTTTGACCCCTTCCAAGGAAATTTTAAAAGGCATGACTCCTCTAAACAGTGCTTTTAAAAACTACCTAGCCTCCCCCCCCCCTTCTCCCCTCCTCTC
>OZ037775.1:54240225-54265225 GCA_964035525.1 Porites cylindrica
GCCTGTAAAAACTGGCTGAATTTTAGCTTCCGAGGTCAGTTTGAAATCAACGTTTTAATTGTGTGGCACATATAAAACACAACATATTGCGTATGAATTAAAGCAAAAATAAACTTGAGCCTGCGATCATTTGAAAACTAGTAACTTGTCAGCGAATAACTTCAAAAAGATTTTCGACCCCGATGGGTCGACACCTGAGCCCGCGATACGGTCAGGTGATACTGGTCAGCGGATCCCCTTTTTGACAGCTGTCAATTGATCACAACATTGATGTGCAATATATGTGTGCAATATCAGTCTTCCTGTGCCCCCAAAATGGCTAGAAAGTGTGAGGATTAAACACTGGTTGCCCTGTAGTGCTGACGGACGGGCGAGCGGGCAGGCGGTGTACGGTCACGTGATTACCAAATTTTCTGGGATGGGTAGATTTACTTACCCATGGTGCTCCGCAGTTCTCCGAAATTCATTAAAAGAGTCACCAAATGATTCTTTAAAAGATCTCTGGAAATCGTCAAGCTGTCACACTAATATTCAATATGATGTGTACAAATCCACTAAGGAAGTTCTTAAAGATTTCCGTTCTAATCAAGAGGATAAACTGCAACACCACCTAACATCTCAAGGTTTCTTCTTCTCAAATGTTATCAAGTACTCATTGTCATCTGTAAATTCTATTTGGACAGAGGCCCAGTCTCATCTACCCAAGAACATTTACAATTTTACCATCCGCTACATCAACAACTCCCTCCCTACACTTAAGAATATGACAAGATGGGGATTATCACAAAGTCCTGATTGCTCCTTTTGCCTTAATCCTGAATCACTCCTTCATGTTGTCGCTGGTTGTCAACAGTACCTTGATCGCTTTACCTGGAGACAAGACTCAATCCTTAAGTTCATTGCCAAGTCACTTCAACCTGTAATTAATGTTCACTCTTCACTCTATGCAGATGTTAATGGTTTTCTGAATCCCTCAAAAAATAACTGGTGAAAATTATGGTCCAGATCTTCTTTTCCTAATCCAGTCCAAGTGCCTATATGTTCTAGAATTAACAGTTGGTGTCGAGTCTAACCTTAACAACAATGCAGTGCGTAAGAAAGAAAAATATCTGAACTTGATCAACGAAATGAGAAGAAATTACAGACGTGCGAGATTTGTAAATCTCTCCATGAGTTCTCTTCCCAGTGGCGTTTTCTCCGATGAATGCTCCACGTTCTTAGACATGATGAATGACATTGGCATTGACAAAAAGGAGCAACGTTATATAATCAAGAAAATGATGAATATAACCATTAGAGCAACATATTACATCTTTTGTTGTAGAAATAGGAACTGGGATAGCCCAGACTTAATGCAATTTTGATTTTGTTTTGGTTTTTTTTTTTGGTTTTTGTTTTTGTTTTTTTTGTTTTTGTTTTGTTTTGTTTCTTTCTTTTTAATAATCCAATCTCAAGCAGCATTTGTAAATTGCCTATACGTAGCGAGATTTACAATTGTACTAGCCTGCGTGGCAGGCGTTTGAAAGGGAAGGGAAAGGGAGTTTTAGGTGCGAGAAAAACGCGAGGGGCGCGCTAGGAGGGAGGGAGGGAAACGCCTGCCAGAAGACCATTGTTTTTCTCGTTTTTAAGATCTACCAGGCGAATGTTAAAATTCTAATTGGTCCGTCTTCAAAACATGTCAATCACAGCCTTAATACCTTAATCCGATTGGCTGAAATCAACATCACGCTACTGAGTGAGTAATCATTTAAAAATATGCTGTTAGTGAGGCGTGATGAGATTTCTGTATTTCAGAACGATCAGAAACTGAAGGCATCAATTTCAGCTTGAAAGGAGAATAGAAGAAAGCAGTTAAAAGACTCGTATGAAGGAAAAGACCTGTCAGCTAGATGAGTTTTTCTGACTGGTTTTGAGAAGTCTTGTCTCCCAGCGGCTTGTTTTACTCCCTCGAAGAAAGAAAGGAAAAATCATGCTGCCTGTGTGCTTGTTATCTGCTGTTTGACCTCAAAGGCCTACCACGCAGGCTACGCTTTATCAACGACCAGATTGTTGAAGACGAAGCGATCTATAATCCTTAGCGATTTTTGGTTTGAGGACTTCTTCTTGCTGGTTATAGACGTCATAAAGCCGCCAGGAACTTACCTTAATAATAATATTGTTTGCGGAATTAGCCTTATTGTAGATCTTTGAAGTTCAGCTCTTCTTTCCCTGCTACCGGCGTTCTTTTGTATGCTCCGCTGGATCCAATTCGAGAGTCAACAAAGTGTTTGTAATTAATTTCTCCGACAAACATTGCATGCAAGTTGAGAAGTCCAACACGATACCTTCAGAAAAAACGTAATAGATTTATGCTGGATTTTATATAACAAGCCACTCATGGTTGCGACTTTCCTCCTTCAACAGACAACCGCATTTATACTTTTTTTAATAGTACCTTCACTTCAGATTTCTTGTTTTAGGACTTATTTGACAGCTAGTCATTGACAGTTGCGTTATTTTTGCATACATAATTGGTAGGCGGGATGGCGAAAACAATGGTTTCCTGGCAGGCGTTTCCCTCCCTCCCTCCCTCCCTCCTCGCGCGCCCCTCACGTTTCCCTCGCGCCCAAAACCCCCTTTTCCTTCCCTTTCAAACGCCTGCCACACAGGCTACAATTGTACATTCAAAAATACAAATAATTAAAAGTTTCCATTATTGTTATTAGATGAGAAATAATGAATTTGTAAAGAGTAAGTGGGAAGGCTTGCCTGTTGCTGATTTTAATTCAAATATGAAACTCGGCCTCTGAGCGCGGATGTAAAAATAGTAATAACTGAAAATAAGATGCTATGAATCTTACTTCTGTCGACAGCTGATGTAATTGTTCAAAGATGCTACTCGTTGGCCCTTGTAACGAGAGTTTTGGCAAAATTGAATACTGTTATGTTACCGAAAATGTGCCTGTGAAAGTCTGAGAGAGCGAGAGTTTTCAGATCTCTGCGAGACTAGTTATTGGTTGGGATTTAAACACAAACTAAAACGACCCTTGAAATTGGTCAACAAGTACATTTCATCAAGGAAACACTTGACAGTGTGTTTCATCCAGTATGTTGGTTAAGAAAAACAAGAATTAATATAAAATAATAATAATAATAATAATAATAATAATAATAATAATAACAATAATAACAATAATAATAATGATAATTAATGCAGAAGAAAGTCCAGGGGCATGAAAGACCAGCTATTAATTGACAAGATGGTTATTAGAAATTGTAAGGGAAGACAAACTGGGCTTGAGATGGCGTGGGTAGACTAGCTACGAAAAAGGCCTATGACATGATCCCACATTCATGGATCATCAAGTGTTTGCAGATGTTTGGAGCAGCGACTAATATGATCGCTTTATTAGAAAAAAATATGGCTCAGTGGAGAACGGAGTTAATGACAGGAAGACAGACCTTGGGTATTGTTAATATAGGAAGAGGAATTTTCCAGGGAGGATAGCTTATCTCCATTCTTATTTGTTGTGTCCCTCATTCCTTTGTCCATGGTAATTGAGGCAAATAAAGATTGGGTATGATCTGGGCCTAATTAATCATCTCCTGTTTATGGATGACTCAAAATTATATAAAAAGAATGAGAAACAAGTAGACACTTCAGTAAATGCTGTCTGTATTTTCAGCAGAGACATTGGTATGGAATTCGGAATTGGCTGAAATGTGCTGTGATAATTATGAAACGGGGAAAAAAGCGTGCGCATGTGAAGGTATTGTTTTACCGGATGCCCAAGTCATCAGAGGATTTGAGGAAGGTGATGGATATAAATATCTGGGAATACCTGGAGGCAGGTGATGTAAAGCATAATGACATGAAACAGTCAATATCGAAGGAGTATTTGAGGAGGATCAGAAAGATTCTTTAATCAAAGTTGAACGGTGGAAATTAATTCAAGAGCAGTTTCATTAGAAGTACAATTATAGGGCAGGTATCAACAGATAGAGTAAGGATGAATTTATTAAGGGCATTGGACAGAAAAACAAGGAAGCTGTTAACGATTCATAGATCACTTCATCCTCACTAGCAGATGTAGACAGGCTATATGTCAAGAGATCACAGGAAGGCAAATGCTTAATCAGTGTTGAAGATTGTGTGAACAACGAGATTGGCAGTTTGTATCAGTATGTGGTAAACAGCCCTGAAAGGCTGCTTATGGCAACGAAAGATGAAGGAGTGGAGTAGGGAAGTGTAAGTCGAAGAAGATTAAGCAGATATGGAGAAAAGACACTACTTGGGCAGTTATAAGAGGCACTGAAGAAGTTAGAGACCCGTAGACCTGGGATTGGCTGAAAAGAGGTGCCTTAAAGAAAGATACTGAAGACATCCTAACTGCTGCCCAAGATCAGGGCCTTCCGACTAATTACATCAGGAACATGATTGAATTGACAAGCAAATTTTTTCACCGATGTGTCGTCTATGTGGTGAAAGGGAGGAAACTTTCAGCCATATAACAACAGAATGCAAGAAATTAGCTCAAAAGCAATGTAAGAAGGTACCATCATTCTCCAGAGGCAGTGATAGAAAATAACCAAGTAAAGTTATTGTGGGATTTCAAAATCCAAACAGACCATCATTTAGATCATAACAGGCCCGATATAGTCGTAATGGAAAAGGCGAGCAGCCTTGTGCCAAATCATCGACGTGGCATGTCCTTTTGATACCCGAATTGCAGAAAAACAGGGGCACCCAACGACGGTTTCCTCCTACGTACATTGAAAACACTTTTTAGCGTATCCAGAGTACTTTCAGTTCTCTAGAAATGCATTCTAAACGGGGCTATAAAATTTGTATCTGCTCAGTCATCCTAGGGGAACTTGAATCGTTTCGAAATTTCATGCAAGGGTTTGAGTATTATTATTTTCTCGAAAATTTTAGATGCTATTTGACGTATTGCGAAAGGGAGGCATTTTCTGATTCCTCTCTCCATCACATTTTTGAATCCGAAAATTTTAGGTTTCGTTTTTCCTACTGGAAATAGCCTCACTTGGGAAGTGAAATGTGAAAATTAAACTTCAGAAAATCGTATTGCCTGCGTCCAGACGTCTCCTATTTCCTTTGTTGCTGCACGCAGGCAAAAAATCGTACTAAGGGGATTTTTAAGATAAGCTTCGAAAATTGTGCATGAATTGAACGGTCATTTAGAGATTTTTAGTCGTCCTAGAAAATTGTAGGCAATATTTGCTTCTCCGAATAGATATTTTACAGAAAACAGTCGTTGGGTGCTCCTGGAAAAAAAACGAGAGAAAATCGACCACTACCAGGACGTAAGTGGAGATACAAAAGATATGGAACTGCAAAAGCGTATCTGTTGTTCCAATTGTAATTTGGGCACTTGAGGTGGTGACCAAAAACTTGATGACGTGGGTTACTAAGATAGGAACACCTGGGATCTTGAACTTACTCCAGAAAGCCTGCTTGTTGGGAACAGCAAAGATCATGAGTTAAGAAGGATCCTAGACACCTAAGGCTTTAGGAAAAAGCATGATGACCTAGGGATACGTGACCACCGATACAACATATAAACAACAACAGCAATAATAATAATAATAATAATAATAATAATGATAATGATAATGATAATGATAATGATAATGATAATGATAATGATAATGATAATGACAATGACAATGACAATGATAATGATAATGATAATGATAATGATAATGATAATGATAATGATAATAATGTGCCAAAGCCAGTTTCAAGAAAGGTAAACTAGCCTCAACTGGAAACATAGTAATAGATGACGACACAGAAATACAAGAGTTGGACCAGGAAGGAGTATACAAATACCTGGGTGTAGATGAAAGTGATGGTATCCAGCATAGCAAAATGAAAGAGAAGATAAGAAAAGAATATAATAGGAGAGTAAGATTAATACTAAGAACAGAGCTCAATGGAAGAAACAAAACAGAAGCTATCAATAGTCTTGCAGTCCCAGTTGTGCAATATAGCTTTGGCATCATTGACTGGAAAATCTCAGAACTGAAGAAGATTGACACAAAAACACGCAAAGTATTGAACATGCACAAGATGTTACATCCTAAAGCAGATGTGGAAAGGCTGCAGATCCCAAGAAAAGATGGAGGTAGGGGCCTGATTGATGTAGAAACAGCATTCAAAACAGCAACAATAGGGCTTGATCACTATCTGAAGCACAAAGAAGGGCAATAACTAAAGCAGGTTCTTGAACATGAAAGATCTAAAGCCAAAAATTCAATATCCAAGAATGCTACTAAATTCAAAAGCGAAGAAACAATGCCAGAGATTGAGAACAGAAAAGATAAATCTGCCTCTGAAAATGCTAAAGCCCTGAAACACGTGTTTAAGTCCAAGATGAAGTCAATGAAAGAAGAAAAGTGGAAAAACAAAGCATTGCATGGCCAGTATCCAAAGATCCTAGAGAAGCCTCATGTAGACTCAATCACCACCAACAAATGGTTGTCAAGTAATTTGAAAGGAGAAACAGAGGGACTACTTGTAGCAGCTCAAGACCAGGCAATAAACGCCAGAAACTACCAGAAAGTAATATGTGGCCAGCAAGTGGAGAGCAAATGCAGAATGTGTTCGCAACATGAAGAGACAGTGCTTCATATTGTATCTGGATGTGAGGTATTAGCCAAAACAGAGTACATCTAAAGGCACAATAATGCTGCAGCATATCTCCATTGGAGCATCTGTAAAGATCATGAAATAGAAATTACAGACAAATGGTACGAACACGAGCCAGAGACCGTGATGCACAATATATAAAGATAACAACATCACCATCATGTGAGACATACCAGTCAATACTGATAGAACTATATAACAGCGAACAGACCAGACATCATCGTTAAAGCTTCAGTGAATTCCACCTGCCAGCTGATTGATATGACTGTTCCATCAGATAGAAACATGGCACTGAAGAAAACTGAAAAAAAATGCAAGTACAAAGACCTAGAACTAGAAATACAAAGAATGTGGCATATGAGAAATGTAGTGGTCCCTGTGGTTGTTGGTGCGCTTGGTACAGTGAAGAAGGATATGGTAGAAAACATCAAGAAAGTATCAGAGAGAGCTACTATGACATAGATTCAAAAGATCTGCATGCAGGGATCTGCGCGAATCCTCAGAAAGGTGCTCAGTGTATGAACAGAATGATTGGCTTGAGTGACTGACGCTCTAGGTGCATGGTTTGCGCCTCGCTGATGCACAAAAAGAACACCAGCAAAGACTGTGATAAAAGAGATAATAATAATGATAATAACAATGATTACAATGATAATAAAACAAAAACGCGCTGCTTTATAATTCTACTCGACGTGCTTTTTAATCAATTATTTCTCTTTAGTGTTTCAATATAGGATGAAATATTCGATCTCGTGTTTACGTTTGATATGCCATATTGGAATATTCAAGTTCTTACCTCCCACGAACGACATTTCACAGTATCCTTGGAAGCTGACATTTAATCCTTGAGGCCTGATCCAGTAGGTACCATTTGTAGTAAAATCTCCACTGTCCTTGATGTCCTTACAGGATTGGCCTGGAAAAATGGCTGAAGAACCTTTCTTTCCTTGAAAGACAAACGACCGACCATGTTAAGGGCTGATTAATTGACACTGATTGGTTGATTGTAGTTATAATTGTAATTTAACCTAAGTTAATTCGCGTCAATATTGTCTTTTGTGGCTCTTGATTAAGTTTGGGTAAGCTCTGGACTTAGTTTAGGTGCAACTAAAGGCTTGAGTTAAGGTTACATTTACAAAATATCAGGGGCACCCAACGGGAAATTTTGAGAAAAAGATCTAAAAACAACAACAAAGCGTGAATAAAGTTTTCTGAGACTATTTTAAGCATTTTGGGAGATTGCTGGAAAAAAATTATCTGTTCCTCACTCCCAGCAAGACTGATAGAAGAGTTCCCAGCCAGCAACCTTACAACCTGCAACCTGACTTACTGGGAAGTTTCATAGGGCACAATTCAGATCTTGAGTGGTAAGTAACCCATACAAGTAACCCGTAGCAGCTATTCTAGACTTCAAATCCCCTCTGACACCCTGAATTATCTTTTTCCCAGCAACACTTTCCTTCCAAGGACTATTATTTCTTTCACATCTCCCAGCCAGCAAAAATGTGCCTGAAGAACAGATATTTTGAGGAACAGATCCATTGGGTGCCCCTGAAATATCATAGATTAAAAGTGTGCTTGACAATGTAAATACGCACAAATAAAGCATGTGTATAAAATTCATGTACTGGCGAGCATAAAAAATGAGTGCATTTACAGGCATAGCCTCTCACGAAGGCGTTTTTAGGGGAGCTCGTATTTCGTCCCTCTCCACAAACGCCTGCTCAACCGAGAACAACATTACTTTCCCAAGCTTAGCCAATCACATTGTACTTTCCAAATTCTGGAAAGTTGGCCTTGAAGGCAGGGTAACCCAATAATTACTGGATCTGCAAGAAACACAAGGAAAGCTTTATGACTTCTAATAACTGTTAGACTCGGAGCTGCAAAAGTAAGATGTAGTCAGATTTTAGAATACTCCGTGCATTGCATAACCTTAGCGAAGGAAAGAAAAGAAGGAAAAAGGTAACCAGGATCACGTTTTTACACTACCACGAGGTTTCGAGTCTTCTTTAACCGGTCAACACTTTCTTTCACAACTGTTGATTGGTCACGTACCACGTGAATAAAACAATGGGAAAGGAATGTTGTTCTCGGTTGAGCAGGCGTTTGTGGGGAGGGACGAAATACGAGCTCCCCTAAAAGGGCCTGCGTGGGGGGCTGTTGCAGGCATTAAAAAATGTAGGGTTTTACGAGTGGTTTTTGACTGTACTATGATTCCAATTGTTATCCTTATGAGATGAGCGGAGTGATAATTAGCCACTCCAGAAAATACCATAACATACCATAATGCTCTTTGTTTGTCGCCCAAAATTTTTGCATAAGTATTGTCTTCAGTTTCTCTTGGAAGTTAAAATGGCCCCAAGAGAAACTGAAAAAAGTGCTTATGCAAAATTTTGGGGTGACAAACAAAGAGCGTTATGGTATGTTATGGTATTTTCTGGAGTGGTTAATTATACTTCATTACACCAAAAGCTACCCTGTGTACTGTAAACATAGCTTTATATATCTGGTCGATTTTTTAAAAACTAACCTAATGAAATTAGCAGTCATTTGAGTGACAAGGTGTGAAAAGGCAGGTTTCTTAAGCCCGAGAAGCTCCAAAATCATAGTAACGAAGGAAGAAAAAGAAAGAGTGAGGAGAAGAAAAGAAGGACAACAGAGAAAAGCAATGGTTGCACTCTTAGTTTTTATAATAGCTACTTTAAAAATAGTTTTTGGCCTGACCTGGAGTTTTAAACACTGGTTTAGCAAAAAAATAAACTCATTCTACTAACTGGCAATTTAAAACTTTTTACAATAAAAAGTCATTCAAAGTCCGATTAAAATCTTTTATCTGACGACGGGATGTAAGTCAGTGGTCCCTAAAAACATTTCAACGACAAATGATGCAAATTTTAGAACATTAATTTATTCAGTAATCTGATTCCGTGAAGTTTCAGACAAAAATTAACCAAAGTTTCCACGCTTTGAAGATCGAGCAATCTGTGTGGTGGTAAAGCCCCGCCCTAAAATGCATTTGGCTTGATAATTTACCACGGCATGATGTTCCATTTCCAGTGTATCCAGAGCTGCATGTGCAGTTATGAGATCCGTCAGTGTTATTACAGAAAGCATTGACATCACAGTTATGGACGTTAGTGGTGCACTCGTTTATATCTGAAACGAGAGAATTAGTAAGAAAGTACTAACTAAGATAAAACAAAACAAACATCACTAATAACGTAATAAAAAATTCCTAGAAACTTTTAAAGTTAAAAATTTTCCTTTGTAGTTCAGTTTTGAACTCACTTAAATAACATCGTTCTGTTTTCGCTATTTTGCGAAGAATTTTAGGATAAGTGAGGTTGTTTTTTGCCGTACTCATTTGATAACTCGACTGGGCTACAGTTCAAATCACTGTTAATGTTAGAAGCACCATTGATGGGCGGCTTCCGCATCGTGCAGATTATATAGTGTTAAATGCACTGGGTATAGCTTATGATTTACCGGTGCATGATGTTCCATTTCCAGTGTATCCGGGGCTGCATGTGCAGTTATACGATCCATCAGTGTTATTACAGAAAGCATTGACATCACAGTTATGGGCGATGGCTGTACACTCGTTAATATCTGAAAAGAGAAAAGTATAAGAAAGTAGATAACACAAAACAAACCCCCAAAATGTATTGCAAATATCGCAGCAGAAACTTAATTTAGTTCCCCAATCATAATGGGGATATGGTCTTTAAAATGCAATTAGCTTAAAGGAGCTGTGTCACAAAATTCAGCAAAATTAGGAAATTACAAAATGCCCGTTAAATTAAGAGAAACATAAAAATAACCGCTTAAAACTTTAAAGGAAGGTTAAAATAACATAACAGAAACAACAGATGCCACGGATGGGCAAAACTGAAGAAGATTGAAACGGATTGAAATTAGGATTTTTGCAAACTGTTCAGCCTAACATGTACAGTTTTCCAAAGTTGATCTCTACTGCTTGCAACTTCAAAAATAATGCTCAGGAGACATATTTGTTTGTATCGGATCTCTGATTTGTCATTTACATGTAACATGTAATTTCTTTGCTTACTTTAAGTTCCATAGCGATTGAGGGCGAGTAATTCGCAAAATTTTACAAAATGAATAGGACTGCCGTGACACAGCCCCGTTAATTGTTAATTTACCACGGCATGATGTTCCATTTCCAGTGTATCCAGAGCTGCATGTGCAGTTATGAGATCCCTCAGTGTTATTACAGAAGGCATTGACATCACAGTTATGGACGTTGGTTGTACACTCATTAATATCTGAAAACAGAGAGGTATTAACTACGATAGTATTTAGATAAAACAAAACAAACTCCCAAAATATTGCTAATATTGCAGGAGAAACTTAATTTAGTTCCCCAATCGTAATAGGGATATGGACTTTAAAATGCAATTAGCTTGTTAATTTACCACGGCATGATGTTCCATTTCCAGTGTATCCAGAGCTGCATGAGCAGTTATACGATCCCTCAGTGTTATTACAGAAGGCATTGACATCACAGTTATGGACGTTGGTTGTACACTCATTAATATCTGTAAAAAGAAAAGTACAAGAAAGTATTTAGCTAAAACAAAACAAACCCCCAAAATATTGCTAATATCGCAGGAGAAACTTAATTTAGTTCCCCAATCAGAATAGGGATATAGTCACTTTAAAATGCAATTAGCTTGATAATTTACCACGGCATGATGTTCCATTTCCAGCGTATCCGGGGCTGCATGTACAGTTATGAGATCCATCAGTGTTATTACAGAAAGCATTGACATCGCAGTTATGCGCTATGGTTGTACACTCGTTTATATCTGAAAGGAGGGGATTATTAAAAAGTATTAAGATAAAACATTTAAACAGCTCCTAACAAATGTTGCTTATAGCGCGATAGAAACCTAATTTAGCCTGTAGTCTGAACAGGGATGCCTGATATAGCTATTTAAAAATTCATTTGGCTTGATGATTACCGTTGCATGATGTTCCATTTCCAGTGTATCCAGAGATACAAGTGCAGTTGTAAGATCCATCAGTGTTATTACAGAAAGAATTGACATCACAGTTATGGACGTTAGTGGTGCACTCGTTTATATCTGAAAGGAGAGAATTAGTAAGAAAGTATAACTAAGATAAAACAAAACAAACATTGCTAATAACGTAATAAAAAAGAACTAGAAACTTTTAAAGTTAAAAATCTTCCTTTGTAGTTCAGTTTGGACTTACTTAAATAAAATCTTTCTGTTTTGGCCATTTTGCGAAGAATTTTAGGATAAGTGAGGTTCTTTTTTGCCGTATTGACAACTCGACGGGGCTACAGTTTCAAATCACTGCTAATGTTAGAAGCACCCTATTAATGGGCGGCTTCCGTATCGAGCAGATCATATAGTGTTAAATGCGCTGGGTATAACTTATAATTTACCAGTGCATGATGTTCCATTTCCAGAGTATCCAGAGCTGCATGTGCAGTTATACGATCCATCAGTGTTATTACAGAAAGCATTGACATCACAGTTATTATGGGCGATGGTTGTACACTCGTTAATATCTGAAAAGAGAAAGGTATAAGAAAGTATTTAGATAAAACAAAACAAACCCCCAAAATATTGCTAATATCGCAGCAGAAACTTAATTTAGTTCCCCAATCAGAATAGGGATATAGTCACTTTAAAATGCAATTAGCTTAATAATTTACCACGGCATGATGTTCCATTTCCAGTGTATCCGGGGCTGCATGTGCAGTTATAAGAACCATCAGTGTTATTACAGAAAGCATTGACATCACAGTTATGCGCGATGGTTGTACACTCGTTTATATCTGAAAAGAGAGGATTATTAAAAAGTATCAAGATAAAACATTTATCCAAACAAATATTGCTAATACCACAGTAGAAACCTAATTTAGCCTACAGTCTGATCAGGGATGCCTGATATGGTCATTTAAAATGCATTTGGCTTGATGTTTTACCGGTGCATGATGTTCCATTTCCAGTGAATCCAGAGATACAAGTGCAGTTGTAAGATCCATCAGTGTCGTTACAGAAAGCATTGACATCGCAGTTATGGACGTTGGTCATACACTCATTAATATCTGAAAAGATGGAGAAGACAAGGGCCGGGTTTATTTTTCGACAAACAGAAAGGAGGCAGCACTGAGCATGCTGTACTTGAAATTTAGTGTTTCTCTTTTCTTGGTCATCAGGATTATGAAACATAAAAGAGTTTCAACTTTTGTAGATGCTTTCAAGCAACTTTTTTAGCGCGAGCAGAGAATTCAAGGGGTTTACTGGATATCAGAATCAAAGCTAATAAAGGCAACAGGAATATAAGGGACGACCACTTCCAAATCGCTCCATCCCGTCCCGCGGTACTAGCTTGTGCCAGTGATGAAGTCAGTACGAAAGGACAATTACCAAGGCCATATGATGCATTTTTCCATGGCCGATATTAAGCTTAAATGAAAGCGATTCTGTCTTGCGAGGGCCAACTTGTTTTCAACAAGATACTCATAGTCATAATTAAAAAAATGTTGCAGCCGACTGTTGTTTTAGTTTCTAAAGGTATCTTGACAAGAAATGCGTAGTTTTGTAAGTCTGATCAGAATTTTTTTACTTGACCTTAACCTTCAAAAAACTGCAAAAGTTATTTTAAATAGTGAAAAACGAAATCAAAATATTAAAGTTTAGATTCTCCACAAGTCAAACTCGCTGAGTTATTCTGAAAGTGTTGAATTTATGCATTTCATTGTCAGTAACTCTTTTTGATTACGACGATTTCAGAAGGATCCCTCAGTGTTATTGCAGAAAGCATTAGCATCGCAGTTATGGACGCTGGTTGTGCACTCGTTTATATCTAAAAGGTGGAATTATTTAAAAAAATGTATCAAGATAAAACATGTAAACAAATCCCAAAAAAATATAGCTAGTATTGCTAATATCGCCTGAGAACCTTAATAAAGTCTGCGGTCTGCATAAACAGGGACGACTGATATCATTTTAGTCCAGTTTCAGCCGTTGAATGTCCGTCGTTGGACGTAGGCTTCCCCATTGACCCCCCACTAGACCACCTAGCGCGCAACACTATGCCAGCGTTGTACAAAACTATCTTAATCGTCCCTCCATCTCGTCCATGGTCTTCTTCGGTTCCTTGTGTATCCTCGGGGCGTCCAGAACATGGTGCGGGTTGTCCAACGGTTGTCTGTTCTTCTCGCCTCATGACCAGCCCAATTCCATTTGAGTTTGCTTATCGTTTCAGTGACATCTCGTACATTGGTTTTTTTCTCGGATCCATTGAGCTGTTTAACGATCTCGCCATGTGATGTTTAGCTTGATTCTTTCATGGACTCTCCACATAGTTCAAGGTTTTAAGGTTTGTTGTTTCGAAAGATTCCAGGTCTCAGATCGGGTGGGTGACTGTTGGTAAGATGCACTGATCGTAAACCTGGCGTTTGAGAATTAACGATCGGAATGTCTTTGCTCCCCAGGTCAGCTGTCATGAAAAAGTGGCCTCTCTTTTTCAATTGTTATCCGTTTGGGCTGAGACTTTGCACGATGAGAAAACGTCAGCGGGGTCTAGGTGTGGTTACTTTGGGCCTTTTCTTGGCATTTCAACGTAAGGCACTACCAGCGCTTGTTGTTGAGGATGGCGCCCTAATCCTCATCATTTCTTCAGGAAAATTGCTTTCATGGAAATCTTGATTAATCACAAAACTCCTTTGTTTAAAAGATATTTTGACGCTTTCATTAACTTGAGTGTGATATGAACACGATTTCAACCAAATTTCGCCATATTTTGATAAGTAGATTTAAAGATATTGTCGCCCCTCCCCCCCCCCCCCCCTACCTGAAGGTCTGGATGCGCCACTGCCTTGATAATCTACCGGCGTATGATGTTCCATTCCCAATGTATCCAGGGCTACATGTGTAGTTATGACATCCATAAGCTTTATTACAGAAAGCATTTGCATCACAGTGATAGACGTTAGTGCTACACTCGTTAGTATCTGAATAGCCTGTTCCAAGCGTTCAGATGGTGGAGAGCCGTGCGAAATAAAGCTCCTCCTCCCCCGCTTTTATTTTTTCACGCTCCTTTTTACTTCGCACCGCTTCCCACTATCTGAACGCCTGGAACAGGCTAAAATCTGAAGGGAGAGAATGTCTGAAATAAATCAAAAGCAAATCCAAACAAATAATACTAAATCGCAGCATAAACCTATTTTAGCCAGCAGTCTGAGCAAGGATGCCTGATATGGAAATTCTAAACACAGTGGGGCTAAACAGTCGTTCAAAATTATTATTTAGGCTGCATTTACGTATCTTTTACATTTCTTTTCATTTCTTGACCCAACTTGCCAGATATACTTCGATTGTAGACCAGGAAATTTTACTGAAGTTTTCGTTTGACGCAAAACGTCAAATTATGACCTCACAACGGGCTTACGTCCCCAAATAGGTTGAATGAGTTTTTTAATCTCAATATCAAACTTACATCATCTGAAAGAGAATTAGAAAGGAGAGTAAAGCGCTGGAAACAAGTTTCTCGCTACGAGACGTAAAACTCGAGTTATGGGAATTTGAAAATATTTTAGTGCAACCTGCGGAACCATACTTTTTCTTAAAAAAAATCCTTTTGATTGATGCTTTACCTTTTTGAAAAATAAGCTGATGTTTCGGTAACCTTTTATGGTTGCCCAAAATCGTATCATTTCAGATAAAGGAGGATATTACAATATTCCAAGCGTGCCTTGCGCCTTATTGGGAGGAAAGAATGTTTCTTGATTAACTTGTCCTGTTTTCAGTAAGTTTTGACCGTGCGACTTTTCTTTTGTCATGTGTCGCTGCTTATCTGTTGTATGCGTGATCCGGTGTTTTTGAATTATTCATTTTGGTAATCAAAGGATGAGTCGATTGAGAACTGAGACAGAAATCCACTCCATTATAGTAATTATACTTTAAACATTCTAAATAACCCAATCTTGACAACAATGCGTGCCATGTGGCGGGAAGATGGCAATATCCTCCTTTATTTATTTACTTTTTTAAAAAAACTGATCACGTGACCTTTTATGGCGTCACAAAACTATTTTCTTGGTTTTTGCGCAGTTAGGAATTTACTTTTTCAACACGAATTTGATCTGTCATGTTTACCTTAAATAGCAATGGTGTGACAAGACAACAAAACGCTTGAATTTACGAATTTATCCAAATTCAAAATGAAATATCTCAGCTCATATTTGAGATATTGGACAAAATTTATCAGCTTTCAACTTCCTTTTAAGAGTTCTTTCAAAATTGTTATAAAAAAAATTGGGAGATTCCAAAGTTTAAGATTCACCGAATGAAAGACGTCAGAAAGTGTGACGCCATAATTTGACATTTTGATGTTAAAATATATGCCAATTTGATTGGCTCTTAGATCTTATGTTTTCAGTGTGTGGTGGCATAGCCCCGCCCTAAAATACATTTGGCTTGATAATTTACCACGGCATGATGTTCCATTTCCAGTGTATCCAGAGCTGCATGTGCAGTTATGAGATCCATCAGTGTTATTACAGAAAGCATTGGCATCACAGTTATGGACGTTACTGGTGCACTCGTTTATATCTGAAAGGAGAGAATTAGTAAGAAAGTATAACTAAGATAAAACAAACCAAACCAAACCAAACACAAGCTAGTAAGAAAGAGTAAGAACGTCGTAGGATAGAACAAAACAAACCCGGCCAAACCAAACACAAATACAATCGCTAATAACGCAACAGGAAAATCCTAGAAACTTTTAAAGTTACATTGAAAATCTTCCTTTATAGTTCAGTTTCGGACTAACTTAAGTAACGTCTTTTTGTTTTCGCCATTTTTCGAAGAAAGTTTATGATAAGTGAGTTATATTTTGCTGTATCGATAACTCAAAGGGGCTACAGTTCAAATTATAGCTTAAGTTAGAAGCACCCTATTGATGGGCGGCTTCCGTATCGCGCAGATCATAGTGTTAAATGCACTGGGTATAGCTTATGATTTACCAGTGCATGATGTTCCATTTCCAGTGTATCCAGGGCTACATGTGCAGTTATGAGATCCATCAGTGTTATTACAGAAAGCATTGACATCACAGTTATGGGCGATGGTTGTACACTCGTTAATATCTGAAAAGAGACAAGTATTAAGAAAGTAGATAACACAAAACAAACCCCCAAAATGTATTGCAAATATCGCAGCAGAAACTTAATTGTATAGTTCCCCAGTCAGACTAGGGATATAGTCACTATAAAATGAAATTAGCTTGATAATTTACCACGGCATGATGTTCCATTTCCTGTGTATCCGGGGCTGCATGTGCAATTATGAGATCCCTCAGTGTTATTGCAGAAAGCATTGACGTGACAGTTATGGGCGATGGCTGTACACTCGTTTATATCTGAAAAGATAGGATTATTAAAAAGTATCAAGATAAAATATTTAAACAGATCCAAACAAACATTGCTATTGCCGCAGTAGAAACTTGATTTATCCTGCAGTCTGAACAAGGATGCCTGATACGGTCATTTAAAAATGCATTTGGCTTGATGTTTTACCGGTGCATGATGTTCCATTTCCTGTGTATCCAGAGATACAAGTGCAGTTGTAAGATCCCTCAGTGTTATTACAGAAAGCATTGACATCGCAGTTATGGACGTTGTTCATACACTCATTAATATCTGAAAAGATGGAGAAGAAAAGGGTTTAATTTTTGACAAAGGGAAAGGAGGCAGAACTTAACAACATACTGAGCATTCTGTATTTGAATTTTAATGTTTCTCTTTGCTTGGTCATCAGGATTATGTAACATAAAAGAGTTCCAACTTTTTAAGCTGCTTTTAAGCAATTGTTTTTTATCGCAAGCAGAGAATTCAAGGGGTTTACTGGATATCAGGATCAAAACTAGTAAAGGCAACAGGAATAAAGGACGGGTACTGGCTTGTGATAAACTCTGCAAGACGTTTAGTTTAAGGTTTAACTTAAAACTTTTATTTCAGTACGAAAGCACAATTACCAAGACACCCTTCTCCATTTCCAAAGTACCCAGGACTGCAAGTGCAGTTATAAGATCCAATGGTATTGCTACAAAACGCATTCACATTACGTGAATGGATGCTGATTTCACACTCGTCTATATCTCAGAAAAAGACAAAATGTTTCCGAATAGCATTGTGCATCGCTAGCGATCGTGGTTTAATTGCAAGCACAGTTACGTTCAAATTTTAAACTGATTTCAAGTCTTAGGGTACCATTATAGTCGATAATAAAATATGCACATAGAAAAAGAAACTAAGAAAGTAGAAAAGCTCCCTTGGATGTTTAGGGAAATGGCCGCTTATTTTCACTTTGGCTTTTCTTCTCTTTTTGGCCGTAAGCATGCTACTGCTAATATCTCTTGTGTCACCTGGATTGCCAGAAGGGCCTTGAGGCCCCATTTATATGGGAAAACCTGCCCTGGGTCATTCTCTGATCCGAGAAAAAAACACTTGAACCCTTTGCCCAGGCCAATCCACCCAGTATTTTTGTATTACACCTCCCTTTTTTGAATCTCTTAGACTATAAACAAACTTATCTTTATTGTAAAACCATTATAACACATATATTACACATGGACTAAACTTTATTATGATATCATTTTTTGGGCGATCGGAATAAATATAACGTTACAATGACGTCACAAAAGTTTAAGCTCTAAATCGAATTTCAGCCCTCATCGTCATTTTCTTTAGAAATGCTTGACGCTACCTATACTTTGGGTGTTTCTCCACTGTCGTGCAAAAATCTATAAGAGGAATTTTGAGAGATCTTGACGCTTCTTCAAAAAGGGTGTATATTATTCATGAACTGAAGGCTGGACTTACTTCAGACAAATTTTCTACGTTTTGGACGTTAATTTTATAAAAGTATTTATCAGTCATTCGTTTTGAAAATGACCTTTATATACTGTACAACCGGCGCGTTACCAAGGTTTATAATTTTGTCGAAATTGACAGTCTTACTCTATTTTGACCCCCAAATTTTGCATATGTTCTAAGGAGTACGCAGTCCTTCCATGAATATTCTGAAACAATTGTTTAATGTGCAATTTTTTGGGGGGCGGGGGAGAGGGTGAAAGACAGTGTCACGTGTGGAAAGTGCCTGGATCGTATAGCGAGACAGAAACCGGAGATTAGGCCATTTCCGAGTTCTCTCGGGCCTCTGTATCAAAACGAGGTTAAGTGCTCGTCCTTTCTTATGGAAATGATTTTTCATCCTCGTGGAAATAAAACTCATTTTCACAAGAAAGGTTTTGCACTTAGCCTGCGAACCGCAGACGCATTTCCGGTCGTCGCTTCTCTCCCTCCGAAAAATAGCGTCTGCGAACCCGAGCGACAAAACGATTTCCGTGACGTAACACCTCTTGTTTTGATGTAGGCCAGTCAGATCAAAGGATAGAATACAGCTCGAGTGACTCCTCGCGACCTCGCGCGCTGAAGCGTCTTGGATTTTGGAGAGAATTACCAAATACGCTTTGGAACGTGAATTTCACGACCATAACAAGGTTTCCTGCGACGTTGGATGCTGACTTCTTTATGAAGCAACTGCTTCTTAATAAGCTATGTATGTGATGTGGGCCTTTGGTTTCGCTTTATAAAATACGGTAGTACGTGACATAAACAAAACCTGGACAAAATAATCGCTACAGCGAAAGGAAAGCAACATAGCTTAATGACATCGCGCTCAGACTTATTTATTTCAATTTAACCGGCGCTGACAAAAGGTGGTGAATCAATTATACAGGCACATCCTTGACTGATTCAGAAATCTCTAACAATCGCTCGTTAATAATTCTAGTATCGCCACAACACAATGATCTGAAATATTATAAACCTGGGCCAGACCCAGCGTGAAATAAATAGTTACAGCAGTAAATAGATCATAGTCAAAATGACATTTCAGCTACGACGCTTCTACTCATCTCACAAAAAACTATGGAAATGAGAACCTTGAAAAGAACATGTATTTAAAGAAATATACCGGGACAAATATAAAATGCTTTCGATCTGATCAAAGTTCTATCTGAAACAAGAAGCAACCACGCATGGGAAATCAATTACCACATGTCCTACCTTTCAAAGATAAAGGATATCTACTAAAAAATATCTAAAACGGCACACGACAAACTATCGAAGAGTTCTCCAAGGCATACTTTCCTGCCAGGAACCAGAAAGGAACAGAAGCAACAAACGGCATGATGCGTCTACCGTCATTAGGACAGTTATCGTTTCGAATATGATCAAAACAACTACGTCTGATAAATCATTGACTCCGTAGGCAAATAGATGAAAAATGTCCTCTAATCTTTTCTTCGATATGAATCCTCTTGATACTTATTTCGTCAATCAGTCCCACAATCCTGGCAAATTAACTTTCGTAAACGCGTCGTTCTGAGAAAAAAGGACGGCTACTACACAAGCCACGTCGTCCTTTCACTTTCGACTTGAAAACATATCCATCGCGCACGATCCTGCGAGAAGTCTCGCGAGTTAGTTCCTTGATTTTAAGAGCTAAACCGTGATTGGCTAAAAAGGTTTTACGTCACGGAAATCGTTTTGTCGCTCGGGTTCGCAGACGCTATTTTTCGGAGGGAGAGAAGCGACGACCGGAAATGCGTCTGCGGTTCGCAGGCTATTTTGCACTAGGCCTCATGGGTTTTTTGTACCCGGAAGTGGTCTGTTGGCTGCATCAGTCTATACATCTGTAACAGTCTGCAATGACGTCATCAAATAGAAAAATAAATAACTTGGTCCTTTGTTTCTGCGGCGATCAAAAAGTCCTTTAGGCGATGAACTTTGACGGTAAAACTTTTCTAAAGAGAGAATTGAAGCGATTCGGACTTACGAATAAAAGAGCGAAATAAGAGCGAAAGTCGAAAGTTGTCAGTTAAATTGTCCCTCTCCACTTCACAGGTGAGTTTGCTTCTCTGGGCATAAGTACTCCATCTGGTGGACGAAATACTGCTAAATATGCTTTCCAATGCATAGTTAAGAACAAAAAAGGACAAAAAAATAAAGATCACTTGCAAAAGAAAACATTAGAACAAAGGAAGAAAGAAGCTTGAAGGGGTCTTCAAGATACACGAGGCACCCATCCAGTCTCCAACCTTGCCCGTCACTGCTTGACTCGAGTGGGAGGCATGTTAAGCCGGGTTTCGCACGGAGGGTTTGCGAAAAATGTATTACTAGTGCCGCTCCTGCAGTAGTTATGGAATATAACGGTGTTTTTAGTTAAGATCAATAACTTAGATTTTGAAATTGCAAACAGTGTTATCATTATAGTTCATATCGTATATGTTATTTATTTATTAATTTTTTTGTTTTGCTTTCGTTTTTTACTTACGAAAGCACTGTTGTAATACATGTTGCCTGTTTCTTTTGTAATAAAATTTGCTAAATTATATTTAAACAATGATGATAAAAATTAAATTATATTGCTCTTTATTTCTGAGCATAATACTGAGTTGCACTTGTTGAGCATTGAGAATCAGCATTGATAGTAAAAAACATTGAGCATATAATGTGGACAGGTTTAACGATGATGCAATCGTACATAAATCACAAAGTGCAATCTTAATGAAGGTCGTCAAAAAAGTCCTGTGTTAATGTTTTTTGTATTAACGTTTTTAGGCTTTACGGTGTAAACTGCAGCTCGGTTGTTTTCATTTGCGATGATTGCCGGCTTAATAACCATTCTAAGCCAAAAATTGCAAATTATTCAATCCAGTCTAGCAGCCACCGTAATTCGTATCGAGACTTTGTAATTTGGTAGAAGCAGGCAAAGGAAGCTGATTGAAAGATCAAGCAGAAAAACTAAATCACTGCAAATCGTAGAATAAATGGCTATAGATCGGAAGCGGCCGCACCCAAACCTCCAGAGGCTTAGTTTATTTGGAGCTGAGCTGCCCTAAAACGGCTGTTTATATCTGTTCTGATGTCTTAGAGAAACGTGGGCCGCATCGAAAGCTTGAGTTGGCTTTTCGTTTTACGGTGATGAGTTCCAAGACATAGAGTAGCCATACTTTATTACGTAAGAAGATTCATATCTGGGGGGTGTTTTGAGTCAACACCAGAATTTTCAGGAGACCTCTTTTATAACAATAATCTCAGTATCTTGGTAATAAATGTGAAAAACAAAAACTCCAAAAATCGTAGTTATTGCAGTAGAAGAACTCCAAATATCTGATACGAATGAAATTGTTATCCGGAAATTTCTAGTTTTTCTCGCGCTTAGAAATTAGCGATAATATTTGCCCCTTCTAATAGTTATATTACAGGAAAAAAAAAGTCGATGTGTGACCCCTTGATTAGGAAAGGAATTGAAAACAAAACTTGAAATTTCTCAGGGAACAAATTTGTTATTTACACTTATCCTAGCTGGGATACCTACTGCAAGACTCTTGAAAAAGAGTGGACTATACTAGGACATGATATAGTGTGAGTTTAAAAAGCTTTTGATCGCTAGTTGAGGGTCTTACGAGTAAAGGGCCGGACTTGAAGAAGTTGTAACGTGTGCTTACCCTTCACTACGGCGTCAAGTTTTGACACTTTAGCATCATCATCATTATCATTGTCAATTCGAGATATTATCAATGATAACATTATAGCAGCAACAACCAAAATGACAACAGCAACAAAGGAGATGAAGACACTTAAAATGATCAGAATTCGCCGGTCATTTCCACTACTTGGACTCTCTAAAGTGGCGTCACTCATTTTCTCCATCGTTCACTTTTGTCAACTTGTTTCCACTGCCACTACAAATAATATCAAATAATATGTTCAGGGATGTCAAATTTATACAATGTATTTAAAAAATTCCTTTCTGTTGTTCTTGTTGGTCCCAGGCATGCTCAAAGCATTGTTACAAATTAAAGTTAACCATGCATATCGTGTGATCGATCCCACTTAAAATAACCTCTTGCTTGGTTTGCATTTCAGATGGTCATTCTTCACAGCTGATTGCAAGAAGCATTTTAGGTAAGCCCTCAGCTTCTACGTTCGTTATAAGGATGTAAGATCTTAAGCATACAGATGCCTGATGATAGCCCATGCGTAATAGAGTAAGGCTGACCATGCTGCGATCACTGAGACTTGTCTGACTGAGGACGACGGTTGTGCGAGCTGAATTGTGCCCGGTTGGATACAAAATTTCTGATCACCCACGCACTAGTCTTTGTTGTTGCGAAGTGGGCTTGGTATACCGTGAATTGCTATCTGTCAGAACGATCGATGCTTGCGAGAAAGAATCCTTTGAATCCTCTGTGAATGTACCAGCTCATCACTTTCGCTGCTTCGTTTTCGTTATGGAGCATAATGGTGTTTTTAGTTAAGATCAATAACTCAGTTTTTGAAATTGTAAACAGTGTTATCATTATAGTGCATATCATATATTTTATTTATTTATTTATTTTTTTGTTATACTTTCGTTTTTTCCTTACGAAAGCACTGTTGTAATACATGTTACTGTCATGTTGCCTGTTTCTTTTGTAATGAAATTTGCGAAATTATATTTCAACAATGATGATAAAAATTAAATTATATTGCTATTTATCTCTGAGCATAATAATGAGTGGCATTTGTTGAGCATTGAGAATCAGCATTGATAGTATGAAACATTGAGCATGATGTGGACAGCTTTAACGATTATGCAATCTTACATAAATCATAAAGTGCAATCTTAATGAAGGTCGTCAAAAAAAGTCCTGTGTTATTGTTTTATGTATTAACGTTTTTAGGTTTTACTGTGCACAGCGTTCAATAAACAGCTTTCCCATTATTTTGATCTTACTGACCAACAGAAGCTAACAGAAACATCGTATTACTTTACGAAGTCACAATTTGTGAAGCAATGGGGTGTACACGGTCAGGGACCTTCCAACATAAACTGCAGCTCGGTTGTTTTTATCTGTGATGATTGCCGGCTTAATAACAATTCTAAGCCAAAAATTGCAAATTATTCAATCCAGTTTAGCAGCCGCCGTAATTTGTATCGAGACTTTGTAATTTGGTAGAAGCAGGCAAAGGAAGATGATTGAAAGATCAAGCAGAAAAACTAAATCAGTGCAAATCGTAAAATAAATGGCTATAGATCGGAAGCGGCTGCACCCAAACGTAAAGAGGTTTAGTTTATTTGCAGCCGTGCTGCCCTAAAACGGCTGTTTATATCTGTTCGGATGTCTTAGCTAAACGTTGGCCGTATCGAAAGCTTGAGTTGGCTTTTCGTTTTACGGTGATGAGTTCCAGGACATAGAGTAGCCATACTTTATTACGTAAGAAGATTCATATCTGGGGGATGTTTTGAGTCAACACCAGAATTTTCAGGAGACCTCTTTTATAACAGTAATCTCAATATCTTGGTAATAAATATGAAAAACACAAACTTCAAAAATCGTAGCTATTTCAGTAGAAGAACTCCAAATATCTGATACGAATGAAATTGTTATCCGGAAATTTCTAGTTTTTTCTCGCGCTTAGAAATTAGGGATAATTTTTGCCCCTTCTAATAGTTATCGTACAGGAAAAAAAGTCGATGTTTGCCCCCTTGATTAGGAAAGAAAATGAAACAAAATTTAAAATTTATCGGGGAACAAATTTCTCTTTTATACCTACCCTAGCTGGGCCACCTACTGCAAGACAAGCGCACAGACTCGTGAAAAAGAGTGGACAATACTGGGACATGATAGTGTGAGTTTAGAAAGCTTTTGATCGCTAGTTGAGGGTTTTACGAGTAGGGAGCCGGACTTTTAAAAAGTTGTAGCGTGTGTTTACTAGGCACTACGGCGTCAAGCTTTGATACTTTAGCATCATCATCATTATCATCGTCAATTCGAGATATTATCAATGATAACATTATGGCAACAACAACCAAAATGACAACAGCAACAAGGCAGATGAAGACACTTGAAATGATCAGCATTCGCTGGTCATTACCACGACTTGGACTCTTTAAAGTGGCGTCACTCACTTTGTCCATCGTTCACTTTTGTCAACTAGTTTCCACTGCTACTACAAATAATATCAGACTTGTTCAGGGATATCAAGTTTATACAATCTATTAATAAAAAAATTCCTTTCTGTTCGTGTTAGCCCCAGGCATTCTCAAAGCGGCTATTGTTGCAAAGTTAAGGAAGCATATGCATATCGTGTGATCGATCCCACTTAAAATAATCTCTTCATTGCTTGGTTTGCATTTCAGATAGTCATTTTTCACAGCTGATTGCAAGAAACATTTTAATTAAGTCCTCAGCTTCTACGTTCGTTATAAGGATGTAAGATCTTGAGCA
>OZ037775.1:54270225-54407725 GCA_964035525.1 Porites cylindrica
GAAAAACTAAATCATTGCAAATCGTAGAATAAATGGCTATAGATCGGAAGCGGCCGCTTGCAGCCGAGCTGCCCTAAAACGGCTGTTTATATCTGTTCGGATGTCTTAGAGAAAAGTTGGCCGTATCGAAAGCTTGAGTTGGCTTTTCGTTTTACGGTGATGAGTTCCAGGAAGTAGAGTAGCCATACTTTATTACGTAAGAAGATTCATATCTGGGGGATGTTTTGAGTCGACACCAGAATTTTCAGGAGACCTCTTTTATAACAATAATCTCAATATCTTGGTAATAAATATGAAGAACACAAACTCCAAAAATCGTAGCTACTTCAGTAGAAGAACTCCAAATATCTGATACGAATGAAATTGTTATCCGGAAATTTCTAGTTTTTCTCGCGCTTAGAAATTAGAGATAATATTTGCCCCGTCTAATAGTTATCTTACAGGAAAAAAAAGTCGATGTGTGTCCCCTTGATTAGGAAAGAAAATGAAAACAAAACTTAAAATTTCTCGGGGAACAAATTTCTCTTTTATACCTATCCTAGCTGGGATACCTACTGCAAGACAAGCGCACGCAAAAGACTCTTGAAAAAGAGTGGACTATACTGGGACATGATAGTGTGAGTTTAAAAAGCTTTTGATCGCTAGTTGAGGGTTTTACGAGTACAGGGCCGGACTTTAAAAGTTGTAACGTGTGCTTACCCTGCTCCGCGGCGTCAAGTTCTGATACTTTAGCATCATCATCATTATCATTGTCAATTTCAGATATTATCAATGATAACATTATAGCAGCAACAACCAAAATGACAACAGCAACAAAGGAGATGAAGACACTTAAAATGATCAGAATTCGCCGGTCATTTCCACGACTTATCGTTATAAGGATGTAAGATGTTGAGCATACAGATGCCTGATGATAGCCCATGCGTAATAGAGTGATGCTGACCATGCTGCGATCACTGAGACTTGGCTGACTGAGGACGACACTGTTGTGCGAGCTGAATTGTGCCCGGTTGGATACAAAATTTCTGATCACCCACGCACTAGTCTTTGTTGTTGCGAAGTGGGCTTGGTATACCGTGAATTGCTATCGATCTGTCAGAACGATTGATGCTGGCGAGAAAGAATCCTTTGAAGATCTTTGAATCCTCTGTGAATGTACCATCTCATCACCTTCGCCCAATCTTCGGCTTGTCCTTTTTTTTATTATATAGGTACTGAGATTTACTCACAGAATGACAGTGATGAAAACATCGTTCTGTGTTTAGTCTCAGCCAATGCAATCAGCGATGCGAACGGTGAACTTTCACTAGTGAAAAAACACCGTTCGCGGCGTCTGATTGGATTAACGATACTTTTTCACATTGAAAATTGATCGTACGGTCGGTCGTACGGGAAACCACCTCACTTTTGGCGCGAAAAATGGCAAGCCACCTTTTCATTTTCAAGATGTCGAAAAGGTTTGGGGACGTCGGTTCGATCGGATGATAGATTTATCGGGGCTGTAATTCAAGGAGGCTTCTTTTCCATCAACGTAAACAGAGTTCATCAGTCCTCAAAGCTTACTATAGAGGAATCCCTACTAGCTTAGCCAAAGCGGTTCCACGATGGAAAAGACTTGGACTTTTGAGGGACAGTGATGATAAGAAAGCTTCACTTCAAAAAACATTGTTTTTATAGTAATGTGTTGTCATGTAGGCTTTGAACTAGTTTTTATGATTTTCATTATTTTTCTGTTCAAGTTAGCTAATATTTTGAAAAGAAAAAAAGTTGATACAGAAAAGCTTTTACCTTTTTGCGTGTGCATGTGTAAAACTCATTTCATCGTCTTGACAAAATTTTGAAAAGATGTTCAAGAGACCTTGTCACGGTTTTCGACGCCATCTTGACGAGTTGGTAAACGCGTGAGAAATTACAGTTTTTGTATGAGAATCTAATGTCGAATAATTTCCGTAGAACGGGGGTTCTGAAAAATATGATGATTTGAGAACTAAAGCTTCACTCCTAAGGATTCTCCTGAAAAGATTTGAGGGCGTTACATGCACTAGAAGACCTAGAACCACTTTTTTAAATTTTCTATACATTTGTCTGTAAGAAAGTCCCAGGAAAATTACAGACAAATATATGGAAAATCTAAGGCAAGCCTCTGGAGAAATTTAAGCGCAGGTACGTCCCCCAAAGTTTTTAGGACAATCCTTTGCTTTGTAGCTTTAGTTTACAATCGATATTTTTTTCAGAACAGCCGCTTTACGGAAATTATTCGACATTAGATTCTCGTACAAACACTGTAATTTCTCCCACGTTTGCCTACTGGTCAAGATGGCGTCTAAAACCGTGACAAGGTCTATTCATAAACTAAGCCTTTGAGTGAATAAAACTTACCTATTTTTTTTTTCCAAGAGGGCACGGTAAGGAAGTCTGCAATCTGATTAGTTCTTTACGCGGTGCGGATTTTCCTATCTCTGCCGGGCACAGCAACGCTTACGTGAGTTTCTTGTCCTTTTGTTCACAAAGTCACAAAAAAAATACTTTCCTCCAAACAATTCTTGCGGTAGTGAATACAGCAGCTTTACGACACGCAGTATCAGTACTTCTAAACGAGTCGATCTGAAATCGAAGCCATTCGCTTACTGCTGCGCTTATTCTATGTTTAATTATATTGATTGACTGGTTGTATGTCTGAGTGATTTTGCTAAAAGGTGCCCCCTAAGCTTTGGCTTGAACACGGGCATCGCCCGCGTTCAAGCCAGTGAAGACGGAAAAAAACCAGGGGGCTTGCTGTCTTGCTAGGTGTCAGCAGAGAGCCCAGGCCCAGACCTATCCATGGGTGGGTGGCTGACTTGTTTTGTGTGAAAACCAGGGGGGTAGGGAGTGGAGATTTTGTCACTTAAATTAAATATTAGAGTTTCATGTCAAAAAGCAGGGCAAAGTCAGAGAATTTTTCCTGTGGGCTAGGCCGGCCAAATCAATGCTGTGACTCATAATCATAACATTACTAGCAGAGCTTAGGGGAAGTGATTGACTAGTCATAAGCTTCATAGATGGAGAGGTTGAGTAGTTGCTTCTTTGACTTGGCCGTCTAGTCAGTACAGGCACCTTGTATGAAATCCAGAAAGATGTGGTCGCAGCCAAATAGAGATAATATATTCTTTAACCACTGTTAAATGAACAATTACTGACATTACACAGTTAAACACTACTGGGTCACTACTGAATTTGTCCTTTTAGTGTTTTTGACTAAAGGTCGAGTGCTTCGTGCGAGTGAGTGGTCTCGAGGAGTCTGACTTCTGGAGGACTTGTAAACTTGAGTGTAAGTGACTTTTGACAAAGTCAACGAACAGAGGCCTTGTTTTACACAAGAAATCTAAACCCTATATGTATTGCTCCGCTGTACTCATTTGAGTTGAGTAACTTTGCGTGCGTTTTAGCGGATTTATCAGTTGCCACGCACATGACAAGATCTGCGCACTCAAGAAAAACTGATTTCTGGCGCGCCGGCTTGACTTCCATATTCTCATCTTTGTAATAGATTTCTTTGGGTAATTAATTACCGTGACAAGAATGTGTTGTGTGTTGAGAGATAAGTACTTGAACTATATAGTTATGACTTTGAGACTAATTTTAGGTCATGCATAAATTATGAGCCCTAGATGAGAAACGTTTCATCAGAAATGGAGCTTTTTAGACGCAAGGCAAAGAAAATGGCCTTTCTTTTAACTATATGTGTTATAAATGCGAACCACTAATTATCGTTATTTTGTTAGCTTTCTTGAGCAACATCTAAAACAACATATGTTCTTGCCTTGCTGGTAATATTATTGCAAGTAAGCACGAATTGTTTTGATTGGTTGACACTGATAACTCTTCGAGTAACATGGTGAGAGTTTTATCTCCAGATTGTTTTTGTCCTCTCCATCTTGTTTTTGCCCTGTGTTATATTTTATATTTTACCCAGGTCACCCAATTTCTCTCAGAAAATGGAAAGCTAAAATTTTCGGATTCTAAAATGTGATGGACACTGGAATCAGAAAAATTCTTACTTTCGTAAAACGTATTGCTTGACCACTTGCTACTTATGACGTCATATCTCGTAACCATAGAAACTGACAGTCACTGAACTTGACTCAAAATGCGCGCGAGGGATAAACGAACAGCTTCTGAAAACATCAGGTGCTGATGTTTTATCCTCTAGGGAAAAAAAAACTCAGAAAAACCCTGTACGTCCGAGTGTTGTCCCTTTTCCCCCCTCCGCCTTGTACGTCCGAGGGTTAAAACCCTCCGAATCTCTAAAATTCCAGTCGTTTTAATTTTTAAAAATCCCTCTAAGCTCTAGAAATCTCCCCCCAAGATCCGGAGTTTTGTAGCTAAAAGAATAAACTAAAACGCTTTTACAATGAATTTGACATTTATAGCGCTACTTTGTAGTAAAAAAAGCCCGAATATATTTTGATGTAAGCTGGTTTGTTCTGGTTGATGAGATAGTTTTCTTTATTTTTTAGTAGAATTTAACACCTGTTCGGAAGGCATATTCAGTGTGCGACATTACCATTGCAAGCCAACCAACTAACTGGCAAAGGACAAACTTCATTGATGTCAAGGATGCTAAAATACTGAATGTTCAGCTGAGATATAGCCTTTTTGGTTGTCCAAGAGCTTCAAGTTCTTTCTGCAAACACGCGATTAGCATCTATGTGCTTCATGCAGACAAAGAATTACTTGCAACTGATTTGGTACTGACCAACACAGTAACATATTATAAGGTAGATACCATTGCACCTCGTCCAACGGACCTGCCTGCACCTCTACAAATAAAGATTCACAATTGTGACGGTAAGCCGATCATACTCAATGCGAGAGGTGTGTATCTTCCATGTGGCCCTTAGCGTTTCCGATATGATCTACGGTACCTTATACTTAATTTATAACAAATGTACTTCAAGAATACAATATTAATATTAAAGGCTTTAATAATTCAAGACAAAAGTTTAATTTATAGTGAGATGGACGAGAGGTAGTCTTCATTACAAAAGGGGAAACTGTCATGTGAGAAGTATTTAATATAAAGGCTATAAAGATATTTTAAAACCCCTCACCGTTACTCCAGTTATAGACAAAGGATCACATGACACATCACCTGATTAACTGAAACGAAAGTTATACTTTCTTCCTCTTTAATAATGACTGTTAAACTCATTGCAGCCATTCTTTAAACGTATATAAGGCTGAATTACAAAGCTACTTACAATCGTAAAATAATATGTACAAAAATAGATAATAAATCACAAAGCTACTTTAAAAATCACTAACTAACACCAACTAATACTTAAAAGTACATGTAATAAAATCGTGAGTGCGCTTGGTCTTATAAACCGAGCTCAAGCGGTAGTTAGCTCCTGACCTCAGATCACAATAAATGCCAAATGCTGAACTTCCTCCAGTTTAGGGAAAATAAAGTGTACAGGGGCGGGTAGTTTTAATTCTGTACTCTTGCAACGCAGACCTGACACAGGTGGACTCATCTCTCATTTTAACATAGTAAGAGAAATTGCATATAAAGACTCATTGTAATTACGCGTAGGAACTCGCATGCTTTCGATCTTAGAAGCCAGAAATTCAGGTATGTTTTGTCCCCAGGTAGGGTACTCCAGATTTCAAGTAACAGGGATGATCGAATGGGGGCAAAAATCAAAACCCAGAAAAAATCCCTTCCAACAATCCTACCCCGAATTTCCGAGCCATAACAATTCCAAGAAAGAACTAAATGATATAACACGAAAAATAGAAACATAAGTTTTGAATATCCAAAAAAAATCCCTGCTTAAATCAAGCTACCACCAAAAAATACTTGCCAAAATTTTTCTACCGTAAAATTTCCGGAATCGAAAATTTGAAACCCTCAAAATGCTTCGATCATCCCTGTCACTTGAAATCCGGAGTACCCCGCCTGCCCCTGGGGGACAGCGTATTATTAAATTGGGCGAACAATAGTTACAAATACCTTAGCTATAATAAACCAGTGGAGCGCCACATTGCTTGAGAACTCTGAGAGAGTATGGCCTCTTGTTTGCCTTTTTCATATGAGCGTAGTCAACATGATGGTTCCACTTCAGAGTACTAATACAAACTCCAAGCAAAACAGTGAATAAGGCTAATTAACCATTTTTTCTAGGTAAACCGGCATGTGCCTAATAAGTCTCAAGTATTTTGATCTATTTATCCAATAACTTTACTCACTCTACACCTCCACCAGACCCATCCCAAACACAAATTCTACTATAATAGTGTTTCCTCCTCTTTATTTGTACTTGACGTTTGTGTTCTTTAGTTTTATAGAGTCCTCAGTTTAAACCTCAATCACTCGGGGGGGGTACTTTAGGAATTTCTGGGTGGGGATGTGCCGCTGGGACCATGGATACCAGAGCTAGTTCAGCTGAATTTTGCTACCCTGTGCTAGAGTAAACTTGCCAAATCCCCCCTATCCTAGAGTAGCTGTTTTCCGGAAACTACTGAGGTCACTAGCACAGTAGTCTAGCCAAAACAAAACCTTATACCACAATCCCTTGTCTAGATAAAATCTTCAACCAACTGATCAGTTTCGACCTGCAAAAAAGATTGCCCTATTCTAGACCCAAACGCTCTGATTTATATACCCTATCCTAGAGTAAACTGCTTGAAAACCATACCCTTCACAGCGGCACATACCTATATAGCCCATATATGGCAGTACCCCCCCGGATCAATCCCTGATTATTACAACACAAAGGCTAATGCATTGTACGATGGTGTAGTAGAAATGACGCTAGTGCTAGTAGGACACTGCGGCATGTAATACATACTGAACTGGACAACTGAGAAGCCACCACTTTAGACTGTGAAATGGCGATCATAGCGGGGATTTTTTGACATTTATTGATCCCACTAAAGTTTCTGACTGTCAGTGAGGGCTAGAACCCAACAGGCAGGATAGAAGGATGTTCCCAGTAATGCTGCGTTTCAAAAAAGGACGCTTGGTATCCCTGAAGAGCAGACCTTATTTCCCATACTTATATATATCCCGCATACAGTTATATCGATCGTCGAGTATTATATTCTTTTTGTAGAACGGAGTAAGTGTATTTCAGTCAGTGATAGTGAGCACTTCAATTTTCCACCAGAAAATACGTATCTAGCTGGTTTTTTGAAAATAAACCTAGCAAAATTTGTTCAGCTATCTGAGTGAAAAAGGGCCAAAAGGGAGTATTTTTTGCGCCAGATAAGGACGAAAATCATCGGCTAAGGAATTCAAGGAAAAAGAAAGGAGAAAGCGAAGAGCGAGGAGGAAGACAGGAGTTGAAGAGAAAAAATTAGATGCACAGTTAGTTTTTATATTAGCTATTTTGGTCCGAAAAAAGACCGCTTGAAGGAAGAGGTTTATTTAGCGGTAACATTTACACAAATCCGGCTAAATATACATTATAGTTCAATTACTCGTCTTCTTTTATGAAACTTAAATTAGGGACAAAAACTGTCTTAATGTAAACTTAAACAGCGGCCTGATTTTTATTAATAAAATTTTAATGATCTCTGTTTTGCGACGATGATTTTGTTAATGAAAAGCGTGTCTAGGTAAGGTGATATATATAGGGTTTCGAGTGGCATAACAATATTTTACGAACGAGCGCAGCGAGTGAGTAAAATACCGTTTTTGCCACGAGAAAATACAATTCATATCTTCAAGCCGCCGTGTAATGTTCTTTTTATTATATAGACAAAATGACATCGATAAAATAGTAGAGGGAAATTGCCAAAATTACGTCATCGATAAACTCACGTGTGTTTGGAAATAAACCACTCGGGTCCCGGATGTAGTATTTATGAATTTTACAAGTGGTATATTTTCCAATAAAATACTCGTGTCTATATAATAAAAAAAAACCATATTCTGTCACATCATCATTAGTGTGTAAGGTAAAAGGACCTTCTAACGAGAGCGATGTTTCGACTAAAGTACTAGTTCTCAGCCGTAGAGAATCTGTATTGATCACCTCCATCTGACGTACCAGATGAATTTTAAAGAATTTTCGAAATTATTCAACTTTCACAAACCTCGTTGTTAAGGCTTTTCCCAACGCACGCGTCTAAACTATTAGGTTAGGGCGTCACGCAGGCAAACGGCGAGACTGCGACCATTTTTTTTTACTGTAAGTGAGAGTATTTGAGCAGCGAAGTCGCGAGAGTTGAGAGGGCGCGAGTAGACTTGCCTACAAGTTGAGCTCAATTGGTAACTGGTCGTTTCGCCAACGGTCGTTTTGCAAACGTCTCTGGTCAGTTCGCAAACATCTCTGGTCTATTTAGTGGAAAACGACAAATCAGTGGTGCCGTATCTAATCGACTACCCATCACATTTTTTCACAAGCGAGGCGCGAGCGCGCGGCCGATTTTTTGTGCTTTCTGCGGCAAAAGCAAGCGAGAGAGCGAGAGCTGGGGCCAACTACCGGAACCGGAAATGAGAAGCGAAGGACTCTGCAGGAAACTGTCTAAAGCGCCAGTTTCGAAGACGCGAATACGAGCGGAAAGAGGACTCGCCCGATTTCGCTGCTCAAATACTCTCACTTACAGATTTTCGAGCAAAAGATAGAGGTCGCCAGGATGAGTGATGGGAAAAATAAATAACGAAAACAAAAATAAAAATAATGGTGAATTATATTTGCCCGATATTTTGCAACACAAACCCCCAAAGTGAGCTATACACTGGGTATAAAAGAATAATGAATATGGATACAAGACGAAAGTTAAAAATCTGCGAGATTTGAATACGGGTAGGAGAGAACCCCGGGGGACGAGGTTGTTCTTTTTTTCAGTTCGAGTTATTTGCATCGAGGAAAACTACAGTACATTTATATCAAGCACCGGAAATGAGACAACTTAAGAGATTTTCCAATATATACGCTGTATCTGAATATTTGGACATGCTAAGGAAGACCTAAGGAATTGTGTCGGTGTTATGAATTATCGGACCCGCCCGAGGAAAACTCACTTGTTGTCGTACTTTGACGTAAAGTCAGAAGGATTGTGAGCTATTTAGGGTAGCGGAAACCTGGGCCATAAAGAAAAAAAAATTAAGGAAAAACAGTAAACATGACGAAATTCCTGAAAGCCCCATTGATTGTTTTAGCGATGGTTTAAGTTCATTAACCCGTCCATCACAGTTAAAAATACGTGACTGTTAGCGCTGAACCAGGGCCCTTGTGTCGTATTTAGATGGGCGCGGTCGCGAAGGTCAGGCATGCTTGATTTCCGGTTCTGCGCAGTTGTCGTCCATTGACAACCGTACGAAGATCAAGCGAAGGAAGTGAAATCATACATCAGCAATATTTATGTTTCGAGAAAGAAGAGTTTTGGACCTTTGCTCACAACCATGAACGGTTATGTGTGGACGTTTATCCTATGGATAACTACGGCCTTGTATCAAGCGAATGGCGAAACTGGTAAGAACGCTTTTTGTCTTCTGACACGACGAAGTTTTTCTACGTTGATTCGTGAATCCTGGTTAAGTCTTACTAGTTCTGTAATCGGATTACCAGTTGAATCGCTTGGTTTTCTGACTGCTTAGTACGGTTTTGATTTATTTTAAAATGACCGATGAAAAATTGTGAGTTGAAACAACAGTGTATGAGTAATGTTGCTTGATGTGCATGTTTCTTTCAACTTGTTGAAAGCTGCCATAGAAGACTGGCACCCGCTGTGTGATTAGAGATTTACAGCATCCGCGCTCACATCTCTTAAAAGAGAATGAAAGACCACCAATAGCTAGGTAGTTTCGAACCACAAACTGCTTAAAATATAATTATTTCGTTTTCTCAATTCTACTTCCCGAAGAAAATATGGCCTCCCATCTAAACATTTTTTAAGAACATCGCGGAATTTCAAAATATCCGGTTAAGATGATAAGCACTAAAGGGAAAGTTCTACAGAGATTATTGGACCGTGGTATTATACAGTTAGGGCTAAAATAAGAAATAAAATCTTAAATCCGTTTTGATGGTTGGGACGGTTTAAAACGGATAAAATCTCTCGTTAATGTACGAAATTGACATGGTGAGAGAGCTCCCAAAATTAGTTTGGGTATAGCTTGGAGGAAATTTGTTCACACTCCAGGAAAGTATCAGTTTCTTCTTCAGTTTCTTGTCTTTCTTTTTGAGTACTATGTCCAAGCGTGGTATTCACATGTGATAGACATCTGAAGGAAAGACTATCAGATGTATTATGTAGTCAAAGAGATGCATATGTAGTTAAGAACCATCTATAACAGCTGGTTCTTGAACTGCAGGGTTTATAGTGTAATTTTGTGCTGCCACATGACCTTTGGCGCCTATATATTGCTCTAGAGGTACTCAGTGGCCCCTTTCATTTTCTTGGGTTACTAGGAAATCCGAGTTAATCCAGATAACTGACTTTTTCAGTGACTGAAGGACAGTGATCAAAATAATGGAAGCTAAGTTTAACATTAAAGCAATTCGCGTATAAGGCTGAGTACTATCTGAAAAATAATGGAGATCGAGGAAGGTGTTATCCACCAATAACCTCCTCGGAGATCTGCATGATTCTTTACATTATTCTTACAAAAGCCGAATCCAATAATTCTTTTATTATTCATTCAAAATTGGCCCCAGTTAAAAAAAATAAAAAGAAAATAAATAATAATAATAACAATAAAAAAAAAACAGGCCAAAACATGTTTTCGTCTTCATTTGCCTTTTACTCAGCAAATTCATGATATAAAGGCTTGTGTAGTTCTGTATCTCCAAATAGCAGATGTCATCTGTCGAGTTGTATTCTAGCTGTTCTTTCTTTGTTTTCAGGCAGTAGTTGAGGTGTTTTGTCTTCACAAAACACGTTAGATATTTGGCCTAATTTTTGTACTGCTCACCAAAACAACCCAACTTTGTCCCCAGCACTTCTCAGTTGCTATCTATCATTTGGCATTTATGTGTACGCTGTACTTTTGATTATGCTAAGTGGTTAAATGTAGAGAAATACTTCATGGAAAGTGCAGACGTATAGTATGTATGCACGAGTTGTTAACGCATCCGAACGAGTGAGATTTCTGATACAAAATAGCGAGTGCATAAATACTGTATAAAGCACTTTCCATGTGTTATTCAGGGTTCGCCTAGTCTTGAAAAGTCCTTGATTTTCTAGGGAAGTCATTGAATTCCATTTTTCCTTGAAAGGTCCTTAAGGTGGCTCGACTGGATTTTTTGGGGTTGATACCTTCCAACTTTGAGCATTAACTACGTCGGCATGAGTAAAGATATGGAAAAAAAGTTTCAACAACTGTATTATATAAAGATGAAAATTTCTTATGATCTGGGTTTTATTGCAATCGGAGTCGCCATGGCAACGTAATGACGTAATTACGTTTTTCATGTATCTTTGTGTTTCTCTGTTCCAGGAGTTTTTTGATGAAATCGCTTAAGGGAGTATGTACCTGCTATAATTGCCTCCATTATGGTAAAGTTTGAACAAATTCTATGCGAGCGTTTTCGAAGTATTTTGAAATGTAGTTTTAAGAATGATAAAAACAGTGAAATAGCATGCTACCTACACAATTCGCTAATATTTTAAGAAAATGATAAGCTTTGGGAACGAGGCTTCATCTCATCGTGGTTTGACTCCATTGAAAACTGCATACGAAAAAAGAGGGGAATTGCTCTGGGCGATCGCGAGTAAGAAGAATTTTATTAACTTGCATTTAGCTGCTTTTGATACAGTTTTTGGACGTAATTTGGTCCATCCCTAAAAATTTCGCATTTTTCCAAAAACTGCTCGATACATTTTTTTATAAATTCGACAATCCCGAGATCAATCGTCAAGAAATATTCCCTGCAAGTTTTAAGAACATTGAAAACATGGAAGGCTTTTAAATAGGGCCTCAAATATAACCAATTTTTCCCCTAGATTTTGTGTTTACAAGTGAGCGTCCTCATTATTCACTGTCATTGTTTTCAAGTTTCATATACACGTGCACATTTAGCAAAAAGATAGAATTTGCATCAAAAAGGACCCTCGGTTAAATCTTCGGGATATGCTAATTACCGGGTAAAGAGATTAATGATACATTATTACATCAGAGCAACTCTTTGTGATAGTTTCTGTGATGTTATAACCCGCGTAAGATAATTAAGTATTCCATCCTACGCGATGAGCCGTGACGTTCACCGTTTCGGCTCTCACTGCTATCTGTGACGACAAGCCAACTATTAGCATATTCCTGATATTTCTTCGGAAAGTAATCGAGAGTTCTTTTTTATGCAAATTTATATATTTTGCTGGTTGTGCACGTGCATATGAAACTTAAAAACAATGCCAGTGAATAATGAGGACGCTCACTTGTAAACACAAAATCTGGGGGGAAAATTGGTTATATTTGAACCCCTATTTAAAAGCCTTCCCTACTTTCAATGTTCTTGAAACTTGCAGGGAATATTTCTTGACGATTGATCTCGGGATTGTCGAATTTATAAAAAAATTTATCGAGCGGTTTTTTAGAAAAATGCGAAATTCTTAGGCATGGACCAAATTACGTCCAAAAACTGTATCAAAAGCAGCTGAATGCAAGTTAATAAAATTCTTCTTACTCGCGATCGCCCAGAGCAATTCCCCTCTTTTTTTGGATGCAGTTTCCAATGGAGTCAAACCACTATGAGATGAAGCCTCGTTCCCAAAGCTTATCATTTTCTTAAAATATTAGCGAATTGTTTGGCTACCATGCTATTTCACTGTTTTTATCATTCTTAAAACTACATTTCAAAATATTTCGAAAACGCTCTCATAGAATTTGTTCAAACTACGCCATAATGGAGGCAATTATAGCAGGTACATACTCCCTTAAGCGATTTCATCAAAAAACTCCTGGAATAGAGAAACAAAAAGATAAATGAAAAACGTAATGGCGTCATTACGTTGCCATGGCGACTCCGATTGCAATATAACCCAGATCATAAGAAATTTTCGTCTTTATATAATACAGTTGTGGTAACCTTTTTTCCATATCTTTACTCATGCCGACGTAGTTAATGCTCAAAGTTGGGAGGTATCATCCCCAAAAAATCCAGTCGAGCCACCTTAAGTTTCTGTGCAAGTCCTTGAAAAGTCCTTGAATTTTCATCAACTTTGAACGAAGTGGTCTGGAAAGAGTTTTTTGATGGTTATTTACGTATGCTAAGTTATATGCAGTGATTAACTATCAATTTAAGACCAGTGAATGAAAAATGTAGGGGAGTTGGTGAAGCAAACAGTTCAAGTCTTAAAGTCTTAAAGTCTTATTAGAATAGACTGGGAATGTGCATTTTTTCGGAACCAATCAGATTCCAGGATTTGGAGGATTCCGCCCGCTCGCAAGCTTAGGAAAAAATAAACATGTATATGTGACAGGTCAAAATTAAATTCAGGTTAAAACTTTTTAACCTACATGTAGGCTCAATCTCAATTTCTTTTGTCCCCTAGCCCTAGGGGTGGTTAGGTTAACTCATGACAGTCTACAGCTGTATCTAATACAGCGTTTTCAGTAAATATTCTGTAAAAAATACTCAGGAGAAGTTTGAGAGAAGTTTCTGTAGCCATGTTTCAGCAAATCCAGTCAAAAATTAAGTCATCGGATTTGAGCCAATCAGAAAAAGAGCAATATTTTGAATGAATAAGCATGACATTTGTCATTAACTATCTTTCTTCCAATTAATAGGGAACTTCAGATGTAAATGGTTCCTAATATAAGGCCCATCATGGATCATGCTTCTTGCTGTGCTAAATTTACTATTGGTAATTCTCAAATTAAGTTTGACAAAATGTGACATGTCAATCTAAACTCTGGTTGAACCTCTGAATTAAAGCCATGCTTCAATCCTTACAGAAGCCACATTGTACAATAGATTTAAAGTCCAAGAAAACAAAATTAATTTTGTTTTAAAGAATGTGAAGGCCTTTGATTGCAACATGTATGATAAAAAAAAACAATATTATATGTACATGGTATGAAAAAATATATACTGTAAAATTTTCATTTTATTTTGTTAGAAATTTTGCTTGAACAGCCCCGTGATGGTGTACCTTGGTCATGGCATACTACGAAGAACGGTACTAATGGTGCAGGGGTAAGTAAAACTCTTTGACCCAATTTGGGACTAACATCAATTTTTTTATGAGAATCAATCATTTTTGAAATGCATTTTAAAATAAAAATCAAGGATACATGACTGTATGAAAGAAACTTGTCATTATTTTCCATGGCTACATGATGTGTAACTACTGCAGGTTTGGATGAGTTTTATTGTTAATAAGATTTGCAATCAGTAAAAATTATTAAAACAATTTACAGTGTATGGTTGTTTGTCAAAAGCACTGAAAGGGAGGCAGTGGTGGGAGAAGGGGTGTAATGTCATTCATAGCCCAATATTGTCTGTTGGCAAACTATTCGACTTACGTGAAATTTCTCACCAGCTGTCGGCTGATCGGCTGACTGTCAGCTAAGAAGTGGTCAATAGTTGGCAGCATGTTGGTAATGTGTCGGCGATGTTTTGACTTTGGCCAGTCTGCATCCTCTTATAAATTTCATTGCCAAAACAGTACTTATTAATAATGGCTTGCAATACTTTGCAAAGCAAGAAAAGGGACTCCGTAGTATAAAATGTGACCAACGCCCAAAAAATAATGCTTCAGAAAGACACTTGAAATGAAGTTTTCATTTTGGTCTCTCATAATATTATTGTAAAGGTTACAAATAATATTAATATTATTTGAGTTTTGATGTGTTATGTTTTTATTTTTTTTAGTGGAATTTTCTCTCAAGTCAGACATATTCAGTCTGTGACATAACCATTCCAAGCCAACCAACTAACTGGCTAAGAACAGATTTTATTGACACCAAAGATGCTAAAATGCTGAATATTAAACTGAAATATAACCTTCGTAGATGTCCACCTCCACCAGAGGCAAAATCTTTCTGCCAACACAAGTGGAGCATTTATGTGCTTCATGTGGAAAAAGAATTAGTTGGAGTTAATTTAGACCCAGTCACAGCTAATGAAGTAACATACCAGAAGGTAACAACAATTGAGCCAACAGTCCTGCCTGCACATGGAAAAACAGAGTCATATGATTATGATGTCAAAATCATAACCAAAAAGGGAGGTGTGTATCTTGCATTCTTAGACCATGGAGCCTGTGTGTCAATATCAAATGTTATTGTGAGTTACAATTATTGCTCGGAGATTGGCGGTGTTTTGGTGAGCTTTTCAAGGACACCTGCTCCCGTGAATGACTCTTATCTAGTGGAACAAACAGGGAGTTGTAGTGATGTGAACTCAATTAACGAAGTGAATTTGTCAGGAGTGTGCCTTAGTAGTGGAGAATGGAATATCACTGATGGATTCAAATGCCTCTGTAAACCTGGCTATGAGCTTGTTAATGGGTCCGAGGGAAATGTGCTAGAATGCAGTGGTAAGAATAATTGTATTTCACTTTTACTGATTAAAATAGTAATCAAAGGTTATGGTGTGTCGTCTTAAAGGGCCTTAGCCACCTAGCTGGGTTACATATTCAGGGCTTCTGATATTTCGCGCGGTCGCGGACCCGCGAAATTCAGGTATTTCCGCGAAATACCACGAAATCCGCCCGAAATATTTCCAAATACATGTCGGCAAAACATATTTAATCCTTATCTTGGCTGTTAGACCGGTTTTATTCACACCAAACGTCCAAATTAGCTTGAAACTTCGTCACTGCAACGAGTAAACAACGTCCCAAAACTACCAGGCGTTTTTAGATGAACGTTGCGAAAAACTGGGCACTAACCATAATGTTAATAGCTATAGCATTCGCTCATTTCTCGAGCGAACTGTTGTTGAAAGAGCAAATGATTATTCCTGTTAAAAGAAACGTTCACCAACGCTGGTCATATCGACGCAGAATTGATTGATTTTAGCGAAATTTGCCAAAAAAAATCCAGCGAAATCGGCTGTTTTTTATTGATTGTTTCTTGGCGAAGTTTTCCCCCCAAATTTCCCATGAAATAGGCAGATTTTTCTAAGAATTTGCCCCTGAAAATCCTTCGAAAATTGACTTTTTTCCGCTAAAATCCCGCGAAATCGGCTGATTGTTCCGCGAAGTTTGACTTTTTTCCCGCGGAAATCCCGCGAAATGGGCCTATTTTTCCATGAATTTTGACTTTTTCCCTGCGAAAATCCCGCGAAATCGGCCGATTTTTCCGTGAATTTGCCCCTGAAAATCCCGCGAAATCTTGCTTTTTTTTCCGCGAAATATCAGAAGCCCTGCATATTGTGTATGTGAGAATGGTAACAATTCCCTGATAGGCTTTGATCTATGGAAATGTTTAGAAAAGAAAGAAATTAACCTACAAAGTATTTAAGAAAGAAAAGGATTTTACTTTGCCTTGTACATGTAGTTTTCGAAGCTAAAGTCACTTCACAAAGCCATGAGGAATATAATGGTATGAAACACACATGGCATGATGGTATTGAGAGGTCAAGAGTTTGAACCGACAAGCTCTTTTCCTGATTTCTTGCACTTAGGAGCATGCACAGACTGTCCACGAAATCAAAGAACACCCAACTACTCAATTAGGGAGTGCCTCCTTTGTCATCGCAATAATATATTTGTGTCAGACTGAGCAATCGTTAGTTTGCAGTTGGTGGTGTGTGATATTGTTATTAAGACTGATTTTGTCCCTTTAGTTTTTTATTGGCCATGCAAAATGGCCACTTCCATTAATGTAAAATTTTTTATGTGATAAGCTCAATGTTTTTTGCAGTTACAAAGTTTGTCTGACTAACTTTGAATTGACTAAAATGCATATAGTTCATCCACTTCAGATGATAGAATGCATGAAGATAATCTCTAGACATCACCATTTAAAAATAAATCTTCTCATCAAATGAACTCACTAGACCTTTTTACCATTGTATGGTTTGTTTTCCCATTGCAGACCACGTGATGGTATCTGATGAGAACTGTTGAATTCTATCAAATACCCTCCTATGCATGTGCAGCCTTGTTGAATGTACATGACTGTATAATATTATTTATGCATTATTTATGAAAAGATGAAGGGCAAATTCCCTGGAGAACATCACGTGGTCTCAATTTGGAGCTGTTAAATTTGAGCTCTCTATCAGGACAAAGAAAACTCTCCATTATAAATGGGTTACCAGGGTCGTGGTGTATGCACCATGTTTTTTTTCTATTTAATTTAGTTTGATGCTTTGTCAAGTTTGCTGTTTGAGCCAGCAGTTAGTCTGTTTCAGTCTCCATCTAGTGTTTGGATAGACCCTTTACTTAAAATGCTGTCATTAATCCTATACGTAGAGTGTCTGAAGGGCTTTTACAAGAGTGGTCCAAACAACAGTAAATGCGATGAGTGTCCTGCAAACTCAACATCCAATACTGGAAGAACAGGTTGCTTATGCAATGATGGATTCTACAAGAAATCTGGATTACATGTAGCTCCTTGCAAAGGTAAATACATGTACTATACCCAAGATATACGCTGGGTTCAGTTTATCTTTGGTTCAATAATTATACTAACCCTTGGGATTATAACTCATTGAATCGATGGGTTATTTCCTACATCTTCAGAATATTATGGTAAGCATCAGCTGGTTATAAATTAGCAGTGGGGTTAATTGGAGCCAGTCAGGAGTGGCATTGAATGGATGATTTTTATTTAATTGTTGTAAAACTCAAGTACTTTCTCCCTGCATCAAGACCAATGCGATGCATCAAGACCAAAAATAAATTCAAGAAGCTTCCCAGTGACAATTACATGTAAGTGAATGTCAAGAATGGGAAGTTCATCTCTCACTGCTATTTTTAATAATATTTTTAGTGATTGTTGATTAGATACATGTATGTTTTGTATACAGTGGAAGCTCCTCTAATGGACACTGCTGTAAGTGGACAGCTCTACTTATGGCTGCCTTCACAAAACTCTGTTTTTCTCAACTCCCATACAAACTCTGTGTTTTTACAGAAATTCCCATAAGCGGCCAGCTTCAGTTACGGGCACCTCTTTCGCATCCCAAAGGTGTCCTCTTATGAGAGCTCCCACGAACTACTGTAATTACTTTTCTAAAGACTCTGGGTTTTATACATGCAGGACTGCAAAAAACGGACAGCAGGTTGCCGGTCATGATGACCGGCCAAATATTTTTTAGCCCGGACAAACCCCGATTCTGGCCAGTCAAATAATGAATACTAATAATTTTTTTTTGCCTAAGGAATATCCAATTATGTTGGCAATAGATCGTTATTACTACATGGACGTTCACATTTTTGACAGCAAATTGGTGAAAAATGCATTCACACGTTGTAGAGTTCCTTTCTGCGGTTTTCGCGCGTTTTATTGTTACTTTCTACCTTGAGTATCATTGCACGGCGGTGTCTGAAGTCTCTAGAGGTAAAAAGTGAAGTGTATATATTATGTAAATCCTTTTCAAACTCCCAAGGTTCAGGAAACGGAATACACATACAGTTCAGAAAACTTTAGACATTGTGAAAAAAAAAAACAAAAAATTGGGTTATTTTACAAAATCTGCACACGCTTGTTTTACGTTGATGTTCTGAAATGAACATCGGTGAAACTTAATCTTTTTCCTTGCCTGGCACGTGATCGAAAGTCACTTCCTCAAAGAAGAATCGTTGCTGATATTTTCGGCAAAGAAGTTGATTTGCATTGGCGAGAAGTTTGTTCCACAAACAACGTGTTGATGATCAGAAGTCAATAAATAAATTTGGGTCATCGCGCAACATTTTATCGCGAAGGGCTCAAATGTCAACAGAAATTTTCATAAAGTTGTTTACAAGAATGAGAATCTAGCATCGCGATAGACGACGACCTTCCCTCTTGAGTAGCTTAAATTTTTATCAGACCATTCTGGAATCGAGTCTGCAAACGAGATTCATGTTCGACATAAACGAAATTCTTATTAATCGATGCGCTAACATTTATTCCCGGAGAAACACAGGACGACCTGTTGAGAATTGCGATCGATTTGCCGGAATTCCTTCGAATTCCCAAAGAAGGTCACATTGGTGATTACAGCAAAGCCGAAAGTACAGTACGACTTGCAACGTTGCGTTACTTTCCAACTCAGTTTGTTATTCACTTTGTTGCGTTAGATTACGACATGACGACATGAAATTAATTTATTGCAGCGTTCTTTTTCTTAGAAGGGTTTAATGCAAAGCAGCAAAAAACGCCAAAGAAAAAAGAAATCATTGCAGCGTTATAGAGCATTAAGCGACAACTGTATGGAAAATAAAGTGTTTGTATCCAAAAATGACCGGTCAAAATGACCGGCAAGACCGGAGTTTGACCGGTCAAGTCCGCGATCAGGCCGGACATTGTCCGTTGACCGACCGTTATTTGCAGCCCTGACATGTACCCTTTAAGTTGAATGGGCCACTCTATAGAAATAAACTGTGCATGTAGTGCTAAATGTAACTTTTGATATTACTTTACTAGTATCAACAGTGATAGTACATGTAGTCACAGTCAAGGTCAAAACGGTGCAGGTGAATGATGTGGATGATAAAATGTTTAAAGCATTTTGCAACTTCTAAGAAAATTATACTGCCATGATTATAATATAGTCGAACCTCCCATATTAAAGCGACCACCCAAAATGCAAAGACTAAGACAGTGGTCGCTTACGGGAGGTGGTCGTTTACAAGAATTGAACCTCAGGGGTCTCTTCTGAGAAGAGGTCCAGGTACATGTACATCTCTTTTATGGAAGATAATTTATTGCATAATTTATTACGTCATGTGCAGTTCTATGTTGTCACTAAAGTTCTTCGTATAAAATTATTCTAAGTAGCATAGTGTACACAGTGAACATAGAGATCAGAGAATGTGTCAAGTGATCGCTTACAAGATGTTAAAAACAATGGAAAATCATCAAACTTCAGGCCCAAAAAGTGGCTGTGGTCACTTACAGGAGGTGGTCGTTTACTGTCGTTTACTGGAGGTTCCAATTGTAAGTCTTTGACTGGGAAAATTCTGCTGTTTTGGATTGGTGGTCGCTTATGGGAGGTGGTCATACATTGAGGTTCGACTGTACCCTTTATGCAAATTGTTATGAGTAAATATCACATAAGTATTAAAATACACCTTACAAACATAGTAAATTGTTTACTAATTACACTGCTTAACCAATCTTTTAAAAAAATGAATTGTCATCTTTTCCCAGCTCTGCCAGCGGCACCACTCTATGCAAATGCTACAGTTGTTAAGGCAACCTATGTTGTGATTAAGTGGGAACGCTCACCTGATGACAGCGATGGAAAGTTAAGGTATGTTGTTGACTGCTTCAGCTGCAAGTCCAGCAAATACAAGGATTGTAATGAGGCCTGTGGACCAAGCGTACAGTATATGCCAAGCCAAGACAACATCGCAAATGTTGCTGTGACAATAAATGGCTTGCCTTCTGACAGCTTCCTCAAGTTTCGAGTTTACACTGTCAGTGAGTTGAATGAAGAGGAGAAAGATAGAGACAAATGGAAATATGTTACAGTATTAGTGAAAACTAAAGGTAAGAAATAGTAATATTAATATTTATTGTTAAGGTGTTTTGATACAGTTTTTCAGAGACCATACCGATGTTTTTCAATCACCTTAAAAGTGATTTTTTCCTTGTCCGATGGCTACAAACTTTTCACTCGTGGTTGACTATGAATTGAAGTCTGTCAAAATGCGGTTTTAGTAAAATCGATATCACTATGACAATGTTCAATAAAGAAAAAAATTTTGAAATCGATAAAATCCAAATTTTGCACAATCTAGACCTGCTACTGAAAATCCGACACCAGGAACTTAATGTGTGGTGTTTAGCAAATACCCTCTGAGAGAAGTAAAAAATTCTGTATGTTCAATAGCCATGATAAGTTGTTTAATAAAAAAGTTCTAAATAACTCAAATTAATCTTAAGTAGCATCAGAAGGCTGCTTAACATAATATTTCAAAGCTAGGAAAGTTTGGAATTTTTTTGAGTTTCAGGATGGCAAGAAAGAAAATACGCCAAAATTTCCTAGCATCAAAAAATTATATTAAGCAGCCTTCTGATGCTACCTAAGATTAATCTGAGTTATTTAGAACTTTTTTATTAAACAATTTATCATGGCTAAATTATGAGGTTTGAAGTGTTTTATTTGAATTCAAACATACAGAATTTTTTACTTCTCATGGAGGTTATTTGCTAAATACCACACTTTAAGTGCCTGGTGTCAGGTTTTCAGTAGCAGGTCTGGATCGTGCAAAATATTAAAATATTAAAATATTAAAAGTTTTTTGTTTACTGTTGTCATAGTGATATTGATTTTGTTAAAAACTGCATTTTGACAAACTTCAATTCATAGTCAATCACTGGTGAAAATTTTGTAGCAATTGAACAAGGATAAAATCACTTTTAAGGTGATTGAAAAACATCGGTATGGTCTCCCAAAAACTGTATCGAAACACCTTAATAACAGCACAATCTAAACTGATACAAAATTTGTATCAGTGCTGCTTCCACCGCTGGTATTTTTCAGTTGACAAGTGTTTTTTGATTGTGCTTTGTGTGAAGTCTGCATTTTCTTTCCAGGAAGTAATTAACAACAGCAGCAACAACAATTTTATTAAAAAAGCAAGGAAATGCAGTGTACATTAAACATACACACTGTCTGCATTTAGCTAAAGCTATTTGAGGCAGGCAGTGTGGGTACTCTACATACTTAAAGATATTTAACAGGGAAAATTAAAGAGATTTATGACATCAAGGTAATCATTGTAAATCTTTGATTGTAAACATACATAAAAGATGTAATGATTATGATAATGGTATAAATTTGTTTTCTTACAGAGGAAATTTCACCTGCCACAAAAGATCCAGGTAGGATTTAATTTGTATCAGGGTTTTTTTGACAGTAAAAAGATGTCACTAATTCCTCCTACAAACATACATGTAATTGCATTTTCTGATCTATAGTCATTGTTTTGTCATCATTTTATCTGCAATGAGGGACTGAATTGTGCTGCATATGTGTTGTTTCTCCAGGTGATTCCTCACCATTATCAAATGACGTTAGGATGGTTCTGTACATAGCTGTTCCAATTGTGATGCTAATCATCGTGGCCCTAATAGTTTTTGTGGTGTGCATGCGGCGCAGGTAAATTCAGAAAATAATTATTTAGATAACTATTATCTTTAGTTAATAATAGTTAGTAACTGATGGTTAATATTTCATATTAGTATAATACACACTCAGTGATCTTGGTGATTTAAGCAATCTGATTGGTTCGCTATCTCGGACTATTCAACAATATTCACCTCCTAGCGAGTGGATAATGTGTGAGCTCGGTGTTTTTCCCGTTTTTTTTAGAGAACGATCTTTTAAAAGTCGACAAAATCCTAGGGCTGACTTTTTTTAAGGCAAGAAAAGACTTGGAAGGATTCAATACGGCGTTTTTCAATTTACTGTAGCAGGAGTTTTGTGCTCGATGGATTGTTTACAACTCCCGTGTATTCGCGTAGAAGAAGCCGTTTTGTGAACTCAGCGTTTTCTAAGAAGAAAATTTTGGCTCAAAAATCGAAGTTTATTTATGACAAACAAATTTAAAAGGAAATGTTTGCAGAAATTCTACATTTCAAGTAAACAGGAAAAAGAATGATACAGGAAGACGACCTCTTACCTCGAGCAACCGAGCCGCCATTTTTGTCAGCACTTCATGCGAAGAACGACACAACATGCCCTTTTGGCTATAAACTTGGCGAGTCAACAGAAAACAACACAGCTCTACTTTTTTTCTCAGGTAAGGAAACAGTTCAAACTTTTAGCGATTCCATTGAAGCCATTACGCTGTTGTTTGCGAAATGAGTAAACTTGTGAATTGCCATGTTTGAAAATTCTGCAAAGATCTATTTTTAAACTTACGCGTGATTTGATCTGTCAATCAAATCCTACTTTTGAATGGTTTCCTTTCTGATTTTGTTGAGATCACTTCGTGTGTATATACTAAAACAATTATTCTTCTCAATCTCGGTGAATAGTGGCTTTGGGAATATTTACCTCGCTGCTTTCGCGGCTCGGTAAATATTTTGCCACTATTCACCTCGATTTCAAAGAATAATTGTTAAATAGGTAATGATTAAAGAATTTATTAATGAACATTAAATTATGAGTTTATATACTCTGATGTAACATATACTTGTAGCTAGATTTATGCCACAATTTTTTGCCTCTGTGGAATCTCAACTTTGAAGTCCCAATGCAAGGGTGGCCAACATCAATTTTCTCCTAACAAAAGTCTTTACATCATCAGGAGAAATTGTTATGAAAATTAGTTAAATGATCACCAAAAAAATACTTTTGATACTTAGAGGAAATGTATGGAGAAGTCTGGAGAATTTGTATGTGTGGGATATTGTGGCTTATAGTGTTAAGGCTCTCTGAGGGCTGCCTGTGTCATGATGTCTGTTTTGCCTCAAAAGGAATAAGTACGTGTATACTCAAAGAATAACTGCATTACATTTCATGATAGAGCACAGTGTATAATTATCATTTATTCATTAATTAGTAAGTTTTTTGGGATTTGGTTTTATTTTCTTTTAGGAACAGGACACTAAAAGGATATGGAAGACCAGGAGATAGTGAGCAAAGTAGGAAATTCACCTTTTTTTTCTGTGAATGCTACAATACTAGCAATGCCCTTTTGGTATTGCTTGTTACCTTTTCATCTTAATTAACATCTTAACTTTCATAAATAAAAATAATAGGAAATATTTGGAACTTGCCTTTTTCTATTTTCCTTCTGATGTACTGTGTATGGGCAATAAGATTATTTTTATTGTGTGAATACTAAGGGGATAAATCTAGCTGCTGAAAGATTTAGGACTCCTTTGTGATTGGCACTGACCATTGATTATTTAAAGAAGAGCATCAACCGACCCGAGGTGTCTGCATTATAAATGTAGAGAGAGTGTCACACCAACCCTCTGTAAGATGCAGGACATCTTTGTGATTGGCACTGTCCTGGAGAGGTGCATGTGTCAACAGAATGGTGTGGACCGACCCAAGGTGTCTGTATTATAAAAGTAAAGGGGGTGTCACACCAACTCTCTGTAAGATGCATGACACCTTTATGATTGGTAGGTTCTTGTAGAAGTGTGTCAATTCAGATTGATTAAATAATAGCAGGGATCAACCCTAGCCTTTTATAGGTTGAGGGGGTGTCACACCAACCCTCCATAAGATTCAGGACACCTTTGTGATTGGCACTGTCCCAAAGGTGTGTCCAAAGATTGATTATTAAAGACTAGTATGGACCAACCCTAGGTGTCTATGTTGTATAGGTAGAGGGGGTGTCACACCAACCCTCTGTAACATGCAGGACACCTTTGTGATTGGCACTGTCCTGGAGAGGTGTGTCAAAAGATTGATTATTTAAAGAATAGCATGGGCTGACCCTAGGTGTCTCTTTCATAAAGGTGAAGGTGGTGCTACACCAACCTTCTGTAAGATGCAGGACACTGGCACTGTCCTGTAGAGATGTGTCAAAAGATTGATTATTTAAAGAAAAGCTTGGACCGATGCTTGATGTCTTGTCTATGAAATAAAGACATAGTGGGTGTCCCACCAACCCTGTGTAAGATGTAGGATATGTTTTGTGACTGTGGTGTCACATCAATGCAGTGTGCACCACGCCTCTACAATGTGCAGCCCAGCTAAACCGCTCATAGGGTATGGTACTTGGTGGTGATGGTTTCACCACCTGCACCACATTTTGACATACATGTATTATTTTTGAATGCCTTAATTTATTATCTATTGTTCTTTTTTATATTGATGTAAAGTTGAATTGCCGTCTCATGGTCAAAGGCTCTATGTTGACCCTTGTAATTATGAAGATCCAGAGGAAGCCTTGAAAGAGTTTGCCAAAGAGCTGGACAAGAAGTGGATCACCCTAGAGAAGGTTATTGGTGGAGGTATGTCAGGCAATTACATCTTCTTTGGAATAGGCACCACCCCTGAAAATGGTATAGGCAATGTTGTACTTCATGTACTGTTAAGTGTTCATTTTGACCTAAGTAACAGGCTGGTACTGCAGTAATTGTGAAGTGTGAGTAGCCAGCCGTTTCCTCTCTCTAAGTTAAGTGGTGACTGGGCAGAGTGACTGGGAGTGTTAGGCTGGTAGAGTGGTGCGTAGGGCTGGGAGAGAAGTTACTTTCCAAACATGCTTGATTTGGGGTCATGTTCACAACGTTTTCTTTTTTTCTTTTTCTGAAAGTTGCACCTACGAAACTGTAGCTGTTGTGCTGTATAACATACAGTATAGGGAAGTCTGAACTTTTGAGTCAATGGATCAAAGTTTTATCATTTAAATAGAAGCCACAGAGCGTGTGTAGGACAATGTATGTGCGTTGCTTTAGTGCTGCTTATTATGCTATAGTAGGTGGTTCTAAATCTTGAGTTTGTGGATAGAATCATTAGTGTGACCACTCAAATTGTTGTTCTTTGTATTAAATTGGGTTTGAGTTATTGGATTATTGATTCTTTGAATGATCAGGTTACTGCTACTGATTATACTACGTACAGACTGAAGGCCTTTCTAATGCACTTTATTCCCGACTCAGGTGAATTTGGTGACGTTTACCAAGGGACATTAACACGACCAGAGGAAGAACCCATTCTTGTTGCTGTCAAAACCTTGAAGGTGGGTTAATGTTTTGTTGTTGTCTTCTGTAGAATTGGCCAGTTGAAACTGCGTTGAGTCAAATAGCAGAGACTGCCGTTAACTATCGCGTAAAAGCCCTGGGCATATAACCGGTGGGGGGGGGGGGGGGGGGAAGCTTATATCCAAGGAGGTTTATAACCAAAATAGAAAAAGCGTTTCGAAACAACCTATAGCAGTGCTGATTTAAAGACATTTTGTTTTGACTGGTTTTTAATTAAGGATGCTTCAAAACTCTATACTAAATCGAATTCATTTCAATACGTTTGGAAAAGAACTGTTTAAAATAATGTAAGTTTTAGCTGCTCTAATACATCATGAAAGTAAAAGCTCAGAAGAATCAATAATTCACTGGTTTGAGTTTTGTTGACGTCATGTGAAAACCAAGAATTGATGATTTGCAGAAAGAACCCTTTTTTATAGCTGTTGGTTTAGAACCTCATAACATTGTACAACTCTTACTTCTGGTTTCATTATTTCCTTGTTTGTTTAACAATATACACCTAATGTCAGATCCCTAGGGAAACAGTAAGTTTTGTTTTCTCGAGGGTCCTGATGTTTCCCGAGACGAAGTCGAAGGCAGGGTCCGAAATTGCGCCTTCCTGGTCGCCAATGCGACTAAAAATTTAGTCCTTGCGACCAGAATTTCATAGCTGGTCGCCAGCTAGCGACTTGTAAAGCTGGTTGTTATTGTGGACTTTAACGTTCGGAGAAACTGATTAAGAATTGAAACCTCGAAGATATTTGCCAACAGGTGTCTTACTTTTTGTCCTGCTGATATTTTTTAATTAAAGGTGAAACGAATCTTCCTGTAATAATATCTCCACAACAGCTACGATCAATACGAGTTGAACGTTTCCAAGCCGCCATGTTGTTTTCAGCTGAAATACGAGTACGTTATGTACTTTGTGGACTGGCACGAGTGATGTGGCACAGTTGGCCTGGTACGAGCAACATGGCAACTTGACTCGTGTTTATGTTTCGTGTTTCGTAGTGGTTATCGGAAGAAAATAGAGTTTTGATATGATCAGTGCAGTCATGGGCAGACAGCTTTCTGTTCCTACGTTCTGGGTCAGATAGCTTTATATCTCCAAAAAGTAATTTGTAGAAAGAAAAGACTTCACCTGTACACGTACGGTTGCTTTCTGGTATCGGGAGCGGAAGTAGTGCAATTTTTGAGCATAAAAACGTCCATACCATGTATTTTTTAATCGTCTTTAAACTTTTATTTGAAAAAAGAGGAGCGGGAATTTTTGGCGACCACAATTTTACCCTCTGGCGACCAAAAATTTATACTTGATCGGCAGTTGGCGCCCGTATTAAAAAGTTAATTTCGGACCCTGGAAGGGGAAACAGGACTCGAGGGAAAACAAATCTGACTGGTTTCCCAAGGGATCTGACATTAAGTGTTTTGTTATATTTATAGACTTTCACTTCATCAGCAACAAAAGAATAACCGGAGGGAATCAAAACAGTACTTATAAGAACACAAATTTAATTCTAAATACCACTGAATGAATGATTTACCAAGTACTTTCCTTGTAAATTATTATCCGCATCGTTTTCCTCCACTAGTTGCTGTTTCTCCTCTGGGATAACTTTGAATATCGTTTCTTTTTTGATAATAGCTTGAGGCTTGTTGTTTGTGTTGTTGTGTTCATTCACGAAAAAGAAAACTGGCAGGACCTGGCAGTGTTTTTCCCGCCTTCTAGCACGCCATTTCCAAAATGCTTTGATAGCGTGCTGTTATGTATCCCGAGCACAATTGGTACAATTGCTTAAATGTCTTGCGATCGGGATAATCGGGATACATTTGATTTCAGTCAAGGCCATGTGACCAAGAATCAACCAATGGCTGCCCCTGTTTAGTTGAGTGAAAGTCTAGGAAAATAACAAGTTCTTTTATTTGCTTCAACTTATTAGCTGTTTTATGTCCCTGCTTTCGTGTAGGCTGGAGCAGCAACAAAGAACCGTAAAGATTTTATATTTGAAGCTTCCATCATGGGACAGTTTTGCGATCCAAATGTCATATATCTGGAAGGTGTTGTAACTAAAAGTAAGTGGAAATAGAGAGCCTATGCCTATCATTCACAAGAGAGCGGTTAGAGCCCTTCAAGGATGTCACCTGTACGTAAATATTTGTTTTAAAAATAAATGAAAAAAAAAAAACTTTGTCTAGTGAATTTACTGAAATCGCCTCAAACTCTTATTTTCTCATATTTACCAACAGCCTTGCCGTTAATGATTGTTATTGAATTCATGGCCAATGGCTCCTTAGACAACTTTCTTAAGGTAAGTTTACCTGACTTCGCGATATGATTACTGATGATTGTTGTATCTTGAAACTACAGACTTCTAACGGGCATTATAAAGGACGTTGTTGCATAAGTTTTGCGCCTTTTTTACCAACTGAGGCAGGTTGTATCCTATCGTAAAAAGATTGTGCTCAGGCACTTTGATAACAGTTTGCGATAAAATTGTCATGTTCCATTTGTTTTGAAATCCTCTAAAGGTGTGAATGATTTACTGTATCAGTACCTATCTTGAAAGACTGGACCACCTTGATTAGCTTCGGCCTTGGCCAAACGATGAACTTCTCATTAGAACGAATCAAACCCTAATTTGGTTCGGACCTAAATTGGGTCAAACGTTGAAGTTAAGACGCATCAAACAAATCAACTGAATCAGACCAAAATAGCAATTTTAGCCGGTCAGCGAGTGTTGAGCGATAAGTTTTCTCTCGAGCCAGACTACTAAGAATACATTATTATACAAATTTTTAATTAATTAGTTTAGTTCGTTGCATGTGAAGAACAACGTTTGTCCCGGAAACGATCGTCAGGCGTTCCGTGCGTCTGAAGCAGACGGATAGAACGTGTTAGACGATCCAAACTCATTCAGATGAACCTCATTGAGCCAGACGTCGAACTTTTCATGAACGCCGGTAACTCACTGAGTTTGGTTTGGTCTAGGCCTTAGCTACCTGCAGGTCGATCCATTGTAAATGTGTCATTACTTGAAAATAATGAACTTGGACCTTTTTTGAAACTTGATTTTTTCGTAGAAAATGGATGGTAAATTAACAATACAGCAACTACTTGGAATGGCACGCGGCGTTGCTTCGGGAATGAAGTTTCTGTCCGAAATGAACTTTGTTCACCGGGTATGTAAATTTCTGCCAGCTTGTCCGTGACTTATATTTTTTAGTTTGTCTTGTATGGCGGTGATGTGGAGGCGTGTGTGGCCGAGTGGTTAGTACCTCGAACTCCGGATCTGGAGGTCCGGGGTTCAAGCCTCTCCCGTCGCGTTGTTTCCTTAGACAAAGAACTTTACTCCACTTTATCTCTCTTCACCCAGGTGTATAAATGGGTACCTTCGAAATACTGCTGGGGTTAACCCTGCGATAGATTAACATCCCGTCCGGGGGAAAGTAGCTATACTCTTAGGTGCTTCATGCTAATGAAACTAGGATAAGCTCCAGCTGTTTGGGCCTTTGGCTCGTGTGCGCCGCTACCTTACCCTTGTATGGTGAAATATCAGGAAGAAAGTGCACGTCACGTGGGAAGTGCACGTCATCAGAATGGAATTTCTGTGCTCGTTCCTCAAACGTCATTTCTCGGGGAAAGCAGTGAGGCGTCGCGAAATGTTGGCTGTTTTCTTAGGCTAGGTTATACTGTATGTATATCCGACTAAGTTGTCGTAAGCTCGATAAGTACTGGCTTTGAAGTTCTGTTGTTTTCTATTCCAGGATCTTGCTGCTCGGAATGTTTTGGTTTCAGAAACCATGGTATGTAAGGTGGCTGATTTTGGTCTGTCAAGAGAGTTGGAAGACTCTGCTTATGAAACGAAGGTATCTCACGGGGTTTTTTTGGTTTGTCAGTATCGTGTTTGTCAATATGAATGTATGTGAAGCACGCTGTAGATATTCTTCGCGAGCAGATGCAATATGGATATCATTGGACAAATAATAATGTCTGATCAGATAGTTTTGGAGACCCTCTCCTACTCGTGTAGGAGACATCCAGTTTAAATACAGCACAAAGTTATGTCAGGCAAGGCTTCAGATATCCACGAAAATATAGTGCATAAATGCGTGTTGGGTAGGTTTGCAGACATTTCGTCTAGACGCTGTATAGTGTGGATATTGCACAAATAAATACCACGTTTGCAGATGTTCGAGGTAGATTGCAGACTTGCCAAATCTCACGACTTCTTCTTACCTGTCTCAAGCTCTCACGAGTTGGCAATTGATTTCTCACGCTTTTTCGAAAAGTCAAACCCCAGAAAAAATTTGGAGCAGTGGGGTTCGTTTCCAAGTTAGATATGGATAGATAGCCAGCTCAATCGAAGGAAAAACCTTAGTGGACGCGTTTTTTTCCTTAAGTCTACTGTCACTTGTCGCTGCCGCCAAATGCGCAGACGCGCAATTTCCTTCCTTTCAAGATGGCCGCCAACAAACTTGACCATCATCTTGTCTGCAGCGACGAAAAGGGGAGTCATATATCTGGTGTGGAGGGGCGGTCGTCTCGTAGACAAACTAAGCTTTCCGGCGCTGCAACTTACATGTACAAGAGCACTTTCGTATATTTGGCGCATCTCACTACCTTTGACCCATTTCTTACTACTTCTCCCAGCTCAAGATTCGGAATTTCATATTTTTTTGCCTTTTGAGGGTTGCCAAGTCTGTTCAAAGCCACTTTTTGTTCATTCTGTTGCCGCACAAAAGTTTCCCCTGGTAGCTTTCGTGTATTTACTTTAAGTCTACTTAAGAAGTACTAAGTGGTGTATTTTAGCTGCAGTAAAGTTTTGTTTTGTTTTTTCTATCGTCACCTGCCCTCTCGAGCATCCGTTTGACTTGACTCGTATTTTTCTTCAGGGGGGTAAGATTCCTGTGAGATGGACAGCTCTGGAAGCGATTGAGTATCGTAAGTTCACAGCGGCAAGTGATGTTTGGAGCTATGGAGTTCTTTTGTGGGAAATAATGTCATTTGCAGAGAGGCCATATTGGGACTGGTCTAATTTTGAGGTGAGTGGAACCATAGGTTACTACTCTGTATCGTGCTGGGTGACCTGTGTCACAGTCATACCAGTCTATACCACTTATTAAAAGTGGTTGTGATTGATATCGATGATTTATTTCAGTCATATTTATTAATGCTCCCCTCCCCAAATCCAAACAACAAAATAGCAACAACAACATACAAAACCAAGCAGACAATCAAATGGAGAGCTGTTTACCGTGCTCAAACGTTTTGATGTTTCTTTTCTATATACTTTTTCATGGCATTTAAGTCTCCTAGCTCAGCTCCCTTTAATCCGGTAGCTGCTGTTGAAAACAAATAAGCTATTGAATTTATTCCGTAGAAGTTAATAGTTGTATTTAAAAGAATCATCAGCTTATTATAGGGGTCCTGTCCTTGCATCGGTACTTTGGTTGGCCTGTGCAAGTGTTAGCCTCCACGTGCAGCATACAGTGGAACCTCGATTTAACGAACCTCTATATAACGAAGTTCTCGGTATAACGAACGATTTTCTACAGCCCGGCCAAAATTACAGTAAAATGTATGGAACACAACCTCGATTTAACGAACCTCGATTTAACGAAATCCGCGTTATAACGAACACAATCCACAAGCCCAAACGTAAAATTTGCCTCGATATGACGAATAAATGTCACCATGTGATAAAAGATAAATGCCAAACAGACCAAGAAGGATAAAATTTATGTGTACAACAGTTTTAAGCAATTTTGTTTGCCTGTTCTTGAGTTTCTAGTGCCGTAGCTATGCATAGCTCGGTACTGAAGTGTTATTACAGTAAGTTTTCAGATCCGGAAATAATGGGTTTTGTAAATTAATTATTAACTATACCTCGATATAACGGACATTTTGGTAGTTTTCCCGAACATTCGTTAAATGGAGGTGTTCGATATAACGAACCCTCGATTTAACGAGCAAATTTCCCCTGTCCCTTTGCACTTCGTTAAATCGAGGTTCCACTGTAACAGCTCTCTGGAGTTGTGTTCAGTTTAAGAATGGTTAACGGTGGAACATTTATTTCATCAGCTTAACTTTATAAAACTAACGTTACATTCACACTATTACCGGATAGCTTTTCGTAACGACACGGTGTAGTGTGAACACTTACCTGATATTGCTAGGCGCGGTGCAGCGCAGCTTCACTCCAGGGCCGAGTTGTTAGTGCGAGATTTGAATTCAGATTTGAAAGCTTAAAAAGCATTTCAGTTTTAATTCTTTTTGTCTACAAGTTGATGATTGGAGGCTCTAAAAACAACAGACAAAATTATCCGAGAAGATGCTTTTGAACACAAGAAAAAGAAACCCGGGTTAAATTTAACCCCCGGTTAAGCGCTAATCCGGCTTCGAACAACTGGGCCCAGTACTATAATTGCACCGAAATCACCGTTCTCATGTGTTTACTGAAGCCCTATCCGGTATGGTAGGTACCTTACGATCCGAGTGGACAACGGCGAGGCTGAAAAATAGACTTCGCGTCCTTTACAACTTTTTCGCCCTTATACCAGGTCACCCAGTTACTTGAAAGAAGAGAAGTTCGGTTGGAACTGAAGAGAGGGGACCGCGTCCGATTTCAGAGAGAAAAAGTAAAATTTATCACCTTGCCGTTCCCGTTCTCACGTTGCAGTTGTGCAGGGGTGGCAAAGAAATGTACAAAAAAGCGTGATGCAAGTGCAGAGTTGTTGTTTTGCTCATTAAACTTATTGCTTTTTTGACGTTCCCGTTGCCGTCGCCGTCGTAGTTTCGTAAGGTCTCGGCGCAAAAGCCATCCGGTATCGTTGAAGTATTATGTTTGAGTACTGGCTAACTGATTATCTGCCTTGTCTTTTTTATCAAGGTGATGGACCGAGTCAAAGGTGGCTACCGCCTTCCACCGCCTTTGGTACGTAATGGCTACGTGTTACTTTCATAACTTTTAGGTTGAAATCTTATTCTTGCTTCTAACGTGAGTTGTACTGAAACTCTGTAACAGAACAGTAGCTACACTTGTAAGTTACACTCACAATTGTAAAAATTTTATCTAATTGACCGCAGTTTACAGTTCAGTTCTGTTGTTTAGGTATTTGAAAGCTGGATGTAAGTCTTTGCGAACGACAGTTTAAACTCCTTATTTCGATGAAGAACCACGGATATAGTCCTGTAATTGTTCTGCTACTTCAACCGTTAATAATCCTTGGCCTGCTTAGAGCACCGGGTATAATTAGCAAAGCTAAATGGACAACTTAAATATTTTAAAGCAAAGAAGATTATCGCGATGCTTATGCAGATCATTAAAAAATAAGACAGAGAAAAAACAAACAAACAAACAAGAAACGTAGGAGTTACACCGGCTAAGACTGATACAAGCTGGCGATTAACTGTGACAGTGATTGTAACCTTGTAAAGGAAATTTGGACGTAATAAAGTTGCCTAGTCATACAGTGTTTGTGGCAGATGAAATAGGATCCTCTCATTGTTGAAGTTTGTTTTATTTTATAAGGTTTCTATTGCACGTTTGTGAGCGACTCTAATAGGGGGATCACATGTCACATTCACATGATCCATAGGCGTAGACATGGGTGGAGTAACTCATTCTACTGGAATTAAAAGCCCACGATGCTCTGAATGCTCGATAAAAATTTGTGGTTGCGTTACTGAAAAAAGACCTAGCAGCAGGATGCAATAACTTATAGATAATTTCATTCTATTTTACCGTTATTCCAGGGATGCCCTAAAACTATTCACCAGATCATGTTAAATTGTTGGAACGCTGACAGGAACAAAAGGCCAAAGTTTGTTGATATAGTCAAGCGGTTGGATGTGTTAATTCGCTCCCCAGACAGGCTTAACGAGGATCCAACTCCAGAGCCCAAGTAAGGAGTAGTCGTTACATCTATATTTATCGTTGTCATATGCCACCGACGCGAGCCACTAGCGACATAGCCGCCGGGTTCTAGTTAAAACCCTTTTGCCTTTCGTTTATTTCTATATTTTTTTTCCTAATTTAATCAACATTTCATTCAAATCAAAAATGGCTAAATTATGAAATAGGGTCGGAGGCATTGGTTCAATAAAGATTTGAGAATTAAAAAAAAATGAGTTTTCGAATGTTTTAAATGGATAAAAATTAGAGGTGGGGCGGGGGTTGGGGGTGTTTGAAAGTATGAAGAATTTGAAAATATGGCATTTGGGGGTTGTTGAAAATTAGAATGCGAAGGGAAGAAGATCAATTTAGGTTTCTGGTAAACTGCCCACCTACCCCTCCCCTAAGCCATCATTTTGCCCTAAGTAAGAAGTAAGTGTTAATGTTAGCTTAGGGGAGGGATAGTGGGCAGTTTCCCAGAAACCTAAATTGACCCATAGCCCGGGGAGGGGTACTGCCTTATAAGAGGCTAATGGGGATGTGCCGCTGGATGGGGTCGCATTTTCACGCCTGGATTGACTATAACGGGGTCACATTTTCAATAGAGTTACTAGAATGGGGTCGCACATTTTCGGATTTTTGGGGGTAAGACAGTTCTTCATGTTTACGGTTAGCAAACGTACCAGAATGTTTGTACTGCAGATGAAAAGTAAAGTGTTCTTCATTCAGTTTAAAAATGGGTCAATTCATAAAAATAGAAATTGACTAAGCTGGGATCTCGAAAATTACATATTTGCCCAAAAGTGATTAAGATGGGGTATATAATTAGCCACAAAATAGACTATTAAAGTAAACAGTCTCATACGTCAAGTAGACTTCATTGACTGTTTGTTTCAAAGTAGACATGTTCCAACTCTTTTGACGGTATATCTGTTCGCAGGTCTCCGAAACTGGAATACACCGACTTCACTACTATCAAAGACTGGCTGGAAAGCATCAAAATGGGCCAATACAACGAGATGTTCAGCAAAGCCGGATTTACGCACTTACAACAGGTTGCTTCAGAAGACGAGTTGGACCTCAGTGGAATGGGAATCAAACTCATTGGACACAAGAATAAGATTCACAAGAGTCTGAAGGAAGTTAAGAAAACGCTGAGCAAAGATACGGCCTTTTGAAGCTAACCAAGTTTGGACATAAAATCAAGTTAACGATGGGCGTCGTCTCAGTTAGGTCTTTGTCGTTTCAGGCTATTTACCACGGTTGCCTTTATTTGGATCTACGGATTTGCATTTTTAATTTACACTCATATGTGGTCCAGTTATGAAGCAAGGAGTTGTTGAATTTACACTGGTAGCCCGAGTACAGCCTAGTGGCTGTACCCGAGTAGTGCTTCTATGTGGCGAACCCTTGACTTAAGGTCTGGACCCAATAGAAACATTTCTTACTTGGAGACTGGGAAGTGACGCTTCATGCTTTTATTTTCCCCACCCCACTCCTCATCCAAATGGTACCAAGTACTTCCAGTACAAATAGGTTTCATTTTAATGGCTACTCGTGGATTTAATTCACTTTAATTTACATAATTATTATTTGTTAGTTAGATTGATTTCGTTCATAGCAAACTGATGGCTACGTACAGACCGCTTGAGTAGTTTTCAATTTTTGTGGACGTAATTTAGCATTTCATTATTAGTTGAAACACCATTTTTTACGGCATAATCATTATACATGTATTGTAAGTGACATTTATTGGAATTATAACGCCTAAGGGTTCCATTCAGACTCGAAAGGAAACGAACCCTTTTACTCAGCATACCAAAACTTATCTGCGACAGGAAAACTTTTTCAGTAGCCTTCGGTGAAGTGAAATGCCAGGATGTTATTGACCAACCTACGAGTTTTATTTACCGCTTACATGATAATAATAGACACTACCACAGAAAGCAGAGAAAGGTGCTGTCATCAGCTTTGATTTAGATGGTCACGTTTTAGCATTTTAAGCTAGAACCACCTTGTGAAACATAGTAATGAAGAAAACCGTAACATGTGTTAATTTGCAGCTTTTGCTTTGTCTCTTGAGCAAAGCCGTGACGCAGAACAACAGGCCCCGGTTGTTCAAACGTTGGATAGCGCTATCCAGCGGATAAATCTCTATCCAGTCGATAAGTATTACGGAAATCAATTACGCTATCCGCTGAATAGTGATTTATCCGGTGGATAGCGTTATCCAACGTTTGAGCAACCGGGGCCAGAAGTTTATTTACAGCTGAAATACAAGACAAAACTGTACTAATTTTTAGCTGTAGAGAACAATGTATAGTTTTTCTTAGACTAACTTTGTTTGACACCAAGTAGTTCCAGTGTTTTCAAAATATTAAAGATATGTCGCCTTCGCCATACGTATGAAGGACTTTGCTGCATTGCGCCAGCTATTTTGATAACTAAAAGTGTCTTGTTAAGAACTACATATATATTTGAAATGGTCATAATTCTGACAGGGTGCGCTTTCCGCCTGTCTGAAGATTAAAATATATGCTTGGTCGAGATTAGACGAGAAGTTTAGTTTTTTATTGTGCATTTGGGACAGTTTTGTACTCTCATTTCTAACATTAAATTGTGAATTATTGATATTTTCATTGGTAATATGACCAAAGATTTTTTTAATTCCAAGAAATAAATAATATAAGGCTTTTACTTTCTGCCAAAGAGGGCAGATAATCTCGATGTGTATAGTAGCGAAATTGTTCACCGAAAGGTAGCGAAACCATGGTTACATTTAATTTAGCAAGCATGTTTTATTGTATTAGTTAAGGCCTTTTAGTACGTGTTAAATAGACAATAAAGTTCCAAACAAAGTAGAGTGAACAAAACTTAATGTATCAGTTCTGACTTTACTGGCTGTCTAGCATTAATAGTTTTTTTTAATATGTTAAATCAGAGGAAGTTTAGTACGGTCATTCATCTTGCTAACACCGCTTAACGCAGACACTTCTCTGGTTCGAACAGTTCTCTGCGCTCAAACAAGTACCCACCTATTTCAAAAGTTTGCGTAAGGAAGGCAGATGTTAGCCCCCTCTAGATGGCTGGCAAAGTGTCTATAGATAGAGCGGAAAAGTCATTACGTCACGTTGCCATGGTAGCAAAATTTCTGGATAACAACAAACCGAAAACGTCGCTTCTAAAGTGAGTTCCCACTGTTTCAAACTTCATCGATGTTATTCAATTTAATTCAATTTGTCAAATATTGGCGAAACTCTCTGAGGTTAAATCTGAAAGGACCGTATCTAAGTTTAGGAAAAGAAAAAGAAAATTTTTGAGTTGTGCTCACCTACTTCGTAGAGCGGGTAATTGGGAATTCACGTCGCAATCATGCAACGACGACTGAGAAACGTACACAAAAGCGTGATGCACGTGCGGAGTTGTTTTTCGGATATAAACCACTTGCTTTTTTCCATTTCTCTTTGCCGTAGCCGGCGTCGTTGCTTAAGCCCGCTATTGTTGTGATCGAGAAATTGGGCTTCCATGGTAACGTGACGTTACACTTCTCTTTATAGAGCGTTTTCACATGACGTCACATGAGGTCTTCCAAAACAAGGAAACGGCGGCCATGTTGGTGTACCAAGACAACCCTGCGGGAGTTGAACTCTTTTCTTATGCAAAAACTTTCTTTTTTTCCAATGAATTAGCATAGATGCTGACCACGTGAGTGAAAACGCTCTATTGACTTTCTGTCTTTGGCGATGATACTGTCTAGTGAACCTTCTCTGAGAGGGAAAACGTTGGGATCGTCACTTAGTGCACGTCTTTATGAATTGAATCAAAGAAAATGACTAAAGGACTAAGAGAATGATCTCTAGGCGTCCGTTCTTAAAGAGGTCTTCCTATTATAGGGGTGTTACTGTCTTTTAAAAGATATGGCTCTGTTTGAAGGAAGGTGTTAAATAATTAACATTTATTGGACGAGTTTGAGCAAAATATCGTGACTTGTCAGTGGCGAGCAGATCAGTTATTTGCCGAAGAAAAATCACAATATTTTGGGGTAAACGAGTTCTCAATAATTGTTTTATCATTCGATCACCAAGTTTGTTTTTTTAATGAACATCTTTGGGAAGCGAAGCGATCTGCCATTTTTCACGCAAGAGCGATTGCAAGAAGGAGAAAAGAGTGGTTTCGTTTACGCATGAACCGGATATTATTTGCAAAAAAAGCACAGTTGGACGACATTTAGCCTGAGAAAACAGCCGACATTTGGCGACGCTACCACTTGTTTTCCCGCCAAATGACGTCTGAGAAACGAGCACAAAAATTCCGTACTGATGACGCGTCAGTCCCCAGATCTGGGTAGTGCCTCTGATTGCTTGAATCAAATTTCCCACGCCGCACAACCAATCAGAAGCACTACCCAGATCTGGGGAGTGACGCGTCATCAGTAGAGAATTTCTGCGTTCATTTCTCAGACGTCATTTGGCGGGGGAAACAGTGGTGGCGTCGCCAAATGTCGGCTGTTTCCCCAGCCTAGACGACTTTGCGCATGGCATACCATTATTTGTAGGCAGTTATTTGAAGGACACGTGATGGGCTTTCGGCCAATGAAACGGAAAAAATTGCATCGAATGATTAATGTATTTGTGATGTAAACAGGACTGTGAAGTAGTTTATGACAAATATGACCATAGGGGGTCACCTTCATAGTAACAAGCGGTAAATTTTTTCTAGTGTGGGAATTGTTTTAACACTCTGAAACAATAACTAGACTCAAGACTAAAGCGAAAGATTTCAACAGTTAATCATTCATCCATCACTAGATCGCTGAAGTAAACAAATAAATATTAAACTCAACTTGTGTCATTTGTAAATGGATTCTTTTTCTGGCCTTTAAAATTTTGCTAACGTAATAATTTCAGTTTTGTAAGTTTTCTCGATTAATATCGCAACTCGCCCGCTTTATTAATCAATTTTATTTTTAAATTGTTTATTTCTTAGCTTAATGAGTAGATTTTGAGAAATCGTGTTCTGTCAGTACCATTGCTTTTTTCGCCGCCATGTTTTTTTGTTATTTAAAACAACGCACCATCACGCGATTTACCGCTGACCGCCCCCAAAACTGTGTTCAGCTACCTTAACAAACGCAGTGATGTCATGAAGCTATTTATTATTAAAGAAGAATCTGGAACCATCCGCCATCTTGGATCCGCTCCTTTGGAATAAGTAAATGCATCCAATTTTACTTAAAACCCGTGTAAATCGAACCAATCGTGATAGAAAAATTGATCCTTGTATAAAAGGACGCTAATTAAAGAAAGCCAAACAATCCGCAAGTTTTAAAATGCTGTGAAATTCTTTAAAATTGAACTCAGCATCTGCCATTTGATCATTTTAAATTCATGTTTTTGCTTAAATCAGTCATCTTAATGAAAACAGCATGAATTACAAAAACAGTTATGATAAATTTAATGAAACATCGGTAAATTGGAAACGGTCTAATTCTTGCTTCTCCAATAGTGGCCACTAAACTGCAGCCGACCTATCTGGACACAATTTAATGTAATGCTCTAAATCAATGAGTAAAAATAGAAATAAATCCAGGCTTGGTTTTTTTTGTAATTGGAAAAACACGGCTGTCAAAATTCGGTTGCCATAGCAACGATTATGTTGACGTACACGTCAAGACGACTTTAAAATTTTAAGAAAAAGTGGCTAAGTTTGGTGGTGATAACTTGACTTGTTTTGAAGTTATTAAACTTTTCTCGAGGGGAGGGGTGTGTGGGGATGGTCTGAGGCTTAAGAGTTTTTTTGGAAGATACTTTTATAATTAGTATTTTCTTTTCAGAAAGGTTTTAATCAGGTAATAAAAAAAAAACGATCGTAAATTTTAGCATATTTCACTAACTATCTCACCATCAAATTCGTTTTCTCCTTGCATTTCGCTTTGAAAAAAAAATCTTTAAAAGAACAAGGGCTTTAATTATCTGTGTAATTAGCGAACACTATAACTTTATGTAGACTGCATAATTTTGTTGTCGTTTTTGTTTATTTCATCTGGACCATAAACAGTGGGTAAGCCGAGTTTCGAGGAAAGACATCCTTGTAACTCATTGCATTTTCCAAATGCTGAAGGTCAAATTCCACATTCCGAACGATCATCAGATGAAACATCCGATTTATAAGCGGCTTTAAATTACAGGAAGCACCATAGCGTGTTGTTTTCCTCAAGTACGTACAGTGTAAAACACTTTATTGACAACTAGATGTCTTCGAAAGGTACCACCGTTCCAGTAAGCTTCGGGACAGCTCTGTCTGTTCTCTGTTTGCTTCTTTATTCTGCGGGATTTATTAGAGTCGAGGTGAAGTTTAATGATCACGAAGAAAGGCTGTTGGCTGTCGAGGAAGTCATTTCTCAAATGACGAAGCATAGAAAGACGGTCACCTCAGCTGGAGGTAAAGTTTAACGATATTTTTTTTCTCTTAACAAGTTAATCCATTAGCGCTAGTTCCTTTCGAATTCATCGCATTTAATTGAAACGAGGGAACGTTTGGTGTGGGTGGTGTGCACTCGTTCCTACGGAACGGCGTGACAACTTTTTGCGGACCATTACTGTCAACTGTCACGTATATTGTTATCAAATCGACACGCAAGAGACGATGGCTTACGGAAACAAACTTGCACGTTGAAAAAAAAAAGATCCGCAAAATTGCAAGCGATGGGAAAATATCTTGGCCCCATTGTTCAAAATAAATGTATAGATCCGATGGACAACGCAATTGTTTCCCTACTCTGCTGGGGGATCCTGCTGGACAGTTATCAATTGCGGCGCAAAACGTACGTTTGAACACGTGTTTAAACATCTAGGCCCTGGAGTAGTACTCTTAAGGTGACTCGACCCAGTTTTTTTTTTGGGGGGGGGGGGGGGGGTACCATCCTAGTTTGAAGCTCTCTGGTATCCCCACCTTTACTTTTATCGTAAGTCTAACACATAAAATGGATAACATGTAGATCAATCTACAATATAACATAAAATTTTTGGCGATCGGAGTAAATGTCACGTGATTATAATGATTTTTGGCGGGGATTGAACAGACACCATCATTTTCCACACCCGTTTTCAGGCCAGACCTCCAAAATCCATACCCGTTTTCAGACCTGTCCCTTAGGCAGAAATTATGTTATCATTACTTAGATTAGAGCGGAAACAAAAAAAATTACTCAAATCCATTTCGAATTCACATATTTTTCTTTCTTTCTCACTCGCTCGGAATTGAAACGATAAAGACGTTAATACAATCCCGAAGTTCCCTCAAAATCCATACCCGATTCCAGACCAAAATGGGCAAAGTGTATACCCGTTTTCAGACCAAAACCGCGCAAAAACCCTACCCGACGGAGCGGCACATACCTACATAGCTTATATAACAGAGTACCCCCCCACCGGCTCCCCCGGGCTAAAATCGCATGTTTCGCTAAATGGGTCAAAGGGGCTTAGTGTGTTTCCTCAGATTTTCTAAACGAAAAGGTGTCGGTGATTCTGACCTGTATTATTTTAAAGATAAAGGCTCAATTAAAATAACTAGTAAATTGGAAGCTTTGGGTCGTACTCTTCACTGACTGTTTTATCCGGAGCACTCAGTTGAATTTTGACAAAATTCGCATATTTCACAAGCATCTCAGGCCCTCATGTGGTGCCGAAAGAAAATTCGTTGAAAAAAAAATTACAGGAGCGAATTTTTCCAATCTAGTTTCATTTTTGTTATGTGCTTATTAAAAGAAGTCTACAGAAAAAGATATGAGCGAAATCTATTTTGTGGACAAAAGTCGATATGAGGATCTTACAGAGACCGGCTCTTAATAATACTTCCTTTTCTACTGACACGTTTAGGAATTGCGATCATGAAGAAGGAAGATAATAAATAGTAGGCTGATCCTCCAGTGCAAAATTGCCTGAAGGGTCACTAATACACCTTTTGAAAGTTCTACAAAAATAAGACTTTTTTCAGGAAGATGTTGTTACTTCCAGATTCAAGAAGATTTCTCATAAATTTTTCGGCCTTGTCACTGATTTTACTTATTAACATTCCCTCCCCTAATAGGTTCCCTCGTGTTTTTATTTAGTTATAATTAATTCATTATTTATTTATTTAATTGCTTATTATTTAATGTCACCAGTAGGTTTTCACGTATTTTATTTAGGGGCTGACCATTAGAAAAGTTATGAGGGAGGGGGGGGTGGGATTTTCGAGCCGCAGGAATTTTTCTAGGCCATAGCATCAATATTTTTTTAGGATTCATTGGCGTGCATGAAAGTTTTTTTATTTAATTTTCCCTTGCGCCTGCTCGCATGTTCTTGCGCGGCTCACTTCGCTCTCCCAAATAGGAGAAGGCTAATCAAATGGTACGAATAATTGATTGATTTGATTTTTCATATAACTGCAACTCGAGTGTCGATAACTGATACCATGACTTAAAAGCACACGTTATTGCTGAAACGGAAATCCGCATTCAAATCAGTCATTAGCAGAGTATTAAATAGCAGATTAGTTCACAGACAGTACTATAATTATTTTGTGCACAAGATGTCTTCTAAAAGCGGAGCCGTCTGCCTAAACTCTGGTACAGTTTTGTCAGTTTTCTGTTTGCTTCTTTGTTTTGCTGGGTTCATTAGAATCGAGTTGAAGTTTAATGATCACGAAGCAAGGTTGATGGCTGTCGAGGATGTCATTTCTCAAATGCATTCCAGAAAACAGAGATTCATGATGGACGATACCTCAATTCAAGGTACCGTTGAACCTGCATCGTTGCCGGTACATTACAACACTCCAAGTAAGATCTCCTTTCTATAAAAAAAAAAAAACAGCAAGAGAGTATCTTGCGAAAATTAATTATCATTTCAATGCAAAAATTGGCAAAACCTTTATCTCAATACGGACATCTCTATGATGGGGGAAGTGGCTCTGTCATTTATAAAAGGAAGTCTGTACTCACAGTACAGATCATACTCATAATATACAGTATTCGTTATGCAGATCTTTGTTGTATTCGTGCCATTCGTAAGTTGCTTTGTGCCATCAAGCAGTTATACAAAAATGTCATTTCTTTGGTAGACTGCTGAATAAGTGGAAAGTGATAGAGATCAACAAATGATGATGCTGTTATTATACTGACAGGAAATCTCATCTTACGATGAATTCGGTTGTAATAAACCGAGTACCGAGACGGTCTCCTTGAAAATAGTTTCCCGTTAGCCTTGGGTAAGATCTAGAGATGGACTCTGGATCGACTCAAAACGTTTGTGACGATTGGCACGATCCGTGAAAACCAGACTTTAAATCATTTCGAACACTTCAGTACGTTTTAAGATGACTCGGCCGGTGACGGGCTGGCGCCGGAGACGACGCGATTCAGTATATTATTGGTATAAGTTCCTAAAAGATTGCCAAGTTTCACCGGACAAGTTGAAGGCAAACTTTATCCAAAGCTTTCTTTTCTTAGAAAATGTCATGCAGTAATGTGAAATGGAATTTTGTTGACCGTGCTACAAGATCCCGTTATGGTATATACAAAATGCGGGCGGGGTGGTGGTGGGGGGGGGGGGGGGGGATGTGGGGCACTCCCTTATTGGTCTATACGGGTATCGTATCGGTACACTACAGGAATCATATATGAAGTACCTACCCCTATACGGGTGTGTGCCGCTGAACAAGGTAACATGGTTTTCAAGGTTTGAGTCTTTTAATGATACACAATGATGCACCATCTTTAAAAACAGGGTGTCTTTTTGGACTGGAAGCCTTTCAAAGAGTGTGAAGACCTGCGATGAGCGGTCTATATTTGCAGGAGCAATACCAATAATTTTTTTCCTAAATATCTATTTACACAAGATTTTAGTGTGAAAAAGTACTTAATTCTGTATGCAAAACAAAACAAATCAGGTTCAAAAAGTAGTGTCTCCTGTCTTAAACAGGGTGGCGAAATGAACAATTTGTCTCAAACAGAGTCGGGGTTTGAAGGCCTCAGCGACACACCTCTACCCAAACTCCCTTGAGTGCCCTCCCCCTTGGAAAAATGATACTAGAGGACAAATACAATCATGGATTTAAATTGTAAGCCTACCTGATTAACGCTGGTCAGCAGCCTCTCAGCAACCGGGCTTGAAATTGCTGTGAATCGGGACTAGTTCCTTACAATAGTGCTTTCACTTCCTTAACTTTTCGAGACATTTTCTAAATTTTGTTGCTGTGAAACTTCTATGACTTCATATATTGTTTATGGTAGTTTTGTCTTAAACCATCATCGGCTTTAAAAAGTTTGCCAATAGCCCTAGCTCAAAACACTATTCAAAGAATAGAAATAGTCTGGTACATTTTTGGACTTTGGCTGGTGACATTTTGGCTGTTTTAATTAAATTAAAAGTGGAATTTGATACTCCTTGGGGAAACCATCAACGTACTCTATGCAATGTTTCAAAAATTCTGAAAAAAAATATTACAGGGTCAAGGAAACATTCGTACTAATACTTTCTTATGTAACTACACGTTTAGGAAATGTGACAATGAAAGATTTTAAGAAGAAGGAAGATAATAGTAAGATGGTCCTCCACAGATTTACCAGACAGGTCACCAGTAATAAACCTGTTGAAAATTCTACGAAAATAAGACTTATTCTGGAAGATGTTGTAACTTCGAGCTTTAAGAAGATATGTCAAAACACTGGAACCTGGAACGTTTGCCCGCGTGGACTGCCGGGACCTCCTGGGAGAGATGGACCAAAAGGTGATAAAGGCGACCGAGGGAGGAGGGGTAAAAAAGGAATGATGGGACAGCCTGGCAGAAGTGGAAAACAAGGAATTATGGGGCCACCAGGAATAAGAGGAGAAAAAGGGGTGAAAGGTGATATTGGTGCATCGGGTGTTCCAGGAATGAAAGGTGAACAGGGAGAATCCATTTCTGCTCCAAAAGTGACAGTTTCGTCTTCTCACCTGACAGTGAACGAGAGTAACACTGCGGCTTTACTGTGTTCTGTTTCGGGAAATCCCGTCCCGCAAGTGGCTTGGTCACGTGTAGGCGGCGTGTTACCTAGCAACCGAACAAAGGTCTCATCGGAAGGTCTGCTGCAGATTAATGAAGTGAGACTAGAGGACGCTGGGAATTACAAGTGTGAGGCACGAAATATCTTAGGGAGAGAAGAAAAACTAGCGAGTCTGGCCGTACAAAGTAAGCAGAAATTGATTATTTAGAAATAGTGTTCAGCGTAGATGAACTTTCATTTCTAGGACTCTTCCACAGAAATGGCTTTTTACGTGTGACTTTTGATGTTTTATGCGCCCCGTAAAAAAATTATGCCTGATGCTTAAAGGAGCTGTGTCACGAAATTCAGCCAAATAAGGAAATTACAAAATGCCCGTTAAATTAAGAGAAACATAAAAATAACGGCGTAAAACTTTAAAGGAACGTTAAAATAAAATAACAGAAACAACAGATGCCACGAAAGGGCAAAACTGAAAAAGACTGAAACGGATCGAAATTAGGCTTTTTGAACACCGTTTAGCCTAACAGTTTTTCAAAGTTGAACATGCTGCTTGCAACTGCAAAAATAACGCTCAGCAGACACATTTGTTTGTCTCGGATCTCTGATATGAACTGGACTGCCGCGACACAGCCCCTTTAACAAAAACATGGAGCTGACGCGATAATTGTTGGCTCCTCATGCAGACTGTCCTGTCCTCTGTATCAAGACTGGAGAATCGGCATATTAAACTTAAAGCCACCCCTCCGTATTCTAGTTTCGTTTATTTTTATTACTACTATGTATACTTCCCAAATTTAGTAATAAAAGAAACGCTTTTGACCGAAAATTTAAAACAAACAAACAACAACAACAACAACTTTCTAAAGTCTTTGTATGAAGTTGGTCTGTCTTTGATTTTAGCTGTTTTATTATCGACAGGTCAACCGAAGACTTCCTTATCGTTTGGCCCGTCTTATGTCGTTAAAGGTAAGAACATCACCTTACCAGCATGTCACGTAACTGGCTACCCGTCACCAAAGATCTCTTGGCATAAAGTTCCCGGAAACCTGGTGCAAGCCAGAACTGTTATGAAAGATGGACGATTGTCAATAATGAATGCTTACAAAAGTGATTCTGGTCTATACAAATGCGAAGCTTCAAATAACTTAGGACATGACTCGGCTGTTACGCAGCTAAACGTTGTTGAGTTACCCCATTTTACAGTTAGTCCACCATCACAGCTTAACGTGAGCACAGTTCAGAATATCACAGTCCCCTGTCAGGCCGCTGGAGATCCACAACCAACTATCATGTGGAGGAAGGAGGGCGGCAAGCTTCCTGCAGGAAGATCAAGTGCCAGTGCCGACGGAACTTTGAAAATCTGGAACCTTAGAGAGCGGGAGGACTCGGGAAGATATACTTGTGTTGCGTCATCAAATCAGTTTTTTATGGCATTTTCTGTAATGGATGTAATAATCGTTCAGCACAAAGGTGAGTTCAAGCTTGAAATTCAGCTCAGACATTGTTAAGTCTAGCCCTGGGCTATCTGCTGACACCTGCCTCCTGTTTTTGTTGTTGTTTTTTTTTTCCGGCTATCCTTGCTTGAACAGAGGTGATGCCCGAGTTTAAGCGAAAACCTAGCAGGCACCTTTTAGCAAAATCACGCAGAAAGTAGCAAGGATCTCCCTAGCGGAAGCACAATCTCTAAGCTTCTGACATAACATCATCTGCTAGCCCAGGGAGTGGGAACTGCATTTCCGGGCAATCAAATTACCCACCGGACCCAGATAAGCACTTAATATCTGACTAAATTTGATACAAAGCGCCTGCACTCATTACGTTTTACTGACTTCAAAAGGAGGAAATGTAGCTTTTCCTCGCCCATCCCGCCCCCCGTCCCCGATGCAATGTACCGATGTTCGAGCTATCTACAGAAAACAAAACAAAACAAAAAAAAAAACAACAACAACTTTGAATGGAGGGGGTAGGGAGGGGTGCGGATTGTTTGGTTCTCTGACATTGCGCTATTTGAATACAATGTTTGAACAATTTTGTCACCAATTGTAGGTCCAAGAAGCAAGAACTCCCCCTCCCCACCCATGACACTTATGACTAGTCAATTAATCCCCCCCCCAAGCTCTGCAAGTAGCATTATGATTATAAGTTAGAGCATTGTTTTGGCTGGGCTAGCGCACAGGGAACGTTCCTTGACTTTGCAGTGCTTTTTGACTTGAAACTCTGTTCAAAGTGACAAAATCTACCCTCCCTACCTCTTTTACTTTCGACACAAAAAGCGTGCAGCCACCCACCCACAGTTAGGTCTGGCCCAGCATTTGTTCCCACAAGGGCACACAAATTACTGCGGTTGAAGCGGGACTGGAAGGCCCTGCTTGCTTTAAAATCTTCCAAGTTTTATATAATTACATCTTAGCGTCTTTAAAATGCCAGATATCATGTCTCCTAAGTTCTGTACTGAGTCTTTTGTTTGGGTCTCTGAAAGATGGCTTATGGTTCGCGTATCTGGTCTTAAAAGAGTTTTCAGTAAGGCCTACATAGGTCTCGGCTGGTCTGTTGTCCTCCACTGTCGCTGTGGCTTGGTACACCACGGACGATTTTAAGAAATTACCGTCCATAGGGCAATGAGCTGGTTGACGGCAGTTGCATGCTTTCGATGGTACGGCGTTTGTTTTCCGTAGGGTGGATTCCGCCATTGTGACCATTAATTATTTGCTTTAGATTTGCATGCAACTATAACTGGTCTTAATCGTGTTCCTAATGAAAATTTTGTGTAGCGCGTAATAATAACATTTTATCAATTGTAGACCCGATCTGGCGAGCCTGAACTATCGAAATGAACTTGTAACTTCCTACAGGCACGCGCGAAAATTGCTCCTTAGTAGCTGTACATCTTCTGTTGTCACTTAATAGTTTCTGATTCAAATTCTGCGCGCGCGTGTGCAGTATATGCGTATGTTATGACGAACATTTCATTTGGCAATTTTATCTGAATGCCGCACATATTGTGCGGTAAGAAACTAATAAGTAATAAAGTGCCAAGTCGGATCTTACGTTGATATCAGATCGACTAGAATTCAACGCTCTTGTCCTTCCATTAAGCACTCTGCCGATAGGCGTGCGTGCCTATGGTCTATGTGAAATAAGTGAATTTGTGACTAACCAGGTGGGGTCTGGGCGCTAATTTCATGCGTTTCAACACTCCATGCGCTCAACTTGATTTTGTTTTTTGGTTTGGAGAGCGGTGGCATGACGTTGCTCGGAGAGTTCCCATTTGTAAATAAATCTTGCTCAATGCAAACGTATTCAACTGGAAGCATTCATTAAGGTCAAAAACGACTTAGCGACTTTCTCAAGAAAGTAATATTCTTTATAAAATGTTTAATCTGCTCAGTGTTGCACATTGGTTTACCCGCACCAAATCAACTTTTTTAAAAACTTTTTGAGAGTAGTTTGAAACTATTTAAACGGTTGAAAAACTATTTTTACAACAATTTGAGGTATTTCTATTACATTTTAGGAATAAAACCAAAATAGCATTAGGAGGTTGAGATGTATTTGATATAAAATTTTAGCAGGTTTTTCTTTGTTTTTGAAACATATTTGCTTTCAAGACTACATTTAAATGCAGTACTTTAACTATATTTCCAGAAAAAGAGGGCTAAGGAGTATATCAAACTATAACCCATGCCAGAAAATGAAATAGTACGCCTGTTTGGGCAGTGACAGATGATTATTGGTCATTCTTGTGATGCAGTCCCGACGGACTCCTAGTACTTTGTATTCATTGGCGAGTTATCCGTCTAGACAGATAATTTGTCTAAGTATAAAACGCTAAAAAATACAAGATAATAATGAAAGCTAAAACTAGAAATAATACTAATGTAAACCGCTAATAAAAAAAATAACCTGAAAGAGGTTACTTTAAAAAATAGAGATAGATTGACTGGAAACAGTTTCTTTGGGGAGTTCGTTCCGTTCACTTATTGTCCTGGCCCCAGTTGTCCAAAAGTTGAACATCAGCGCTATCAACCGGATAAATAGCTACCCAGTGGACAATTATTACGAAAACCAATTGTGTTATCCACTGGATAGTGATTTATCCGGTGGATAGCGCTATCCAGAGTTCGAACAACCAAGGCCTGGGAGAGAAAGATAATCTAAAAATATCCTGGAGTCCTTTCGGTACGATGAACTTAAAATCATGGCTTCCTGGTGTTCTCCTGTCTCTGTTTGGAATCAAATAGTCTTCCCATTGCCCATCTAGGAAACCATAGCACATCTTAAACATGACGGACAGCCTTGCATATCTTCTCATTGTTTTAAGTGTCTCCCACTTAAATCTTGCTGTATTCCCGTCACACTCGCTGTTCGATCGCCACTTTTCATTGTACCCTTTCTACAGCGGCTTATCTTTCTAGTAGTGCGGGTTCCTTGCACTACAGGCATACTGGAGCTTTGGTCTCACAAGTGTCGTGTACGCGGTTTCTTTCACTGACTTTGGACAGTTCCACAGATCGCGTCTAATAAGTCCTAACTCAAGACATTACATGCTCCAGATGAGATTATTTCGATATGTTGGGATCACCTCATTTTGTTATCAAGTAATACTCCCAGGTAAGGGTGAGAATCCACTTCTTCTAGAATTCTCCACAAAATACGTATTCCCGCCTTGGTGGATCTCTTTTGTTGTAAAGCACAAGATCTTACACTTTGAAGGATTGAATCCCATCTTCTACTTTTGTCACCAAGCTTCTGATGTACAAAGATCATTCTGAGGATCAGCTGCATCTTCATCAAAACAGATTGCTCCATATGATAATGCATCATCGGCAAAAATTCTAACGGTAGAGTTAAGACCATCAGGTAAATCATTTATATACATTAAGAACAGTAACAGTCCTAAGACCGTTCGTTGGGGGAACACCGGATGTCGTGACTACAGCAGCAAGTGATGCCCCCTCAGTTGCTACTGACTAGGTATCATGTGTTAGAAACGATTCGAACCAGTTAAGTGGTGAGCCACGAATTCCGTAATAATCACGTTTTGTCAAAAGACGACAATAAGGATCTTTGTCAAAATGCTCTTGAAAAGTCAAGGGTTGCGGCGTGAATTGTTTTATTAGACTGAAAAGTACTTGCTATGTCATGAATGGTACATAGGAGCTATGTTTCTGTTGATTATTTTGGCACGAGGAAAAAGGAAAAAGCCGTGATTTGTCTACCGACCCCCTTTTTACACTCTAATTGTTTAAAATTATAGAACTCGAGAAAATAGCCAATGACTTCAAGTGTATGCGTGAACGAAAAAAAAAAATTAAAAATGAACGGAACGAGTGTAAGAATATACGCAAAAATATTGCTCGATGGACGCCATCATTTCAAAGTTATATTATATCACCCTCATCAGTTCACTATTCACTATGTGGCATTTAACATCAGAAAACTTTTACAATAGCTTGAAATTCCATAGAGATTGTAACCTATGACCCACTCTCAATAACAGGTCAAAAAATTTCTAAGTCTCTTAAAAATGGCAGTGACCGTTTACGAAAAAGGGACAACTGCACCGGGAGCATCCTCGGAGACCCAGGGGCAGTCAGTCGGGTCGTGAGAAAAGGCAGGACGAAAGTTTTCAAGTACGGGCGAAAGAGCCCCTGGGTACCGACTCTCACCGAACTATTTGCAAAAATTCAAGCAGACACCGGCTCCTGATTGGGCACAAAAAATGTTTTGTATTATTGTGCCCAATCGGCGAAGAGTTCCTCCTGAGTTCTTTTGGTGAGTTCGTACACGACGGCTATTGTCTCGATCACGGCTTGTCTGGCTCATGCACCAAAGAAATGCACGCAGTCAGGAAACTTTCAGTTTGATATAAAATCCTCATCTGATTTCAAAATATTGTCTGCCCGAAAACTAAAAACGCTTTTCCAAAAATACAGGCTTGAGCTTACAACAGGTATTCACGCTTGCATCGGTCACGCGTCTTGCGTAAATACTAGGGAGTTTTTAAAAGATACCACGATGGCCAACAGCCACGAAAACGTCGCAAGGAAAAGTGAATTCACATTTTTTCAGTCTCTATCGTGATTATTCCAACTCTCTTACTTTCTCAAATGCAAGCGCTGACTCTTCTGGAGCTGAATTTCTATTAACCATATCCTACAAGTTCATGAAGAGAATGAATTTTGTCATTGCTTGTTTACTTCCTTCACAAAACGTGAAATTAGGCATTTTCACGAGTAGTCGTGCAGTTGACGACAAAGAAATGTACAAAAAAGCGTGATGCACGTGCAAAGTTGTTGTTTTGCCTTGTGAAGCTATTGCTAATTTGACTTTCTCGTCGCCGCTGCATCTTGAAGTTCCTATTGTTTACGATACATTGTGATCCGTTGAAAACAGAATATTCTCGGGGCAAAATAAATTGCTCCTGCTGAGAGCATCCCAAACGTTCCTTCGTTTCTTGTTAGGAAGGAGAAAATAAAAGCTTTCCTCGCACGCACAAGCTTGGTGAACGAACCGGGCAAGTGTGGCGAGACAATAGCCGTCGTGTACGAACTCACGAAAAGAACTCAGGAGAAACTGTTCGCCAGTTGGGCGCAATAATGCAATGCATTTTTTTTGCCCAATCAGGAGGCGGCATCCGCTTGAATTTTTGGAAATAGTTCGGTGAGAGTCGGTACCCAGGGGCTCTTTTGCCCGTACTTGAAAATCTTCGTCCCGCCTTTTCTCCCGACCCGACTGACTGCCCCTGGGTCTCCGAGGATGCACCGGAAGCAGCTATAGGATCAATTATTGTTATTATCCTTATTTTTTGACTGTCATGGTAAGTCTCATTATTTTCGTAACCTGTGTGAACTCTTTTCAGAGACATTCGTAAATTTTGTAGCTCAAAAAATGTTTAAAAAATGGTTCCAATCTAGTTTGATTTTAAAGCCCCGTGCAAACGGACGCAACATATGTTGGAGAACAACTCCCAACATTGTTGGATGTTACATGTTACGTTCGTTTGAATAACCTGTTACATTTTGTTGCTTGTTGTTGGGAGGTGACGCGCAAAGTTTGAAACCGGTCAAACTCTTAGCCACATGCAAATGGACGCAAAAACTCGAAACATCAGATTGGGCCGACAACTTCGAATATCTTAAGATAGCTGTGAGTAATTAAGCGGATCATACTAGATCTTGTAGATGGTAAATGGAAATGGAAATTTTAAAGTCGAAAACATATCAACTTGAATTTTATTCTAAAACACAACAGAGGCAGTAAAATTAATTTATCAGACCCTTCTCTGAGTGCGTATCCCCGGCGTTGAATAGCCAGTCAGAGCAAAGACCAACCGGCTTCTTTTAATCGGTCGACAGAGATCTAGAGATTAGAGATCTAAATATCTGAATTGAATCGAAGCATTTCAAGAACAAGATGGCAGTATTTTTCTTTGCGCGGAGGTAATATTTTGAAAAAATAAATGTCCTTTTAAAGGGCTCTAAAGAAAACATTAATTTTTGCTGGTCATATTTTATAGGATCATGCCTCCCTGTAAAGGTAGAGGACAGAAGCGTGATACTCGATGCTAGAATAACTGCAAGTTCTTATTATGGGTTTGGCGGCTCAAATCCATACTATCCATATTTTGGGCGGTTAAATGAGAACAGAGGAAGAGGTGGTTGGTGTCCCAAGACTTCCTCAATTTCTGAGTATCTTCAAATTGATATGGGCAGCGACCGTTTCGTTTGTGGAGTGGCAACCCAAGAAGCCAAAGAAAATCAGTTGACTACTAGTTATAAGATACGTTTTTCATCGGATGGTGCAACTTGGAAAACCTACAAAGAGAATAAATCTGAAAAGGTAAACATAGTGCAAGATAAAAATTAAGAAATATGCTACATCCTTTTGTTATTACTATTTATTACTATTTACCTTAGGTTAACTTTATTTTCCTAGGTTAGCTGTATGCGCATATTTCTAACGCAGTTCTTAATTTTTATGCTGCTCACTTATATAACATTTCATTTTAGGATTTTTAATGTTATTTTAGTTTTAGTATTTTAATTTTTATAGAGGACCCTCCTGAAAACCACACTCAGCGAAGGAGGCTTCCTCTCACAATATGTATTTCATTATTATTATTATTATTATTATTATTATTGTTGTTGTTGTTGTTGTTATTATAATTATTATTTAAATTAAAAACAGTATTATGATAGTGGAAATCATCCTTGCAGTTGAATAAACAACCTAAGCAGTTGATAAAGTACCTGAAAAAATTTAGGCTTGATCTGAAATATAACCCTGGGCCCAGTTGTTCGAACGCGGGTTAGCGCAAACCGGGGGTTTAATTTTAACCCGGGTTTCTTTTTCTTTTTATCAAAAGCACTCTCTCGGATAATTTTCTGTATTTTTTTAACATATCCAATCATCAAATTGTAGGCAAAGAGGATTCAACTGAACTGGCTTTTTAAGCTCTCATATCTGAGTTTAAAATTTGCACTAACCCTGGGTTTTCTTAACCCAGCTTCGAACGACCCGGTCCTGACCTTTACGATGACCGGACGCAACGCTCTGTCATGATTAAGTGGGTTCATAAAAAAGCCGATGGTCGAAATGAAATCAGGATGGCAATGTATGAAATGACTCAAATTTTGGAATGCCGATAAAGATATGAAAGTGGAAATGATCCTCGCAGTTGAATAAACAACCTGCCAGTCCGACACCGTAATTTTGGCCCTGGCCAAGCGACTTTTCAGAGAGCTTTCCTTATTATTTACTAACTCGTGGATCGACGAGTCTTTTTAAGTTCCTTTCACAATAAGTAAAGCGATTGCGATTGCATCTTGCATCGCGTAAGTGTTAAGGACGGCCAGACTATTAGAAGATACAATACAACGACTGTGGATCGGGATTTTGAGAGATACCAAAATATAGGGAACAAGGTCTTTGATTGGTCATTGGCCAGAAATGCTACTGTCAGACCAGACTTGCCAAGTTATCAGAGTAATTGCCAACATGACAATTAATGTTGTTTATTTGATTCCGGTATTTAATCATAGCCCCTCACCAACATTGACGGAATTTTCAAAAAATGGGAATATTTTAAATTACCCCGTCGCGTTCCATTCGTAAATAAGTTTCGGTCGGCTTTGTTTTGCCACCTTTAAAGTTTTCACCAAAATACAATTTAAATCAAGGTGTCAGATCTAAGGTACCCTGCGAGCAGAGGCTACATTTTCGCTGTGAGAGCTGACGTGAGAAAAGTAGCCTCTGCCGACAACCGTTCAAATTCGTCCAGAAATCTGGACGAATAAATTAAAACAAAAAAAACAAAACAAAAAACAAAACGGGCTTTTTCCTGTTCTTGACCGGTTTAGAGCATTGCGTGAGTCTTGCGTGAGTCGGTTGTCGGCAGAGGCAGCTACCTTTTGCACGCCAGCTCACACAGCGAAAATGTATCCTCCGCTCGCAAGGTAGAAGTAAGGGGAAGAATCCCAAAGCAAACATCAACTTTTGCTCAACATACTTTTCAAGCGACCAAAACTACATTCCCTTTAAATTCACTTTTTTCCCTCAGGTATTCGTCGGAAAAAGAAGCATCTTACAGCATTCCCTCAGCACTACCGTCAAGGCCAGATTTGTTCGGTTTTATCCCTTTGCATACAGTTCTTGGCCATGCCTGAGAGTTGAAATATTTGTCGTCCGTTGATGCATCGACAAGGCTCATTGAAGAAAGCGTAATGGTTATGTAAAACTTAGTGTTAAGTTCTTGCTTACTTGAGGATTCATTTACGCTATGTAAAACAACAATTGAAAGCATGCATTGCAATTTTCGCCTGTACCGTAAAGAAAGCGGGAAAAGTGCTCTGCTGCCACAGTGATTTGCAAATGGTCACTTATTAGTAGGTGATTATAAGATAGGACCACCTTGTGAAACATAATGTTTCAAGAAGCAGTTTTTACTTTTTCATTAACAATGTCAACTCTACAACAAAAATTCTTTCTTTACAGTTCTAATAAAAAACATGTACCAATTAATTCCTAGCAAAATATATATTTTTTTAATATTTTTTTCTAGGACAAACTTTGTTTGATACCAAGCAGTTGCGCTCTTGTTCTTCAAAATAATAGAGACAAAAGTTTGCGGGGAAGATGAAAGCTCAGTACTGCTTGATCGAAAAACGTTCAGAAGTTCTCTTTCTTCTGAGTAGACTGAACACAGCACGAACAATCAAGTATCCGTAAACTTAAACATAGTGGAAACACGTGACTCCGTTGCGGAAACACAGCGGCAAACGCGTGTTTCCGTTAGCGGATACATTACGGTTTCTCATGTTTCCGTCGCTGCGTTTTCAACGGAACCGGAACACTTTTTTACATGTTTCCGACAGATTTCCGTTTCAGGAATCACGTATTTCCGCAATCGTTAAAGTGTGTTTATGTTGCGGAAACACGATATTCCGTACCGGAAACCTGTTATTTAGTTCGTTCTACTGGTGGAAACGTGAAGATACGGTCCGGCAACCTGACTTGTTTTTCTGTGTTTCCGTCTGTTTCCGTTACTGCGCAAATACGACCAAAAAGTTTCATATTTGCCGAAACCAGGTTTTCCAATGGGAATTTTTCTTTATTCTTACATGAAATTAACCTTTGACCATTTTTCCTGTTCATTATATAAGTCAGACAAATACATACCACCATAAAACTGAACTCCATCTGCATGTGTTGCATTTAAAATTTTATTCCATTTCCTGCACATAGACTCGCATCAAACATTGCTTATTTATGGTCCTATCTCAAACGCAGAAGTTGCAAAGTTGACATAATTGTAGCGTGCTTAGAGGGTATAAAATAAGTGCAAAGATTCAAATGCACAAATTACATCAACAAAAAATGAATGGCTAAACTTTGACATTTTACAAGTACTGTTTTTGAGGTAAATTAATTGTATACTTCACAAATTGAAAACCTAGCCTTTTTGTAATATACTAACAAATTTAACAGAGAATAATGTAATGTTGAATTCAAGTGCAGCTTATGGCTAGTGATAGTTTTGTAGCCTATAATATTTCAGCAAAGTGGAATATGATTTGTCTGGTGAATGTCCAGAGTAGGACTGTTGTTGACAGCGACTGACGTTTTATCAACAAGGTGATCATCAATTTCATGGTCATTGTCAAAACATCAGTTCCTGTTTGATCATTTTCCACTTTCTTATTTCAAATGAATCCTAGCCTTAAACCATTTAGGATAACAATAAAATTATTATATTGTGTCAGGAAATATTCTTACTCTTCTGACATGGTGTTCTAAACTACTTACAATTCTCTATGACCAGTGCAAAGATTCAAATGCAAAAATACACCAACAAAAAAGTATGGCTTTAGTTTTACATAATTTAAGTCTGCTAAAATTGTTTATGTGTTTCATGTATACCTTTTTTTACAACCTCTCACAAAATCAACAGATACTTTTAAATGAATCTTATAACCTTGAACATAAACTCTGTTTCATTATCACACATTGATGAAGGTAATAAGAGGGGGGCGTTGGGATTTTCGGTTTTTCGGTTTTGGCCATTTTCAAGGTCGGTTTTTCGGTTTTTGCAATGAAAAACGTCGGTTTTTCGGTTTTGTTGTCCGTTGTGGTTTCCCGTTTTCCCCTTTTTTAGCATCTGGTTTTCGGATTTTTGGCAAAAACAACGCGGCTTTTCGGATCTTGGTGACCGATGTGGATTTCGGTTTTTCCAATTTGGAAGGACGTCAAAGACGTCGACAAACCTGCATGGGCTCCCAATGTGGTTTTTGTGGTTGTGTCGCATTATCAACTGCCTTCAAGTTACAATTTTGCTCTTACAAGCATGTCTTTTCTGATATGATCGAAGGTCCCAAAAATTGTTTTCAGCAGAGGCTGATTTTCTACTTTAGACTCCAGTTTGCCATCAATTTCTTTGAAGATCTTCTACCAGTCTCTCTTTAATTTTTGCTTTTGTTTTATTAAGTCAAAGTTGACCTCTGACAATAGCCTGTGTACACATGCTTTCTTTTTCTATTTTTTTTTAAAGAGTCTGTTCTAAGCAATCTTATTGTTTCGCCTTTAAGGCCACCCCGGAGGGTGGCGCGAGGTACATTGTGTATCAGTTGAAAGGTTTCAGTCGGCTTGTAATTGGTTTTGATGTCCACAGAAACCACATTGAGAGTCCGTACACTAGGTCTGTCTTTAATTTCCTTCCCAAAAAAGTAACAAACTGTGCGGGTTAGATTCCTCCGTGGGTCTCTGTGCAGTCACATGTTTGGCTAATTTATATATTTCTATTTTACAGTCAATCCAGGTCAAACTGGAATGTGGCATTTTGGTTTTTTAATGAGGGTGTACACCTGGAGAGCTTTTCGCGGACGCACAATTTTCCCCTATGTCTTCTATTGCCATTCAATCGAGGATCTTTGTGAATTCTCCTGGAGGGTCCTAGGCCAGACATGCCTGTTTTAGGACCATAGCATCGATAGATAGTGCTGATACTTTGATGATATTAAACACCTGGAATGATAATACGCTATGGTCAGGTGTAGTCCGCACATTCCTCATATCACCAACGTTTGAGATCTAGACTACGGTTTTGTTAAAATTGAGCCGTATAAATCTTCCGTTTTGATGGTTTTGTGTGCGATTTACGGTTTTGATCGAAATCTATCGCAGTTTTTCGGTTTTGGGTAATTTTTAGAGCGGTTTTTCGGTTTTTTATAGACCCCAACGCCCCGCTCTAATAATTATTATTTCAAGACCTTGACAGTTTTTCAAATTGTTTTAATTAAGGGACTACATGTATGCAGGGTGCAAAGAAAATCATTTTTACAGCTTGTCATCCGGGCAAGCTGAAGCTAGCATTTACTAACCCAGACGTCATTTCAACTAGCCCCAAAAGCTTTTTGACGAGCAGAATTTATTTCACAGTTCTTCTGTTATTCGAATTTCTCAAAAAACATCACTTGCCCGTCGGGCAAGTTAAGAACAGAATTCACTAGCCCGATAGCAAAATCCACTAGCCCTGGTCTATTGGACACTACTTTCTTTGCACGCTGTGGGGAGTGTCACGAGGATACTGGTGTTTTAAGTCACTTCTATTCTCAAGTCATTACTTAGTGCTCGATAGCTGGATATTGGCCAAGCTCTGTTTTGTGAGGCCAATTAAGTTCCATGAACTTGCTTGGTTTGAGAGAACCTTCTGCGCCAAAATCACAAACCAAGGTGATCTGACTGTTCTATGAAAAACAAAACAAATTGCCTTTGTACATTTTCACAGAGAATATGTATTTGAGAATTAACTCTGAAATGGAAATATGAAAAGAAGCAAGACCTTTCATCACCTTGACTACTTTCCCACCGGATCAATAATTAACGGCACATGTCGTCAAGTGTTTGGAATTTAAACCTATATCGTTGCTGGTACACTACAACTCTCCAAGTAAAATCTCCTTTCTGTTAAAAACAGCAAGAGAGTATCTTGCGAAAAGTAATTATCATTTCTATGCAAAAATTGACACAACCTCAATACGGACATCTTTATGATGGGAGGTACTGGCTCTGTCATTTATGATATCCTTTTAAGCCCTTAGTAACAATTTAACACTTATATAGATCATGCTCCTAAGAGACAGCATTCATCATGCAGATCTTTGTTATATTCGTAAGTTACTCTCCGCCATCAAGCAGTTATACAAGGATGTCATTTCTTTGGAAGACTGCTGAATAGGTGGAAAGGGATAGAGATCAGCAAATGCGTGATCATTTGCGTGTCTCGGGCCTTTTTTCTCGACGGACCAAGAAAAAAGAGAGACTGCTCGTAGTCTACAAATGATCATGCGGATATCAATGACAGTAAATCTCTGCTTACAATGAATTCAGTTGTCATAAACCGAGTACCGACGCAGTCTCCTTGAAAATATTTTTCCGTTAGCCTTTAGACTGCAAAACAGTCCGTATTTTTGCGTATTCAAGTACGCGCGAGAAGTCAAAGAAAAAGTCTGGAACGAGGCTGAAAACAGAGATCGAGGCTGGGGAGAGACGCTAAGGTTTTTTTTTCTCTCGCCTCGGGCGTGTGAGGCTCGCGCGCTTCGCGCGCGTAAGACTCTTACACCACGCTTTACCGATTTCTTTACTTACTTTGAGAAAAAAAAAAAAAAAAAAAAAAAAAAACCGACCGTTTTGCAGTCTAGCTACATCTCTCCGAGTACGTGACATGATCACGCAATTTAAATGTTCAAAGCCTCTCAAGGAAAGGTAGTCTTACTTTAGAACTTAAAACAGAAAGTAGCATAGACTGTTTATTTTACAAAGCTAAAACAAAAGTAATTACCAACGGATGCACTACACGCCTAGGGCGTGAGAGGCTCGCGCGCTTCGCGCGCGCAAGACTCTTACGCTACGCTTTACCGATTTCTTTAAGAAAAAGAAAGTTAGCCTTGGGTACAGATGGCCTCTGGATCGACTAAACTCGTTCCAGACGATTGACACGATCCGGACTTCAAAATAATCATCTCGAACACTTCAGTACGTTTTAGAATAACTCGGCCGGTGACGGGCTGGTGATCGCCTAAGACGAAGATTATATTATAGGTACAAGTTCCTAAAAGATTGTCAAGTTTCACCGGACAAGTTAAAGCCAAACTTTATACAAAATTTTCTTGTCTAAGAACATGTCATGCAGTGAACTGAAATAGAATTTTGTTGATGATGCTATAAGATCTCGTTATGGTATATACAAAATGATACTAGAAGACAAATACAATCATGGATTTAGATTTTAAGCCTACCTGATTAACCCTGATCAATGGCCTTTCAGGAGCCGGGCCTGAAGTTAACTTGTTGTGAATCGAAAGCAAATTCCTAACAATTTCTGTTCGAGATATTTTCACAATTTTGTTTCTGTGAAACTTCGATTCTATGACTTCATGCATTGTTTATGGTAGTTTTGTTTTAAACCATTATCCTCACAAAGCCCGCCTGTGACCCTTAGCTCAAAACACTTTTCATAGAATAAAAAATAATCTAGCACATTTTGGACTTTGGCTGGTGACATTTTGCTTCTTTTAACTAATTATAAATTGATCGTGGAATTTGATATTTCTTGGGATAACCTCTCCTATGCAATCTTTCAAAAATTCTGAGAAAATAATGTAGGGTCAAGGAAACATTCGTACTAATACTTTCTTATGTACCTACACGTTTAGGAAATGTGGCCATGAAAGATTTTAAGAAGAAGGAAGATGATAGTAAGATGGTCCTCCACAGATTTACCAGACAGGTCACCAGTAATAAACCTTTTGAAAATTCTACGAAAATAAGACTTATTCTGGATTCGAGCCTGAAGAAATTTTGTCGAAATACTGGAAACTTGAACGCCTGCCCGCATGGACTGCCGGGACTTAATTCCTGGGAGAGATGGATCTAAAGGTAATAAAGGCGACCGAGGGAGGAGGGGTAAAAAAGGAATGATGGGACAGCCTGGCAGAAGTGGAAAACAAGGAATTATGGGGCCACCAGGAATAAAAGGAGAAAAAGGAGTGAAAGGTGATATTTGTGCACCGGGTATTCCAGGAATAATGAAAGGCGAACCGGGAGAATCCATTTCTGTTCCATAAGTAACAGTTTTTTCCTCACAACTAACTGTGAACGAAAGCGACGCCGCTGTTTTACTGTGTTCTACGTCGGGAAATCCCGCTCCAACCTTGGTTTGGTCGCGGATTAACGAAACATTACCAAGCAATCGAACGAAAGTATTGTCTAATGGTGTAATAAAGATTGCTGGCGTGCAACTTGTGGATGCCTGGAAATACAAGTGCGTTGCGCAAAATGTTCTTGGAAGAGACGAAAAATTTACGAGTATTATCGTACAGAGTGAGTTCACTTAATCGTTAATTCAATTTATTGTCGTTAACACCTTGCTATCATGTACTTTCAACAGGCCACAATAAATTGTAATATGTTGTTGTTGTTGTTTTTTTTTAAAGTGAAAAAGCACAATCGGTATGATATTAGAAACAAAGGGAAGTTGCCTATTGCTTCTGATTTTAGTTTATTATAAATATTTTGGTGGGGTCTTAATGCTTTTGTTCCAGCATTCCAGTTCTGGTTAAATAGTTTTCTGTTTGTTTGTTTGTGTGTTTGTTTGTTTCTTCGTCCTCCTTCCCCTAACTCCCATGCACTTGGTCCCTTTGCTTCGCGAGACTCGTTAGCAAATCTGATAGGGAGAAAGTTTATTGTTTTATTTTCTTTAGGTCAACCCAAAGTTTCATTATCGTTTGGGCCATCTTACGCTGAAAAAGGCAAAAATATCACGTTACCAGTCTGTCACGTGACGGGATTTCCCCCACCGAAAATCACCTGGCGTAAAGTGCACGACCATTTCATGCAATCCAGAGCTTTTGTTAAAGGTGGACAGTTCTCAATAATAACTGTTCAAAAAAAAAGATTCTGGTTTGTACAAATGTCAAGCTTCAAATCACTTGGGATATGCTTTCGCTGTCACTCAACTTAACGTTATTGAACTGCCCTACTTTACTGTGAGCCCGCCAGCACAGTTTGAAGTAAACGAAAACCTGACATTGTCTGTCAGCTGCCAGGCAGATGGCTTTCCCACACCAAAAGTCACGTGGTTGAAAGGGAACCGTCAGCTGCCAAGTGGAAGATCTATGGTCAGTGATGATGGAACTCTAACGATCTGGGACACTAAAAAGGGAGACTCGGGGACTTACAACTGCGTGGCGTCGTCGGGTAAATTTTTTAGAAAGGCAATTGCTTCTATGAAGCTAACTGTTAAAGGAGGTAAGGTGATTACTCATTTAATCGTAACTAGAATTACTAAACTCGCTTAAAATATTCTGTAACAGATTCCAGATTTTCTCCTCCATTTCGAGCAATCGTTTATCTTTAAACACGAAATGTGTAGCATGTCCATAGACGCCTTCCTTTTGTTTTCTTCGCCAATTCAACTGCGCTCGAGCGAAGCCCGTTGTGGAATGTCCTTCACATGGCTGCTATCTAATTTCAGATTTTATCAACTGATATTACCAATAATAATAATAATAATAATAATGATGATGATGATGATGATGATGATGATGTTTAGCGTCCTTATGGTCACTTGCTCAAACATGTTGTTCACGGGCACTCTAAAACTTTATTTTCAGTTTACAAAAACTGTGCTGCACGTTACAAAGCAGGTCAACGAACAAGTGGTGTTTACCGTGTCAGTCCAGATGACGCCGGTTACTTTGATGTGTACTGTGACCAAACAACAGCAGGTGGGGGATGGACAGTGTTTCAGAAAAGACTTGATGGCTCAGTTGACTTTGATCGCGTTTGGAACGACTACAAACAAGGTTTCGGGAATCTGAGCACAGAATTTTGGCTTGGACTGGATAAGATTCACCGTCTGACAAAGGGAAGAAGCAAGCTTCGGGTGGATCTCGAAGATTTCAACGGACAAACAGCTTAGGCCGAGTACGACCTGTTTGAAGTTGCTGATGAAGGAAATAAATATAAGCTGACTCTTGGTACATATTCGGGTGAGTACTTCCTTCCTTCCTTCCTTTCTTCCTTCCCTCTTTCCTTCCTTCCTTCCTTCCTTCCTTCCTTTCTTCCTTCCCTCTTTCCTTCCCTCTTTCCTTCCTTCCTTCCTTCCTTCCCTCTTTCCTTCCTTCCTTCCTTCCTTCCTTCCTTTCTTCCTTCCCTCTTTCCTTCCTTCCTTTCTTCCTTCCCTCTTTCCTTCCTTCCTTCCTTCCTTCCTTCCTTCCTTTCTTCCCTCCCTCTTTCCTTCCTTCCTTCCTTCCTTCCTTCCTTCCCTCTTTCCTTCCTTCCTTCCTTCCTTCCTTCCTTCCTTTCTTCCTCTCTTCCTTCCCTCTTTCCTTCCTTCCTTCCTTCCTTCCTTCCTTCCTTCCTTCCTTCCTTCCTTCCTTCCTTCCTTCCTTCCTTCCCTCTTTCCTTCCTTCCTTCCTTCCTTCCTTCCTTCCTTCCTTCCTTCCTTCCTTCCTTCCTTCCTTCCTTCCTTCCTTCCCTCTTTCCTTCCTTCCTTCCTTCCTTCCCTCTTTCCTTCCTTCCTTCCTTCCTTTCTTCCTCTCTTTCTTCCCTCTTTCCTTCCTTCCTTCCTTCCTTCCTTCCTTTCTTCCTCTCTTCCTTCCCTCTTTCCTTCCTTCCTCCCTTCCTTCCTTCCCTCTTTCCTTCCTTCCTTCTAGTGCCTCTGATTTCCCAGAGAAGGTTTAATGCGTGTCATCTGGATCACATATTTTGAGATATGATTTTTCTCTTTTGTGGGAACTGCCGGGGATTCGTTTACATATCATAAGGGTATGGCGTTCTCCGCTACAGATCAAGACAATGATAATGCTAGTGGCAATTGTGCTGCATCTTGGAAGGGAGGCTGGTGGTTCAATGAATGCCACTACGCCTTTCTGAACGGCTTCTATTATCATGGCTCACACTCCCATTCTTGGGATCGTGTGATATGGTATAAATGGAAAGGTGACAGGTACTCTGCCAAAACGTGCGGAGATGAAAATTAAACCAGTTAATGCCTAAAAGGTAGTCGACGTACGTTTCTTCACCAAACCTGACTTTGGTCTTCGCATATAGTAGGTGAACAATTTTTCGTTAATGAGACAGTTTAAATATAACTTTCTTCGATTTTTATTAGCTGCACTGCACATTTAAAGCTTATCCAAAAGTTTTATTATTCTTTTTTCATTTTTTTCTGTATGGTCTCGGTTACCTCAAATTGGCTTTTTGTTTTCATATGCAAACTGGCGCATCATGTATAGTTGATGAGTCAACTCTTGAATGAGTAAAATCGGGCTATGCTATGCAAATCGAGCTATGAATGCCAATTTAGGAAAACTTGCTCCAAAGAAATGTGACTTGAGTTGTTCTTTTTACGTTGGCTAACGTTGGCGTTTTTCGTGCTTTTTTAACTTAAAATCTACTGTATATCTGTACATATGGTTAATTATCCTGATCAATTAGCAGTATCTCACTTTTAGATCTCCTGTGCATGATAAAAGATTTTTTTTTTCTTTCACATTTGCATTTCTCCCAGAGTTGAAACAAACATTCAAACAAATGTTAAACTACAGCTTGTTTATAAACTAGGAATTATTTTGAGTGCATAATAAAACACTTGATACACCATCCTCGTTCTTTGTATGGTAGAATATATGAATATATATTTAGGAATGAATTTTTTCATACCTTTTTTAGATAATCATATCTTAAAGTGTATAAGGTTCTTTTGCATATTTGAATTTTTTAATTTCAATATTTCTGAGAAATGAACCATTTTGTATCCGGGTTAATTGAAGTTATCCTTCACAGCCACGTAGCCGGGAATTCTTGAGGGGTGGTGCGATCCAACGAGGAGACTGCCGGCAGACCAAACCAGGCCGGTGGCTTAAGTCTCTAGATAGGACGTCGGAGACTGTATTTCGGGCGTTTTGAAAAACACGAGTATTTCTCAAACTTTTAACCTTCAAAAGATAGTTTTTTCCAAGAGACTACCTTATTTTACAATTTTGAAAGGAAGGAAAAGAAAGTTCTGAATTTGTATTATTCGCTAGGTTTGCATTATCATGATCATACAATAGTGTGCCAAGCTCAAGCATACTTGGGTGCAGAAACAGATTAATGTATCTTAGATAGTGGATTTGCTTAAGAGCCGGGAATACTGCTTTTTGGCAACAGAAAACAGGGTTACACAAAAGGGCTACACAAAAAAAGGAACAATGTGTACCTTCATGTATTTCAAGCAATAAGAGGATCCGTGATCCACCCCTTGTGATTGGCTGTGATGCAGCCAATTGGAAATCAAGAACTTCCGATCCTTGATACAGCCTAGTAATTGCGTAAGGTCGATCAACATTAAGCCAGTCTGAACGATTGTGCTATTCCCGTCACAAAAAAAAAAAAGTTAAATGTGATGTTGATTCCTAGTAGCAACTGCAAAGGGAGAAACATCATAGCGCCCCAGCCCTAAGACTTGCATTCATTTCTAATATGAAAGGGCTTGGAGTTGACTGATGCAAGCAACTCTCCTGCTGACCGAGTGATTTTTAGGAAATTTATTTCTGAAAGAAATAAATGGTTTTATGCTTAATGTGACTGATTAATGTGTCATTTCTCCAGTTACTGGGGAGGGGGCGTTCCTGCCATCCGGGACATTATATATTGTGTTTTTAAGACATGAAAGCGAGGCACAAGGCCTCTCTGCTCACTGCAACAAGAACTGTGTGTGCAAGGGCCATACAGCCATCCCCCAGATTTCATTTTAATCAGCTATTTTATGTCTGTGAGCTATTTCAGACTTTGATAATAATAATTCTGTGTGTGAGCAATTTCAGACTTTGAAAAGATTAATTCTGTGTGACTGTGTGTGCAAGGGCCATACAGCCATCCCACAGATTTCATTTCAATCACTTACATTAGGGAGCTCTTTCAGACTTTTGATAAGTATAATTCTCTGTGACTGTGTGTGCAAGGGAATAAAGCCATCTCACGGATTTCACTTTAATCAGTTACATCAGTGAGCTACTTAAGTATAGGAAAATTGATTATGTTTGATAATACAAGGTTTGAATTTAATCTGGATTCCTTTTTCCTTCCTTCAAAATTATTTTCATTCTCAATTTTGTTATTATTAGTTGTTTAAGAACGTCCATTTTTTATTAATTGTGGGCAAATAGTATTAACGCTGTACTGGTATTAGCCCTAATTGGTTAATGTGCAGGTGTCAAGTCAATTTAGTGCTAATCCTGGATTATCTCAATCTGACTGAACAACCCATAGGTCGGGCAATTGGGACCTGGTGATAACTATAATTCAATAGGGTCAATTAAGCAATCTCATTCATTTAAGCTTGTACCTTTCCTATGACATAATTGCTCCATATTTATAGCTACACTTGTACATTTTGCTTCTAGATTACTAAGGTTTTTGTCGGTGGTTCTCTTGCTTTGGCCTCGAGTGGGGCTGCCCTGTCACTCGTTTCTTGCTCCGGGCTGTGGCGGGTGTGCCCTCACCTTTGCTGGGATAAATCTTCTTGTGTATCTGGACTTTCCTAGCTTGATATGCTTAAATGAAATAAACGGCCACTCTTGTGGCCAAATTTATCCCAAACTGGAATTGTCATTATTGGGTATCCCAGCAAACAGAGCTCACCCAAAGGAAGACTCCACCAACAGCAATAACTGACTCAATAATACTATCTAAAGGAACATGGAGCATAAATACTACATATATGAGGATAGTAGCTTTAATCAGGGATATATACATAACTTGCACGCAACGGTAAAGAACTAGATTGAGCATGTCAAAACTACACCAGGGAATCTCTTTCTCACTGTTAAAATAATAATTCATATGCAACATTTTGGAGGAAACAATGGGAACGAACCCTAAAGGTTAACGACCCACTTTTGAAAATAAGAAAGGAAATTTTCTTACATCTTCAGAAGGCAATCAGAGGTCAATTGTTTGATAGAGCAAAGATATGATAAGAACTACAGGCAGCCATTGTACAGTAAAAGACCACATGACCTTCTAGCGAAAGAAAAACGACAAGAAAACATTTTCTCAATCCGCACTACGAATCCTCCAAAAAAGAGCTTACATGCACGACAAAATGAAAGAGTAAGCGACGAATCAGAAAGGGGTAAATGCCTTGTGGGCACACCAAATCCCCTTTTTTCATACTTTAACACGAAGGATAAACAGGTTTTGTGGAAAGCGTGAGTCAGGGCTTGTCAACTCCTTACATTATTTTCAGTTTTACTACACAATCAGTGAACTACAATTGAAACATACTATTAATTCACTTTCTTTTAAATGGTTGATCAAGAAAGAGTGGACCTCTGGGGCCTGTAGAGGGGTGCGAGCGCACCTGTCACATTCCCCCTCACCCTAAGGGCCTGGTTTACCCATTCATTCAATACACAAGCAATTCAACGACATTTTCAACTACACGCTTTCAATAATCGAATCTTACTGAGAGCATTCCTACTGAGAAGGTTTATTAAAGCTCATCTCACAAAATAACTTGCCAGGTTTCTATTAGTAAAAGTGTGAAATTCTTGATAACAATCCAAACAGAAAAGTTAAAACAGTCGTCTTATACTGAACACTTTTCCGAAAAATAAATAAATATAAGAAAGGTTTATTCAATCACGCGATTCATGGTCGATAAAATATATTTCGACACTCGACAGGAGCAGCTCGGAGCTGGTCAGCAAACAAAAGTTTCTACAGACAATTGCAGTATTAAAATGATCCCTGTAGGAGCATAAATTACAATTATCCTTTTTCAGTTTTAGTTCACCTCCTCTTCATTTGGACTCGCGACGGGGACCCTGGTGCCAACTGAAATCAATTTGCTTCATAAGAATTAGCAGCTATGCTAAAAATGTTTGCATTGCTTCTTGTCTAGAAAAACACGTATGATGTTGTCTACAGCTCTGGGTTATTTGGCTGACCAGTTATACGATTTCATAAGAAGACTTTACAGTTTCAAATTCCTACGAAATCCATTCACTAATTGTCTTAGAAGTCCATGTTTCCCTCTAGCCTGTTGTTACTAATAACATCTTTTATAGAATTGTTTTATGTTGGCGATCGCCATGGAACAAATTTGATGACGTCTATTTTATCGAACAATGTCTATGAGATTTTACTAAGAAAGTATGTTCTCGATTTCCATTCATTTTGACAGAGAAAAACTAAAGAAGTGTCCTGACCTAGTCAAAGGTTTATACTGTATCTAACCTGAATGGGATATTTTGTCACAAAAAGAAGAAAAAATCTGTTAATCAAAATGTTTATTGTTTAAGTCCCATTTATTGCTTTCATTGTAGTGAATGCGACGCAAACCCATAGGGAGACAATAATTAAACCTTTTAAAGCAGTAAAAAAGCCAAAAATAACATCAACCGTCTAAAAGAAGCCATGAAGCTAAAGATAGTCTCGGTTTGCATTACTCTTACCTTTCTTGCCTTTGTTGGCTTTACTAAGCAGCATGCACAGGTCAGAGTTTGCTACTTCATTCGTTTCGCAAGTTCTTTATAAGAACTGAATTTGACTTTCCAAATGTCGGGATTCTCTTACTGAGACACAATTTAGGGAACATGCACTGTCTTTCTTTTATTTCAAAATAGGTCGAACGACGAGAGAGGCATGGCATCTATCATGGATATTTCAAAGCGTTTTTGAACTACAGCTTAAATGTTTCCCAAGTGTTGGCTTCTTTTGACGTTGTGGATCTTATGGAATGTGCCGTTCGATGCATCACAAATTCAACATGCTTGTCGTTTAATATCGCCATATTTGCCAATGCTACTAATTATGCTTGTCGTCTGTTGCCTTCAGACAAATACAATCAGTCCAGCAATTTTGCACCGAGTCAGGAATTCCATCACTATGCCATAGTGGTAGGTCATACATGCAGTAAAAAAAATTGTTACGTTATTGAGAGAGTGTTGCTTATGAAGTGAATCAGTGATTTCTATTTTGTTTCATTATTTTAAAAGAAAAGCTTGCCAGTAATACCTTGTCCAACGCCAATCCAATATAAACGTTTCACTTCAATTCAATTTACCCTGACTTCAAACAGAAGTAATTCATAAGTGCTCCTACTAACAAAGATCGCTTGCTTCAAATTGTAAAAAAAAAACAAAGCAAAACAAAAAAAAACATACTTTGTTGTTCTGTAATGAAATGGAGTAGTCATTTTTTTCTCGTTTGGGATCAGTTTTAAGTGATTGCCGTCCACTTGCAGGCTGCATTCATTTTAGTGTTTTCATCATACGTTTTACTTTTCCAGACTTAAATAATGCGAAAGGAGTTTCTTGGGCCAGAGGATGAAGCTCCAACAACGCGGAAAGCAATAGCAACAGTAACAACAACATCATCAGCAAATAGCAAGCTTTGTTGATGTTGTTGCTTTTGAATGACAATAAAAGTTTAAAAGTGCAAATTTAAGTAAAAATACATTGTAGGGAAAAAAAAAGAACTGAAAGAATAACTAATAATTAAAAAGTTAACTTAGTTGTGAAGGGTAGACTATCAATTTTAATGACAGTTTCAGAAAATCATTGGCAAAATCAAAGGATAGTAATTATAACAAAATACACTGAGAAACAAACACACAGAAAAACTATAATACATCAGCATTGCATTTCAATAAATACACCGACGTGTTAATTCAATATAATTACATTACATCAATTTTGCTACTGAATTTCTAAATTACTGGCGTCTAAATCCATAGGAGGAGGCGTTGGTGCTGAGAGAGGGTCGGCATAACAGCTAATACTGACATGAATTTTTAAACCTCGTCAAAGTTCGGACTTACTTTTGTAAATTTCCTTTCAGAGTCCATGTGAAAACTTTCCATGTAAAAATGGTGGAAGCTGTCGATCATTGTACGAGGAAAACAGCTATGTATGCCACTGTAGTGAAGGTTTCTCAGGAAATCATTGTGATACAGAAGGTAAAGAAGATAACAACTTTCTTGATCTCCCGAGAATTCTATCAAGAGCTTCAAAACCTTTCGTCACTATTGCACAATAGCTATTGCCGTCCTTGACAGCTTTGTGTTCCAAAGGGACCACTCATAGCAGTTGCAGTACGCTGGTGGACAAATTAAGCTTCAGGATACTTGAGTCTCTTTGCAAATCTATGTACCCGTCAGACAGGTTGATATGTAAAGTCAAGTGATGAATCCAGTGGGTTTTGATTCTCATTACTGAATAAGGTGGGGGCACTTTACCTCTCAATTTTGGCGCGAAATTTCATTGTTGGTAGATTGTACAATATTTATAAGGAGCTCAATGGGTAATAAAACTTGGTCTTCTATGCATCCAAGGGAGTTGTAATTACATGACCTTACGTCCGTCCACCCGTCCGTCCGCTGCACCACAGGGAAATGCTCTTTTTCAATTGACAGCTGCCTGAAACAGGGTGTCCATTTACCAGTATCAAATGACCCTATCACGGTCTCAGATGTCAACTAATCTAGGTCACATTTTTACATTCACATTCACATTCGCTGTTAATAAATCACTGGCTCAAGTCAGTTTTTTTTTTGACAAGGCCATCAGATTAGAGCGCTTAAAAGCACCGAGTTTTAAAATTTGTATACGGAACAAAAGGTAAAGTGTTGTTCTTAAAAGAACTGTTTTAAAATCTTAGGAAGTTTTAAAGTTGAAAGTGAAATGCTTTTTCCAAAGCAGCAAAGTTGTTTGAAGAATACTGCTCTGTACGCCATTTGAGTTGTGTAAATAAAGCAGCGATACACCGTGCCCGCTACCGCACCGAGGCAAATTGGCGCTGTGATGTAAGCTTTGAGCGACCGCTGATTACGTCACTCTTAGTTGCCCGGTCATACGCAACCCCAGAGAGAAAACTCTGATGGAAAAAGTTTAAAATCAAGAGAGTCGCTATCGGTTTTGGTGAAAACCGAGACCCCAGATACATAGGAGGGAAAGACAAATTATCGGACGATCCTTTAACTGCAATTTTTGCAAGTTTAGACCATTTTTATGGGATTTATGGAGCTTCGAGTTGGGACGGTCGGCTTGAGATTCGACAGCCTTCCCCTATTCCTTATTGTAACTACAACTCGAGATCTAAAACTCGATAGAACGGTTTCCAAATGGCTCTAGAAGCGAAAAGATAGTAGAGCACACAACACAAACACAAGTTTAATCATTTTTATTGATCTTTTTTAATGTAATTTAGATCGTATTTTAATAATTTTAAACATTCTCATATAAATTCCGACGAACTCTCATTTAGGGTCTGGGCCGCCTGTGCTGTAAGTACATACATGCGACAACCTCACTATTCCCAGTGCTCGCTTGAGTAAAACTGTCCTTAATTCTGACCAATTACTAGCGAGAGCGGTATTTGAGGCGTGTGTGTGCGCTTCTCCCTCAGTAGTGGCTTTCTGTGTATAAATGAACACGTGTGCAAGCACATTTGTCCAGTTTGGCTGCAAGAGCGGGAGGATTGGATTCATGCTCTGTCTAAGCCAATTGCGGGGTTGGGGGGTGGTGTTGGTCTATACCCGTTTTGCTTTGTGGTTTGTTTTCTTTACCCTCCCTCCTCCCATTTTTTTCTCCTCTTGGTCTAGCGCTATCGCCTTCTCGCCTGCAGGGCCAGAGTTGGTCCGAGTGCTAGCAGTATTACTGTGAGTGTTCCGTCTAACAAAGTCCGTGTTGTAATTGTTCTTACTAAAAAGAGTGTGGTCTATTGCTTAAATTTCTCGTATCCTAGATAATTTGGCAGTTTCTGGAACCTAAAAAGTTTATCCATGAAAACTGGCGCACTTCGTCTTGTAGCACAAGAGAGTGGGTGTAGTTTGTTACCCATGATATAAATAAGTAATCAAATAATTTTACGCGCGTAATGTACAAGCTCTTATTATAATTTCCAGAGCTTTCATAGACATACTATTTTTTTTTTTAATTGTGACAGGTTTGAACCCAGGAGTCATTTCAAAAGTAGGTTGAGTTTGATCGTCTGGGTTAGCGTAGTCCTGAATAGGACTGTTGCTGTTGACAGTGACTGACGTTTCGACAACCTGTCTGAAGATGACTACCGCACAGGTTGTCGAAACGTCAGTCACTGTCAACATCAACAGTCCTATTCAGGACTGCGCCCACCTGGGCGATCAAACTCAACCTACTTTTAAATTCTTATTGTTTTAGAGGCAGTTATTCTGACGACCGGGTGCCGAGGTTACTGTAATAGAAGATAGTGCTAATAATAAATTTCCTTTTTTTTTAGCTTGTCACCCTTTAGGAGTAGAAAGCACGAGTATAATACCAGATTCTGCAATGACAGCAAGCACATACTATGATAGCAATCTGTATCCATACTACGGCCGACTGAATGGACACAGAGGAGTTGGAGCCTGGTGCCCAAAGACTTCTAATGACAGATCAGATTTCCTTCAAGTTGATATGGGCAAGGAGTACTATGTTTGTGCCGTGGCAACACAAGGACATAAGCAAGGAAGCCACTGGGCCAAAAGCTATAAATTACAACTTTCATTACAGGCAACTACATGGGAAACATACAGCGAAGACGGTGCTGAAAAGGTAAGAAAATTAATCCTTAAGCTCATCTTTTCCAAGTTCAGTAACTCGTTTCTTTTGGGAGGCTTATTTAACCCTTTAAGCTCTAATATCAAAATGCAAAATCTCATTTGTGTTCCCTATACTATACATTTTCAATAGAATTATTGGGAATAAGTTTTTGAAGTACAATAAGATTCATCTTGTTAGATCATGTCCTCAATTCTCACGATCACTCTGTTCAAAAAAGAATTGATATTACAAGGAAAAATTTCATGTTGATCACTCTCAGGGCTTGAAGGGTTAAACAAAAACACATATAAATGTGTCTTGCGCACAACTTGTCTTGTTCATGCTCCTTGATCCTGTTGTAAAGAATTTACCTTTAAATCTCGCCAATGCAAAACTGACTACATTCACCAGGAAACTTGCAAACCACGTTACACTGTCAAGGAAGACGAGGATTAAGTTCAAATAAGACTTCTGTCATTCTTATAACATGAACGGGGATAGTCGCATAAAAAATGAATAAATAAATAAAAGTATGGATACCACGAACACAGCAACAAGAGAAACCCGCAGACGAAATCAGTACAGCCGAAGGAACAATTCTCCGAAGATGCGAGATTCAAAATGCGCCAAACATAGCGATTGATAACCAACCGATCATAGAGTTGCATGCACAAAAAGATGACTTAATATATCGCTGAATGAGGACTGGCAGTAAAGAGTCGAAATGACTTGAATATGCATCACAAGTGATTTCATCATGAGACAAACGTTAATACTTGTTATTATTATTATTATTATTATTATTATTATTAGCCTGCGTGGCTGGCGGTATTGTGTAGTAGTCGAGTGAGATTTGACGGCGGAGCCGTCACGAGCGGCGAAGCCGCGAGAAATACCACCTGCCAGAGAACCATGATTTTTCGAATGCCGCCCACTTTTGTCACCTTAGCTGATCCCAATTAAATCAGCCAATCCAAGAGAAACCTGCAATTTGAAACTTCCGATTATTTTCGCGCGAGACAGTTTAGAAATAAGCGTTGACAGGCTAAACACGACTCCTAAGCTCGTGATAATGTGAAACGTGACCGTGTGAGTTTGCTTAAACAGAGTGTTTTTTTTTAATTTTCTTGGCTCTCGCGCGAAGGTTACTAGCACTACACAGTGCATGTATCGTTCTAAACTTTGACTGAGTAAACCTTTTATTGCCACACTAGGCTTAACATGCATACATGCATACTGAGTAACCATTTCCTGTGGTTTATTCTTCTGAAGGTGTTCCTGATAGGATTTGATCTCAGATGCAGTTGTAAAGTGTTTTAGTTTTCTTTGACCTTTGTTTCTTACGGCTAAATAAAGACAATTCCAGCGCTGTGAAGTTTAAAGACGCCATTTCGGCAATTTGGTCATCAATTATGCTCTTTTTAAAGGGGAAACCACAATCACTTACGTCTTTTCCAGTTTGCCATCTGCTCCCTTAATTGGGAAATATATGCGAAGGATCATCTAACATGATTGACATATGTATGGCCCTCGACCAATCCGTTTCTCCGCACACTGGTGTGCGGACTATTCAAAATACCGGGGTTTTCTGGCAGGCGGTATTTCAACCGCCTCGTCCCTACTCCCTTTGTTTTAGAACACGGCTCCGCCGCCAAAACGTTAATCTCGCACCCACACAATACCGCCAGCTACGTAGGCTATATTATTATTAAATCACAGATGTGTGAAATTTGTAAATCTCTCCGATGAGCTCCCTTGGCGTTTTCTCCGACGAATACTACACGTTCTTATACATGATGAATAACATTGGCATTGACAAAGAGCAGCAACGTTAACTTTATATAATCAAGAAAATGATAAATATAGCTATTTAGAGCAAAATATTACATCTTTTGTCGTAGAAATAGGAATTGGGATAGCCCACACCAAGAGCCATTATGGCTCTTGCCCAGACTTAATGCAATTTTGATTTTCTTTTAATCTTCTTCTTTTTTGAATAATTCAATCTCAAGCAGCATTTTTAAATTGCCAATACGTAGCGCGATTTACAATATTGTACATTCAAAAACACAAATAAAATTTCCATTATTACCATTTATTTATTTATTTATTTATTTATTGTAACATTGTTCTGATTTTTGACTAAAATGAAACCCCTTCCAATAGGACAATTGCACGATGACGTCATCTTACTACAACTACCAGAATCCTTTAGTTTGTTGTTTTCTTGTGCAAATTAGAGCTATTGTTCTTTAATCCCCCCGCGAGATTGACAAATTTAAATAAGAAAGCAAAAACGAAATGAATTCTGGTACTTGTAGTCAAATGTCGTCATCTTGAAAATGGCCTATTTTCCGTCTCGTTCTCTAAGACTTTCAAAGTATTCAATGTCCAGTACTCAATGATATCATCTTTCTTTATTTTTCAAGTCGTGGTCGTTTTTGTTTCTTTCCTATTTTATTGCAAGTTTTTCAGTAACTATTTCTTTTTGTTCTTCTTCCAAACCGTGACAATAAATTCCTAAGTGAAGTAATCCATATCGTGTGATGGTTATTCTATTGATGTTGTCGTTGTTGTTGATGGTGTATTCTCTCTCATTTGCAGGTGTTTACAGGAAATAGCGACAAAAGTACTGTGGTGAAAAACTCACTCCAGAATAAAATCCAAGCCAGATTTGTTCGGTTTGTTCCAGTAACTTCCCAATCGTACCCTTGTATGAGGATTGAAATATTTGTGATTGAGTAAGGAAAAGTTCTGGTCCAATACGTTTTAATAGTATATGAAGAGAAGCGTGCAAAATGGAATTTGTTTGCCTGGGAAAGTGTCGTTGGCAGGCGAATTTGTTGAGGGGGCCACCAAGTCACACGTGTTACATAAACACTGTAGTTATATATCAAGGCGTATTTTTTGTTTGTTTGTTTGTTTGTTTTCAGTTTGTGATATAACAGTTGTAATTTAAATTTAGCATCCACGAGCTGTAATTATTGTCTCTAGCGTTGTGTTTTGTGCAGTTATATTTTTTTTGCAATAAAGAGCCAAACACTTCAAATGGACTATTGGTTAAATCTTTTTCCATAGTTTGATCACAGGTATCGTAAACTTACCTTAAGAGGAAAAAGAGTAAAGTAATAAATTTGCATTTCGTATGTGAAGGGTAAACGGCGTAAAAGTTAATGCCCTTAAAATATTGTTCACTTCAAGTTTTGAATTCTAGCGTCACCTTACCTTTTATAATATTTTTCTTACAGGGGGAGAAAACTGAAAATGGGCCACCGTGGTCTATTTTCCTTTCTATCTGTCATTTTTTGACGGTCGATGCCACCATTGGTAACCAAGCCTTTAGTCACGACAGATGTAATATATTCCCTGGATTATGTTACAATAAAGAAAATAATACTTTTTAATAGTCTTAAAAAGAACGAAGCCCAACTTGAATTTAAGTTAAAAGTCATGGAAAGGGCTAAGGTCACCTGTTATTGATGTATCAGTTAAGAAACTGAACAGTTTAATTGGTAGTTTTTTGTGTTTTTTCGAGGTGCCATCCCTACCCAATCCCACAGCATGCAAAGGTTGTATTTGGACATACCACCGGGGTCTACGCCCCCTACTCTTTTCGAATAGTGACGTGGGTTCTTTTACGTCCCACAGGAATAAATCAGTGAAAGTGCTGTGAGACGGGACCCACGGTTTTTCGTCATTATCTGAGAAGACTAGAAAGTCTAACCATTTACAGATGCCATTACAAAGGCAGTACTTTCTTCTAAGCTAATTAAAGACCCTGGGTTACGTTTGTTCGGCCAGGGTTTGAACCAGCGAACTCCCGCTCGGCAAACCGGCCGGCGCTTTCCCAAATGAGCTAACCTTGCAGGCGCTTCATTCCATCCACAATCTTTACTTTTAACGTTAAAGCAAGTTGATAAACATGCATTTTCAATCAAAAATGGCTTGAAAACCTACTACTTATAAAGTCATAGTTCGTAACCATAGTCACTGAACTTGGCTCAAAATGCATGCGAAGGATAAACGAACAGCTAACGAAAACGACAGGTGTTAATTTTTGATAGTAGGCAGCTTTTTCCCTCCCCCCGCCTCTCCTTGCACGTTCTAGGGTTAGAATACTGCATCTACGGGTAAAGATAACGAGGATACGTGTGATGAGTTGTGATTATAGTATAAGTAGTGCTTTAATTTTCTTTTTGGCTCGACCAAAGTAGTTCCTTTTAACAAATTTTATCTCCGAAGTCGACTGGTATTTACATTTTTAAAAGAAAGCATTAATCGGAACCTGAAATTTATTTTCCAACTCATTTAATGGAACAAAATATACATATAAATATAAATCTATGGAGAGGTCAATCTTAGACATTGAATTGTATTTCCTCAGCAGGAAACCAACTGTTTACCGAAGGACTACGATCTGTTTTGTGCATTTCAGAACCCTCCGGGGGTTTTCGTGGACTTAGAGTATTAGACGAAGCAGTGTCTCCTAGATCTAGGGGCGGCGCTGATTTTTTCCTCCTTATTTCCTGATGTGGGATTAACACTGGAGAAATAGCCCTAGGGTTTTTCCAGTTCAAAGCAGGTAACCCGCTTTTTCTCTTCAAAGGTAGCCATTCGATACTTGTAGATGAATTAGGCCTGGAGTTAGTTTCAGAATCAGGATTAGATTCACTTTGTAACTCTGCTTTACTGCCACTCTCCTTGAGTACAGAAGGATTTGTACTAAGAGAAAACCTTTTAGAAGGAAACCAGACGCTGTTTTTGAGAGGGTTAGGCTTTGAATTAGAATTCGCATCGTAAATATTTATGGCGGGTACAGTATCTTGTTTTTCATCTTGCAGGTCAGGTTTGCTGTCACATTCTGATAGCTCTGTAGTGGCTGTCATCGATTGGATTCTTTTAACAGGAGATCCCTCTCTCGAAATATCTAAAAGTTGCGTGACTGAGTTCTCTTCGCTTTGTTGCTTAACATGCTTTCTTCTAAAGGATTTCATCATTAGGAAGATAATAATGGCGGCCACAATAAAGCACAAAATGAAGGTAACTGACACAGAAATACCAACAGCTGCAGCTACATTGGCACTTGCAGTTCCTTGTCCAGGGGCCGTCGTTCCTACAGGGAATAAAGAAAGTGAAGTCTATTTTTGTCCTTATCTTTTCGAAGTTTCAAGAAGAATGTAAAATAAGAACAAGTAAAACTTGGACTTAGTTTTCTTTCTTTTTCAAAACACACCAACAATTCCAAAGGCTTCGCACACTGAGAGATTTTTGCAGATGGCGCGAGGAACAACTCCAGTTTTTCCAATCTAGAACTTTTTAGTAAACAGGGGCACCCAACGAGAATATAGTTTAAAACCACTTAAACATAGCATTGTTAAACGTATTTTAGTATTTAAACGGTATTTATAGGCATATTTTTATCCCCTAAAAATTCTTCATCTGTTCGGATTTCCTAGCTGAAAGTCTAGTGATCCGAGAATTATAGGGATCAAAACTTTGCTTTTCGAAAATTTCAGCTAGAAAAAAGGCTCCCGAAACTCTAGGTTACCTTTTAAGGGTAAAAACCGTTAGAAATGGGCAGTTATACCATTTTATTTAAAGATGTTCGAAAGTCCCAGGGGAGGCAGGCAAGCAACAAAATTTCACACCAAATGTCTCGAAAATTCTAGATCTCAAATCGTCTTGCGAACAGATATTTTCCGAAAATTGACGTTGGGTGCCCCTCAGTAAACAGTCAATAGTGTCAATTAACAGTCTTTATAATATTGATCTTTGAAAAGCAAACTAAGCAACAACAACATCGCCCCGTGTAAGGGAATCTGGATTCCGGAATCCGGGAATTTTTTTCTTGTGGCATGCGAGATCTGGGAAAATATTACTCGTGGAATCTAGAATCCTGGGCCCAGTTGTTCGAAGGCCGATTAGCGCTAACCCGGTTTTAAATTTCAATCCGGGTTTCTTTATCTTTAGTTCAAAAGCATTTTCTCGGATAATTTTCTGTATTCTTTTTAGAGCATCCAATCATCAAATTGTACACAAAAAGAATTAAACTGAATTTGCTTCGTAAGAGTTCATATCTGAATTCATTTTTCACTAACCCTAGGTTATCTTAACCCAGCTTTGAACAACCCGGCCCTAAGCTTTGGAATCCGGAATACAGCCTAAGGAATCCGGAATCCCACTAACAGTTGTAAAGTCTCTCGTGTAGGGGTGGAGCTGAGTTTTTACTCCTTATCCTGATGTGGGATTAACATTGGAGAAATAGCCCTAGGGTTTTTCCAGTTCAAAGCAGGTAACCCGCTTTTTCTCGTCAAAGGTAGCCATTCGACACTTGTTGATGAATTAGGCCTCGAGTTGGTTTCAGAATCAGGATTGGATTCCCTTTGGAATTCTGCTTTACTGCCACTTTCCTTGAGTACGGGAAGATTTGTACTAAGAAGAGAAAACCTTAGAGTGGAAGTTATCAATAAAATGGTCCGTTGGTCTCACTGCGGGAGGGCGGGGGGGTGGTTGGTGTTACTTTAGGAATTTCTGGGTGGGGATGTGCCGCCGGGACCCTGGAACTCTTAACCTAGACTAGAGCTAGTTCAGCTGAATTTGGCTACCCCATACTAGAGTAAACTCCCTAAATTCCCCCTATCCTAGAGTAGCTGTTTTCGAGAAACTGCTGGGGTCACTAGCACAGTCTAGCCAAAACAAAACCTTATACCACAATCCCTAGTCTGGATAAAATCGTTAGCCAACTGATGAGTTCCCTTAAAAATGATACCGTATTATAGACCCAAACGCTCTGATTTATATGCCCTATCCTAGAGTACACTGCTTGAAAACCATACGAGAGATGACGATCCTAACTTGTTCTCTTACTTACCATCTGCCTTGGTAAGATTCAGGTGGGATTCAACGGTCTTTATTGTAGATGTGCTTGGTGGATTAGTGGCCATTCCCACGTTCAAGGAGAAGGTTCTATGTAACGACTTGAGTGACGAGATTCCAGCTTGATCGCTGACTCCATTCTTCGAAATAACTGTTATATTGTAAAGCATTGAAGATTTCAGCTTAGATATCGTGACCTGAGTCGTAGTAAGATCAATCTGTGATGGCCAGAACTGTACCCCTGAGCAGTTTTCTGAGCAGGAACCTGTATTTGAGCATGCGCTGCAACGCACGTGGTACTTGACATCTTCGCGTCCACCGTCAGATACTGGGCGGGACCATGTTACCAGTACAATGCTGTCTGCTACCACTGTTATATTGATGTTTCTTGGCTCTGAAGGAGGAGCTGTCGAAAACGTTCACAGTCTATTAGCCCGAATGCTTTCTCCAGAGGGGAAAATAAATGTATATTTCTTTCAAAGCGCTCGGGCTTTTCCTGACAGTCACTGGATTGAGAGAACCAAAATTTGTAGGAGAATTTAAAAGTTGAATTTTTATATAAGAATCGAGTGTACTAATTACCTTGTTCAGCCAGAATAAGACAACCACAAGTTATATACATGTACCACTGGAGAGATTTTATTTCTGTGTTCAAGAAACCCCACTGAATCTCAAACAAGCATATTAATTGAACTAAAGATATATATTAAAATTTACAATAATTATTCATTTTTGGATAATAGTTACCTGTACAGCTGTCGTTAGTGAGGTCATGAGGTGCCCTGTAGAACCCCTTTTCGCAAGAGCATGAGCCTTGACCTGGAGTAGACAAGCTACTTGAAGGACACGTGACGCATTGAACATTGCCAACTGAATCCTTGTAATAACCTGCTTCGCATTCTGTGAAGTTAAAGTAGTAATGGGAATTTTTATCTTTTAATCGGCTAGTATATTATTAAATGGAGCCGAATACTGATATCAAGAGTTTTCTTCAGATTCGATGAGGTGTTATCGTTTGAGATCTTCCAACTTTTAATTATAAGTAGCCTCACTTTTGACTTTTTGCGACGTCATTTGTTCGAAATTAAACGTATTCTTTTATTCTACTACTGACGGTCAATTGATGAATTATAATAGAAAAGTTGTTGAGCGTTTGACTTAAATGTTAAAGATTTGGTTGGATTTGGCTGCTTAGGAAGGAGGGGTTAATTAAATAAAAAATGAGTATGATTCTAAAACAGTTTTAGTTAACTATAGCAGGATTTAATTAACAATTTTAATTATAACGGTTACCACTAACGCGCGCTCTTTGAATGCCAAGGGGCAACAACCAACAAGGGACAAAGGTTTCCTCTGAACGGAGCCTGTTTTCGAAAATTAATTTTGTAACCTGAGGATCTATAGCTACTTATAATTCTTCACGTTATCAAAAAGAATCCTTAAGCGCGTATTGAGAAAGCTTAATGCGGTTGTAACTTACAGTGTTTAAATAAGTCGAAAATTTGAGTTTTCTTCGACAAACACTCAACAAATTCGTACTCCTGGTAATCTTGACATGAAGCGGTGTCAGATCCTGTAGCAAAATTTTGCAAAAACGACTTAAACGCCGACATTTTCCCCCGAGTGCCTGAGAAACGGAGAAAAAAATCTTCTCTTGGCCAACGCGTGAAAACCATGGTAAAGGTCGATTGACGTCCACCAAACCGCAGGGTTGAACCGAAGAAAAAACCCTTTGAGGGCGCGTGTGTTTTAACCGCTGTAACTATACTCGGAAACGAATAAATAACTTGACTGAACGATGAATCTCTGGTCTGATTAACATTGACTTACACTTGTATAAAAATGGCCATTATCATCTTACCAGCGCAAGTATCGCCAGCTAGCTCGTATCCTGCAGCACAAAGACAAGTGATTTTATCGTCCTTCACCCATTGCCCTGTACTAAGACATGTCGCTGTAAGTAAGCTGTTGCTAGGATACGGGGAGGCTCCACTAGAGCATGTTCCCTTAACTGTCACGTTATGTAGGCTGGATTGAGGCGCTGAAGTTTTGTTAAAGAGAACGCCGTGTTTTATCACACTGGGGCAGTACGTGTACGATACAACGACGGATGCGAGTGATAGGCAGGCTCCTGTGTCTTGAAATGCAAGATAAATACCTCGACCATTTACAGCCACGTTTATGTTTGCCTGGTTCATGCGTGGGACAGCCCCAGGCGTCCAGACATGGGTTGCATTAACAGTTTGCACATGACTGAATTTTCCCGTTAGAACGTCTTTCTTGGTGATTCCACCTATTTCAGGTCCATTTGTTTGTAGTTTAAAAACGGTGAAAGCCTGCTTGCAGTAGAGAAACACCGATGGACACTGTCTGATTGTGAACAAAAGTTTTAAATGCACTTCGTTTGCTCCTTGTAGATCAATGTATTCAGAGACAAGCCAGCTATTTGTGTGGTTGTTTGCCGTTTCCGATAAATCGCAAACGCTGTAACCTTCACTTTCACCACCACGCGACCACTGTAATAAGAGAAAAAAGATTATTATCATGCTACTCAGTAGCTTTAAATGATTTCAGTTTGGAAGTTCAGTTATTAAAAGTAATCACAAAAGCGTATATTTAAACGTAAATGAAAAGAAAACAATCAAACGTTTTGAAACGAGCCATGTGAATTTATTAAAAGGCAGGCAGGGAAGCTTTTAAACGGAGATGAAAAGAGCACCATGATTAAGGCCAGGACTTCAACTGATAAGAGAAATGTCAGCTAATACTGCCATCCTAGGTGTTGTCGGGATATCTTTGCAAATTTATCTGAAACATATTTATTTTTAAGTAGGTTTGTGAAAACAGTGAGGTATGGCAATGCAGTCGACTTCCCATAACTCAAACTCTTGATAACTCGAAACCCCCGCTAACTCGAAGTAATTTTCTTTGGCCTTCAGACAATTTGTAAAGTTTAGCCTCGATAACTCGAACCATTTTTTAATCACTTCGCAAGTCAAAAAAAAAAAACAACAACAACAACAACAACAACAAAAAGAGTATACTGAAGTCCGCAGAAACATTGCATTTATTTCAAAACAAACTTGTCAAGCTGTGTCAATTCTTTGTCTTTACTCAGAGCCGGTCCCAATCAAGCTTTGTTGTTCAATCTACTCGGATTCTTGCTGCCCTTGAAGTGATGAAGTGTGTATGATACTTGCAATTCCCAGCAACTCGAACTTTTTCAATTTCCTTTAGAAGTTTCGAGTTATCGGTAGTCTACTGTATTCTTAGTGTAAGAAGTTACAATAAATTCAGTACAGTAACCTTTTAGAAACACCTCTACTGTCAGGTTTAAGAAAATTTCATTCCGAAAAGTTCTTTTTATAGAGACCCTCGTGTAGCGAGTCTTTAGTCAACTGATCAATATTTAACTTAATTGTTATAAGGTGGATTCGGAGCCACCTTAACCGAATTCAAGTTCAAGAGCGCTAGCACTCAAGTTGCTCCTTGTTGTTTTGTTTTAGGTAATTTCAAGACGAGCTAAGATCCCACTTCGGCAATGCACCAGGGTCCTCAGTAAGAAACAAATTTTTTAATGGCTTAAATGAAGCTTTAGAATCGTTAGTGCCCGTATCAAAAAAGTATGTTTATGACAATTACATGCCCTGCTGCTCGCACTCACTGCTTCGTTTGAGAAAGCTTACCCTGTTTTATTTTTCCGAACGAAACGACAATTTCGTCGATTGTTTGCTATAGAACAACTTATTTTAGCTCACATGCTTTTAGTCTCTTTGCGGACGGTTTCCAATACAATCAAACCGCTTAAAAACCAGTGCATCTTAACCTATTTTAAAAGCCGCAAACTGACACTCCCTATATCATTCTGGCGCCAACTATTTTCGACGGTAACAATTATTATAGACACCATGGAGCCATATCCTTTTATTTTCTGACGAAGTGGCTCAAATGTTATAAATTTGGTTCTTTGTACCCACTATTGTCCTTATACCTATTTAAGGGGCATTCAAATGTTGTAAGTGGTTTTAATTTGGCTATTTACAATGATTAAAACCTTCAGTATATTGGCAACGGAGAGAATACGAGTGCTGAATGAGCATGCGCATTTTACAGTAAAATACCGTACCTAATATCAAATTTCGTTTCAAAGCTAATGGCCAAGTAAAAGGAGATTTTAAATAAACAAACACAAATAATAATAATTGAGTGAAGTGTATTATAAATTCCGCAGCTCATACTAAAAAGCAGCATTGGCAATGTCTATATTATTACTAAATAAACTGCCAACACATTATCGAAAACGCCATGAAAACTCTGTAAATTCCAACACTGCTGAGCTAAACCTTTTAAATGAGACTGTTGAGGTTTGTCGAACAAGACGGCCCTGAAACATTAGATGAAATGTTCACGAAGGTACGATTAAATTCAACTCAAACATCGTGGTCATTTTGGATCAACGGAAACGGGCCGATGTCAGTACCAGGGTACTGAAGTCCCTGTGAATCAGACCTGCTGTGAATACAGTGAAACCTCGGAATATGACGAAGTGCCAAGGGACTTAAACTCGGCGTTATAGCGAGATACTTTTCCATATGTTTAACTATTACCGGGGTAAACAAAATCGTCCGTTACACCGAGGACTTCGTTATGAAAGAATACTAAAAAGGCGCGCGTGATCTCTATTGGAATTATTTTGTTTTATTTTAGGCTATGTAGGGGGTATCGGTTGCCCACAGCACAAAAACGCCGCATTAAAAGGTATATAATGTAAAATTTAATTAAAAGTTTTTGCCCAAATGTAGAACCCAATCAAGGTATGCTTCATTTATCTTAGGATGTAAAATAAATTTTTGGTCTCCGAATTTAAAGTGATATGTGCATAGACGTCTTTTATGCTGACAATTGAACTTCAAGGCATCCGTGCTCAAATGAACAACGTTAATGAAAAATTCCCTGGTTCGATATATCTTTTGTTCTGGACAAATTGTTTTCAACTTCCCATTTTGTCGCCTGCAGCTGTAGATTCCTAGATTTGTTTTTCTTATACTAGGCTGTTGTTACTTTTACGTTACCACAACACTATTAAAGACAGAGCTGTTTCTTTAATTATAACCGTTGTCGTATATCCAAACTAGGCCCTGTACGTGTGCCTGTAAACGTATCAAGTACCAATATATCTAATCCGGTCCTTTGCGTCATAACCATTATCACTGGAGAGAGTTTTTCAGCTACCATGGTGCCGTCCTTAGATATCAAATAATTACGGTAACATGATAGAGATGGGCATTGAATGATTCTTTCTCAAAGCCCGGGTACAGTGACCTTTTTGTGTCCGTTTTTGATTCCTTAAATGTGCTTACAGGACTGCACGTGCCTTGTACAAGGCAAATATTAGCCTTGCAAAGTAATTTGTTGACTTAAAAGCTTATAGTACTGGCACATTACATTCCTATACTCCAATTCTTGGCTCAGTTAAACCATTTTTTATTCGTGGCATTATTGAAGTAGGAGGTTTCGTTTTTCTACATTCAAATACCTTTTTCGATTTCTTTTTTTTTGTACTTTGATGCGTACAATATATAAGGCTTTGTAATTAGTTGGCTTACGGAGTACACGTATTCAGTGACGTTTTGCACAGATAGCTGAGGAATGTAATCGTTATATGTACAGTACAGTGATTGGGAAAACAAGTTCCCAATTCAATGCGTCATCTCTTCCATCTCTTTCGGTATTCAATGTTAAACTTTTTTTGTCTTTTTTTTCCTATCATATAATTTCGGTAACCTTGATTACACTAGAAGTGATAGTTCAAAAAAAAAAAAAAAAATGCTTGCATGCCTTGGTAGACAAAATGAGCAAGGCATGCCTTCATCACCATTCAGCTCATACCTATTATACACTGAGGATAACCGCCGTACAATGCTTCCAAACTTCATTACCTTTTTCAAAGTACATTTTCGTTTCAATTATACATATTACAGCTGATGCCTTTGTGAACATTACAATGCATGAACCGCACGGTTTTCTAACATGATCAAAACGCAACAATAGTACGAGGGTGGGCTTTAATTACTCAGATTAAACATTCGAGGAGGTCTTTTTACATTTCGTAAGCAATAAGGTGTGCTCAGTGTTGTATGTGTGCACACGTTCAATACACATTTGACAGTGCTTGACGTCGTTTGCAAATAAATGTAAATAAAGCAACCCAAATCATTATGTATTTTTATTATAAAAGTAAACAAATGAGCTTAAATCGGACTGCTCGCTTCCCTTTATAGCTTTACTTAATAATCTTCTCTTTTTGAAGGAGTCCCTACTATTTCATGCAGTAGTTCCACCGACCAAATATACCATCAAGTATTATGTAAGCTTATTTCTTCAACTACGGTTTGTCCCGATTTGATTCTATACTGCGAAATCCTTGATGAATTCATGCAGTGTTGACATTTTGTTGTATCGCTCAAAGTGAACAGAATATTAATGTCGTTTTCTTGCCTTTGTGATGTCCAGTCACGCTTATAATTTTTTGATTGAAATGTTCTACACAATCTATTGGTATGTATAATAAATAACTTAAATCTGCTGAGAATATATATTAAGCCCTTAAACCTGGCGTTTACTCCAGCGATACTATATCAGTGACCTAAAAGGCAATATTGTTTTAAAGTAAATAATTAGCCATATTAAAGCGATATTAAAAATCTCTATAAATCTCAGTACATGTCACGGTCATCACAGAACTTCAAAAGCTACTACAAAGGCAGTCGAACTAATGTACATTTCCCCTCTTACAGTTGTGTGGTTGGTGGGTCGCCAAATGTCGTTGCTAAGAGGTAATTCTAGCTTGAACTTCATATACGGAAACAACGCTTAACTAAAAAAAAAAAACAATCAAACTTCCCTCTATTTATCTTCCTGGTGTTTACCTTGCAAAATTTTCATGTTTTTCCCTCCTACATATTCTTACTATTTTTTTAATATATTGGAAAAAATTATCTGCCAGTGCATATTAATATATTTGATTTCCTTTGGTTTGATAAGCATCACAATACTGACAAAAACTAGATGGTAAGATCAAAGTTGCGAATCGGACATGACCTTCTCTGGGCAACACACTTAGTAACCTGCCTCAGTTTTAAGGCCTTTATTTCTTTTCGTCTTAACGTGCAAAACACTTACCCCACTCCACGGTCCAAACTCGAGACGTGTTAGCCAGTACCACGACGAATTTTGGTTCCTGTCCAGGAGTATTTCTAAAACAGGAAATCGCCAAGTAAGGAACGATATAACACTAGTTAGTGAGTGACCAATTTTTAGAGCCGAGAGTCATTATTTAAATGAAATTATACGTACCGGTCTCGCAGCTGACTTTCAATTTTGAGCGGTTAAGTAAAGCTATAAAGGCTACTCCAAGAAATGCTTGACACCATGTTATTCTCATTCTTGCTATTTTAACACGTACAAGTCAAAAGGTTTGGCGGTTTCTATCAACCCAAGCACAAAGTTATAATATCGCAGTTTAACTGTCCTGAGCACGAACCGAAGTCAGAGGGTCATGAAACTGTACGATTTTTTACTGACTTGAAGAATATAGTCGCACAGAGTGACAGTATATGTCATACACGCCACTAAAACTGAAACGCTTTGCTTTACGCACTTTTCTTTTGTAATTAAGAATTATGCAAATTAAATCTGCAAGGACTGCCTAGTAATAAAGGACGTCATTGAATGAATTGTTTGGAGTGATGTCATTGGTTAGGTCGGTTGGTTAGTGGTGCGTTAAACAGGTGATAAAAGCCGTATTGCACGTTCTGGATGTAATCAAACCAGAAACGGTCCGTGGTTGGTTTGATCAATGAATAATACCAAACTGAAATTGTACGTGCCGTTACTAGAAAGTCCAGGACAAAGTCTGAAGCGAAAAGCCCAACACCATTTGGTACCTTTTTTAAGCGAGGTTCTGATACGTCGTGGTCTCTCGGGAATAGACTATTTTAAAAGACAGGTACTGTTAATCCCTGGATTAATCAGCTGGTAAAGGGATATCATTTAAGAATACGTAAGTAATTTAACGAATTCAAAGCCATTATAATGGGTTAGCGGAGGTTAATATAACGAAACGTACAGAATTATGCCGGTAATCAATTAGCCCATCTCTTTGACAAAAAATATTTTTCTATCGTATGACTGTGTCGGCCAGAAAATCACTTGATATTCTTACTTTGTTTGTAACATTCTATTCGAATAAAATATTATAAAATACCTCAAAGGAACCTTGAAGGGAATAAGCAATGTTATCCTTTAATTGTGGTGAATGGGAGATAAAAGGAAAATGACTTAGATTACCTATTTCTGCAGCAAAAAGACACATTGAGTCATTTATAGTTACTGGTCGTTTAAGCTACTAATCACTGTATAGATGGAGGAAGTCAACCTTTCAGTTAAGATTAGAACTTAGTTTCTTTGATCTTTGGTGCTACATGAAAAGTTTCATTTCCTTCTTTATTTTATTATTTTTCTTTTTACAATTAATATGCATATACTGTTTTTAAAAAGCATTCACTAGCCAAAGAGCAAATTTACGAAAGAAAAAAAAGGGACCTTACATTGGTAGTTATCGCTGTAAACCTCTCAGTTCAAAACCGTTAAATACGTCTCACTGGTGAATCAAAATACAAACAATAAGTAAAGGACTCAGCAATACTACACACCAAATAATATTTAATGACATAATACACTTCAAAAGGCCAGTCAATAGTTGGTGAATCTGACTTACGCTTTAAGGACTAGTGGTGAAGATATGATTTACATAAAGACTTACAATCGGCAAATTCCAAACTTTGCCTAAAGATGTTGCAAATGACTACTAATGGCGTTGCTGTCTGAACTATTTTCCTTTAGAAGTTTCGGATAAAAGCAATTGATTCTTTTGCTCGTATTTCTTAACGCTGTCTTTAAACTTCTGTGTTCACCAGTCAAGTTACTTCAGGTTTTTCTGTCATGCAAAGAAATAGATCTCAAGCTAAAAATCAAAGTTGTTTTGTATTAGGATTCCCTGATTTATTATGAGTTTTACTCATTGAATTTTCTGGGTTGCCTTATCTAAGTGAAATATTTTCGTTGTAATGTGTTAAGACCTGCTATTAGTTATAAACGAGGATGAGTTTAGGCGCCTTACATGTATGTTCATATGTAGGAGATACATGGAATTTCTTGATTAACCATTACGGAGCCAAGTGACTGATCTTTTTCGTGTCCGTAAAAAAAGAAAAAAAAAACAATGGGTACAGATAAAAGATAAAAAAATAAATGGCCAAACGAAAAGACGAAGAAAAAAAAAGGAAAAAACAATAAAAAAGAATATGAATAAAAGGATTTATTATTCTCCGTCATAATGTAAAAGAGGTTCTAGAAAACAGAGGGTTATAAAAACGACGGTTGTGGAGTTTCTCGAAAATGTTTAGCAGAGTCAAAAAGAATGTAGCTTGTTTGAAAATGTTGACGTAATGTATATCTATTGAAAGGAAATAATAAGAAGCTACAGCGCCGAAAAATTGCAAACATCTGGCAAACAGCACGTCCAAAAATCGCGAAAACGATGCTAGTACCGCTGTTGTTGTCGTAAATATTGGCTAATCGTTTGACGCGCTTGCATTTTTATTTTCTTAATGAGACAAAAGTTTAGGTTGTTGTTGTTGTTGTCATATTATTGCCTTTGCCGTCAATGCAGAGAGAGGTATTACATGTCATGTCGATCTAGGTTACAGTTTCTCTCTTCCCACACGTGGCCTTCACGCTTGCTCACGTGAGTCGTTTGCATTATTATACCTCTTTTACAACTATATGTGCCGTGAATCAAATGGTGGCGAGAGGAAACGGCTTGGTAAATTATTAGGATTTAAACAAAACGCGCGTGAAATTATTCCCTAATTTCACGATGATACTTTCTAACATCATGGGAGACGAAATCGTCAGCAATCGTGATTTTTGACATGTCTATATATCCTAGGCTCGATTACCGGCCGCTGTTCGGAAATCGAGCCTATATACATCCTGGATCGTATCGATCGAAAGAAATATTAAATCCACTCTCTCAAACGTTTAGAGCATTTGGCTTAAGCTCAGAGTATTCAGTACTTTTAGACAAAATGCCTTTTAGAATCCTTCTTGAAGTGTTTTTTCGTGTGATCAGGTTTTCTAAAGAGTCTTCTTATGCCCTGCCCTCTTCATTCATGACATTTCAAAAAAAAAAACACAAAATGCCATTTTAAAACTTCGTCGCCATCTTGACACTAAGACGTACGGAAGGTTGCCATGACAATTTCGTAATTTCACATGTGAAATTACAAATTAACTCTGAAATTTTGCGCCAGAATTAAGAAGTAATTCTTCACACCAATGATACTAATTTATTTAGTTGATTTTATTTTATTTACTCATTTTTCTTTTTCAATCTGAAGACCAATGGACTGAAGGGTAACATCCACTTTAAATTAGTGACCGTAAATGATACCTGGTATTTGACTCTTTCTCTCAGTCAGTTATTACTAAGCTCATCCTTGCTAAATATCTATTTTTAATAAAATCTAACTAGTGATCTATTATCAATGCTGCGTTCTGATTGGCTGAGCTACTACTAGGTTATCTGTTATAGCCCAGTAGTAGCGAAAAGCGTCGGCTTTGAGAACCAAAACAATGGCGGTTGAATTACGTTTTGCTAGCTGAAGATGATTTGTCTCGATATTTCTTACCAACTAGTTGGATTCTACTATATTTTTCGAGGAATAATTGTTAAATATTCTAATTCGCTACTCAACTCAAACGAATATAGAAAATTTATTATGTAATAAGCAACCACAATTGGGGTGTGTCACACGAGCCGGGTGCGACCCTCTTTATCAAGTTATGCCTTCATCAACAAAATGGATGGGAATGATTCAACAAACAGAATCAAAACTCGGAAATGTAAAAAATACAGCAAGAAAAGAACCCTAAAAAACGATCTAAACTATGCTCGTGCAACAATGATACCATAAAAGTGCTAAACCTTTCATATAGCAGCATGTAAGGACTACGTCTAAAAGTAAGAGAAACTGATAACCCCTAGCCACTGGGTCGTAGGTACGGCCGTAGGACGCGAATGAATATATGACAACAACTCAAATATATATAGCCTATCGCCAATGAAGCAAATGTAACAGCATAACAATGTAACAACCTGAAAGAAAGGGTTACATAACCCATGATAAATACATTTAACCACTTATAAGCCCTAGGCTTGCACGTTTTCGTATGGGGTTTTAGGAAGCTTATAAACGGATGGGGGCTGATAACCAGAGTAGAGAGAGTACTTTGAAAGAAGCAATGACTACTGATCAAAATACGTTTTGACTTTAATATTGGTATGGGGGGGGGGGGGGGGGGGGGGGTTGCTTATTAGCCTGGGGGACGGGTGTATACGCCGCAGTTTACGATTTTTCATCACAGCAAAAGGCCGGTCCGTTGCTTAATGCCGGATGAATTATAATTATGATTAACAACAAGGCAACCCTGTCAAAATCAATCAAAATCAATGTTAAATATAATTAAAATCAAGTTGCCTGGAAAGGAAGGAATTTAAAGGGTACATAATCTATTTGCTAAAGCTCTTCATGTCATACAAAAACAAAAGATTTTGTTTACACAACACTTGAACGGTATATAATTCTACTGTTTAAAAATATATTTTTATTTCAAGTCGGTTCAGTTGAAGCACGTATTCGTTGTTTGGAGGGAACATCACACAGATGTTCCAAAATACCTGCTTGCCATGCATGGAGTGACATTAACAATCATGAATGTACATCTGCAATCTGAACCTATTAACTAAATAGTTTATTGCTGTTTTATCAGGCTGGGTAAGCACATATTATTACTGATTATAATCGCTTGATTTTATTTCTAGTTCTCAGTTGATCTTTATTGACAGTATTTTCAGTGTAACACCCTCAAATGCACCATCTCTTAGAATCTTACCGTATCAACACAACCTGGTTGATTCGTACAAATTCTTTCATTATTCTATCATCGTTCCTCATTTCGTGGCGATACCTGGTTATGTGCGGGAAGTTTTGCCCCCAAATATCACTCCTGTAGCTCCTCTTTAGAAAACATTTGAAATGCTTCGAGATGGAAAAGTGCATATTTTCAGGACGCAGTTGTTTGAAACCGAAATGCATGCATAACGCTATCCACTTGCACTGGATCAATCTTTATCCAGTGGATTGCGTAATTGGTTTCCCTTATGACCTTTATATTTGTTATGATATTTAATTATCCGCTAGAAAGCGTTATCAACCATGATTTGATCAAAAACCGGGGCAGCACTCTATTTTCTCTTTCCACAATTTGATTTTGCAACTCAGTTATACTTATTTGCGCTGTTTGTGAAAGCTAGAACGAGGGTACTTGAAACTAAAACTGTCATGATTTCCTAAATTCCTAAGCAAAACAGTGGCAAAATTGCATCTCGTTTTATTGTGTCTAGGCAAACACTACTCGACGCTCAGAGAAGCAGATCGATCTTTCCATTGTCATACAATGAGTTTTCTAATAAATCAGCTTTTTTTTTTTTCGTTTGGTTGTGCTAATAAAAAAGTTTTTTTTATTAGCAAATGTTCGTGTTCAGTGGTGAGAAGGCATTTGCTCTCGGTCTCTTGATCAACGCTGTTTTCCCAATTGCGCCGGTCACCTCGGATACAGGTTTGTAAAACGTCTTGTTTTGTTTTGTCTTGCTTTTTTTTTAGAAAATGCAATAAGGCACCTGATGAAATAAGTTTTTTGGTGCATTAAAGGCGCAGTAGTTAGAAAGGAATACGCCTAAATGATTAATTGTGACCACAGCAACTACATATACGTCAACGCACGATTTCCAATTAAAATAAAAGCTGGCCTGGTAAACATCCAAGTCCGGTTTGTTATTGTTTTGTAACACGGGTCATAGTTGAACCTGCATGCAGCTTCACGTTAGAGAGGAAATGTCGTGCGAGTTGTAATCATTGCGAGACTACAATGCAGCCGTCCAAACGAGTGATCATCATGTAAATCATTTCTGGCGGTAAAACTTGTATCTGTACATCTGCCATCTTGCATGAGTGTCAAAACTACTCAGGGGGTGGTTAATCTCCTACGCCCCCCCCCCCCCACCCCTCCCCCTCGGTACATTTGAAAATCATGCATGTTGGCCGCCATTAACAGTAAGACGCGCTATATCCCGACGATCTCACGAAAAAAGAGGGGACTGTGAACAGCCTGCTGTCTGTACAATGTGATGGTCTATCGAACAAAATAGATTACTGGAATAGTGGAACGGTCATCACTGGGCTTAAATTGTCTTACATTTTTGTTTGCATTTTTCAGTTATTTTGGATGATCACTCCAGATACCACCAGTCATGGGACTGGCTTACAACTTATGAACTTACGACTGGAAGTGGGGTAAGTTTTATATCTGCGTTTATTGGTATGTGTTTTTCGTTTCCTGTATTTACTTGAATAAGTGCTGCATTACTTAATAAAAACTCTACGTCTCAAATGCGGCCCTTATTCGATGGCGGAGTTTATTTAAACGTTGGACAAAATAAATTATCTCTGTATCTGTATTAAGGGACTTGGTTAAAAAGGATAAGGGGGGGGGGGGGGGGGGGGTTGGACCGGAGCATTTGGAAATGTGGTTGATAAAAACACATGACCCACCCCCTCCCTTCAGCACAAAAATGACTGACCCACCCCTAAAGGAAGGTTGGAAATTACATGACCCACCCCCTAGTTAAAACATGGGTGATTGCTTTCCTCTTAATAATCCAATAAAACCTTGTTCTGTGCTTGGCAAAATTTGTTGATACACTGCTACAGCCAATATCAAAATCACAGAAATCATACCTTTCACTGAAAAGACAAATGTGAAAAACCGAACATTTCTTGCTTTGATGGACGTTATGAGTCTTGACACATGCAAATATACAGCAAAACGAGGGTATATTGAAATTGTCTGTCACAAAGCATATGAAAATTTCTACAAAGACAACCCATTCCTACACATTACTCGCCGGAGATGCTTAGATTAATCCTCAAAGAAAATTTCTTCCACTTCAATGGAAAGCACTACCTACAAAACCATGGAACTGCAACGGGCACAAAACAGCAGTTTTGATTCCTTGGCCAATATTCTCATGACATATATTGAAACAACTAAGCAAAACTGTCTTTAGAACAACAGTTTGGAAATGCTACATACACGATATCTTTTCCCTATGGGACATGAGTAAACCAGACATCGAAGCCTTCTTTGAACAAGCAAACTTACATCACCCAACTACTGAATTCACGGCCGAAACATTTGACACTGAGACTGCGTTTTTAGACACGGTTGTATACAAAGGCACAAGATTCAAGGAAAAATCTATTCTTGATGCAAAGACACATTTAAACAAACGGAAACCTTCTTGCACACACATTTCACCTCCTGTCACCCTCCAAATGTTAAAAAAGGACTTGTCAAAGGAGAAACCTTGTCAGAGAATCCTACGAAAAAACTCCTCAGAAACAACCCTTGAGGAAAATAATTCAAATTAAACAAAAAAAAAAAAACGCTTGATGGACGGAGGCTACCGACAATCTTTGATAGAAAACCTAATACCAGAAATAAAATTCACAAAAGGGAGTTTAACCTCCTAAAACAAAGCAACAAAGAGGAAAAAGAAATATTGCCATTCGTGACACAATACCAGCCCTCAGCGTCTACTATAAAGGAAGCTTGAATGAAAAAATGGAATCATATACAAAACCAACTATAACTTTAATAAATTTTTAAAGAACCACCAATCATTTCCTTACAAAAAAGGAAAATCATTAAAGGACATGCTTGTTAGAGCCAAAAAAAAAAAAGGTTAACAGAGGGTTCCACGCCCGTATAGATGTGCGGCCTGCCAACCTTTGTATTTTCTCGCACAACAGGTTTGTGAGTATTTTAGCAGTAATTACAGCTGGCTGTGTTTTATATAACAAGTGTAGTCAACTGTCTCATTAGTAGTTAGTACCTATCTATGTAATAAAATAGGGTGACCAACCCCCTAAAATTAGCCGAAAATTGCACGACCCACCCCTTGCACAAGGCTCAAAACCTCATGACACACCCACCCTCTGCTCCGGCCCACCCCTCCCCCCCCCCCCCCCCCCCCACCTCCCTACACTTTTTGACCAGTCCCTAAAGTAACTGAATCAACGTTGTTTGATGAATGTGATTATGGGTGCTTTTTATGGGAAAACCCAAATCCGGATTTTCGAATCCAAAAAGGGATTTTTCACTTTTGGGGGACAAATCTAAAAACGGACCATGAACCAATAAAATCCACACCCAGGGTGGGTTCTTCGGATCACATACAAATCTGGGTTTTTGAGATTCACAACCTTAGGGTTTTTTTGGGGGGAAAGGATTTCAAAAAAGTATTTTTGACAAGCGGTTTTTCGAAAAAAAAAACAAAATGGTACGCAACAGATGTCGTACATATATGACATTCTAACTGAACCTATATATGTTGGTGGCGCCTTAACTTTTAGCCATTGGTTACATGACATAACGTAGGCTGCGTTAAACCGCCTAACTCTGTCATGCCTTTTGTACGAATGTAATGTCTGCTTACTTAAACTGATTATCGGTTTCAGTTTTAAATTCTTATAATTTTACATTTCTAAAGAGTTTACTATCCGATAAAACGTTTTTTGTTTCAAACGAAATATATACATTTGGTATATTTCATACGTAGTTTATGTTGCTTTTCCTTCTTGTCTTCGCTCCGAGGATCGATTTGTTGTTTTTTTCCTCTATTTTTCTCATCACGAGGAGCACGAGGACATGCCTCTGTCGTGGTAAATGATTTTTTTTTTCGTTTTTTTTGGTAGTGAAGAATCCATATGATCTGGGATCACAAATCCGTTTTTGGATTCTCCCAAAAAACGTACCGATAATTATTTCGAGGTTGCCGCGCTTATTAGGGCACTTATTTGCAATTTTTGGTCCCAAATGCTGCGGTTACTCAAAGAAATAAATAAATAGTTTATTTATTTATTATTTACTTATTTATTTTACTTTGTTTGTTTAAGTGGAGTCGTAGTTCGCAGACAGGCGAGTATTTGGTTTGTGATCTCCAAGAAACCGCAACAAAAAGTACGAACAGCTGGTTGATATCAAACTTTATCGACCTACAAGGCGCTATATCTGTGACAGTTTATGTGGAATTTACTGCAAGGGAATGCGATCTGCAATCATTACCTTTCTGTAAACAATCCTTCAACTTACATTATTACCAGACAGACAGCATAGTCCCATCTGGAGTGCAAAAATCAACTATTCTTGCAGGACACTTCTCTCTAGCTTCTCAAATTAGAGCACTGAATGTTTGGTCATCAGGTCAAGCCAGAATCTATAACAACGCAACGGCGCAATTTAGTGTCCAGACCAGGGGGATTTATTTGGGATTTCAGGATACTGGGGGCTGTATTGCTCTTGGTAAAGTCCGAGTCTCTTATAACGTATGCCCCGCCCAGATAATTGGAGGGGCAAGTTATAGCCGAACCCCCTCTCCTCCTCTTGGTGGTGCTCTAAAGGTGTATGGAAACTGTGGGGTGAACTCAGCAAGTCTGCGCAATTCAACATCGTTGTATATAGAATGTCTTAGCAACGGAAGCTGGAGAAAACCTGAGAATGAAGCGAAGTGCTTCTGTAAACCTGGCTATCAAATTACTTCTCAGGGTTGCCAAGGTAAGTCTACTTGAATTGTATCTAAAGAACATGGAGAATGGCCCAGGGTTTAAGGACTGACTGATTGCTCTAATTAACATAGTCGCCCTACCACGCTTTCACACTCAAACAAATAAGAAACAAGGAAACTTGTATGGAGTTCTTGTCTAGTTCACAAGCTGAAACAGCTGCTGGAAGGCAAAACATGTTAGTAAATTAGTGAATAACGTCAATTTTGCGATCAGTAGAGCGGGAGTGACAGAGACTGAAATTTACAATTTGAACATTTACATTTTTCTTTTTTCAATACGCATTGATGTTTTTCAAAGAACTCCTTGTAGTAATGTGTTTTTTCAGTAAACATCAAGTACTATGTTGGCACCTTTAGCGGCAAATTGAAATACATGCCCTGTATATTGGGTATTGGAGTTCCATTTCAAGAGACTCTTTTGGATGTATCCTGCTTTTGTTTGTAACTTAAAAACGGGTTCTTAAATGGTGTTTGAATTCGGCTTTCGTATCATATGAAGAATTATGAAGATCTCGGAGGGTGTTATCCGGCTGGGCCTACGGCCTTGACGGATAACACCCTCCTCGATCTCCATAATTCTTCATAAGATACTCAGCCTCATTCATTAATTGATTTGGAGGTGGTAAATCCACAAAGTGGTTCTTCGTCTACCTGACGTCGCTATATGTATTTCTTATAGCTTGCCCTCCCGGTACTTACAAGCAAGTGCTTAGTAATTCGGTGTGCACTGCGTGTCCAGAGAACAGCAATTCTGACCATTCCAAACAGAGTTGTGTCTGTAACTCAGGTTATTACAGAGGACCAAAAGATAACAAGGATGGCAAATGCACAGGTATGCTGTAACTTTCAGTTTGGGACACTGGCGTCATACTCAAAGACTTTTAGCTACTCGGATACTTCATGTTACGTAGGCTCGCGTCATGCGTTGATAGCAAGGGGTGAATAGTTATGGCTATTTTTTTTTTTTTTCGAGATCAATGTTAGAATAATGTAGGAGATAATACCCGTGCGCTGATTCGGCAGGGAAGTGTTCTTGCAAAAACACAGCTGTGGCGTCACCATGCTTTGCTTTGTATTGACGCGTAGATCACGTGATGACGAACTTGATAAAAAATTAATAGTTATGACGACGATGAATGATAATAACGATAAACAACAACAAAAAAAAATGCGAAAAAGTTTCGAGCTTAAATCTCTACTAGTTTGTGTTATTTACCCATGTCTTTAAAGTCAGTTATAATTTATACTGACAATATTAATTGTATTTAGTCTTATAGAAATACTGCTTGTTTAAAAAAGTGAATATCTTGTAAATTTTGTCAACCCAAGGTAACTTATTTTGCTGGTAATTTAAATAAATGAATAAATAAATAAATAAAGTGACTAGTATTAAAAAAAATATAAATATCATGGGAAGAGGCAACGTGGACGGATTTCCTCAAACAGATTTTAAAACGGACAGATGCATAAAACATTAGCTGTTTTTATGTTAATTATTCTCTCAATGTTTAATCCTGTGTAGCAACCCCTACTGCACCAAGAAACCTGTCAGTTATATTTCAAGATCTGTCAGTAATTGTAGTGGCTTGGATGCCACCATCAGATAGCGGAGGACGATCAGATGTGGTATATGACATCACTTGCTTTCAGTGCGATTCAAATGGAAACTGTAACAACAGACAGCCTTGCGATGGCAGAATGCAATACTGGCCAAAAAAAGAAAACAACAAATTGACTCACGTGACCTTGACCGGCCTTCAGCCAAACACGTCGTACGTTTTAAGAGTTGCCGCAGAAAATGGTGTGAGTTACTTATATGGACCGAACTCCAACAGAATTGTAGAGATTCAGTTTGGAACGAAAATTTCAGGTAAGGATAGGAAAGTCTGTCTTTTTTTTGTTTTTTTATTTATTTATTTATTCATTTTTGGTTGGGGGGGGGGGGTTGGGGGCGAAGAGGGACGTTTGTTCGTTTATTTATACGCATATCTCTTCATTAGCATTATATTTCGAGCTATTTAATGGTGAAAAAAAAAACAAACAAACAAAAACAAGAACTCGAACCCTCCTGTACCCGGAAGACCATTCACCAGAAAACTGTACCATCCTTGCTCCTGCGTTATTCTTCTTGTCCAGATTTTAAGAAATGCAAAGACTTTTTTGTTTTCTCGTTTTAATCATCAAAAGTGGTAATTCCTTAGATATAAAGATTCCTATTGGACATAATAAATGAAATCTTTTGCAGCCAAAATGATTCTAGATAAAACTTATGTTGACGATGCCACGGCCGTTCTCACATGGCGAACGGTTGACAATCCGCACAAGTTCTCAAGTTATGATCGCTACGAAATAATTTGCTTCAAATGCGAAGATGGAGCAGACAATATACAACACCAATGTATGCAAACCTGCGGCAGTGACATTCGTTATTGGCCTGGAAGAGAGGGTCTTAAAGACAATCACGTGACTGTGTCGGAGTTGCAGCCATCAACACTTTATAAATTTGTGTTGTATGTATGGAATTCTCAGACTGCATTGGCATCAGTGCTAGTTCAAACCAGCGCCGCATCAAAAGCCGCCACTCAAGGTAAGGCCATTGGGAGGCTGTGGTCCTTGATTGTATTTGTACATAGTATTAACCCTGGAACGTACAAAGTCCCCTAAGGTTTTTCTCATTTTTTTCTTAGACGATAAAACATCAGCTTCGGCAGTTTTCTGTAGTTGTTCGTTTATTCCTCGTGCGCATTTTGAGACAGGTTTAATGATGGTCAGTTACTATGTTTACGAGATATGACGTCATAAGTAGCAGGTGGTCAAGCCATTTATAAATGAAAATGCATGTTATTTTCAACTTCTTTCAGGAAAAAAAGTAAAGCTTGTGGTTAGAATGACGCAAAGTAATTATTTATGTTATTTTTCATGTTAAGCGCAAACATTTATTAATTGTCACTGTTTTAACCTAATTTCAAAATCTTTGCGACCATGTTTGGTGACGTCAGAGACCTCCAGCAGCGCACCACCCATGCAATATACCTCATCTTGTAGAGAAAATCAAAGGCTTTCCACTGAAGGCAAAATCATTTCGAAATATTGCAGCATATCAAAAACCCAGGGGGGGGGGGGGGGAGGGGGGAGCACCAACCCCCCCCCCCCCTTTTGTACCACGGTGGGGGTATGAATTTGCATGTACGTCGGATGGTTAAATTATAGTGCTGCTCATTAGATCAAAGGACGAGGTTGACTACAAAGCCGAGATTTTTTGATAGACTTTCAAAAAAGTCCTTTGAGGTCGACATCTCGCGACTTCGCCGCTCGCAGCCTAACAAACTCGCTCCGCTTGCTAAAGAAACTTGTGAAGTTAGCTGTCGTCCTCGCGTAGCCGTCCTTGCCCTTGAACATAAAGGTCTCATCATTGGACAGCATTGCACATTGTTTAAGGCTGGAATAAATGCAAAACCCTCATCAATAGATCTGATTTACCCTTTCATCTGGTCTCTTCTCAGAAAAGACCGGCTTGGCAGACTTATTTACTCCACTGACGATCTTTGCTATGGCAATAAGTGTAACGGCGTTTGTGGATGCCTCCATTTTTCTTTTGGTGTCCTTTCACAAGTGGCAGCAGTGGAAGAAAACTGCAATGACAGACACTATTGCATTAAACTAATTTCGCACTAATTGAATTGGGGATTTAAAGGTTTTTCGTGAAAGAGTACAGAAAATAAAGAAAAAGGCAAAAACTAAAACAAAACAAAAACAAAGATAGAAAACGTACAAAGTGGGCAGGAAAAATATGGCGGGAAAAAACTCGTGCTTATGCACATTTGGGGCAAAACTTCAAAAATTTTAAAATTTCTACAAATTTTAGTTTGAAATCGCTATAAAAGGTTATTTAGATAAATTTCTTACCTCAATCAGCTTACATTTGTCTAAAGAAGCCTTAAAAGCTTACGCAAAATACAATTTACAATCGGTTACGAACTTTTGAAACACCCTGTAGAAGATTCGATATTCCCTGTAGTCATCTTAAAGTTCCCAGCTTAGCAGTTACGTTCTTAAAGGGGAATATAACAGTATTGTAATAATAATTAATTACATGGTGGCATTAATGGTATAATAAATGAGGCATAATAATTATTATTATCGTTGACGTCGTCTTCGTTGTCTTATTCTTTGACGTCATCATAATCATGATCATTTTCACCGTCTTCTTCTTTTTAGTCCTTTCCATTCATCATCATCACCATCATCATCATCATCATCATCATCATCATCATCATCATCATCACCACCATCGTCGTCATCGTCATCATCATCATCGCGTCCGCCTTCGTTGTCGTCATTATTTATTACGGAGCTTAAGAAACAACGAAGACGACGGCGGTGAAAATATCACTAAAAAATTAATTTTCGTCCTTTTAAACTTTATCGCGTCATTTTGGAACCGCTCAATTCGTCAAATGTAGACGAATTTTCCTGGAGTTGAATTGTTAAGGGCTTTATCTATGTTCAAATAGAGAAAGGAGGAAGGTTTCACGTCGTAGTCGTACAGTGGACCTCAAAGAAACGTACTAAAAAGCGTGATGAACTTGCAGAGCAGTTGTTTTGCTAAAAAGACCAATTGTTTTTTTGACGTTGTCGTTGTCATCGTCATCGTCGTCGTAGTCGTAGTTGCTTAAGCTTCCTAATTTTCTCCCCTACCCGTTCCTCGCGCATTTATCGGGTTTCAAACAGGTGCCCATGACATGCACTCCTGGTTTCAAAGGGTAGAAACTCACTGTTGTTCACTTTTCAGAGCGACAAGCGCGATTTTTCACCGTTCCGATGATCCTGGCAATCGTGTTGGCAGGAATACTGTTCGTTTCTGCCGTCTTTATACTGTTGGTGACATTTCACCTCAAGAGACGTTGGTACAACATAGCAAGGAAAGGAGCGGAGAAAGACAGCCCAATTGGCAAAACATATTCTGCTGAAAATACTGAAGATACCATAATCATGGAAGAAATTTTGCAAGACTATGGACATTCTATAACGAATGGAAATAGAACTGATTAGGTAATTAATCCCTTATATTGTGCATAAAAATATTAAAATATGGAACAAAAAAAAAAAAGGTAGCAAAAAATAAAGATATATCATTCGAAATAATGAGAAGGCAGAGAAGGTCTTGAGGAACACTTAACTGAAGGAGGTGAAATTAAACAGGATTGTGATGCTCGCCATGATTCACGATTCCTGGAGCACGACTTATATTATATCACGTGATATAGTCTTGTATCTTGCAATAAATTTTGAAGAGTAATAATAATTGCCTAGCCCCAGCCCAAACCCCTTTGGTTGGTTTCCAGTACTTTCTTTTACCTTAGTTCATAATTATCGCAGCTATTATCATTTCCAGGTACAATAAAACCCTGAATAAATGTAATCTCATCGTATTTTTGAGCTTTAAATTTCTCCCGGAAACGTTGCGTATCCTTCGGTTTAAATTTTCTTGTAAATCGCAAAGCAACTTGAATATGCTTGTTATTGCCAGCAATCTTGAATAAGAAATATTTCACATAGACATATCAAAAAAGTTTGGAAGACAATCCTCTGTTTCTCTAACTAATTGCTCTAAAATAAGGACTTAAGAGGCAGTCTCCCTAAAAGCGTTCCACTCGATTTTGGACTCGAAAAAACTTTTGCCTTATATTTTTATCATTAACACTACTATCCATTCTAATAACGAAACTGCAGTTAGAATGAGGAAGTTGTTTATTTTACTGCCATTCCCAGCATAAAATTGCGGGAAGACCCACAGGTAACCAAGGCTCTGAGATAGTACCACAGTACGGTTCCCGTAAAATTACAGTGTTTGTATGGGGTAAAAATATCATCCTAAAATTTCTAGGAAATACTAAATAAAGATCAATGAAACTTACTCTGCAGTTAATTGTTGTTGTCCTTATTGCTCCAACGAAGTTTCGTGATAATTTGCAGTAATTTGTTCAAATTCACTCTATCTACAATAATAATATACAAGGTAGGAAACACGAGGTGCCATTTTCGCCGACATGCTCTCATTCAACACAACTTTTTCCACGAAATTCGAACTCCAACGGAAAATAAACATGCCAGGATCGTAGAAATAGGATAGCAGCAGATATAGAAACCAATGAAGCTTTCCCAGATAGAGAAACGAATCCCACAGACTTGGACAAACTCGAAGAATAAAATCCAAACACACCGAGAATACGCTCGCCGAAGCAGCCGGGCCAGATCAACGCGCGGCCAAGAAAATGAAGCCTGGGCACTGTACAAAAAAATTCCATCCCGGGAGTCCTGGGGTGACCTTTCTAGGGACCGATACATCATTTTCCCAAAGCCACCCTCCCCTACTGGAAAAATACTTGATATAAGGCAATTGTTCTTCCTAGCCAATCACCATTTGCCAGAGCAAACCCCGCACACGCGCCTGAATTTAAATGGCTAAAAAAAAAGTAATATAATCAGGAGAGTCTGCGGAGTTACAAGGCGTCCCATTTCTTTTACTAAGGAATGCAAATTACAGTAATGAAACTAATGAAATAACAACGCGAAATGCTTACAAGGCGGGCTAAAAACAAGGTTGAACAAAAGGTAGATGATGACTGAGATACTGTTGCTGTGAACTCTCGAGCGAAACTATCGTAAATAAACGGTGAAGCTTACAAACTAATGTCAAAAATTATACAGAAAATTGCGACAGAATATGAATTGCGATAACTGAGACGAATGCGAAAGGCACGTGCACTAGTAAACAAACAACTAGCGCGATTAACATATTTAGCGATTAATGCGGCAGTAACACGCCGACTTTTTGTCAATACAAGTAAACGCTCTATCGGTTAAATATGTGAATCGTCGTGATACCCCTCTCTTTGAATTTGGTCCTGTTGTACAAATGCCTCGGTAAGAGCCAAAATTCACATATCTTTTGCTCGTTTTAAGTTTTGTAAATCTTCCTTCGTTGTTCTTTCCTTTGCCCTTATAACCTTGCCCTATTGATGTTTGATAAACTTTCTGAGGACCAGCGCCAGGAGCTGAATATAGTTCGAGAGGAAAATAATCTCTTTATAACAGGCCATAGTGATTGACTAGGAAGAACAATTGCCTTCTATCAAGTATTTTTCCAGCAGGGGAGGGTGGCCTTGGGCAAATGATGTATCGGTCCCTAGAAAGGTCACCCCAGGACCCCCGGGATGGAATTTTTTTGTACAGTGCCCAGGCTTCATTTTCTTGGCCGCGCGTTGATCTGGCCCGGCTGCTTCGGCGAGCGTATTCTCGGTGTGTTTGGATTTTATTCTTCGAGTTTGTCCAAGTCTGTGGGATTCGTTTCTCTATCTGGGAAAGCTTCATTGGTTTCTATATCTGCTGCTATCCTATTTCTACGATCCTGGCATGTTTATTTTCCGTTGGAGTTCGAATTTCGTGGAAAAAGTTGTGTTGAATGAGAGCATGTCGGCGAAAATGGCACCTCGTGTTTCCTACCTTGTATATTATTATTGTAGATAGAGTGAATTTGAACAAATTACTGCAAATTATCACGAAACTTCGTTGGAGCAATAAGGACAACAACGATTAACTGCAGAGTAAGTTTCATTGATCTTTATTTAGTATTTCCTGGAAATTTTAGGATGATATTTTTACCCCATACAAACACTGTAATTTTACTGGAACCGTACTGTGGTACTATCACAGAGCCTGGGTTACCTGTGGAAGACTATTAGCGTCTAAAATATGCAAATTTTAGATGCCGTTTTACAGGTTTTTTAACAGTCGTTTAAAAGTACTTCGGGTCATCAAACCCTAGACTGTTCGCACTCATTTGCAAGCATATTACTTCTTCTTACTGTTCCAATACCATTTAGGCATTATCTTTCTCTATTTAGCAAAAACTGGTCGTCTTTATTTCACTAATAAATGCCTCAAAAACATGACAAAATTCTTAAAAGTGGCACCTAAACTAGACCTAAAACATGTTTTAGTAAAAGATTAACAGCTATTTTGTCAAGTTATGAAATAAAACGTGCGGCGCAAAGCGATTCAGAATTCAAGGATTCGACTTAAATTTGCATATTGATGCTGAATTAGCATTGCGTGACACTGCTGGCCGCTGTGATAGTAAAAAGATTCTTCATGGTCCCACAAATGACAATTTTTCTGTTTTTTTTTTTTTTGTTACGTGATCAACAAGAAAAATCGGAAATAGGTTAAGCTTATAGAAGATTAAGTTTTCTTTTCCACTGACCTTCGTATTAATAGTCTGGGCCGGCCCGTCCTTGTTCGACTCCCAATAGTTGGCATTCTTATTAGTAGAGTGGGTCGGGAAAAATATGCATTACTCCCTACCCCACCCCCTCGCCCTTTTCTTACTGGCATCGCTCGGAGGGTCACCGCCGCAGTCTGAACGCCTGGAAGAGGCTATTCGACATACTTCAATTGCGTTCTAACGAACATTTTTGTTTTACAGATAACATTAACAAGAACAATGTTTCTCCTGTCTAGTGACGGGTGGAAGTATTTACATTTTGTAGCTAGAAGGTCCTTCACACATTCACCTTCACACTATATATATGGGACGATGGTACACGGTAGTCCTTGAAGAAAAAATTAAGAAAATATGGACTGGAGTTCAGAGAAGTAAAATCTACAACCCGCTAATCACGTCTACGCCACAATAAGTCTCGTACTTATAAATTCTTATCAAGTAAATTGTTATTTGCCCTTAAAAAAAAAAAATGAAATCAGCTGTGAAATGTATATTGAATTAAGTTAGTGTCCGGACACCTTGAGGAATTTGATATTAGCATAAATTTTAAGATGTATAAATCTACCGGCCTTCGATCACAAATCTGATTGTCTATGTACAGTGCTAGTGCTATGCTGGTAATGCTGTACACTATCAATTCTGTCATGGACAGTGAGTGAAGTGACTGGGTAACCAGACAGTGTTTGGTTGTGACCTGTTTATACCACCACTGAATAAAACCGTTAGCCTGTCAAGTTGTTAAGCTTTGAACGACTAGGGGATTTACATTTGATTATTTTAGGGAAATTTGTACCAGATCTTTGTTTACTCGCATGCAATCTCGCTAGTTTTTTGTTTTTGTTTTTGTATTTTTTTTTTTCATAAGATTTGTGAAGTATTTGAGTCTTTATATTCTTTGTCATAGCATCTCGGTATGCAGACATATAAAAGCAATAAGATCCTCTCTGAGTGGCTGAACAACATTGTCGGCGGTAGGCTGATGTATCAAATGAGCGCCGCACTGGAGTCGCAAAAACGAAATTATAAACGCGGTGGCGCCTAATTTAGTAAAATCGATATCAATATGAATTTGGATCCACACGGAGGGTCCAAAGGCCGATTTTTAAAAATGCGATCCTAGATCTTTCAGCTGTTGTTCAAATGTATGTATTTTTACATCATTAACGTGGTAGAATGTAAGCGTCTGCAAGAACAGGGTGATAACCGCTAACAAGACGTGAGACGAGAAAAGACGTAAAAACAGTGTAGGAGTCTCGACCTGGAGAAATGTTCATGCTGGGGTTCCTACTTTTCTCCATAACTTCATTATGTTTGGATCTTCCCTTCCCGCATATTTCAAAATAAAAAAATAAAAAAAAATGAGTGGACTACTGAGTTTATCATTGTCTGAACTTGAAATTACGATTATGACAATACCCATTGGCCCTTTTGTCGTTATGTTATCACAGATAAAGGAACTAGGGATAAGGATATCAGAAATGATTTTACGATTTTATACGTACGTGATCCCATCCTTTAAAATAGATATTATACGATCTTAGCAATCTCCAAACCAATTACATGCCTGTCCTTGGTCCTAATATTCCTTTCTTGGTCCTCTATGCGAAGAACGAGGTGGCTGTCAAAATCGTCCGAGTTTATATGCCGATATTTGTGGGTAATCCCCGGGAGGACTCCCATATAAAAGTGAAGGGGCTGCTCGTCGGAAAATTAATAATTTATTATTTAAACCCCCAGGGGAGGCCAATGTGGGTGTGGCTCAAGCTGCAACTGACCCCTAAAGGAGATTTTTCTGAGGTCAGCATCACGGCTTTTGTTTTTGTTTTTTTGCAAATTTCTTTATGCACATCCTTAAGCGATACCTGAAGGAGCATATTTAGGTACTTTCCGTCCCAAACAACCGAAGTGAGACCAAAATCTGCAAACGACGAGCACCCACCTCACTTTTGTATCGGAGTCCGCCTGGGGAAGCAGATCACCATCTGTTCCACTTGATTTTTCGTAAGGTGAATGATTACCTTCTTTTGAGAGCATTGGCTCTGCTTCACTTAGTTCAGACTTCGATGGATGACAGGTTCCGTGGTGAGAAGTAATGGTGTCCTGACAATCGTGTACTTTTATCAGTTGGGAAAAACCGCGTGAACTTCCACTCTTTATTTTCTTGTTACTTTCACAGATGTTGCACGATTCGAAATTAACGATGAAACTTTTAATTATTATTTGCGTGTGCCAACTTCTTTATTAACTGGCTGCGATACAAAAGTACCCTTAGACTCCAGACTGTCTCTTGGAGCATGAAAATAAAAGCTGACCACTGTTAATAGGAAGAAACAGTCAGTAAATGGAAGAAACCTTCTAACTGAAATTTCATTAACAAAGTCTTCAAATGCGGGCTCCTGATCAGTGGAAGGTAAAAAAAGGGAAAAATAGTGATTCGCCGTTCACAGTCCAGTACTATCGCCGCATGTTAGCGAATACAAGACAGTCTTGGATTCTTGATCCCATTCCATGGATTCAGGATTCCGGGTGCTGGATTCCAGTCTTTTCCAATGGAACTTCGATTCTAGATTTCATTCCTTAGTAAGGTCTATTCTGGATTCCAAAGCCCTGGATTCCGGATCCTACGAGCAAAAATTTTCCAGATTCCGCAATCCTGATACCCTTACGTGTGGCGAAGTACTAGTCAAAATTTTCTGACCTGTTCACGCATACTTAATTAAGCAGTGAGAAATTTACTTTTCTTCTAACGTTCGATTTTATAATAATATATAGATTTAGCCAGGGCTAAAAGCGAGGCTCCCATTAATAAATTTATAATTTAAATGAAACAATAAACTTGTATTCCACAATTCAGTTAACTTTTGAGCACATTCGTGTGACTTTTCTGGGAAAGGCTAAGTGATTCTACAAAAAATAATTTGCCAACAGCCCAAGAGTGAACCAAATCTCACATCGAGTTGATAGCCTCATAAGTACACCCAAAAACTGGCAATCATCTTCAAAAATCTTGCCAACAAATCTCGGTGCGTGTAAACCAACCTTTTATATCATTTATACATCACATCTGAGGTGAAACAGTACTATGAGGCACTGTTTTATCATACAGACCTCGGAGAACAGAATGCAGTATTTCACAACTTTGCGATACAAATTGCTATTCAGGCCGATCGAAGCACGCGTGGGCTTTAGCCGTAAACCGTTGAAAAAATTTTCAAAATCATCTATACGGCCAGCCGGTTCTGACTTTAGTGCTAGCAGTGGCGAGTGTTTGAATGAACATTATCAGAGTTACGCTCCAACATAATAAAGAATTTATTATGTTTATTTTTTATTTTAAAACGGTTTCACGCGCGGCATTTTGAGTACTCCGGGAAGCGTTGTTCACTGAACGACTGAAAACAATCGGCACAACGATTAAAATTACAAGAGAGAGTACTAACAATCAATAAAAGAAATATAATTCGGTGAAACATATACAGAGACGACAATTTTCATTCAGGAAGACAAGTATTAAAGTGTCTCTAAACATCCTGAGTCTTTGAGCTTAAAGCTGAAGTTTATGTTTTAAGCCGGCTTCCCGGAGTTTGCTTTTTTCAAAGACGAACTCGAGGCAGGAAAATCGCTCAAACCTTTCTTTTACAGCCAAAATTATAACTAAATACTCTTTGAAACGTTTTCTTTCTATTTGCGGTGAGAAAATGTCTAAAGGCTCTTTAAAGATCTGTAAGCTTATAACAAACCTGATACTCGGTCAGATCATTAGAGAGTTTTAGATCCGAGTTTACCGCGAACCTCTAACCGCGGTTTGCCGTTACCCGTTTGCGGTTCGACGTTCAAACATAATTCGATTTACATTGGCGGTGGATTAAACAAGTGGATTCTGGTTTATTATTCCATTTAGAAATAGAAGAAAAATTAATCAGTGAAAATAAAAGAAATTTACGGCAACACTGGTTTATCTAGCAGCAAAGAGCTGTAAATTCTTACATTAGTTCTTCTTGCAATTTTACGGCCTGTATTTTGAATCAGCAGCCATGAATGGCACTTGTTTTCAAGATCCAATAGGATTTATCAAATTTAGCATTTCGCCCGAATTTGTGCCTCTGTTAATGTATAAAGACTTGCTCCACAAGATTTTTGTATCAGTACGTGGGATGAAACAATAATTATACGCTAAAAGCTTTCAGGTAAATGACATACGTGAAAACCCAGCTCCCCACGTTGAAAACGCACGTTGTAAACCTCAAACGTGACGCGAAAGACTTGTCACGTGACCTCCAGCGGTTAGAGGTTCGCGGTAAACTCGGATCTAAAACTCTCTATTGTCTCAAATCTTACAAACGTGCGTAAACAAAATAGCCGCATAAACGACGCTCGACTTCATTAAATTAGGAATAAAAAACAAACATCAAATACAATAATTACAGGCTTACCACTCGAGATGCAGCTCCTGAAAGGTACCAAGTAAGGCCAGTATCGCTTCAGACTTTGCAGCTCTCTTACGCATTAAGCAAGATGAAAACGAAAACGATGCCATCCGAAATCGGATTTCCGACTTTGACTCAACCAAAAACCCAATAAACAAATTAGCCATGAATGACAGAAGACTCCTGATAGCAGCTGAATTTCATTTTGTACATCCAGTGGAAAAGAAAGTTAAAAACATCACAAGTTGACACAAAACTCTGTCAGCTTCAGCTGTCATAGTAAACAAGATTCAAGATGCTGGATGAATTTTCCGCATGAACTCACCTGTCAAATTTTGACCAATCAGAGCATAAAAATTGGACGTAGAGCGTGACCAACGCGTGAACATCGCGAGAAAAGTCAAAAGCAACTGTCTTCCCTGCCTGTAGCAGCTGGCTGAAGTTTCGCGTCCGAGGTCAGTTTGAAATCAAAATTTTAATTGTGCGGCACGTAAACACAACATATTTCATATGAATTTAAAAAAAAAATTAAACTTGAGCCTGCGATCATTTGAAAACTAGTTTACTTGTCAGCGGATAACTTCAAAAAAAACACTTGACCTCGATGAGTCGACACCTGAGCCCGCGATACAGTCAAGTGATACTGGTCAGCGAATACCTTGTTTTGACAGCTGTCAATGGATCACAACATTGACGTGTGTCAGTTTTCCTGTGCTCCGATTCCAAACTAGCTAGAAAGTATGAGACTGAACATTGATCGCGATCTAGTAAAATAATTAACTGGTCAGCGGACAGCTTCCAAATAAATCACGTCACCTCAATGAGTTGACACATGAGCCCGCGATATGGTTATGGGATAATGGTCAGTGGCTATCCTGTTTTGACAGCTGTCAATTGACCATATTGTGAATGTCCAATGTAAAAGATGTGGACTTGGCAAGACACGCCTGAGACACCCCTCCCTTCCTTTTGATAGCCTCCTCTACCCCACCCGTGCAATCCGTAGACGCGTACGCTCGGTCAATCGTTGGTTGCTATATCTCCTGCTATCCTATTTCTACGATCCTGGCATGTTTATTTTCCGTTGGAGTTCGAATTTCGTGGAAAAAGTTGTGTTGAATGAGAGCATGTCGGCGAAAATGGCACCTCGTGTTTCCTACCTTGTATATTATTATTGTATAAAGAGTGAATTTGAACAAATTACTGCAAATTATCACGAAACTTCGTTGGAGCAATAAGGACAACAACAATTAACTGCAGAGTAAGTTTCATTGATCTTTATTTAGTATTTCCTAGAAATTTTAGGATGATATTTTTACCCCATACAAACACTAATTTTACGGGAACCGTACTGTGGTACTATCACCGAGCCTGGGTCACCTGTGGTGACAGCAGCCGGTATCGTCACGCAACGCAAATTGAACATTTGCCTAAATTTGAGTTGAAAACTTCAATTCTCAATCGCGTTGTGCCACAAGTTTTAAGGCAGAACTTGACAAAATAGCTATTAATCTTTTGCCACTTTTGAGAATTTTCTGATGATTTTGAGGCATTTTTTCGTGGAGTTTGCTTTCTTAATTGGGTTAGCGAAATGAAGACGACCAGATTTTGCTGATTACAGAAAGATAATGCCTAAGCGGTATTGGAACAGTAAGAAGAAGTAATATGCTTCTAAATGAGTGCAATAGTCTAAGATTTGGTGACCCGAAGAACTTTAGAACGATCGTTGAAAAACCTGTATAACAGAGACTAAAATTTGCATATTTTAGCCGCTAACGGTCGTCCAGCAATGAATGCTGGGAATGGCAGTAAAATAAACAATTTCCTCATTCTAACTGCAATTTCGTTATTATGATGGATAGTAGTGTTGATGGTAATATTATAAGGCAAAAGTTTTTTTGAGTCCAAAATCGAGTGGAACGCTTTTAGGGAGACTGTCTCTTAAATAGAACGCTTCCCCTGTTTACTCGATAGAAAATGCGTTAAGCTCATATTTCTGCTTATCCTTCGAATACATCTTCTCTCGCGTGGGACGTTGGAAATAGCTGGACTTGCGTCATATATCGTGATCGAGCTTAGCAACTGGATTACAGCAGAATTTGCCAAGAAAGGAATTGCATGAATAAATAAGCAAATAAATCAATTAATGGCGGAAGTAATTAAAAATATATATAAATAAAAAAATGATAGCTCGAAACGCGCGCGAGCCGAGCCCCATAGCTAAGAAAATTTGGTTATCTTTCCATCTAAGAAATGTTGGTAGTCAAGTGATCGTATGTCAGCCCGACTTGCCATCCGTCCGCACCACAGGAAAACAATTATGAAATGTGACACTTTTTAGCTAGTGGGACCCTGTAGCCGGCCTGGAACCCAACACTGCAGAGCCATGTTGTGGTCAATTGACAGCTTTCACAACAGGGTATCCGCTTACCAGTATCGCATGACCGTATGGCGGGCCCAGGTGTCGACTAATTGAGGCTACGTATTTTTGTTTTGTTTTGTTTGTTTGTTGTTGTTGTTGTTTTTTTGAAGTTCCTTTTGTCGGCAAGACAACGTGACGGCCATTCAGTCACTGGCGCGCCAAAATTGTAGTCGCTGGCAGCAATCAATGAATTAAAAAAATCACAATTTTTGGCTCAATCATCTCACTGATTTAGTATTTACTAAAACAATTATTCACCTCAGTGTTGGTGGCTAGTGGTGGGTATTTACCTCGGTGAATAATTGTCATTTATTATTCATCCAAAATATTGCCCCAATTCTGATTGGCTAAAACTCAAGTAGTTTAAGGCCTGGGACTACGGCGTTTACTTGTGGAAAATGAATTATTTGCTATAACTTTGGCATAGACGATGGTGCTGAATCAAAATTTGGCACACATAAAGAATTCATAATCCTTAACATTTTAAAGTATAAACATTGTGTTAAGAAGTCACGTGGTTTGTCACGTGACATCATTTTCAATGCCCAAAATTAATCTTGAATTATTTAAAACTTTCATTTTAAACTTCGCTTACATTCATTCCAAAACCAGACAGTTAGGTATGTTTATCTTCTTTCAGAAATACCAGTTTGTCTATTGAAACAAAATAAATTCGCCACCAATTCGCCAATTTCCTTCATTAATTCAATTTTCGGTCATGTGACATGACACGTGACCAAAAGGGGAAAAGGGGGAAAAGTTCATTTTGTTCTATATGTAGGTCTCCTAGCGAGAGATATTGCCAATTATTCATTTGCTCAGAACATATCTTTGACCCAGGCCTTAAACTCCTTGAGAAGCACACGCATAATTCACCATAACTACTTAGTGATGACAAAATTTGGAAGAATTTGTGTTTAACGAGGAAATGACGTCAAAAATACAGCCTTCTACAGGTTAATGCACCGTTAGCCGACAAAACCTGGGAACAAGGTTGAGTTGTTTTCGTTGTGAAAACTAAAATGGCGGACACCACTCGTTTCAAGAGTAAGAACTACAGCTGGAACTAGGTGAAATGATAGCTAAAAACATAGCAAAAACAGAGAGAAGATCGGAGGGCGACATCTGCTATTTGGAGAATATTTGCGGAGCTGGACAAACCTGAACGTACACTTTAGAAGATAAATTTAACATCGATGCAGGTAAGCAATTGTTTTAGCTATGCTTTTTTAAACAAGGGATTATTATGGATAACACCCTCCTCGATCCGCTTAATTCTTCATATCAGCTTAGCCTCAGCCTCACTTATTACTTGCTAAATATAACATAATTGAGTGAATTAAATGGGCTAGATGGAATGTTTGAAACTGAAATTGTTTTCCCGTTCATACGCAATTCCTTGAATCCGGAATAAAAAAAACTCCCGGATTAATTTAGGTTTCTGGGAAACTGCCCACCTACCCCTCCCCTAAGCCATCATTTTTTTCTAAGTAAGAACTAAGTGTTAATGTTAGCTTAGGGGAGGTGTAGGCGGCAGTTTCCCAGAAAACTAAGTTGATCCTGTATAGTTTGCATCCTATTACTGCTTCATCCGCCATGTTTTGTAGTGCAAATAATTCCTTGAATAACTCAGAATATTTGGGCGGTATGTGTAAACGGTCAGGAATCTGACTAAATCCTTTATTTTCCACCACTCTTTGGCTTTCTCAGGAATCATATATCTACCTGGATTTATGTAAACCGGGTTAGCAAACATTTTGTAATTTATCTCAACTTCCTTTGTCTTAGCTTGAATAACGTGTTGTTTGTTGATGTCGCGGAGTCTGCATCGTCCAATATTTCATCGTAGTCTTGTTTCATTTGGCTAAACGGACCAATCACTCACTTATCCAGGCTGAGAAAGAGTTGTACAAGTTTGTTCGCTTTTCTTGGGCAACCGCTAAGTCTTTGGCCTCGAAAAAAGCGTTTAGGCGTCAAATTTAATCTATTAGGCGAGGGCAAAATTGCAGGTGAAATTTGACCAGGGGAAAGACTGGCAAAAGGCTGAATTTTTAAGAGGTATTTGATGATATTTCGCTTCTGTTAAAAATGAAATTATCGTGTGTAATTGTGGATAGTCTTGTCAGTGCCTCAAAAGGGTATGATTGTGAGTTTTCCGGATAGTGTTGACTAGCAAAATTCAGGCATGTGGTCGCTTGGTTGAGCTGCGCTGATAGGTATAAAAACGCTTCGTCGGTGTTAGCTTAGGTGACAGTGCCATGGAAAACCAATTCAGGACTCGGGAAAATTGGATCTAGGTTTAGTTTTAATGGGCACTGGCCTTTTAACCGTAGTCGTCCGGTTTTTGCGGATCAGAAGGTGATAGTTTGTGTACTATGTTTCAATGTTTATTATCTATTCCTTTCGAATCCTGTCATTTTTCGGTCTCAGAAAAAAAAAAAATGTGTTTTGTTGGCTATTAATGTTGTTATGAGAGCCTTAACCTTGCAGGCACTTATTACTGCATTTCACTCAACTTAAAGATTTCTAGACTGAAAAGACGCCGGGTTGGAACTTCAAGGACTTAGGTTGCTGAATAAATGTTTAAAATCTGCGTCAATTTAAATTTGGACTCCGTGAAATGCTTCTAGGAATCGATCGAACCACTTACTCTCATTAACCACTTTCATTGTTTTAAATTGTGACATAGCAGAATGAGTTGATTTTTTGCTAACCCGGTTTTCAAAAAACAGGTATATATGCATATGGAGTAAAGATCTCCACTAGTGAAAAGCCTATGTTATAAATATTGCCACGTCTGTAAGGCCCGGTTCAGACGCCGAACTGTTTATGAGCCGAACTTACTTCGAATTAAGGCCGACCCAAATTATTTAGACCGGCTGAATTGATTCAGACGCCGATCTTAATTCCAGCCGAACTAAATTCAGACGGAGAAAAATGCTAATTTCGGTAAAACTGCTTCCAAAATACGTTATAAGATGTTATGCTTTAGGTTCGGTACATGAAAAGTTCGGCGTGTGAATCAAAAGCGTTCCAAAGTCGATGCAAGGCCGGGCTAGGCGGAAAGAACGGTTGAGCCGTTCCAAATTGAAAAGACCTTCATAACTGATTCAGACGCCGAACTTTTCATGAAATTAATTCAATGTATTAGGTTCAGCCCATGAAAGTACTGCGTTTGAACCGGGCGTAATTAAAAGGTATTCTACGAGCAATACTCGAGGAATAGGCTCGGCTTGATTTCCTCCACTCCCCACCCCTTAAAAAATCGACCTTAATTATTTTACTAATTATTTTGAGGGGGGATGTGTTCTTCTGCATAAATAGTTAGTGGGTGATTAAAAGATCACAGGTGCTTTTATTATCTTGTAAACCACTAATCTACGCATCTCTTTTCTTATTTATTTCAGTCTAACCCGGCTTTAAAAAAAAACAAAACAAAACAAAACAAAACAAAAACAAAACAAAACAAAACAACAAAAAAAAAAACAGCTATATATGCATATGGATAAAGATCTCCAATAGAGAAAATCTTATGTTTTAAATATTGCCGCGTCTATAAGGTCTTCTACGAGCAATACTCGAGGAACAGGCTCGGCAATAGAATAGTTAATTAATTCCTCTGCTTGATTTCCCCCACCCCCACCCCTTAATAATTAGACGCTTATTATTTTACTAATTATCTTGAGGGGGATGTGTTCTTCTGCATAAAAAGATCACAGGTGCTTTTATCATCTTGTAAACCACTAATGTACGCATTAATTTTATTTTCTTATTTACATCAGTTTAATCTCTCCATGTGCTTTAGGATATGATTATTTCATAGGAAGTGGATACTTCGCTCTAAACAGATCTGATAATGGATACCAGGTGTTACAATTCATCGCGGAAAATCTTTATTTCTCGAATAAACGAATGCATTGTTGAAAACAGCAGTGTTTACCCTTCATTGACAGCAAAGTAAATTTCTACCTCGGTTGTTTTAATTATTACATGAAATTCAGGGTTTTAATTTTAAGATTACCAGAGTGGATCAAAAAAGGTTATGCGTTATGTTATAGTGTTGTTAATCTCCAAGGAGCAGCGATCCTTTGAACTTTAATTAATACAACTACCCTTTTGACTGGAAGTCAATGGTCCCAGGAAGCCCTGACTTGAACCTTGTTCCTTAATAATGAATCTAAGTTTGAAGAAATAAGTGACTAAGGCTGAAACAAACAAACAAAAAAAAGATGTTTGCAACATGCCAGTTACTGTTGAATTTAGATCAGTGAAATGCGACCAAAAAAAAAACCTTATCCGTAAGCCACCTTAACATTAATTAGTCATAAACGACCATCTATATATATCTTTTTCCTAAGAGTATTCACTACGTATACTTGCAAAGTTGCAACTAGGTCTTTAAATCAAATAGTTTCTTTAGACCCGTTCACAGCAAAATAAGCTGAGAATTCTTCTGTAGCCACGTCGATATTTCTCGTTAAAAACCGCGTAGAGACAGGGATTGAGAGCACTGTTGCTGTGAGCGAGAAAAAGGCGCCAAAATCTTAATAAACACGGTATTACATCGAACACGATTTGCGCTACGAAGTATGGCAGCCAGCAGAAGACAAAAGCTGCTGTGACGGATAACAACATGTACAATACTTTTTTACTTGCTCGGTCCCGCGTTTCCCGGACAACCTTTGATCTCGCTGAATCTTTAGCTTGGTCTGTGATGTCTTCACGGAACGCCTGCTGTCGTCTTAATGCCACCAAAATCTTCACGTACGACGCAGTAATAATTACAAATGGAACGCCGTAGAACGCTACAAACAGAAACGTGTAGTATATCTCTCTTGCTTGGTTTATTCCGAAGGCTCTTTTTATATTAGCGTCACAGGAGAATTCGTCTTCGCGAGTTTTGTACACAAGCTTTAGAGAGTAAAGGTATGGAAATCGAACCATAGCGGCTAAAATCCAGGTAAAAGCGATGATGAACTTTGAAGTTCTCGCTGTAATTCTTTGCCTTAATGGATACACAATGGCAATAAATCTGTCAACAGCCAAGGCCATCAACGTGAGAATTGAAACTAAGATACTTATACCGTGTAAAAATGGAACAACTTTACATAAAATCGCACCAAAAACGCCTTCCACGAGCCATGCACTACCTCGCAGCCACATAACTATTACCCGAGGCATATAAACACACGTTATGGTCAAGTCTGTTAAGGCTAGGTTAACAATGAAAATGTCCAACGCTTTTCGCATGTTCTTGTTTCTCCAGACGACAGCGATTGTCATGCAGTTGCCAAAGATTGATACAGCAATAATCACACAGTAGACGACAACTCGAAGAGTTTGAGTGGATGTAGCATCGTTACGAAACTGGCAGCCGTCTTGCGAAGTATTACCCCGCATAGCCTCATCATCAAAATCAAATTTGCTTTCGTTGAGTCTGCTACTGAAGTTATAGGAGGCCATGATATTTCCAGGTGTAATAATATCCCTGCTGGATAAGGAGATCTCTACTGGAAAATCAGGCAGGGAGTTTTAAAATTCTATGAAGATTTAAAAAGACGCTTTGGAGTTTTGTTAGCCTTTATAAACAGGGGCGCAAAACGTTTGTAAGATAATATGATTCCTGCTTCTGAATAAAACTTGACGTCAAAGCGGCGACGGTAATGACTTGAAATGTTTGTCAATCATTCAGGATAGATAAATGCCGTGTCCTGCTGTTGCTTCGCAATGTTGATTACAATCGTATGAGACATTTATTATTCTGAAACTTACTTTTATTGCAAGCAGGGCACGGGCAATTGACAAAGGATATACTTGGAAATGACTTACCACCCACCTTATTGTTTGTAACATAGGTTACCAAGCTAGTAACTGGGAAGCGCAGGGGCTTTCAATAAATGATACTCGTATTATGGTATTTACATTAACAAAAAAAAAAATGTTTTACGCGACGTGTAGGGGAAGCATTACTCGCCTTTTCAATTTCCTTTTCCCATTTTTTATTAATCTGTCGCGTCGGAAATCTCATGTATCGACAGATCGACAAAAACGCTTCAAGTTTCTTTCATTTTGTCTCTGTCATGCAAATTGCAAGTAAATAAAACAGATATCGATGTATTTGTATACATATAATGCAGCGAAAGTAATGAATTTACGTCAAGAAATGTGACAGACAAAGGAGCGGAGATGTAATGTGAACTAAAAATATATAGCTAGGTATACATTATTAGTATTTCCCAGTAGACACGCCTACGCTTTTTATCATTATTATTATTACTTATTTTCATTTTAGTTTCCAAGTTTATCCTATTGATTTGATTGATGGCTAGGTTATCCTTTATCGTGGGAGTTTAAAAGATGGTAGTCGAACGCCGCTCTGGTGAACAGTTTCTGCATTATATCATAAGTCCGATAAATCATTCTATAATTTTTATTACTGGTGTTATTCCCTTTCATCACCGGGATCACATATAGGGGCGTACACGTTATCGCTCCTGGAAATATTCTGATTGGTTTACTTTTTAATAACGAGGGATAAAGAAATAAACATAGTAAAAAAATAGGAATTGCTATCATAATTGCTTGCATTAGTTTCTACGAACCTTAATTATAATTGACTGTGGAGCACTCAGAAATTATTTGATATAAATGCAGGTGCTCAGTTACAATAGATAAATCTCTTACTATATTCAAAGGCCTTTAAGACAAACATGCCAAACTGATCTTAAATCGCAGAAGGAGTTCCCCGGCAAACTGAAAAACTCTGGTGCACTTTGAATTCTGACGTAATCGGACTAGCACACGTTCCTTTATTTCCCCCTGAATGATTTTTTTTATAGTTTTACTTTGTTTTCTTTTCTTAAATGTTTTCTTTATTTATTTGGTTCTTTATTTTGGTATATATATATTTTTTCAATCGCAATATATTCCTTTCGCTTTAATTTACAAGATACCAGGGGTCCGTTTCTCGAAAGTCCCGATGATTAACGGGCCCGGTAAGCTGTCTCCGTTTACATTAAAGATCGATGTTTCAATAGTTTTGCATCTAACATGATAAAACTGTCAGTTAATGAAACAAAATGGAGTAGTTTGCTAGCCAGGACCCGCCCTCTTATTCTTTAAATTTCGATTTGAATATTTGATTTCGGGCCCGTAATGTTACCGGGACTTTCGAGAAACAGGCCCCAGAAGTTCGACGGAGCAAAATTACTTCCTGCATAACCAAGGGGAAAGTGCTGTGCTAAAACAATCTCCTGGCCCTTGGTGATACAAAAAATAAACACAGCATAAATGAAATAAAACTGGCGTCAATTCAGGTCAAATCAGCTGCTAAAAAAAACACTATTTTCTTGGAATACGTATTCAATGCGTGATATGCGATTGAAAAACCACAGGCGTCAAACAGTCACCATATGTTCGCTTGTTTAAAATTAACACGAACACAATTGGCAAAATTGTGTGGCGACGCAATTTGTAGGGAAGAGTTTTAAATCAAAAAAACAAAAACAAAAAACAAAAAAACAAAAAACAAAAAACAAAAAACAAAAAACAAAACAAAACAAAGAAAATATATAGCTACATTGAGCTAACATTGTAGACAAATGTATATATAATACTCTAATTTGTGCTGAATTTTGCGTTTCTAACGTCCTTTTTGAAGCGTTTTGGGCTGGTTTTGGGGCATCACTTTAACTTAAATTCCTTTGAATTTTTAATCTGTTCCCATAGTTATAAACCCTATTAATCACGTGTGGTTAGGCAATTTTACTCGTTGCATTAATTTTTTAGTAGCACTAATACACAGCGAGTTTGGGATACAAATTAAATGTGTATTTATATATTTTTAAGTAAAATTGTTTTTATTGAAATTATTTTCCTTAGAGTAAATGCAAGTGGAATAACTTGAAAAGATCTTTTATGTTTCAACTGAACAAGTAACTCTATTCAGACCGGGGTTTTATTTACTTTCTGCAAAGAAACTCCCCTCTATAACTTCAACACTGTTCAACACCGTTCATGCTACGACCACCAAAATCACACAAAACAAAGTACAGTTGACTCCCCATTACTCGAACCTCAAGGTAAATCGAAAAAAGTTCGAGTTATAGGGAGTTCGATTTATCGGGAGCTCGAAGACAATAGCTGGGAGTAAAGCCCCGTGCAAATGGACGCAACATTGTTGGCCAACAATTCCCAACATTGTTGGATGTTACATGTTGCGTCTGTCTGCACACCCTGTTGCATGTTGTTGGATGTTGGTGCGTGTTGCTGCGCAAAGTTTGAACCCGGTCTAACTTTTCAGCCAACAACTCCCAACATTTCTTTTGCTCCGTGATCGCCGAAGCGTAGCGCAACAATGTTGGATCCGTTTGCACAGCTCTTCCAACATTGTTAGGGTCACGCACGCTCATTAGGCATGGCTCACATAGACGTATGGGTTGTATCATTCCCACAATGCACTACAGGCTCCCACATTGTTGGGAGTTGTTGCATCCGTTCGCACACCACTGCCAACACGCACGTAACAACTCCCAACATTGTTGGTGTAACAATGATGGGAGTTGTTGCTTCCGTTTACAAGCAGCCTAAGGAAAGAAACAGTTTTTACTGCACAGTGAACGTTTCAATCACTTTTATATGTAGAAATGTCAAGTGAAAATTTAAAGATACTTCTAGCTTATAAATCAGAACGTAACGTAACAAAACATAGTCTAAACAGAGCATGCGTTTTACTGTTTTGAGAAGTAAAACTGTTTCACGTTAGATTTGTGACAATCAACATATGCCTCCACTAGTACATACTCCTACAGCACGTCAATAGGAAAATCCCAATTTAATGTTTCGGAGGCCAGTAGACTGCTTTTTTTCCCAACTTTGTAAGGGCTCAAAACATGGTTCCAGTTATCGAGAGTAAAATTATATAGCAATGATCTTAGGGGAAACAAAAGCTACTTCGAGTTAGCGGGAGCTTCAAGTTATCGAGGTTCGAGTTACCGAGGGTAAAATTACAGTAAATGTATGACGGAAATCCAGGGCAAATTGATCGATTTTGGTTCGAGTTAGCGCGAGGTTCGAGTTATCGGGAATCAACTGTACTCATTATTTCCAACTTCTGGGCATATTTTGATTTACACAGTGACGTAACATGACGTCATATCAGTCAATTTATTGTCAGAATCCAATTTTCTCTCAAATACACATTAAGCGAAAAACTCTTAATGAATAGTAAGGTGTTTGATAAAATCAGGTAGTTGCTAACGTATAAGTAACCTTTACCAGTAGCAGTGATGTCATGATGACGTCGTTTATTACTGAAAAAGGAACTAGGCATAGCCTCTTTAGCCTGTGAAAGGGTTGTGTTGTAAGAAGCCTTTCCCCGATTACAGCGGTCAACCCTTCAGTTTCTCAGATAGTTGGGGTTCACGAACTAACTCTGACCTTAGTGTTGAAGGTATGAGCCGTGGACGTAATTGTTCTTGATGTCGCTTCCAGATGTCTCCTCAAGCATCTTATGGCATGGCTCAATTTATGGTCTCGACCAGCTCCTCGCGAAGATAAAGCTGTTTTTCTTCTACGGCCATGCATTTTAATTCTAAAAGTTGCAAAAAACTTGTGAGAGACTTTCTTTCAAGGAGTTGAATTAGTTAGGGTTGAAGTGATGTAGTCACGTGAAACGTGCATGACGTCATAATGATATTGAAAAAGAAATTCAAACTGGGGTAGAAATGGTTGATTACAAATAAGTTTGAAACATCTGTAAATGCTTGTTTTACCGTACGAATTTTTTTTCCGTGGCCGGAACGGAGACAATTTTTAATTTCTTAAAAAGATATTAACAGGTGAAAAGTGTCACGTGACCTATTTTGCTTAATTACTAATTAAATAAAAATGTGAGTCAACCATTCCGGCCAGATTCAAGCGAGAAATGATGATACAATAACAAAAATACTGTTCAGTATTTAATATACACTGTGTGGCATCTCGCTACCCCTTTTTTAGTTTTCTTTTTTTTCCTGGACTCGACCATACGTGGTCACGTGACACATATATCTGATTTCTTACGTTACAGGAAAATCAAGATTACCGATTTTTCACCAAGTTATGACCATTATAATATTTTATGCAAATTAGCCTCAGGCCATGGCTTAACATGCTTGAGTCCGACCTGAACCTCAAAATTCGGGGACTGACTGTTCCAACAATGGTTCTTGGAATCAATTTGGCTCCTTCGCCAAAATTACGCACAAAAACTGCTTAGTTTGGAGTAAAATGAGTTTGGTTATCAAAGTTGTCTTTAAAAACCCTTACTTCCTGTTTTGACTCTCAGTGCGCTGAATCTAATTCTAGGCTGTCTGTTTATAAGTAATTCGGAGTGTGAATTTTCTTAATGAGGTAGGTGTGGCCCTGTAAGTCAACAAAAACTGGTCTAATTTTATTTGCACACACTCGCTTGTATCTCCGATCTTGCCCAATTTATCCTTAAATAAATTCACCCACATAGCTTTCTGCTAACCTATTTGCAGCAGGATGTCCTGGAGCAGTTAGAATATGAAGAATGTCGTTCTCTCTTAGAAATTTCTTGAATTCATCACTCGTAAACTGAGTCCCTTTATCTGTTACAAGGTGCTCCGGTAAACAAAAGTAACTAAAAAAGTGTCTCAAGGCAGTAATGGTGGTGGCGCTGGTTGCATGTGTCATAGGTACTATCTCCAAAAATCTGGAAATAGCATCCACTACGACTAAAAAGATCTTGCCAAGATAAAGTTCAGGAAAATATACATGTAATTGTTTCCATGGTCCCCCTGGCCAGGGCCATAATGAAGTCGGGGTGGATTTTGGCGACTAAGCAGATTTTTGACCAGCAGGACATGATTTAATTGTCTCCTCAAATTGCTTATCAACTTCAGGCCACCAAAAGTATTTCGAGCTAATTGTTTCATTTTAAACATACTCAGGTGCTGTGCATGCAGATCAGCCACGGGCTCTGTGATGACTCTGGTTTGACAACTCGCGAGTTCCACAGGAGGACACTATCTTCATGAGAGAGTTGAAGGCTTTTGACGTAATTAAGGCGGAACACTGGTTCCAGAATATCTGCCCAACCCTGCTGAGTAGACTGTAGCACCTTTCCCGGAGCTGGGTCTCTCGTGGTTTCCATAGCAACAACTGAAACACTTAAAAACTGATCTTCTTCTATAAATATCACATTTACAGTTACCTTTTCCGTAAAAGACTGATTGTATAAATTGGCCTCCTAGACAAAAAATCGGCAAACACATTGTCTTAAGCAGCTAAGAGTAGTGCCCATCGTTTGATTTGAGACGCGAAATGGATGGTCCGGGACAGCTGCTTGGCTATCGTTCCATGCAACAAAAGGTACGCGAGATTCACGGGCTAAATGTGCCCGGTGATGTTGTTTACGCAGTCATGAAAGAAGTTTCCCCGGAAGGACTTCAAGCTAGAGGAGGTGTGGTAAAAGCAAAGCGACACCAGAGAACCAGAGCCAGAGCGTTGGTGGCGTGAGCTGCTGGATAGAATGGAGAGGTTTTTTAAACGTCAGTTGTCCTCTCTATAGTTGAGAATGGAGATTATGACCCACGTGATAAAACAGACAGGTATAATTTATATAAGTTATGAGTAGGCACAAACAGTATTCTTATGTTTCAGGATTGAAAACTTGCGTTTTGTAGACAGTTTTGCATGTTCCTCACAATCTGTTTGGCTACACACTAATTAAAAGCTGCAGTATTTCTTTCATAGGTCATAAAAGGAATGTTCATGTGTTCTAAAGCCTAATAACTGACTTGCACATACTAAAGTTTTTCTGCTGTTCACTCTGAAGGAACCTACTTGCATAAGTGTACATCCCTGTGCTACAGAAAGAGCTAGATACCTTTAGAGTATCAGTGTGAAACAACCACCGCATGCGCAAGCAGAAGGCTAAAGAACTTCCTGATGGAGTACCAGAGCATATTTACATGTATCCGCAGAATTATGGAGGGGAAAAATGTGGCCTCACAGTAACCGAAGAACAACTCCAGGAAACAGCAGAACTCTCGGGTGTGTTGGAAGGGACAAGTGACTATTTGGAGGCTAGGTTCAGAACAGAATGTGAAAGACACATCCCAGACACAAATGATGTTGAGCCTGCACAGGCAGCGAATGCTTATTTATTTTTAAAGAGTAGTTTTGATGTAAACAGGGTGTAACAGTAGCCTAATTCAATTTTCACTGACTCATATTTTTTTATTTAACAATATGAACTAATATTTATTTAAAATATCTAAAAGCCTTGTCAGCCCTGCACCTCTACACCAGCAAATTGAGTTCATTATTTCTTTTAAATCTTTTAAATCTTTTTGTATTTTGAAATAAATACTAGTGATCAGCACTAGGCAACAGATCTTCTCAACTTGCTTTATTGTATCTGACCAGTTTTGTCTGATTACCCAGACTTCATCAGGAAGTTTCAGCTACATAGTTACTGGGGTAAAAGGAACTTATTTTATACATCATCTACAAAGTACAAATCACGTTTCAGCACAAGTGTGAACAGCCAAAAACACCTACAGACTAAGTGCAGGATGTGACAAAACTCCTGCATGACTCTGAGAATATTGTAGGTTTATTTTGGGGCTCACTAGTATTTATTAAAAAATATGTATATATTTGGAATGAGAGGCCTGACAATGCTACATTTTCTGTGGCCAAGAGCATTACTTTTCCAATCTTTGGAAATGCTGATACCCAATCTGCTGACCATAGAAAACCAATTCTTACCCATATGTGAAAACTGTGCAACTTTTGAGTAACAGAAAATGCTGTTTACAGTTCCCAAATTCCTTCACTGGGAAAGAATGCTTTAGTGCCTGGCAGCCTGAATTGACATTGATAGAATGGATAACTATATAAGTACCTAAACAGTCTAAACATAATTGATTAATAAGTCCGTTTTAATTACTATTTACTGAAATATGTGCCGTGCAAATCACAGAGAACAAACTTCAAACTTAAGGCAACTGAACACAACATGCTAACAACAACTGTGAACTTTTTTACTGACCCATAGGGTTGAATATTGATGCTTCACCTTGAACAACAACAGAACTATATTTCAATGGAACTGACAGTTAGGTAGCAAACTGGAAAACGTTCAAACAAAATGAACACTGGAAAGTTGTAAAAATCAGATGACTGTGGAAAATCAAATTTTTCAACCCAAGTTTTTATATCCGAGGAGTGATTGTTTCAAGGGGATGTGGATAGTTTCTTGACTCACACCACAGTAGCTTTAACAGGTATGAGGACAAACAGCACTTGGGAACAAAGTTTTACAAGTTTAGCAGTTTGCAGTATTTATTGCATTTGTGTGTATTAAAAAAAGTTTCGATGGCTTTTGTTGACCAGTTACCAGTGCAAAAATAGTAGTTGTTTGCTTCATCCATGTGTGTTGTTGATGCAATTTCAGGATCACACAAAGTGTATCCAACTCCTTGGATATCTAATACCATTAATTGGGTGTTTGACTTCTTGTAGGTGTAGTGGCTGAAGGTCTCGGCCTTCATGCTTAGTTCCGAGGCTTCTTCACTACAGATTAAGCCATCATTATTGTTTAGTTTCACAAAGTGCCCATCAATGAAGGTTTCTATTGTTACAAACTCATTGCCCATAGATGAGAAGAAAACTTTGTTGTACGTAAAGGTTCTTCCAAACTCTAGCACTGGTGCTTCTGCATCCATTGACTGTGCAAAGTTTCGTGCCAGAGCATTCAGTTGAACAGATTTCCTGGTGTGTCAGGGGTACCCAACGACGGTTTCCTCCCAAATGCTTTGAAAACGCTTTTTAGGCTATCCAGAGTACTTTTAGATCTCTAGGAATGTATTGTAAGAGGCGCTAAAAAATTTATATCTGTTCTGTCATCCTAGGGCAACTTGAGTCTTTTCGAAATTACAAGGGCTTCAGAATTATTTTCCCGAAAATTTTAGGTGTAATTTTAAGTTTTACGAAAGTGACAGTTTTTCTGATTCCTCTGTGCATTGCATTTTCGATTCCGAAAATTTTAGGTTTCCTTTCTCTACGAAAAATAGCCTAAACTGGGGAGTGAAATGGGAAAAATTAAACTTCAGAAAATCGTAGCGAATTTGTTAGATAAGCTTCGACAGTTGTGCACGAATGGAACGGTCATCTAGAAATGTTTAGCCTTCCTCAAGCTATAGAAAATTCTAGGTACTTTTTGCTTCTCCGAGCAGATATTTCACAGAAAACACTCGTTGCGTGCCCCTATATGTTTCAGCCCTGAGTATAATAGAGGGTTGAAATTTGTCAACCTTGGAAGTGGAAACCACTGCTTTTTGCCAGAGTAGTAAAAACTAAAATATAAAACTTATATAACACGAATCTGTGAAACTTATATAACACGTGAAATGTATAACACGAGTTGTAGACGGGGTCCTAAATAATTTAAATTTCTCAAATCGACTACTCAGGAGCACCCAACTAGGATATAGTTCAAAACCACTTAACATAGCATTGTTGAACGTATTTTAGTATTCAAACGGTAGATATAGGCATATATTTATCCCCTAAAAACTTTTCATCTGTTCGGATTTCCTAGCTGAAAGTCTAGTGATCCGAAAATTATAGGGATAAAAACTTACCTTTCAGCCAGGAAAAGGCTCCCGAAAATTCTAGGTGGCCTTTTTTAGGGTCAAAATCCGCTAAAAATGGGTAATTATACCATTTTGTAGATGTTCGGAAATCCTAGGAGAGGCGGGCAAGCAAGAAATTTTACAACAAATGCTCCGAAAATTCTAGATCTCAAATCGTCTTCCGAACAGACATTTTCCCGAAAATTGCCTTTGGGTGCCCCTGGTGTGTGCTTCCATTGAACCGAACAGCTGAATTATACCAGGTTTCTCTCCTTCTTTGTATTTCTTTAGTACATAATCTCCTTTAGGAAGGCCTGATAGAGCCTTGGCCATATATGCCTCTCTAAATACACCTTCTGAAAACGACTTACGATGCAGCGAAAGTGTGACCGGAAAAGGATCTAACCACTTCAATTCATTGACGGCAAATTCTTCTAGATGAAGCGTGACAACATTTGTTTCTGGTTCTATAAGCTGGCCCACTTTCAACATTTGACTAAGAGAGACAGAACGCGGTATTACAGATGATTTTGTGGCAGCTGTCGCCGCACTATCGCACTTTCGTGGGCTGATTGGCTCACTTTTATGTAATGGCCGGACGAAGACTGACTCCTCGGCTTTTTGCGACTTTTCATATTCCAGAAATCTGATATGAATGACCTCCGACCAGTCTTTGATCTGACTTTCATGCGTGTAAGAGGGCCCGCGTTCGCCCGCGAGAATATCACATTCGCAATTTGTTCCAAAATGCGACTTACAGGCATCTTTGATATTCTTGAAAGTTGGTTCTTTGTCGAACGGCACGAAGGTTAAAGGGCCAATGCGGTTGTACTTTTGGCACTTGCCTTGAACGTTTGCCGATAGTCTCTGCACAGTCAAGAAGCCTTGTGATGCACTGGGGCTAGCTTTATCGCTCTTTGCACCTACCCGTCTCTTTCCTTGGCGCTCCTTGTAGTCGTCCCATTGCTTACGTTTACCCGACATGATTGAAACAGAGAAATCATGCAAACATCGCTTAGGAGCCACGCAAAAGATCAGCGAAGTGCATTGTGGGCTCTGGCATCGATAGGCCATGAACAACATTTTTTTTTTTTTTTTTTTAGAAAAACCTTATGGCACTGCTAGGCCAAGGAAATATTATTTTCGTTTCATTTTACTTCTGCTTAAAAATTATTTTACTTTACTTTCTATTTTTTTCGTTTAAATTTGATTTAAAGTATCTCGATAATAATTTTTTTTCGTTTAAAGTTTAAAAATAAAATGAAATAACATAATAAATTACGGGGAACTTACAAGATACTACACAATTTTCTTATGGCACTCCTAGGCCACCATAGACGTAAAACAGAATCGGAGCACAGGGCAACCTTGATGTTATCAACAGTCTTGTTCCAGTTTTGTCCATCTCCATGGTACCTCCTTACGAAGTAATCGGTACAAAGCCGAAGCCAACTTTGCAAAGTCCGGCACAAATTTAGGTAGAAAATTGGCAGATCCAATTCAAGGAATGACTGTAATTCAGAAACATCTGTTAGAGGTGCTGCATCCTTTATTGCCTGCACTTTCTCAGCAGTAGGTGAAATCCCTGCAGCAGAAATGGTGGTACCAAGATACTCAACTCTATCCAGCCTGAAAAAAGAAAGAAAAAAAAAACCTTTGAGGGTTAAGCTTCAGACCCCAATCCTGCAATCGTCTTAGTACTCTATGAAGGTTTTCCAGATGGATTTCGTCTGATTTTCCTGAGCTCATCAATACGGACGCAGCAGCCTGGAAGGTCCTTCAGGACATTTTCAATAGTGCATTGAAAGGTTGACACAGCACTACTCACTCCTTAAGTCTGGCGCTTGTATTGGTGGTAGATCCCCAAATGAGTGTTAATTGTGTGTGTATTTTCTACTTTCTGGCGTAAGCTCTCGTTGATGATATGCTTGAGAATTTTTCCCCCAGAAAATGTAGTCAGTAGTTCCTCCAGCGTTTGTATGGGGTATTGCTCTAGGACTAATTACAAAATTGGTTGATGGTGACAGAGTAGTCCCCACAAATTCTCAAATCCCCGTTTGCTTTAACAATAGGAAATGTTAGTGATGCCCACTCGGAATGCTCTACTTTCTCAATGGTATCATCTCCTATCATTTTTTCCAAAGCCCCTTCATACTTGGACCGAATTGCAAATGGTACTACCCGTGCTTTGATGAACACAGGGCTCTCATCAGTTACTCGGGATGACACTTGGATTTATTTAAGTTTTGCTTTTGAACTAGTGTCAAACAAATTAGGGTACTGCTGAACTATATCCTCAGCTGCAGTTGAAAGCGTACTAAAAATGTTCCTGTCAAGGTAATGTTAACTTGGAAATCATGTCCCGCACCAGTACAGATGGTCCCTGAACTACACGAATTAACAGGGTACCCACCTGATCTCGTAATTTGAGATCCATCTCCTCCTCACCCAAACACTGGATAATGTCCCCAGTACAGCTTTTAAAAAGCACCGTAGGGGGTCTGAGTGTAGTTAATTCTCCTCCTAGTTTGGTGTAATCAGTAGAACCCAACAATGTCCCGGAGCTGCCTGTGTCAACTTCCATAGGGACTCCCCGGTCTTGAATTGTAACGGTAAGTTTGTATAAAGGCGTTGTAATTGACGAATTTCCAGACGATTGCACTCTTTACATAAAAACAATTCTAGAAAGGGCTGAATTCTCTTGTTCTTCCTTGGTCCAAGTTCCTGATGTTGGAGTAGCTGATACTTAGTGAGTGGTGTTATTACCACCTAATTCTTCCCTTCTTTTTTTGAAGCGTTTTTTGGCCAAATGTCCAGGCTTAACACAGCAATTACATGCACATGCGACATGGCTGCACTTGTCGGCCAAATGTCGGGGAGAGCCACACCGAAAACACTTCTTTCCTCCCATTTTTTGACTTAGGATCTGTTTGCTTTTGGCTTTCTTGGGCAGGGAAAGATTTCTTGTAGACAGCATTTACGGGTAGAATTCCAGCACCGGAAGTATCGGTGTTGACCTGAAATAACTTAGATTCTTTCTCAGCCAGAGAAGCGAAAGCGAGCGAAATTTGCATCTTACAAGTTACATCGACTCGTAAGGAAGAGAACCTAGGAACGAGGTTGCCATCTTGTTTACAGTATTTACGTTAATATAAAGAACTTGGCTCGATCTTATAACGTCACCGGATTAAAAAAAGATCCGGATTTAGTGTCCACACGATTCCGTATTCATAGCGTATTCAAACATTCCCACTCTGGAGAGCGGATTAAAAAAGTTGTGGATTCATAAGCCCGATTCACAGGATACGTGAGGAAGGAAGCTGTATCTGGAGAGAAAAAAAGTTGCAGATTCAAAAATATTTTTATCCAGATACGTGTGGAAGGGGCCTAAATTCATATATTTATTGTTACAACCGTTTCGAATTTGCATGTAATTAAAAAAAAAAAGCTGTTTTAATTTTTATTTTAATGCTGGAGACAGTTGTTACAAATTTTGCCACCTAGCATCTGTGCTTCCACTGCATTTTGGATCATCAAAATGGCGTGGGAGGCAAGAGCCTATATGGCTATAGGTCGTTTCCAAGTGCCCTTTACTGGTCATGTAGACTTTCAAAAAAGTCCTTCGTCGGACTTCATTTGGCGCGGGACAAAGGACTTTTCATACTTGATTGGCGCCAATTTTACCAACCCAAAAACGGGTCGGTGCGCTTAGACTAATCAGAGTAGCCCCCAAAGACTCTTGGGGATAAAGCTGTCACTCACAAGTACTAAGCGCATTGAAACGTGACTTGCGTTTCAAATTCCAACATGGGGTCGATTGCGAAAGCGATGAAAGTTGCTCTTGAGGCCACAGGCTATTCTGAATTGCGTGACTTTCAAAGGAAAACAATCGAAGCATATCTGTCGGGGAGGGACGTTTTTGTGTATGCTCCAACCGGAGCCGGCAAGAGTCTGACTTTTGAGCTGGCTCCATACACTTTCGATCGTTTATTTGGAGAGAATTGCGATGCCATCGTGTTGGTGATTGTCCTGTTGATTTCTCTCATGAAAGAACAGGTTTCAGACTTAAATTCCCGTGGCATTAGAGCATCGTACGCAGCCTTCCTCGACGATTGGAGGCTTTCTCTCACTCCGTGAAGCTTCCTAACAAGGGTTTCGTTCTTGTCGGCACAGTTACGACACAAAATATTAGTTAAAAACAGCTGTAAAAAACAGTCACTGGAGATCTCGTTTCCCAGTATTGACTCGAGATTGAAACAAGTTTTTTGTTTTTTTTCCAGCCGCCTGAGTTCGTCAACTTTCGCACAAAGTAAACAAATTTGCTCCTTCGATGATGGAGATACAAAAAACACACACACGTTCAATAGACTTAGTCGGAGTGGAATCAGCACATTCCGCCATTGAAGTCAAGGACTCGCAAATGAAACCTGAAACCCCAAATGCGATTCACGCCACTCCCCATTTTTGGCGCGAGATGCCAATGGTAACCCTTCAAGAGAGACAAGTCGACCTCTCGCGGTCGGCCGCTTCGCGGCCAAAAAAGGCTTGTTCGCTAGCCAAGAGGTCGACTTGTAGCAAGTCTGCTGGTCATGTAGCAGCTCTCCTAACGTTAAAAGCCAATTGATTCGATACCCAACCTTGAAACAATGGGAAATAAAGATAAACAATGATGTGTTACTGTTTTCTGCGACCGCTGAGGAAACATCTTACAACTGTTTACTGCCGACTGAAGCAAATGCCAAGCACTACACTTAAAGCGCCAGCTCCACACGACACTCGTGGAAGCAGTTGACTTGCAACCGCACGGTAGTTCTTCACGGCACGCACCAAAAGGCTATACACCTCGAGGGAGGAGGACTTATATAAATGGTCTGGGTATTCTTAAGAAATTTGAACAGGAAAAATAAATGTATTTTTACATTTCCATTATAGATGTGATCCTTGTTGGCAACTAGCCATACATATGTAGTCTAGTTAGATTTCTGAGGACACTTGATAGGGGCGAATGTCTCATGAAAAGAGGAAACGATATAATCTGTTTTGTTATAAATAAAAAAAATAGTTTAAGCTTTTCTCTTTTTCTCGTTGAAATTTATGGCTCAAGATAAACCTTTCGGATGTAAATATTTCTTATTTGCCAGGAGAGGTAACAAAAATATCTGTGCTAATGTAAATGATGATGAAGATCCAAAGTCTCTGCAAACGCCACCTATATTTAACTGTCTTCACATCCAGTTAACAAGTAGAATAGCAACAGCAACGAGTAAAATACAACAGATTTTTTCGGATGATCCTCGGCTGAAAAGCTCATTCCCTCTCGGAAGTACTTTGGGAGCGTCAGCGTCTTGTTGTTGGTCCAGTGAATGGTGAGATGGATCAATCGTGACGGTAAAATCCTCACCTGCGAGGCTGGTCGCCACTGAATTAGGAATTACAGCTACTGTTTCATCCAATTCGTCCTGGGAGCAATCACTTAAACCTGGGATCTGACAGAGAGATGAATTTAGATAGAGTTGTAGAACTCGTAACCCAGGAATCTAGATATTGAGACCGGAAAACAAAGTGAATGAAAGGCAACCCTTTCAAATACACGAAGTATGATTTTATGTATTAGTAGATAACTCACTTTCATAAAAAAATGTGTGCTATTTTAAAGACATGAAGATTGAAAAAAGATCGTGCCAGCAGCTTGAAATACCACTGTCGTAGCAACCACCGCTGAACCTAGATTGAAAGCTCCTATCGCCGCATTCAATGTAAGGGAATCCAAACAGTCCTTGGATCTGTTTAGCCACGCCAGATTCCAGTTACTGGATACCGTATTATTTCCACGGGAGCTTGGATACCACATTAAAATCGTTAGTGTGATTCCGGATTCCTTGAGCAGTATTCCGGATTCCAACACTCAGGATCCTGAATTCTAAAAGCGGACAATTTTCTTTTCAGGTTCCCTTAGGAGGCGTCTTTTGGGCACAGCCAACGAAAAACTCACGAGTCTTACTTTGCAAACTTGTGTGTTACTGACTGTGAAGTTATTGAAAGGAAGTTTTAGATCTTTTGAATTACGGTGTTATTTTTTATTACTATTCAGTTTGCATTATTAGTTCTGTTTATTTATTTAGTTATTTGTAATCCCACTTCCACATCACTAAGCAAGTGAGAAGAAAATGTTATTTAATATTATTTTTCTTCGCACGTGCTTGGTGATGTGGTGGTCAGATTATCAAATAATAATAATAATAATAATAATAATAATAGCAATAATGATAATAATAGTAATAATAATAGTAATAATAGTAAAATTAAAATTAATAATCATAATAATCATAATAATAATAATAATCATTAATTAAACAAATAACAATAACCCACACCAGTGGTATAGGCGCGGCGTCTAGCATCTTTCTTAGAAGTTGACACTTTCTGCAGTCGTCAAACAAATCATCCACATAGGTTTCATCACATTCTTCAGTTCTACGATCTTCGACATAATGAAGAGTTAGCTGAAGCTCGAGCCAAGCAACCTTGTTCCTTAAAAACTGCGAACAGAAGGAAATTAGTATTTAGTTTGTACTCTAGTAAGTGTTTAGCCGGAACAGAAACGTTCACAACCGAACACTTATTTTAACCCTCGGACCTATACGCAAATTCATACCCAATGCAGGGGTCGGGGGTTGGGGAAGGGGGGGGGGGAAGAAACCCCTCCCTAGAGATATGTTGCAGTATTCTAAAAGGATTTTGCCATTACGGAAAAGCCCTTGATCTCAACAAGATGAGGTAAATGTTATTGAGATGAGGTATATTTTTATTGGTAGTAGCGCTACCGGAGGCCTGTGGCGTCACCAACAATGGTCGCCATCTTGACTATTATTGCTGAAAGAAGTTGAGAAAACATGCATTCTCCCTTAAAAATGTTCTATCAATCAACTGCAACCATTGGGGTGACAACCACCTAACTCCCAACCCCCTCCTTCTAAGTCCGAGGGTAAGCGTTGAAAGTAGCGTTGAAATTAAATTTGCAACCCTAAATATGTCCTGAAGAGGTACTTTTGACAGTGTGTTTTGTACGCTAACCAAACAGCTTAATGATCTATCGATCAGTTGCAACTATTTAATCAGTCGTTTTCTCGATGTTTTGGCGCGGATTATTAGCTAAAGGTAAAACCAAACAAACAAACAAACAGGACAATAACAACAACCGGTAAAATTAATTATAGTTCAGATGTTTGATGTTGTGCGTATCAAAATTTAGTCATAAACTTCAATTGAATTCTAACGAATTACTGCGACAAATCAAACACGAATTAATTGAAACAAATATCATAATCAGCTACCTCAAATAAACTTCAGATCTTAAGGAATTGTTTTGATTACCTTGATTGCCCTTTGTCTTGCTTTCAAACGCCTCCTCAGAGTCTTGTACCCAGTTTGTTTTTTCGTTAAATCGCTCATAGTCAAGGTAAAAACATTTTCTTGGTAGGAAGTGTTTAACTGTGTTCTTATTATTAGTTCCCCATTAATTCGCCCAAAGCCGACTGACTCACGAGGCAAAGCATAATATGTTTTTTTCTTTAAAACGAGCTTATCATTATACAGCTAAACTCAATTTGTAAAAAAATTAGCTCTTATGCGAAAATTGGTAATTACTAGGTGGAACTTTGCAATTCATGACGTAATAAATACGCGTTCTAATTGTTATAGACGCTACAAGTTAGCACGAGCTTTCTCTACGAGTGCAAACCTAAAGAGATGATAGCATAATCTCAAAAAATTATAACAACATAAATTGCATTTCAACTGAAAGTTTTATTTTAATTCATTTAATTATTTTTGTTTATTTGTTTATTTATTTATATTGGTCTTTTAAGTCCAATCTGGTCTTCCTGCTGGTCTAATGAAAAGATAAACAATTTTAGACCTCTATAATCTTCTTCTATACAACGGCCTTAAGACTTATGATGCTTTCAGGTAATACTATGCTTTAAGATAACACTAGTCGGGCCTTATTGGAAAAAAATAAAGAGGGGATATATTCATCTGAGTTTTCGTAGCACTATGTTATTAAAGGGACTGGTTCACGATAATGCGCATGTGTGAGTTCTGACAGTAGCTGATTGTTTTTCAACCAATCGGAAGCGTGTTAGATGCACGCAAGTAAATTTACAAAATTCAAATTAATTGTTCGCGACGCGAGAGTATTTCCGGGCATTTGGTTTGATTTTATTTATCCCCATAATTCACTTTTATTCTTTGCTACTCCTCAGATATACGTTGCAGCCGATAAGAATAAGATTTACAGCCCTGTCCTGCTTTGAAACAAACATTTACCAACGTGTATTTTTACGAGGTCGTACCTACGCTAACAAAACAGTCACCGATCGGCAAACAAAATTTGTAAACAAACATCTTATTACTGTTCTCTCAGTTCGCCTTATATAAACCCAGAAATACCTACAAATAGCGCCGGACCGGTGACAAAAACACACAACGTATGAGTATAAAGATTATCCTTAATTGAGCATAAATTTCAATTGCTTATCAGCAAATGAACAAATTCATTCGCGTTGCATCGGGTCAGTGTTCCGCAAAACAAATGTTATCGAGTAGCACACATAAAGAAACTAGATTATGAACAGAATATTCAGGCAATAATTTATTTTAAAAACATCAATTCTTAAACATATACGATCGTAAAGCAAAGATACAAGGAACACTTCAAGTCTACCAGATCGGTGAAGATCGCGCGCCCTGTTGCGGTATAACTACAGGTCAGAGTCAAAAATCAAATCAAAGTTGAACGAACTCATGCCTTTAACCACTTTCCAAGTGTCGTGTATTCTTTTCGTATGCCACACACTACTCCTAGAACCATACCAGATCGATAGGCTAAGCTTCTCTATCTCCAGAGACTCTTGAGAACGTCCTGTTGCCGGACGGCCACGATGCTCTTCTCAACCTCCATGATCAAAACATTATTTTTTGCGTCTTCTTAAAACGTAACCAGTCAAACGACACAACCACACGTTAATCACCACTACCGAAGTATAACTAGACCAGCCAAAGCGACGGATGTCCGAATAAAACGAAGGATTTTCAATGATTGTACCGGTAATGGCGATTTCCAATTTAGTGTTGACCCAACAAATTTATTCTGAAGAGACAAACGGCGCGCATGCGCATTATCGTGAACCAGTCCCTTTAATTCATATCATATTCAACTCAATAGTTTTCGTTTGTTCTTTGCTGTATTGTTTCGTCGTTATAATTACAACAATCCTACTTGAAGTTACTTCTTCTTCTTCTTCTTCTTCTTCTTCTTCTTCTTCTTCTTCTTCTTCTTCTTCTTCTTCTTCTTCTTCTTCTTTTTCCTCTTCTTCTTTTCTTCTGGTTCTTGTTCGTGTTCCTTTTTTTCCCCTCAATTTTAATGTCCTAATTGGCTAATAAACATTACCGATCATTACTCATTATCCACATCAAGAGGAACAACGGTAGAGCAATCTATTTTTGTTTGTTTCTTTGTTTTGTTCAACCCTGAACCTTTCTTAAAAAATTGAGCCAAACAAAACAAACAAAGCAAAAATTATCTTAAAGAAATATAACAAAAATTGCTGTCTCTAAAACTAATGCAATGCATTTATTAATAAGATTGCAATTTCTCCTTTTCTGTAAAAGCTTTTGTCATTCATTTCATTTTAGTGGTAAATGGAGGATATTTATTGTATGACGTATCACATAGTAAAACTGCATCTCATTTGCATGGACGTTGGTGAACTTGCATCTCGATAGAGCCACCTTGTGAGCAAAGTTGTCGTGAGGGGGGGGGGGGGGGAGGCTTTGTCAAGTGGTACAACTACTCGTACGACTCGTGCAACTGGTGAAATCTCGCATTTCATTTGAGGAACTCAGAATTTGAGAGGATTTATGTGATATAATAAGGCGTTGAATCAAAAACGTTTTCAAGTGACTCGTGTCAGTCGGAAGTGAGGCATTTTCCCTTTTAATATATAGCGACGCTGTCAAATTCGTAAATGTTTAATAACTTTGTTTTAATAGTGACGACTGCCCCAATCATGCACAATCATGGAGATAGGTTAAACCACTGCCAGATATTGCAAAATGTCAACTTCCGGTTGCCAAGTGTATCGCTCAAAAGCATCTTTATAGTTACAACGCGGTTTTGGTTAAACTCCTAAAAAGCGAGAGACTTAAACCCCAAACGTTGACTTGATGCAATTCTCTCAACGAAAGGCTCTCGTTGTCTCTTTCCTCAGCACTCAGCCTGCGACCTAAATACCTGCCATGTAAAAATATATATAAAAAAAAACAACACCAACAACAAACAAAACAAAACAATTTAAACAACATCAACTACAACAACAACAGTATAGTTATCGGTTTATCGGTTTATGTGAATTGTTTCAATATACTCAATTGATCAAGGAGCCTACACGCGTCACTTCAAGTACTAAATCACTTATCGACTTATTTCTTACCAATGAGCCGGTCTAATTTCCTACATCAGGTGTATCTCCTATTGGTTGCAGCGATCATAGTTTGATCTATGTCTCTCGTAAATTAACATGTCCTAGGTCGATCCCGCGAATCATTGAATCGAGACAATATAAAAATTTTGTGCCTGATGACTTTGTGAATGACATGGCGCTGGTTCGGTGGGATACAATTCAGCAGATTGATACCCCCAACCCCCTTCAATCTATACCTCTACAACCCTACTGGCGCATGGGAGGTGTGGAAACAATCATTTCTAGCAGTAGCCAACCTTCATGCACCTGTCAAGAAAAGGAGAGATAGAAACTCTAATGCTTCCTGGCTCACCCCTGAGATCAAACGATTGATGTAGGAAAGAGACAGAATAAAGCGTATTGCAATTGCCACCAGTGATCAGTTGAAATGGGCAGAGTACAGGAGACTTAGGAATCGTGTTAACCACTCTATTAAGGCCTCCAAAAAGAAGTACTATCATTCGTTCTTCGAGGATAACGTTGGGAAAGCTAAAGCGACTTGGAATGGAATTAATACATTATTATCGGGAAAGAAACACTTTGCTCCAGTGTCAAAATTGATTATTGGTGACACGGTGATGACTGACCCTCATGGGCTAAGCAACGCTTTTAACAGGCATTTTGTCGATATTGCCCCTAACTCAGCGGCGAACATAAATTCCCCTCGAGTCAGTTTTCGTGATTTTGTAGAACCGTGTGATAGCACCTTCGAGCTCGAATTACTGACTATTGATGGACTGCACAAACTTGTGAATGATATTCCTGTCGGCAAGGCTAATGGCCTCGACGGTATTCCAACTTGCCTCTTAAAGCTTTCATTTCCATCCATTGCGTCTTCCCTTACACATATTTTTAATTTAGTTATTTCTAAGGGAATCATTCCCAAAGACTGGAAGAGTGCTAGAGTAACTCCAATTTTCAAAGCTGAATCGAAAGTTGACCCAGCCAATTACAGGCCAATTTCTGTACTTTCTGTAATTGCCAAACTCTTCGAAAAATCCATCTTTAATCAGGTTTATTCATATTTAAATGATAATAAGTTACCTTCGAAATATCAGTCTGGCCTTAGACCTATGCACTCTACCTTTACAGCTCTTATTGACATAACAGACAACTGGTATCTCAATATCGACGATGGTTTGACAGATGCTATTCTGTTGATTGACTTAAAAAAGGCTTTTGATACTATTGACCATGAGATCCTTCTGTCAGAATTGGAACTGTATGGGATTAAAGGTGTTAGTCTCAATCTTTTCCGAGACTACCTCTCAGACAGAACTCAGGTTACAGTTACAAACAATGTAAATTCCGAAACTAGCTTCATAAGTTGTGGGGTGCCTCAAGGTTCAATCCTCGGCCACCTATTATTTCTATTATACATTAATGATTTCCCTAACTGTAACCTTCTATCGGATGTGAGAATGTACGCCTATGACACTAATTTCACCTTTGTCTCCAAAGACCCTAATGAGTTGTTTTCATCCCTGACTCATGATTTGGGCAATCTGAAGCAATGGCTCGATTCTAACCGTCTAAGTCTTAATGTCCTCAAGACTAAATATCTGTTTACAGGCACGAGGCAAAAAATCTCTTTGCTCCCTAGCAATCCACATATCCCTCGACGGGCATTCAATTGAAAGAGTCAATCGTTACAAATGCCTAGGTGTTCAGGTTGATGAAACACTCTCGTGGGAGGATCACATCTCCGAAGTCGTCGGTAAAGTCGCAAAAGTAC
>OZ037775.1:54412725-54420225 GCA_964035525.1 Porites cylindrica
AGCACAAGATCATGGACAGGCCATTTATGCCAAAATACGGTACAGTGTCTCAAGTACTTTTGCAACTGGTTGTCTCATTTAAGGTTTACTTCAACAAGCGATTCCCACGTCTTAAATTCCCAAAACGAAGACTATAGCGACATAAATAAATAGAATGACACTTTGTGTTGCTTTTCCCAGCCGATACATCATTGTCATTGATATCAAACTGCCTAAAAAAGCGCTTAAGAATGTAGCGACTTGTAAATTTTGCCTCAGTTTTGTTGTAACGCATGCGCTATTATCTACCGTGACATAGCTTAAAGTTTAGGCGTTGTAATTAAACTCTGAGAAGCACGAATGCATAATAACAGCATAATTTTCCTTTTCTTGGTATTTAGAGGTACTATAGTGGCGAATAAAGCTGCCAAACCTTCCTTTTCACCCCTGTATCTGTAACGCAATGACATTTGATATGCAACGGCGTTATGTAATCGGTATACCGCGTGACTTATTTTTCAACATCGCTGTTAAAGTAAAACCGTTCAGTTTTTTTCATCTACTACGGTGAAAATAAGATGGTTATTAAAGTCCGTTAGAGCTAGAGAGCAGAAAAAGTTGTGTGCTATGTTAATTTCTATTTTCTGACGGTCTACCATCACCACGGTCTACCATTCTGCAACAGTAAGAAATAGAATATATTATGATATTTATCTCATATGATGGTAGACCGTGTAGACCGTGTAGACCGTTGAAGCACGTAAATTCCTGACATTGCTGTGCTGGAAAATTGCTTTTCTTGGGGATAGTGTCTTCCGTTTTGCAAAGAAATAAATTTCCTTACCAAGTACAGAACTACAAAGCCACGTTATATGCGAGCTCTCGCGACTATGTTACTGAAATACGCACGTGAATTTTCATTATCTGATGCCTATAGCCACACTCGGGCTTCAAAATCGAAACAAAGTTGTGAGACGACCAAAGAGTAAACACAAATCCAAACTTGTGTTAAGTAAAGTAAAGTCGCCAACAGCTGCTTTTTAGCGTAACTTTTCTTTCCTGTAAATGGCAGGCGATAAAAGAGGAACCACGTCTACGTACTTATCGGAAACAACAACAAAAAGCTATCTCCTTGATCTCGCGGGGCATCTTACGTCACTTTCCTCCCATAAATAAACATGTTTTAACCGAGTTCGAAGAAAATATATTATTTTTCGCATCTCTGTAGCCTTTTAGGACCAAAAACCCCTTTCGTTGCAGCTTACTTAAGATGGTGTGGCATCTTTTGCCACGTGCTTCCTTTAAAAGCCCAAGTTCTTGCATATTACCACATAAACAAAAGCGCCAACAACAGTGCCCTTTTTGTCTCGCCATTTTTAAAAAGGCAAACCGACAAAAATGAAATACTGTTTTTTATAACCACCTCCTTAGGTGCTAAGAGTGCACCACGTTTTACCCTGTTTAATAATCGTGCACCACGGCTATAGGGGTATGAAGGACTCACACAACCAGTTGCAAAAATGAGACACTCCCACGGAAAAACGACCTTTCTTGCTTCAAATCGCTCCTGGTCACAGGTCTGTAAAATATAATACTGACCTCCCTCCTCCCTCCCATTCGAGGTTGTTCCTCCAAGTTTTGAGTATGGTCTTGTATTGCTAGCAACTTTGATAAGGGGTGGAGGGGGGATCACAAGCACAAGATCATGGACAGGCCATTTATGCCAAAATACGGTACAGTGTCTCAAGTACTTTTGCAACTGGTTGTAGCAACAACTATATTTCTTTTTCCATTGTTTCATTATTATTATGTCGCAGTATGAAACTTTGGAATGCTGTCCACATTATCAGTAGTATAGGGCGCATGGCGTAACCTACACCACTTGAGAAGCTATACTTAGAAGTAAAAAAAGGTCGATGCGAAACCTAATACAATCCTAAAATACATAGTGATATGAATCTCTCTACTTAAAAAGCCAATTTAGAATATTATTAAATTCTGATACTCTATAAAACCTTCGCTATCTCTACTAAAAGCTTATACATAGTGATATAAATCTCTCTACTTAAAAAGCCAATTTAGAATATTATTAAATTCTGATACTCTGTAAAACCTTCGCTATCTCTACTAAAAACATATTTATAATAATATCACACTCTAATGTTCTAAAAAATCTAAGTAAAAACGTCAGCAAACTTGTGTTTCTAGATTTCTAGAGAAAAAACAAAAACTTAAAAATTGAAGTCCATAGCGCCCTAACTAAGTATTTATCTTAAATGTTCTGGCAATGTTTAAAGTGTTTGAGATGACCGACTTCTGCATCCGCTCAAGTACGTTCCGTGCTCTCGCTCCAAGTAGCTTCCTCACCGACTTCTCTAGGTGTTTAGAGTAACCCCCCAGTACGTCAATTATTACTTTGTACTGTTCAACCCTGTACCCATTGTATCTCTGCTTCAGATCCCACATCATGGGCCCATACTCGAGTGTCTTTCCTCATCTTTCTTAGCTCTACTCTCAATCCATGGGCAGCTCATTTCAATTGTGCAGACTACTTTCCTCTCGTGGTTGACAAGTCGCGCGTCGATCCAATTTGCTCTAACTTCGTTGTGCTCTGCATAGATGGGAATATCCCAAAACGCCTCACTCGTGGTGTTCTGGTAGGCTGGTTTTGGCCTCAGCGGTGAGTACCATGGTGGAACCTCTTCCATTAACCCATGCTCTCGCAGGAGCTCAAAAAACAGAATCTTCAAAGCTGCATTATGCCTGTATAGGTGCTTGGTTTGTGCCAGGGAGGAACATCCAGCCAGTACATGTGCAACGCTCTCAGCTACCTTCCCACATAATCTGCATAGAACTTCGCCGTCGGTGGAGGTTTGCGTCTTCTCCTTTGTGTAGAGCTTCGTAGGTAACAACTGCTCATACAATTCATACATGCCCGCGATGGTATATGTAGGGCATGTAGCCCAACCTTTTAACCATGCAAAGCAGCTGGTTATGCTTAGGCTCTCATCTTCCCATCTGATACGGAATAACTTTCCTTGCCACTTTTTGTCTTTAGCGATCTCCAAGAACTGCTTCTCTTGAGATTGCTTCGACAGATTCCCAGCTCTTGCTGCAGTTACCACCCTTCTTTCTGTTGTAACACACACGGGATTTAGGGTATCAAGCTGAAGTGTGATGTTGAGTTCTTCAGCGTACTTAGCTTCTTCCTTTACGAGCGACTGGTGGCCTGATGCCATGGCGTGTTCTTCAAATTCTCTAACTGCTTCCACAGTCTGGTCCGGGTTCTGATACAATTTCAGTAGCGATTTGATTTTAGTGATCTTGTACTCGTGTTCGACTGATCGCAGGCCTCTACCCCCTTTCTCCCTCGGTAGATATAACAAAGAAGTCAGGCTAGCTGGGTGCTTGCCACCGTTCTCAACTATGATCTTCCGAGCTGCTCTGTCCACATCTCTTAACTCTGATAGAGGCCATTATTATTATTATTATTATTATTATTACAAGCCGCAAAATTTGTAATCAACGTTGTGTAGGTGACGCTGTTTACAGCAGAAGAGCAGGATACCCTTTCTTACTTTCCTTTACAATGCTGTTGTAACCTGTTGTTCGTCCACATTTTTTGCGTCAGTCCTCTGCTTGTCAGTAGTTGAGGTAGAGTTTGCCGATCCATTAGCTGGATAGAATCGCAACTCCCAGGCACCTTTCACTCTATTTAGTGTCCTTTTATTTGCTACAAAAGCAAGAAAAATGAAGAACCCTGAAAGGTAATAAATCACAGTAAGAGTCAGTCAGTTATAGGTATTCTCTAGAAATGCAAATCTGTGAGGAACTTCATTTTTTTAACAAATAAGAAAGAGCACAGTAAAAACCCGGAACTAAGAACCTACATTTTTAGGAGTTAGCCTAAACAGAATCTTATATAAATGGTAGTTAACAGAATTTTAGGCTATTTAGGTTCTTAAAATGGGTTCTTAATCCTAGCCTGGAGAAAATCAATTAAAACACAGCTGCGAACAATTTGGTCATTAGCCTATACTTTTATTTTCTTCAGCCCCACCCTATCCCCCTACCCCCCCCCCCCCCAAAAAAAATTAAGAATATATCAATTTATTCATTTACATGTATTTATATGCTTTGCCGAGCTGTAAAAAGCTTTAACTGTAACAATAATATTCAGGATAATATTCAGAACAGGGCCCAAAATCATTTTTACAACAATGGCAATCTGCTTTTTTTGCTTCAAATATGATTCTTGCAATGCTGCTGTATAAATGTAGTAGTATGATTTTAGAAAATAAGAACCTGTTTTACATTTTTTAGGCTAAATAGGTTCTTGTTTATAGGGGATATAAATGACTAATTTTAGGCTAACTGGTTCTTAATTTTTAGGTTCTTAGTTGGGGGTTTTTACTGTACAGCGTAATTCCTATCCTTGTGCCATTTGAGATGCTTTATCTTTATTACATCCTCAAATAAATTTAGAGCCATCAAATGCAAGGACTAGCTATGGCTTAGTTGATAATCTTGAACCGCCCTCGTTTACTCTGACTCAAGCTGCTTCACTTATTCCTCCCACATAAGTACAGCCATTTAGTTTGCGAACTGACCTTGCAGGCTGTTGCAAATCACAAACAAGTAAGTGATGAACTCCACATCTGCAAACGAAACAATAAATCCCAGCAGCCAAGTAAATCCCATTGCAGATGATAGCTTGATGTAAAGGATCGGAAGACTTGTTCTCTGATCTGTTACCCGGCGGCTGGACTAGAATGAAAGTGAATAACTTGAAACGTTTTGTGAGTAAATGTAAATGTAAATAATATAGATTTAGCCACGGCTAAACGTGAAGCTTCCATTGATAAATTTATAACTTAAATCAAACAATAATTTTGTATTCCACAAATCAGTTAACTTAAGGGCACATCCATGTGACTTTTGAAGGAAAAGCTAAGTGATTTTGGAGTGAAACAAATCTTGTATCGAGTTGATATAGCCTTATATGTACACCCAAAAAATAGTCTTGGGTCACATTGAAGAGCAATAATGGCTCTTGATCACAGAAGATAAGGCGTGGAAAACAAATTCTTGGAAAACAAATCAGGTCGAATTTTTTGCGTTCGACAAGTTTACAAATTCTTGCCAATAAATCTGGGTGCGTGCAAACCAATCTTTTATTTTTTATTTTTTTTTATATACACCACATCTGAGGAGAAAGAGTACTATGAGGCGCTGTTTTTATCATACAGACCTTGTACAAAATGCAGTATTTCACAATTTTCAAGACAAATTGAATTCATTCAATATTCAGGACCATCGAAGCAAGCGTGGACTTTTAATTAGCGAAACCGTTCAAAAAATTTCCAAAATCATCTATACGGCCAGCCGGTTCTTTTGACAAGCGCCAAATTTGCGAAGAAATTTTAAAAGAGTTACGCTTCAACGTGATAAAGAATTTATTGAGTCTATTTTTTATTAATGGTTTTATAACGATGTGCAATCTTAAAAAGCGTTTGATAAGCTCGGCATTTTGAGTACTCCTGCAAGCGATGTTTTTGAACGGCTGAAAACAAACGGCAAAGCGATGAAAATTACACTTTTGAGACTACTAACAATGAATAAAGAAATATAATTCGGTAGAACAATTACAGAGACAACAATTTTCATTCACCAAAACAAATGAGTATTTAAGTGTCTCTAAGAATCTTCAAGTCTTTACTAGTAAGATTAAAGATTAAGTTTATGTTTTAAGCTGCCGGTTTCCCGGTGTTTGCTGTTTTCAAAGATGAACTCACGACAAGAAAATGGCTCAAAGCTTTCTTTCTACAGCCAAAATTATAACTAAATATTCTTCGGAAAGACTTCTCTTTCTATTTACGGTGAATTAATATCGACTAAAGGCTTTTTAAAGTTCTGTAAGCTTAAGCTTATATCAAACCTCATACTAGGTCAGATCAGTGTCTCAGTCAAATCTTAATACAAACGTACATAAACTAGCTTCATAAACTGCGCCGCTGGACTTCATGAAATTATATTTAAATACAATAATTACTCAGGCTTACCATAATTCGAGATGCAGCTCCTGAAAGCTATCAAGTAAGGCAAGGATCGCTTGAGCCTTTATAATTCTCGTACGCATCCAGCAAGGTGAAAAACAAAAACCCAATAAACAAACCAGCCATGAATAAGAGAGCACTCTTGATAGCAGCTGTATTTCATTTTGTACATCCAGTGGAAAAAGACAGTTAAAAACATCACAAGTTGACTCAAACTCTGTCAGCTTCAGCTGTCAAAGTAAACAACTTTCAAGATGCTGCATAAATTTTACGCATGAACTCACCTGTCAAATTTTAACCAATCAGAGCATAAAAATTGGACGTGGAGCGTGATCAACAAGTGACCAAGGTAAGAAAAGGTCTCTCCCGCCTGTATTTTAAAAAAACTTGCTGAATTTTTAAGTCTAAGGTCAGTTTGAAATCAAAATCGTAATAATGCGGGACGATACTGACATAAACACATATTTGATATGAATTTTAAAAAAGTAAACGTGAGCCTGCGATCATTTGAAAAATAGTAAATTGTCAGCGGATAACTTCAGAAAGCACTCGACCTTCATGGGTCGACACCTGCGCCCGCGATAAGGTCAGGTGATACTGGTCAGCGGATACCCTGTTTTGACAGCTGTCAATTGATGAAAACATTAGTTTGCAGTCAGCTTTCTCCTGGGCTCCCAACGTAACTAGAAAGTGCGAGAGTAAACATTGGTATGCCTGTGGTGCGGACGGACGGTCGCTCGGTCGCTCACGTGATAACCAATTTTTTTGGAATGGGTAGATTTATTTACCCATGGTGCTCCGCAGGCGCGCTTTGCGCGCGGAGCTCCGCTAATAATAATAATAATAATAACAATAATAATAATGCAATGATGTTGATAATGATGATGATGATGATCATCATCATCATCATCATCGTCATTATCATAATAAATCATTTGCATTACAATGGCTAGCGCTTCTCACTTTGAAACTGGGGAATGGGGTAACTCAGAAATGACCTATTTGTCACCAGCAATTTTCTACTACCTAAAGTGCAAGAAGGAATCTGTGCGATTTTATGTGTGTACTGGTTATTACTGCCGAAGTACAAAAATGTTTTGAACTCATTAAAATGTGAGAAGAACTGAATGCGTATCATTAGCCGTAATTATTTAATATGTAGTTGTTACGGCCATGAAAACAAAAACAAGGCCAAATTAACAGAAAATAACAACAACAAATGAGTAATGCGAAAGGAAGTTACAAATGAATACCTGTACCGATACCTTTTGAACTTTCCGAATGGACAGCAGCGTTATAGAAATTGCGACAAAGTTGAAAACAAGAACTAGAGCCACTGGTAACCCAAGGACAGCGAGAAGAGCTTTGCCACTGGAAATCCAGCAGACCCTGTCAGCTTATAAAGACAAAGAACGCTTACATTATTATCCTGTGTTAGATGTAACAACAAAATTTAAAGTTAATT
>OZ037775.1:54425225-54435225 GCA_964035525.1 Porites cylindrica
GCAGTTCTTGAGGTTTTCGTTAACAATCGGGACGGTAAAGCTCCATTTGCAGTTATTCTTTATGAACTCCAACATCAATGTTCTATTTTTTGGAATATCATGCTCTGTGAAACGCCCAATACAGGAGGCAGAAAACTTCCAGTACACTGGGTTTGTAGCGTGATTGCATCTGGCACAGAACATGTTCTTATATACACTGCTGTCGTCTAGGTCTAAGACTGGCAGTTGGAGAGATAAAGAGTTTGCAGTGCATAACGAGTCCAAATCCTTCTCAGAGTTGTCTGCCGGACAGCTCCCAATTAGAGCGTAGCCATGAAACCTTGTCTTGCTCGTCTTTACGCAAACATACCTCGAATGAATACTGTTTGGTGTAAGGTGCAGGTGAGCTGCACAACTAACAATTCAAAAAAAAAAAAAAAGGCAATAATTATTATTAGACAACGGCTTTTTGAAGGCAACGAAGTCATTAGTACTCTCTCAAGAAGAACCTTTGCCTGAAATTCCTTATACCAGAAGCCGAGCCAAATAGTAAAATTATTCTCCTGGAAGGGAAAGCAAAAGAAGTAATTATGGAAAATTAATGTTATTCATTTTAGTCAACTGAATCTGCTGAGAGACTGAACAATAATAATAACAGTAGCAATGACAATGACAATGATAACGACAACGACAAGGACAAGGACAACAAAAAAGACAGCAGCAACAGCAACAGCAAAAACAACGACGACAATTACAATAACAATATCAATAACAACAGAAATGAGTGAGTTTAAGTTTACCGTAGAAAGTAGTCATAACAACAGTCACCAAGCTCCAGACATAGTTTATCGCAGTAGCAAGGTTTCTGAAGCATCCTTTCTTGAGCTTCTTTGTTGCCGTTCATAGGACAGACTGTTTCGCAAGTGTATTTCAAAGAGGGACATATGTTGCTCACATTGAATCGATTGTGGGTCATGTTTAGTCGTACAAGAAGATCTTGTGTGCTTATCAACTTGTCATAATATTGGATCACTAAATCTCCAGACACTGAAATTAATAAAACGTAAGGGTTGGTCAGGAATGCTTGTATTGGCATATTCTGTTATGATCCGTATCTGGCAATTAAAATTATTTCGCTTAGCCGGTTGTTAGTACATAGTTTCATAAACCTTATATGTACTTCTCAGTGGCGGAGCCGAGGCGACACGTAAATTACTTACAATTGATCTCTGCAACGTATATGTATGTAAGTGTTGACCCTCCACTTGTCCCACCGAAATTTCGAATCACTTTATTAACACGTAACGGTGACTTACTGGGCTTTATTGCACTTGTGTGCGGCGCTGAAGATGAAGCAGTTTCTGACGTTATTAAGGATGGTGGTGCTGGGGTGATTCTCCCTTGTGAGGGTGGAGCTGCTGGAGCATTAAGGCCTTGTGCAGATGGTAGCATTGGTGGTGGTGGTATGCTCAACGTAGACGAGGACGCCGTTGCTGGTCCAAGAAAAAGAAAAATCAGAGTAATCCAAACCATTCTCTGTTACAGACACTTCTGACCAGCGCTGAGAAACCAAACAGAGAAAAAAGCGAAGTTACTACGGGACGATCAAAGAGTTCGGGAATTAAGTGTAATTACTAGGGAATTAAGTGTAATTACTAGGTGCAAACTATAGGTATAACTATACTAATAGGTCAATCGAAAATATGAGATGGGAAAATCAATTTATCAAAGATCAGGATCATATTAATAGATATGTTCAAGATCCAGGCACAACATATCTAATTTAATAAAATGAATTAAAATGAAATAAAATAACCCCAGCAGATTTTAACGCGATTGCACCCACATTTAAGCTGTAGCAGTTAGTTTTGCAGTACAGAAATTGTTTTCGTTCGAGCCTCCATCCGAAGTTAATTGTCTGATTCGCCATTCGCCATTCCGGCGACATACATCAGCATGTGGCAAACTTTCTTGTTATTTTAATAAATGAGTGGTCTCTCACCGGTTATGTAGTTGTAAAATTAACTAAGGCGTAGGAGGAAATTGGATTGAACGCAGTAAATTGCCCTTCTTCTCCACTGACTAAGCCTTTACAAGTAATCTCCTTTCAAAAACACTTATACGAAAAGTACATCTACTGTGTAAAACAGCTGTGCATATCAATTAAAACAAAATTTATTTTATTAATTTCAGGTGATTTTGTTGGAATAGAAAGTGACAAGTTTGAATAAGAATAAGGTCACCGTTTTTATACCCTTAAAATATATTTCAAGAATTGCTATTTTGGAATTTCTCTGATATCGAAAAAAAAGACCAGGGTATAGCTTTTTTTTCCTTATATAAGGACAGCGCCTCTGACTTAAAGTGCATTAAGAATTTTGAATGAATTTATATCGTAGCTTTCAGCAAGTCAATTTGAAAACAGAATAGATGAAGTATTCCTTTTTTTGGGCAATGAAATGAATAAAAGCGAATCAAATTTTGGGCAAAATGCACTTTTCCAAAAAAAAAAAACAAACAATTTTACCTTGTCCCGAAGGTAATTTAATCATTCACCTTTGGACTATTTTGGAAAAAGCCGCCTCGGCAAGCAAACTTTGTTTATTTTCGTGATAGGCTTTTCAACAGCAAACACTTTATTTAATAAGATGTCCAAAATTTAGGGAAATTCTAAAATTGCGCCTTATATCAAACGAGCCGAAAGCTTATCACAGATGCTTCATTTTTTTTATTTAATTTAATTTTTATTTAAAGTTCGACGTCTTGCTCAGTTCCAACACGTTCTAATATCGCTGTTTGGTCCGATAGACTTGTCAACTTACTTTATTAGGACGACCCAAATTAGCTGATTTTGGTTCGTCTCATGAAAAGTTTAGCGTTTCCCGTAGGCTTTACTTACCTTCAGTCTGCGTAAAGTTTTGCCTTTTTCTCTATGCCGGCGGCCAGTTTTAACTTAGTCAGGATTCGAACACCAGATCCAGTTTCCAGATGGATTGAAAACATTCATTCTTTAAAATTTTCGAGGTAAAAACAAAACAAAATCGAACAGCTTTAACAAAAGAACAAAAGAACAGCTTGGCAAAAAATTGATTGCTGCTACAAGGTCGACTGGAATGTATAATACATTTTTTTTTTCTTACCTGTAAATTGAATCCTCGTTTTATTCTAAATAATCTACTACCAATGAGATTTAGAACCATTTAAGTCCAATTTATCAAGTTGGACTTAAAAGTTTGATTTTTGTGATGTATACTGTTTGTTGCGACTAAGTCACCTCATATCAAGAGTGTTATCTGTAATCATTCGTTCATTATCAATTTATAGCTAATTAGGAAATACAAATAATTTATTGCACATTTTCGGTATACTTAACTCGCTTATTTTTAAACTTTTGCCCTCCTTACCTGGAAAGGTTTTCTATCCGAATATCTGGAAAAAGAAAATAAAATACCAATGAACAGAATGTCTTCCAACGACATGTCACTTATTATAAGTTTAATCGAATCCCTGGCGGAAGTTAGGAACTCGTGTGATATTCGATTGCTTCAATATGAAAAGGGAAAGGATTTTATTTTGAATGTAAATACGGTATTCGTATGTTTAATTGTTGAAAAACATGACCTCTTGTGACACTATATTTAATCATTTAAACTACTAGACAAGTTCGATATGTTTGTGTCTAGTCTTGTCTTACCCTTTCGTCCCCTTTAATTTTTCATCCTTTTCTCAACTTCGTTTCTGTAGAAAACTTCCAAGCGGCAGCCCCCTGAATTTGTTTACCTTGACTTTGCAAACAATTTTGAATTTTGTTTTCTTGCCAATTTCATAACGACTTTTAATTTAATTTTTAATTTCCTCTTTCGCGACGGTAAGTATTTTAATGCAAATTTGAAACTAATAAGGTATAAGCTCTCCACTGTTTTTTAGTTTCTTTTTTGTTCTGTTTTTATAAATGATGACCTTTTTTTATCACTTGTATTGACTGTTTATTTTTTTTTTTCTTTAGTTATTACATTTTTTTTGTCCATGAGTAAATGAACATACAGACAATCTACACTAAAACTTGGGCTAAAATTCAAGATAAGTTCACATTCATATTCCTGACGTAGTACATCTTGCAGACGGATTTGATCCTCTATAAAAGAACGATGCATATATAGTTTAAAAATGGTATCACTCACCCCAACTTGAAATAAACCATGCAGCGAATGTACTAAACGGACCCAGTTGTGACCTATTCTAGGAATCCATACAAAAAGAAAAGACTTATCCATACGTTGCTCACAAAAATACAAATCAAGTTTAATGACAGCTATCACTTGCTTAAAACATTATAATTACAAATATTATTATTACTACTACTACTACTACTACTACTACTACTACTACTACTACTACTACTACTACTACTACTACTACTACTACTACTACTACTACTACTACTACTACTACTACTACTACTACTACTACTACTACTACTACTACTATTATTATTATTATTATTATTATTACAAGTGATACCGCTAAAAGTAGATTACAATTCTGTGTGATTTTGCTAAAAGGTGCCTGCAAAGTTTTTGCTGGAATACGGTCATCGCCCGTGTTCAAGCCAGTGTGGCTGAGAAAAAAAGATAAAAAAAAAAAAAAAGCAGGAGGCTTGCCTTAGCTAAGGAACCTTAGCTTTTTCGTCTTTTTTCGGTGCCGCATATTTATACGACCAACTCACTGCTTTTATGAAAATGGATAGATGAAAACTGATCGCTCTTTTTGATATATAAATCATGTCCAGTGACATACAAAGCATGTCAAAGAGAAAAGTACAATGAATTATTACAGCTGATACTTAAGCCGCGGTACAAGTCGATAAATAAAATGGATTTACAAAGAGAGATACGAACTGCTCTTATACTGAAAACAAAACAACAACTTAATAACAGCCTACAAACCACTAAGATTGAATGAATGTGTTTATTAGTTTTCCACTAAATGGGTTTTAAAAACTAATTACGATCAATACTAAATACATCAAAATTAAAAATCTAAAATTCTAATAGATGTTAAAATATATCACATTACTAATTAAAAGCTGCTGAGAAATTCCTTTGAATGTCTCTTGAAGATTGGCAAATTATCACATCCTCTTATTTCACATGGAAGAGAATTCCAGAAACTCGTTGCACGGTATAACAATGTGCGTTGCCCAGAAGCTGACTTATAAGCTGGGATATTCAAGTTATTCTTATATCTAGTATTACGGTCATGAACGCAATCACGTGTCTTAAATCTATGACAAAGGTAGCTAGGAGCTAACCCCTTAAAACATTTAAATGCTAAAACTCCAAGTGTATATTTAAGAAAACTGGTCACGGGGAGCCACCTTAGCTCTCTTAATGCAGGTGTTATATGATCAAATTTCCGCTTTCCAGTGATAATTCTACAAGCAAAATTCTGAACTTTCTGCAGCTTCGAGATATTTTTCTTTGAAGTATTAGACCACACCGGAGAACAGTAGTATAACTTGCTAAATACTAAGGCATTTATAACCCGTTCTAATGTCCTAGCATCAAACAGATGCTTTACCCTATTAATCTGACATAAGCCACCTATGCACGAGGACAATGTTCATCATAGCTTAGAGTGCTGTCCACCTAGCCTGCAGGCCAAGGTCCCGAGCAGAAGGAGATGGAGTGACCTTCTTTCCAAGGAGAGTGACATGAAAATCAGCGGGCAGCCTCTGAAGCATCTGACGTGTGCCCAACACCAGCAGCTTGGTTTTCTCTGGGTTTATGAGAAGGCTGTTGTAGCAGCACCAGCTTGCGATTTTTTCTAAGTCCTTATTGATCTGTTGAATCATATTACTAGCCTCAGCAACTGGGAACGAAAGGTATAGCTTTGAATCATCGACATATGATTCTAGAGAACACACGTCCGGTATAGAAGGAATGTTGTTGAGGTAGATAGTAAACAAGGCGGGCCCCAAGATTGAACCCTGTGGGACTCCATGTGAGATACCCTGCAAGGTTGAGGTCTCAGCTTCGATCCTGACACATTGCAGCCGTTCAGAAAGGTAGCTCTTGAACCAATCCAGAGATGCACGGGAAACACCTAGCGCCTGTAGTTTTGCAAGGAGGGTTACATGATCTATGCTGTCGAATGCTTTCGACAAGTCCAGAAGTACCACAAGTGTGACTTTCTTTGCATCCATAGCCTCCAGTGCTTTGTTCGTGATCATGACGTTAAGGGTTTCACACGAATGAGGCTTCTTGTTACCACTTTGGTGTTCGCTGAGGCGCTTTTTGGTGGTCATATATGTCATTAATTGATTCAGAGCAACACGCTCACAAATCTTTGACGCAGCAGGAAGCAACGAGACTGGTCGATTGTTGTTTGGTATCTCATGATCTCCATCTTTTAGAAGTGGGATGACTTCAGATATTTTCCACGCTGCAGGAAAAACTGACGACAATAAGGATCGATTCACAATGTCCGTCAGCACAGGCAGAATGCAAGGGAGCGCATCTTTAATCACAGACATGGAGACTTTATCAAACCCCGGGGCTTTGTTAGATGAAAATGACATTACGGCTCTACGAATCTCGTGACTTGAAACAGCGCGAAAATTAAACTTCTCCTCATCCGGAATAAATTGTCCACAAGTGAAATCGTTTGGCGGAGACAGTTCATGAGTAGCAATCAAGGCTTTAGATGCCTCTGATGCTTTAGCGCCAACAGATGCAAAAAAATAATTAAACTCCTCTGCGACCGCCTTTCAGCACTAACCTGAAACTTATGTCATGCTAGGCCCCTTTCAAACGTGAAAATGTAAATATTATAAATATTCCCAGTCTCTAGAAATTTTTTGTTTATCCAATATGGATAAGGCTTCCTATAATTAGTGTATTATATTCGGCACATGTGAAATACGACTTCTAAATCAAGTTAATGTTGAACCTAAGTCGAATTTTCGACTGTTTCAGTCACAGATTCGACAAAGTCGTATTTGATTTGAAACTGTCGAGTTTAGTTGATTCACGTCCCATCTCAAAGCAGTTACCTCTCGAATTACATTGTAAATTAGGCACATGTGAAAATCGACGATTGAACTGGGTAATGATAGTGTCCAGTGTTACTATAAATACCGGTAGATACGCTATGATACATATCACACTATATTCCTGTAAACTTTGCTTTCAATTTACCACATCATGTTCCTAGCTATATGTACCACACAGCTAAACAAGAGAGTAAAAAATAGATTAATTTCCTTCAAGGGGATTCGAAGCCGCACCCACAGAACCAGTTAGGACTAAAAGTTAATGCCTCTATCCACTGGACCACCACGGTATACAGGTATACAGGGTGTCTTAAAAGTTCGTTCCTCTACTTTATACGTCTGTGTTTCAGTACGATTAGACTTGGTAAGCAAATTATTTAAACAACAGTTTCGTTTCCAATCTAATTCACTTTTTTTGCACTTACTGTGCCATCTTTTAACTCGAATATTCGATTTTTGTACTTCCGCGCCAAAGGTGCCCGTGCGCAAGTATATTTTCCAGTTTTTTTTTGTATTTTATAGCCCGAATTGCTCGAACTCCTTCCTTATTTTTTGATGAATATCAAGAAAGATAAACCCCATTAACGCAAAAACGTTAAGCTAAGTGAGAGCATAAGCATGTATACTTCGATTTACTGGCCTATCTGTTATAGAAACTGCTAAAAAACTGGCAAAATCCGGATGTTGTGTGGTAAAATAATCAAGGGGAAATGAAAGTTTTGAAGGCAAGAAATGAGGGGGAAGACCAAAAGTCCTGAATAAAACAGGTACAAAAGTCTTAAAGAAGAATAGATACAAAAGGGAGACGTCTCCACGAGGAAACTTTGACATTGTTAGCAAGCCAAGTCCAGAAAGAGTCATGAAAAGCTGTTTGAAATGTTTAAAAAATTAGAGACCCCTGAGATGGCCAAAAAAACTCTGCCTATAGTCTGCCAAGTAACGCCAAGCTCGTCTCAAATTGCTGTGGACGAGATGATTATCTTTTTTGGATGAATGCCCAATATATGTATTTTTTTTTCCAGCTGTCTAAACTAAACAAATATTGTTTGGGGGCTGAACTGGCCCCTGCGCACCAGGTTATAAAAAAAGCTCAAAATGGATCATCTGTAGTCTACACGCTGTATTCCACTTCATGCCGCAACGGCTACAGAATCTGTTAAAAAAAAAAAACAAACAAACAAACAAAAAGGGTATGCCAGTAACTGAACATCTGGTACATGTTTTCGATAGTGAAATAAACATCTTCTAGAAATTTCAAGTAAAAATAAAGTTTTGATCAAAAGTAATAGAGCATGAAATTAGAGGAACTAACTTTGGGGACACCCTGTATATTCCTTGTCTATGGTGATTGACAGTTTTCAAGGATGACTTTTTTTCCGTGTAGAATTAAATTTTTAACTGGTCGAAGCAAGACGTAAAGCTCATAATAAACCCATTAATAATCTTTCAGGTTTGGTCCATGCTGAGGGACTACACGACCTCTCTCCACGGAATGAAGAAAAACAATATGAACGCCAAATTCAAGCTTGTGGTTTTAAAAGTTCTCCTTTATTAACTAACGTTGAACGTTTATTTCGGCAAACAAACAGTTACTTTAAACTTTAAACTTCTGGCTCAGTTTTCGTTTGGTTCTACTTTGAAAATGGAATAATAATTACCCAAAGACAATACAGTGTAAAAAATTGTTGAGAAAAACAGCAAACACTTACCAATTTATGAAAAAAAAGGTACTTTTAAAACAAACTAAAAAATTCAAAACGCTTTGATCACGTGACTTATGACGTCATGTTCCTGTTTTGGTCCTGAGAAAAAAAAAACAAGTAGAAAATTACTGTCCCACAAATTTTCTCTGCTCTGCGTTAAAAGGTTGATTCTCTACAGCCCTTGGCCTAGTCTCCCTACTTCTTCGCTCATGTTCATTACCCCCTTAACCCTCGGACGTACAATGGGCGGGGGAGGGGGATAACCCCGTTTTCAGTGGCTGTTCGTTCATCGCTCGCGCATATTTTGAGATGAGTTTAGTGATGGTCAGCTGCTATAGTTACGAGATATTACGTCATAAGTATGGTATGGTATGGTAACTTTATTTAAACACGGTATTTCCTTCAGGTACATTTACATTCAAGAAAAGAAAAACTAGCTTCCTAACTAATCTAAAATCTAAGATACAAAACTAAAATAATAAAGATGAAAAGAAAACACCTGCTTTTCAATATAGCTGATTAAATTATTTGTCAATCGAAATTTAAGTCTCTTAATGTTCCCTTAAATATACTAGGGGATGTCATTTGCCGCACCTCCAGAGGAAAGCTGTTCCATAACACACTTTTGCTGTAAGAAAGATTTCTTTTATAAAATTCAGTACGTGGCTGTGGAACAGCGAGCTTGAATTCATTCTCTCTAAGGTTATAGCTAGTTAAATCGCAGCGACGAACAAAACACGAAGTCAGATACTCTGGAGCTGTGTTATTTACAATGCTATGCATCATTTTTGCTTTACTAACTGCGCGCTGATGGACAAGTTTCGACCACTTTAAATTTTGAAATAATTCGCTAGTAGTGCAGTTATAATTAGAGAAAGTCGGAACGCGAGCGGCGCGATTCTGCTATTTCTACAATTTAGAAGATAGGTTCTTAGAACAGTTTTCCCATACTACATTACAACTATCAAAGTGTGGCTGTACCAGTGAATTGTATACGTTACGTAGAATCTCAAAAGGGAGCAAATACCTAATACGCTTAATCTCACTTATGCAAGAAGCAATCTTCTTAGAGATTTCGTTAATATGACACTCCCAAGAAAGATTTCCATCGATGTGAACACATAGAGATTTTGAAGTCGAAACGTGTTTAATCAGAAACCTATTAATTTCAATTATGGGATTCCTTTCTAGCGTTGACAGTCTTTGCCTAGACCCAATTAATAAAAATTCTTTCTTAGTCGTGTTTAGTGTAAGTTTGTTCGCT
>OZ037775.1:54440225-54530225 GCA_964035525.1 Porites cylindrica
GTACAGTATGAATGTTCTCTGAATACAAGAAAAAAAATTTCTTCATTGAAAAGAAAAGTAAGATATCAAAACTAATATAATGCAAGTTAAACTGGAGAGTTTAGCACTAATGGAGTCATCCTTTAGTGTAAAGGATGAGCCTAGTTGAGTTCTTTGATAGATAACGTTTCGTAAAAGAGGCAGTTAATTTTTTCTTGACACTTTTTAACAGGTGAAATTGACTCTCATTAAGAGTATTTTTGTCACCGCGAGCTTATAAAAAATGTTTACCGATAGCTGAATGTTTGGGTTCATAAATAAACTGGTTAGTGTATTGTTTGTCTACATCGCTTTGGAATTGCAAGAGCATTTAAGAGAAACTCGACGACATCTCGTAGGCTTAGTGTGCCCGTTACAACAAGAAAAGCTTGAAGGAATTGCAAATTGCAACCATCTTCACTTGATTTTTAATAAGGAATGTTTCCCTAGCTTAAATATTTATGTGACTTTGCTTAAAGGTGCTCGCATAGCTACCTAACTGTGGGTGGTTGGCTGGCCTTTTTGTGTCAAAAGTAGGGGGTACGGGGGGAGATTTTGTCACCTTGATTAGACTTTCATGTCAGAATTGAAAGCAGTGAAAAGTTAAGGATCGTGTTTTTCCTGCCGGCTAGCCCAGCCAAATCAATGCCCTGACTCATATCATAATGCTACTAGTAGAGCTTGGGGGAGTGACTGACTAGTCATAAGTGTTATGGGTGGGGAGAGCGAGTTCTTTCTCCATGGACCTGGCTGTCTAGAGACTGAGTACAGGTGCATTGTGTCAAATCCACACAGATATTTAATAGTACAATAAAATATAAAAATAAGAAATAAAATGGAATGGGAAATAATTGTTTAGAAACTGGGATTCTTTTTGTTTAGAAAACGCACACAAACTATACGACGTCATAGCTTTAAGTCAAGTTTGACCCCTGTTTTCAGGGATATTTTTTCATGGATCTTTCGGGGATAGACCCTATGGAAGAAATTCAAAATGACAGAAATCGAAAACATACGATAATCTCTATATGTTGCGTCATGTACTGTAGGCCAGAAAACCTGACGCTTTGGTGTTTAAAGCAGACAAGGGGATCATTCTTTAAATACCTTTGTTTGTGAACGTCTTAGCAACATCGAAGGCCATAACACTCATCCAGCAGAAGGAGGACAGCAGAAAGAAATGAAGCAAAATGGATACGACCATACAAAGGTGTGGGAGGTTAGTCTGACCGGACATTAAAAAGACGGTGTGATAAAACAACATGGAGGCTGACAAGCTCATCAAATTCTTTCCAGGAAGCGTTCGAAGCTCTGCAAGAGTGATATAGACACCAAGGAGAAGTATCAAGGACGCCATTGATATTGCACAACCAACGTATGTCAATATCTGCTTTCCTGTTAGGTTTGCTACTTTCAAAATCGTTGTCGTTTCATTAAACTCTCGCGTATAATTAACGCAAAGAAACACCGTGGAGCCATTAACAAAGTAACTCTCGTTATTGTATGTTCTTCTATGCAAAGGAATCCAAATCGAACCATTTTGCAAAATAGTTACAGAACTCAAGTCAATTTTAACAAAACTTGTACCTAGGCAGGTGTCACGAAAAAAGGATGTATTGTTTTTTCGTGAGTGATCTACAGCATGTACTTTGACGCATTGGTTTGTAAAAGGATCAAACAGGAAACCGTTATTGCATTCTTTGTTTCGCACAGTTGTCTTTTCATTTCCTATTTGAACACTTTGACGTGTAGAGGAGAAGTCAAATAGGATATCCAAAGATGGAATCCCAGGTGACGGCCCAGAAGTAGGTTTGTTACCGTAATAGCGTCCACAAGAGTAAGCACTGATGTCATTTCCGCGGCACACCTCACAGTGAGGATTTTTTCTTTGAAAACTTCCACGAACGGGAAAGACATAAAAGGAACAGAGACTGGATAATAATAGTGAATTGTATGGCTCAGATTGTTCACACTGGACTTTTACCCCCAGACAGTTCCTTGGATTACTGTTAACAGGCGGAACTGAAAATTCCCAGTCGCAATTCTTCCTTATAAATTCCAACATCAACGTTCTACGTCTTGGAATATCACTAGGCACGAGGCGCCCTTTGCAAGAAGCAGAAAATTTCCAGTAAACTGGCTTACCAGCGTGATTGCATTTGGCACAGAAAATATTCTTGTAAGCGCTCTTGTCGTCTAAATCGAACACAGGCAGCTCGAAAGAAGAAGACGTCGCAGTGCACAAGGTTTCCAATCTCTTTTCAGAGTTGTCTGATGGACAGCTGCCAATCATCGTGTAGCCATATAAATCAGTGTTGTTCGTCTTTACACAAATGTGTCTTGAATGCTGACGTCTGGGTGTAAGATCAGCCGCACACCTAACAATGAAAAATGGAAAACAAACAAAATAGGGAGAGAGGATCCATATTAGATTACCCAAATAGTAGTGCGATAGTATTATACATTTCAAATGTCATAAAGGAGATTATGCAAAATCAGTTCATTACCAAATCCGGCCGATTGATCTCAGCTCAAACCTACTTCGTGACGTAACACAGTAAACAGGTAAGTAACGTCAACGTACTTGGGAACTGTACGAAGCTATAGCATAGTAGAAGGTGAGATCTGCTGGTCAACTACCGGACCCTAAATAAACTATAAGGTTTGAGGCTTAATTAATCACAGTACTTGAAGGAAGTCGGCTTAAATTATATTGGATATTTACTAATCGCTTCCTACGATCAAATTATTTATTCATTTTGGGGAGGGGGAGGGGGAACTTTCAAATAAAAGTATTAGAATGCAGTCAAATACAGTACGTGTAAGCGCATTGCACGGTGTCTAAAATTTAAGAAAGGGTATTACATGAGGCTTCCTTCAGTATCATTAAAAAGGAATCTTTCAGACCGATTAAATGAACGATGTAAATCTTTCGGAGCATTTGACTTACCATTCAAAGTAGTCGAAGCAACAATCACCAAGCTCAAGGCAAAGCTTATCGCAGTAACAGAGTTTCCGGGACATTCTTTCTCGAGTATCGCTGCTGTCATTCAGTGGACAGATGTATTTGCAAGATGGTGGCGTGCATAGGTTGTCCAACCAAAAACGAAAGCGGGTCATATTCAGTTTGATCAGAAGCTTCTGCATGCTGATACGCTTTTCATAAAACTGGACCACAAAATCTCTAGAAACTGAAAAGAAGAAATCATGGTAGTGCTGGTGGTGGTTGTATTCAAACAAAGCAGAATCGCTGACGAAATGGTTTGTCTCTCCTCTTAAGTTTGGTCGTGGCCACCCCGTTAGACAAGAACTATCGCACAGTTGATTGCCCTATCAAAGATTCTTGATAAGTCGGAATTCGGTGAAAGTTCCACAACAATTAGGCCTTTTAGCAAAGTGTGCGGGAAATTTTCCAAAATTTAAATTTGTCTTGCTTCCCAACTGATAAGTTCTAACAAGTACGAAAAAAACTGTCTGCGGCTAAATCCGAGCTCAGAAGAAGACTTATCACTGTCATGCTGATGTCTATCTGCATGTATTTTTGACCTATCTACTTTCTTTGAATTATGAATTTGGGATCATTATTCGTTTCAGGGAAACTTTCCACCTATCCCTCCCCTGAGACAACATTAACAGTTACTTCACACTTACATAGTAAAACAAAATGTAGACTAAGGGGAGGGGTAGGTGGACAGTTTCCCAAAAAAGTATAATGATCCTGAGTTTGTTTGTACGTTCCCTTCGACAGTTTAGAAACCAGAAGGAAACTGGGACGAGGTAACTTTCGAAAAGACCTCTGGGATCGTAACTTGTACGCACCGGTCAGCTTTTGGCCAATTTTTTTCTCGTGTCCCCTGTAACAGTTCCAGAAGTGTTAGCAAAATTTAACCCTTTGACGTCCTCGCAAATTCATACCTCCACGGCGGTACACAAACGGTTAGGGGGGGGGGGGGGAGGTGGGGGAGTGGATGGAACCCTTCCCCGGAGTTTTTTTTTATAAGTTGCAGTATTCTGTAACGATTTTACCTTTAGTGGAAAGCCTTTGATCTTCTTAAAGGGATACAGTCAGCTCATGCACATGCTCATTAGATACCATTCCTTAGCTGATTTGCATGTCACAAGACGCGCGTGAAATAGAAAGTGAGAGGCGTATCCGGAATTCTCTAAACAAACCTTGAACTAGTTACAAGCTGAAATCGTGATTATAGACCCTAAGCCATATTAGAGCACTCATCTTTTAATATACCATTGATAATTCACTGATTGATTTGTTCCAGGGAAAGCCAAACAGCGACGAATACTTCCGAATTCGAACATCAGTAGAGGTGAGAAATTGCACGAAGTATGAATCATTGTTAAAGGTTCAAGGTCGCGAAAGCTTGATTTTCCAAATTTATGCAACCTTTTCCATAGATTTCCTAAATATGTGTAACGATTATTTGCTCGCCAAAGTTACCAATTCTTTTCTCTTGTTATTTTGGTAAACAAAGGCGATTTCACTCGCCCGGCGCCTACGCGTTTTGTCACCTCTTCTGTTCATGTTCCTTTGAATACTGTTCTTAACCAAATGTGATAAAATAATGTACAATAGGATGAGTAAAAGTTTGCTCAAAAAGAGGTTTTCATTAAAAGATCGAGGATCAAATGTAACAGTAGGCAGGATTGAAGCGTATTTCTAGATGTATCCGACGCGTGGATTGATTTCGGGTTAATGTAAACGCTTTGCAAACTGGAAAAAGTAGTGTCCAGGTCAGCGCGGCCCAATAGCTGACTGTGCCCCTTTAACAAGAGGAGGTATATTTCATGGGTGATGGCGCTGCTGGAAGCCTGTGACGTCACCAACAATGGTTGCCATCTCGGCCGCCACTTTGGATTTTATCATGAATTAGAAATCAGGTTAAAACCTCCAGAAATGGTACTTTTTTGTGCTTTAAATGAAAAATAACAAATAAGCACTTTGCATGATTTTAGCCACAAGAGTTACTGTTATTGTTAAAAGAAGCTAAAAACACATGTATTTTCACCCAAAACTGGCTTGACCACCTGCTACTTATGACGTAATATCTCGTAACCATAGCATGTGACCATCCCTAAACTTGTCTCAAAATCTGCCCGAGGGATGAACGAACACCTACTGAAAACATCAGGTGCTGATGTTTTATCCCCTAGAGAGAAAAAAAAAAGAAAAAGAAAAAGAAAAACCCTATAAAGGGATGGTATCCCCCTCCCCCCGCCTTGTACGTCCGAGGGTTAACTCAGCCCAGTTTGGTTTTCGTTTCTTACGTTGCGAATGACCATGACGATGGTGAACACAAAGATGATAATGGCAATGAGGATTTTTATGAAGGAGATTACCCAATTTGATTTGTTCCGGTAATTAAAAGCTAATCACAACATTGAAACAGTACAATGACTAACCGGGGCCTTTTGAACTTGCAGATGGAAGTGGACGTGGTGAAGGTGTCATTCCTGTCCCCGTGGAAAGGAACAGGCCAAAAAGAAGACAAATCGAAGACAAGCAATACATTATTTGCCACGCAGAGTTCCCAAGGCTGCGACTGCACACTGAGAGATAAAGCGAACATCTATGAGAATTTGGTAAGCGTAATGAGTCTATACACGCGATTAAATTGGAGACAGTGGCCACAAGGTTAACTTCTTCGTTTTTTCCTTTTGTTTATGTCTGTTTGTTTGTTTGCTGTTATGAGTTTCTTGTAGTAGTTTTTTTTAAGTACTTTGATTTGGTGTAACTCGATCACACAACAGACTATGACGAACCATTTATAGCAATGTTCTTAATTATTAAAGAAAAAATAAAACTAACACACAATTTAATTGAGAAAGAAACAGGAAAGTAATATCCAAAAGATCGATCTGTTTTAAATTTCACGAAAAAGAAATTAAAAAAATGAAAAGTTTACAAGAAGTATATATATTTTTTCGAATTTCAAACTCCTTGCACTATGTGAAAGGTCTGAACCTATGAGTCCATTTCAAAAGTAGCTTGATTTTGATCGTCCGGGTGAACGTAGTCCTAAATAGGACTTTTGTTGTTGACAGTAACTGACGTTTCGACAACCTGTGCGGTAGTCAGTTAATGGTATTATACTCTGGTTATTGATCTGATTGGTCAATTACGTCGCAATGTTATTTTGTGGTCTGTCACTATCGCCCCCCCCCCCCCCCCCCACTATCCTCCCCACCCTCCTTCTCCTCTCCCTTTTCCCAATAGAGTTGGTGGCAAAATCGGTATTCTTGGGGGATCCATTTCAAGCTGTGTATACTAGAAACTCAGCTGTTTCTTTCAATTCACTGTTTCTTTCTTTCTTCACTGGACAGGGCTGACTCCGTTCAATTCGTAGGGCTCGAGAAATATCCTACCAAAAAAAAATATGGCGGGTCTAAGCGAAAAACCTGCTAAATCTGTTCGGCCAGTTTGCAGCTCAATGAGTCGCTGCTTTGTTGATCAACACGAAGAAAAGCCTTTCTAGTCTAGGAGCATATGTAAGAAATACGGCTCCCATGGGAAATTCGTGTTGAAAGCAAGCAACTGGTCTAGAAGTATTAAGAAGATCTCAAATAACAAGAAAAATCTTGTTACCAGTTTTGTAACCCGCACCGAGGCTTTTAGGGGGGGGGGGGGGGGTTAAAAATTAGCCTAATACAAAGGCTATGCATCAAAACGAGGTTGGGGAATAAAATGTCTTACAACTTTACAAACAGTTGATAAAGTGACACCAAAATAACAGGACATGTAAACCTCGATGTTTTCAGGTTTTTCCATAGCCAGTGGGACACTTCACTAGTCACGTGACGAAGCGAGCATGAAAGCGAGGCTTAGAAATGAAACTTCGTATACCTTTAATAACTGTGGATAAAACGAAACCAAAATAACAGGAGACATACAACTCAATGTTTCCAGTGTCAGCCTAAGCCAATGGTATACGACACTAGTCACGAGACGAATCTAACATGAAAACGAGGCTGCTAAATAAAGCTTCTTGCAGTTCGTATAACTGTGAATAAACCAAAACCAAAATAACGGGGATATAAAACCCAATGTTGTGAGTGTTTGCCTAACCCAGTGGGACCCTACCACTAGTCACGTCACACACTAGCATGGAAGCGAGGCTGAGCAATAAACGTATTTTAACGCTGGCCGCCTGATAACGCTATCAACTGTGGGTAAAACGAAACCAAAATGACAGGGAATATGAACCTCAATGACTTCAGTTTTGGCCTTTGGCAAACACGCACTCACTACTGGCTGAATTCGGTATTCTCTGGCATATTACGTGTCTAATCACATGGCCAAAGTGACACAGAAATGTGCTGATGGTTTGTAAAATTTTTGAATGGTCCTTTAACGTCGATTAAGATACTGTATTTACATCCAGCATCCAATGTTTTACAGATAAGAGATCGATGTTTCAGCTGTGGTGTACAAGACATTTTGTGACCAGACCAGGATATGAGATGCTGACGAAATAGTTAATAGCTTAACTCTTTTCACTGGTCAGCTAAGTAAAATGCTCACACAGAAATATTTCAATGTGTCAAACACGAATTTTGTTTTCCTTTCACTATCTTCCTATGAAACCTAGTCATAAAAATCTTCCTCTTCATCTTCATCGTCATCATCATCATCATCATCATCACCATCGTCATCATCACCACCGTCATCATCACCATCGTTGTCTTGCATATTTTTACAAAGTTTCCCCTTGTCTGAACAACTACATAAATCGGTGCAGTTTAGTCCATGCTTTTCTACATTGGCAGCGTTTTGCTGAGCATAGGTAATTGCGTCTGCAGCGGGTGTTATACGTAGTTTCGTCATGACAGGCACCCATCCATTTTCATTCGCTGTCAAGCCAAAGGTTTCTGGAGTGGAATTGGCGACCTCGTCATAATTCCACACTAGAAGTTGATAGTGAGCTATTAAGATTGCTTGACTTGCAGCTTGGGTTGGTGGTAGTCTTTCTGACTGGGCTTGCTTCTTTCGAAACAACCACCCACTATCTCAGCTCTTTCACCGTACAAATATATGTCCTTGGTACATACAGCTGGCACACAAACTTCTCAATTAAGGCCATCATCTTTCTGCTGGGAATTGCACTTACTCCAAGATCTGAAAAGCCACTGATGACTTCTTCATCAGCTTCTATGAACGTTTTCCAGCGGGATGCCTTTCATTCTCCCGAAACAGATGTTTCTGTCTTGTCTGATAGACGTTACCCACATCTCTGAAAAAACACCTCATTCGTAACCAGCACGGGTCAGAATCATCGCGAGATCAAGCATGAAACAGTGTTACACGCCCTTGGCCCTGCAAAAGCAGCAGCCCTTCCTGCGTTTCATGTTTCAGACGGAGCTGGCAACACAGGATGCTTTTCTGAGTCTTTGCTGGAAAACGAAAGGCATCCGGCTGGAAAACGTCCATACGAGGTGACTAAGATGAAGTCCTCTGTGGCTTTTTAGCTCTTGGAGTAAGTGAGATTCCCATCAGAGAGACGATGGCCTTAATCAAGAAGTTTGTGTGCCAGCTGGGCATCTAAAGCTTCCCCTGTTACCTCTGGGGTCTCACAGGGAACAGTTTTGGGCCCTCTTCTATATTGTTGACGTATGTAAATGACCTGCCCAATGGACTGCATTCTGAAGTAACACTCTTTGCTGATGACGCACAGTTGTATCATATTCGCGCAAACGATGCAAATTACGATCAACGACAGAAAGATCTGCCCAAATTAGAGGAACGGCAGCACCGATGACGAATTGAGTTTAAACCCTCACAATGTAAAATTCTTTGCATCTCAACGAAACAAAATCCATCAAAGAGCAATTATACAATTTTTTGTAATTAAACTTAATTAAGTTGAAGCTATCTCGTATCTGGAGTTACCGTAAAGAGCAAGTTGAAGCGATCCCAGCATATTGTTTCAATCTCAACAAATGCTAGTAAGACCCTAGGGTTGATTAGACGGGTTGATTGCCTCAAGAATGTGAATGAATCTCCATATTATTCCATTGTTGGACCTAAACTAGAGTATGCGAGCACCTCTTGGGACCTGTACTACGAGAAAGACGTGCACACACTAGAAAGATTTCAAAGAAAGGCGGCACGTTTTTGCCTCTAGGATTTCAACCGAACAGCCAGCGTTACAGATATGCTTGGGGAACTGGAATGGGATACTTAGTATGATAGTCTGGTAGGTATTAAAACAGATCGAAAAACTTCATGCCGACGAATAGCGAGACCAGAACACATAGGAGCCATGCGTTTAAGTATAGAATACCGAAAATTTATAGAAATAATGTTTTCAAGTTCTCTTTCTTTCCTAGATCCATAGGTGAGTGGAATTCTTTGCCTTCAAAGATCGTAAATTCTAAGTCACTGAACTGTTTTAAAACAAATTTAGCAAATTATCTGAAATATGAATGAGACACAACTAGGATGTTGTATTTATTAAGTCTATTCGTTTTGATATATTTCTTTTTATATCTGTACTTTTTACATAAATAGGTTGACCTATTCCATTTTGCTATTTGTCATGTGTTCTACTTCTTATTAAAAGTTGGTGTGTCTAATCGACTTTATCGACGTAATAAAATGTAGATGTGGATCTACCAAGGACAAATATTTGTACGGTGAAATATCTTTTTGTGGTTGTTTCGAAAAAAGCAAGCGCAGTCAGAAAGGCTACCACCAACCCAAGCTGCACTAATTCAAGCAATAGTAAGAGCTTAGTACCATTTTCCGGTGTGGAATAACGAGGAAGTCGCAAATTCACCCTTCCATCACCAGAAACTTTGGCTGGACGGCGGATGAAAATGGTTGGGTGCCTGTCATGACGAAACTACCACAAACGCAATTATCTACCTTGTTAAGTGCAAATGCGCTAAGGAGAGATGCTGAGCTAAACTGCACCGATTTATGTAGTTGTTCAGACAGTGGGGAACTTTGACAAAATATGAATAACAATTTCTTGTACACCACAGCTGAAACATCGATCTGTTATCTGTAAAACATTGGATGCTGGATGTAAATGCAGGTTCTTAATCGACATTAAAGGACCATTCAAAAATTTTACAAAAGATCAACCCGTTTCTATGTTACTTTGGCCACGTGATTAGACACGTAATATGCCAGAGAATACCGAATTCAGCCACTAGTGAGTGAGTGTTTGCCTAAGGCCAAAACTGAAGTCATTGAGGTTCATATTTTCCGTCATTTTGGTTTCGTTTTACCCACAGTTGATAGCGTTATAATACGTTCATTGCTCAGCCTCGCTTTCATGCTAGCTGTGTGACCTGACTAGTGGCAGTGTCCCACTGGGTTAGGCAATCACTCACAACATTGCGTTTTATACCTCCGTTATTTTGGTTTTGGTTTATTCACAGTTATACGAACTGTAAAAAAAGCTTTATTTAGCAGCCTCGTTTTCATGCTAGAGTCGTCACGTGACTAGTGTGGTACCCCATTGGCTTAGGATAACACTGGAAACATTGGGCTGTATGTCTTCTGTTTTTGTTGTTGTTGTTGTTGTTGTTTGTTTCGTTTTATCCAAAGTTAATAAAGGTACACGAAGTTTCATTTCTAAGCCTTGTTTTCATGCTAGCTTCGTCACGTGACTAGTGAAGTGTCCCACTGGCTCTGGAAAAAACTGAAAACATCGAGGTTTACATGTCCTGTAATTTTGGTGTCATTTTATCAACTGTTTGTAAAGTTGTAAGACATTTTATTCCCCAACCTCGTTTTCATGCATAGTCTATTAGGCTAATTTTTAACCCCCCCCCCCCCCCCCCCCCTCAAAAGGCTTTGTGCTCAACAAGATTTTTCTTGTTATTTGAGGTCTCCTTAATACTTCTAGACCAGTTGCTTGCTTTCGGCACGAACTTCCCACGGGAGTACAAATGCTGCCAGACTATTCCATGCAAATTCTGGGAAAAGTATATATATAAAAAAATGTAACATATTGTTCTCCAGCATCGTTGCTTTGACTTGTGTTTTCACCCAGGACGCAGTTACACAACGAATTGCTCAGCAGCTTATTACTGCACGTCCGCCTGAGAATTGGGTTGGTTAAGAGCAGACACTTTATAGATACATCGCTTTTTCCCTTTCCCTTTCCTCAGCCTCGGGTTTTAGCTTGGATGACTCATCGGAAATTACGTGATAAGAGACATCTTTTTTTTTTTCTTATTCGAACGAAAGAAACGAGTGATCTTTTTTTTTTTTCTTATTCGAACGAAAGAAACGAGTGATTAGTTTGTCGCGTGTTTAGTACTAATGATGCAGCATATGAAATACTTTAACATAACAAGGACAAATATTTACATTTCTGGAGCGAAGAAAAAGACAAAGAAACAGCTGCATTATTAATTATCGAGAATTGCAACTGTATTGTTTATTTACAGTAGAATACAAAATTCACTGGAAATTGGGGTGAAATATGTCTTGTATAATGTCCATACTGGCTGTGAAACGAATTACATCAGCTTCTCTCACAGCAGCAATGGTCGAACATTTAAAGAAGTCAACAAATTTTAAAATTCGTGCACAACGGCTGCACCGCATAAATTTATCAATATGAAAGTTCATACATTTCTCTGTTAGTCATACATACGTGCTGTGCAGCAGTGTTTTTGGGTAGAAAATGTTTAGGCTTAGTATACGAAGAATTCACGTAAAGAAGTATGTCACGCATGCAAAAACAAAGCTAACTGTTAAAAATGTTTCTAATAAAAGAATGAAAATATAGCCGATGGCACTGTCAGTTACAACAGCCTACAGATGAGCTTAAAATGTCCTAACAGTTCCATTTAATCCCTAATCAAAACCTTATTCATGTCAATATAAGGTAACGTTGTCAAGAATGATTTCATTTTTTCCCTTTTTCGTTACTATAGAAAAAACTAAAAAATACTGCTATGTTTCCTAAAATCCTTCACTACATTTAAAGATAAGGTTGTTAAACTACCTGTTTGTTGGCTTCGAACATTAACTTCGTATCCATGGTATAACATAGTGCTTACACGTTCTGCTGCAAATTAAGATCATTTTTGTTTAACATAATGGGATTGCATGGTATTTTAAGGTAAAAACAAAACAAATCAAAACAAAGAAAAATGAAATTTAATATATGGTTAGATGCTTGTGGCAAGATTGAGACGAATCATGTGTCCTGATTGGCTACTCAAACGGATGTTAAGATTGAAAATTTCAACTCGTTGGGAATGATAATTATTTGGCCTTATAGTAAATTCTATATTGACCATGACTTTTCACTTAAGGTTGCTGAATATCGGATATTGCTCTCTTATAACGTCTTCTTTGTACTAAGAATATCAATCACAATTCACTTTTTAGAGGACCTACTTATGCTCAAGTCACTCTATTGGTGTTAAGTTGAACGTTAGTGCCAAGAAACGAACCGCAGACGGCTCAAAATTATAAAACGTGCGCATTTACTGACAAACTAATGCTCCAAAAGTTGGCATCACCCCAAGAAAAGGATTCTAGCAAACCAAAAATATATGCATTTACATTTTAGAACGGAACAATTTTTATGATTTATAACCAAAGCTCTATTAGATTTATTTCGTTTTTCGTGATCCCCGGATTTCTGCAAAACCAAGTGCGGGGGAAACACACATAAACGGCATCAACAAGGCAGCCTGCAATGAAGCCATCTGTCATTTCAAAGGTAGACTTAAAGCCACAAACACAGAACCCAGCGTCCTGTTTAAAAAGCAGTAGTTGCAGCTAATTGTTCGTCCTTGCTTGTGTTTTTTGCCCTATTCCTGCCAGTGTTTGAGGTGGTGTTTGTCGATCCATCAGACTTGGAAAGCGATCTCCACGCGCATTTGAGTTTAACAAGTGTCCTCTTATTTGCCACAAAAGCAAGGAAAATGAAGAACCCTGAAAGTTGAATTACAAGGAATAACGTACTTGTTGTAGTTAATTTTCTATCTCAGTTAATTTTTATTTTTCCATTGTTTTTTGGTATGGTGATTTACGCTAATGAACTTGAAACAAAGGAAAATAAAAAATTACCTGAAATAAAAGATTGATTAAAACATACTCATTATTTCCAACATTGGAAGGCTTAATTTGACGTAATTATTACGTCATATTGTTGAATTTCACGCCGGACTGACAGGAGGCTGAAACCATCCAGTAGAAAATTGCTCTTTCAGTTTTTATCTGTTAGAGCTGAAACTTTGCAGGATTGTAGAACTTTGAATTTTGCCTTTTTTTTTTAATATCAACGGTTTTTTGGCGGGAAAATGACGTCACAAGTTTGACAGCAAAATTTAAATTTCAACTGACAGCGTAAGAAATAGGTGATATTAAAAGACCGTGGTAAGATAGAAACTAAATAATGTGAGTGTTTTTTTTTTTTAATTACTGTCATTTTTTATTTTTATGAAGAACTTGATTGGTGACAGAATTATTAAGCTTTAAATTTTGAATTTCCCGCCATTTTAATACCACTTTCAGAAATAAAGGAAAAATTCACAATGCTTTATATCCTCAACCAACTGATGTTTTGGAAAAAAACCACATTTGTTTATGTCTTGCCACGGTCTTTCAAAATCGTCTACTTTTTACGCTATCATTTGAAAGTTAAATTTTGGTGTCAATCTTGTGACGTCATTAACCCGCCAAAAACGATGGAATTCAATATTTTCAAGCCATGAAAACATGAAGAGTTCTAAGTTCTGCAATCCTGCAAAGTTTCAGCTCAAACAGATAAGAACTGTAAGAACAGTCTTTTACTAGTCGGTTTTGGCTTCCTGTCAGCCCGGTGTGTTATTGACAGAGGTCAAATTTCCTTCAATGTAACGGAAAATACGTAAGTAGTGACGTGTCTGATAAAACCAAGAAGTTGGCTAATAAACCAATAAACTTACACAAGAGTATTGTGTCATGCTCAATAAATTTATTGTTAAACAAAGGAATTAGAACCAACTGTCATTTTCTTTCCTTTTTTTACTTTGAGTTTAAACATTTGGGTATTTTTTTCTTAATTAATCACCAAAACAACCTGAATTACATTCTTGGCAGCCTTAATAACTTTGGTAGGATAATGCAATGCTGAGTTAATTGTAACATAGTAATTCAGCAACTACGAATAGAAATAAAACCTCAGCGTTTTACAGAAAAAATGCAAATTTTAAAAAAAGCTGTCAAAACTGGATTACCATAGTAACATTTATATACACCTACGTGTCACGACGACTTTAAAATGTTCATAGCTAAATTTCGCAAAGTTTGGCTGTCGTATCTTGAACAGTTAGCGTGGGTGGTTGAGTACAGAAAATAGTAATTTAGCTTGGCGCCGAAGAAAGACAGGGTAATTTACCTTGAGATAACGTCACAAGAAGACCAATGCCTTTTAAGGAATTTCCCTTATCACTTACTAAACTATAATTTTGTTTATGATAATGGCGTTTCTATGCATGGTACCCATACTCCTGGCGCGCACGTTTTGTTGGTTTGTTTGTTTGTTTGTTTGTTTGCTTTTTTACCTTAAGTTAATCAACTAGCTTATTACTTTTAATTTCTCTTTGTAAAAATTAAAGTCAATGTAACGGGGATTTTCACTTTCTTTGGATATGATATATTTCTAACTGACATTAACATCGACTGGTTACCTGCAAGCTCAAATATGTTTTTCGATTTTAAGGACGTGCACGTCCAATGAGCCACACAATGATGGATACAGAAAATGATTTCAATTAATAACAACAAGTAACTTTGAAAGAGCATGACGAGGTGGAATCAGGTGTAAAAAAATAATAACCAAATAGTTAAAGTTTAAAGGCTTTATATAAGCTTATATACCGACAGCTTAAAAATGCCTGATCAGTCGAAAAGGGAATTAGAATAAGTCATGCTTAATTGCGAAATAAATTACCTCGTAACAAACTTTAATAACCTGTTTTACGGAAGACGTTTTTTTATGACAAACTGACCTTGCAAACTGTTGCAAATGACAAACAGATACGTTAAAAAGTCGACTTTAGCAAAGGGAACAATAAATCCCAGCAGCCATGTAAATCCCAAGGCAGATGACAGCTTGATGCACAAGATAGAAAGGCTGGCCTTTTGATCTGTCGCCCGCCGTGTGGACTAAATGAAAATAAATAAATAAATCATAAATCACAAATAAATAAGTACAGTCAATTTATAGGTCACTCTGTTGTCGAGTGTTATGTGATAGGTATAGGCTGCTGTATTGAAACAAATTTTAAAACCTCATCAGTTTTCAAGTGTGCACAAATCCCCAGGTTAAACCCTTGCTTACTGTATGGGTACAGCAACAAGTCAGAATTCACGAGAATAACATTAAGAGAAGAAGGAAGACATAATACTCGTTGACTCAGGACTGATTTTTTGTTTTCTAGGCTGGTAAAGTACCTTCTGAACTTTCCAAATGGACAACAGCGTGATAGTAATTGCGGCACAGTTAAACATGAGAATTAGAGCCACAGGTACCCCAAGGACAACAAGTAGTGCTTTCCCATTAGAGATCCAGCAGAAGTTGTCGCCTAGGATTATAATAAAAGAAGCCTTTATCTGAGTTCAAGTATAAAACGGAAGACAAAAATCACATATTACTCTAAAGGGTTGAGTGAATTTAGTCCAATATCCATTTCACAAAAGCCGGTGGGGAAGAAAGTTAGTTTTTATCGCTCTATTCTCACACTACCGAAAAAAAACAAAACAAAACAAACAAAAAACCCTCTTGGTGTTAAACGTAGGTATGTAACATGAGTATCTGACTAACCAATCAATAGCTTACCGTATCCAATAAAAGCCGCATCCGAGATGTCAAGAGCAGAGCTGGTGATGACAATAATTGCAGGACTTGTCCAAGCATAAATGTGGTACTTAATGAAGGCCACTTTACTGCTTCGTGAGCGCGCCACCGAACGGGAGGTCTGTCCTGGAGCAAAAATAAAAGAACTAAACTTTTTTTGGAATGTTATTCTTTGAATGCGAAAAAGGTCAGCCTAATAGAATAGCATAAAAGGTCACAGAATAAAGAAAAATGTAGTCGAAACAAAAGCTGTGACACAAAAATGGATCTGATTTCGAAAACGCATACTACATAAACAGCTCTCGAAGTGGATTGAACCTCCCTCCCAGTGTCGTGTGCTTGCGCCATGGGAAGAGTAAAGACCCAGCAAACAAGATTTAAAAAGATGTAAACCACTACCTTTGGGAATTGCCCCATTCTATATCTCGCCCTGTGCAGTCAAGGAATTCCTCAAACTGCAGTGCTAAAAGTACACAAGACAGTCTCTCTTTAAATACCTTTCTTCGTAAACGTCTTGGCAACATCGAAGGCCATCACACTCATCCAGAAAAATGTTGACAACAAAAAATAATGAAGCAGAATGGATACTGCCATACAGAGGTGTGGGCGGTTAGTCTGACCGGACATTAAAAAGAAAGTGTGATAGAACAACATGGAGATTGACAAGCTCATCAGATTCTTTCCAGGTAGGGTTCTTAGCTCCGAAAATATGATATAGACTCCGAGAAGGAGAATCAAGGAGGTTATCGATATGGCACAACCCACATATGTCGTTATCTGCCTTCCAGTTAGCTTTTCATCTTCAGAATTAAGTGTAGTTGTTTCAGTAAAATTTCTTGTGAGGTTTACGCAAACAAACACAAAGGAACCGTTAATAAAGTAACTTCCGTTGTTGTATGTTCTCTTATGTAATGGGATCCATATTGAGCCATTTGGCAACACAGTTACGGAACTTATGTCAACTTTAACAAAGCCCGATCCTTTGCAGCTGTAATTGGTAAAAGATCCGTTGTTTTTAACTGTGGGATCCGCAACATGCATTCTTACACATTTCTCTGTAAATGGATTATACAGAAAACCATGACTGCATTCCTTATTTTTTACAATGGTAGTTTTATCCCCTATTTTTACAGAATGATCCGAGGAAGACGAGAAATCAAATAAAATATCCAAAGATGGTATTTCACCTGCCGGAGTTGGATTAATAGTGTTGGGACGGGGATAACAGTTGCACAAAAACGCACTGATGTCATTTCCGCGGCACATCTCACAATGAGGATTTTTACTTTGAATATTTTTACAAACGGGAAAGGCATAAAAGGAACAGAGACTGGATAGTAGTGAATTTTCTGGCTCAGATTCTCTACACTTGACCTTAACCGACAAACACTTCTTTAGGTTTATGTTAGCACGCGGAACTGCAAATTTCCAATCACAGTTCTTTGTTAAAAAGTTCAACATCATGGTTCTGTTTTTTGGAATATCGCTTGCCGTAATGTAACGCCTGTCACAGAAAGCAGAAAACTTCCAGTAAACTGGATTACTGGCGCGATTACATTTGGCACAGAAAATATTCTTGTAAACGCTGTTGTCGTCTAAGTCGAAGACGGGCAGCTCTAAAGGTGAAGATGTTGAGGTGCATAAAGTTTGCAAGTTCTTATAAGAGTTGTCTGATGGACAGCTGCCAATCATTGTGTAGCCATAAAAATCTGTATTGCCGGTCTTAACACAGACATGCTTTAAAAGGTGACGCGTCGGTGTAAGGTCAGCCACACATCTGAAGGTCAAAAATGACAAAGGAAAGAAAAATTAATGTGAGATAACTGATGCAGTGGTCTCAACCTTTGCAAGTGTTCCGTACAAGATCGACCAGTACTAATAAAGAGTAGCTTGAACGACCACGTACACTTCTTTCCACATACATATATATACATAAAACTGGGTGACGTTTATGTGGGAGCCTGGAAACAAAGGGATATCAGTATTCCCTGTCTTTTTTCTGAACTTGGATAAGGAACTCAAGAATTATACTCGAGGAATTTTTTGCGACCATATGGCAAATAAGGCTTAAACTATTTTAAATGACCGTCTACCACAACTTAAAAACCTTGGATACTTATATCTTTGAAAATATCGAAACTATTGAGTAGGCGCAATAAAAGAAAGACCAAGACATGTGAACCTGAGGACAGGTTTAACTTAATTGCTCATTCCTTAGCTGAAAAAAAATAAATACAAAAAAGAAAAGTCCTCAGTTTTAAGATTAATCTAAAGATGGATGGCGAGCGTGTAATTTAGCTTACCTTTGAAAATAGTCATAGCAACAATCACCAAGCTCAAGGCAGAGCTCATCGCAGTAACAAGGTTTCTGAAATATCCTTTCCCGAGCCTGGCTCCTTTGATTCAGTGGGCAAACTGCCTGACAGGAGTATTGTGGTGAGGGGCATAGGTTATTCACAGAAAATCTGTAGCGGGTCATATTAAGTTTGATAAGAAGCTCTTGTGTGCTGATAATCTTGTCATAAAACTGGATCACTAAGTCTCTAGACACTGAAATCAATTAATAAGACGTCATTTCCCAAAGCTATCAGAAGGTTTTAGACCAAAACAAGAAAAACCAAAGCAAGGTCTTAGCTGCTGCATCAGCCCTGCAGAATACCCTTGCATCTAGAAAATATCTAGTTCTACTTTGGTATGAAAGAATATACACATTTAGTAGGGTGTTAGTCACTTTCATATCTTTATATCAAAGTCGGCATCATCCAGCAACTGCGCAATCAAATATCATAGTGTCTCCCTGGCGTCAGTTTGCTTCAGGTTATAGATGTATTCGAATTCCGAATGCATGACAAAGCAGGATTTTTTAATGATTGTGGTCATTATACTTCCTTTAAATGAGAATCAGAATTGTATCGCGATTTCCTTCATTATTCTTGAGCAGTCTAGAGTCAGTCAGCCAAGCTGGGCGAGTACGCTACATTGTGATTTGTATCAACCCCGCCTTGACTAAAATGAAAGACGGAACAGAAAAACCCCAAATCCCTTCTAAGTTTGCAAAACGCGCAGCGCGATACAAATAATTGCGCTATAACACCTACTTCTCACTTAGGGCAAAATGTTGGCTTAGGGTAGGGGCAGGTGGGCAGTTTCCCCAAAAAAGATACTATGATCGTGAGTTTGCTTGTATGTCCTCTTCGACAGTTTAGAAGCCAGAAGGAAACTGGGGCGAGTTAGCGTTCGAAAAGACTCCTAAGGTCGTTACTGGTACGCACCGGTCAGCTATTGTCTAATTTTTTTCTCTTGTCCTCAGTAACAGTTCCAGAAGTCTTTGCGAAATTTAACCCTCGGACGTACACGTAAATTTATAACCCCACCGCGGTACAAGGAGGGGTGGATGGAATCCCTCCCCGGAGTTTTCTATATGCTGCAGTATTCTGAAACGATTTTACCTTTAGTGGAAGGCCTTTGATCTTTATAAGGGGACAGAGTCAGCTGATGCACATGGGCATTACATACCAGTTCTTAGCTGATTTGCATGTCACAAGACGCTCGTGAAACAGAAAGTGAGAAGCGTGTCCCGAATACTCTAAACAAACTTTGAAGTTTAGTTAGTTGAAGTCAGTTACAAGCCGAAATCGTGATTATAGACCCTAAGCCGTATTAGAGCTCTCATCTTTTTATATACCATTAAGAATTCACCGGTGGATTTTTCCAGAGAAATCCAAACATAGATTAATACTTCTGAATTCGAACATCAGCAGAGGTGAAAAATTGCACAATCGCAAATTGCAATTGCAAGTCTGAATCACTGTTGAAGGTTCAACGTCGAGGAAGCTTGATTTTCCAAATATATGTAACCTCTCCCATCGATTTCCCTTTTCTGTTCGTGTTCCTTTGAATACTGTTTTTTAAGAAAATGTGATAAAATAATGCAATAGGATGAGCAAAAGTTTGCTCAAAAAGAGGTTTTCGATTCAGTAAAAGATCGAGGATCGAATGAGACACTAGGCAGGATTGAAGCGGATTTCTAGATGTATCCGACGCGTAGCTTTGATTTCGGGTTGAGGTAAACGGTTCAAACTGGCAAAAGTAGTGTCCAGGTCAGCGCGATCCCATAGCTGACTGTGTCCCTTTAACAAGAGGAGGTATGTTTAATGGGCGATGGCGCTGCTGGAGGCTCGTGACGTCACCAACAATGGTCGCCATCTTTGCCACCATCTTGGATTTTACCAGGAATTAGAATTCAGGTAAAAACCTCGAGAAATGGTAATATTTTGTGCTTTACATAAAAAAATAACACATAAAATAAGCACTTTGACCCAAAATTGGCTTGACCACCTGCTACTTAGGACGTAAAATCCCGTAACCGTAGCAGCTGGCCATCACTAAACTTGACTCAAAATCTGCGCGAGGGATGAACGAACAGCTACTGAAAACATCAGGTGCCTATTTTCATCCCCTAAGAAAAAAATAAGAAAGACCTTATGAGGGGGGGGGGGGGATCCAGCCAACCAACCCCCCCTCCCACCCCCCGGCCCTTGTACGTCTAAGGGTTAACTCGGCCTAGTTTGCTTGTCGTTTCTTACGTTGCGAATGGCCATGACGATGATGAACATAAACATGATGATGACAATGAGGATTTATATGAAGGAGATTAACCAATTTGATTTCTTCCGTTAATAAAAAGCATTGAAACATTCACAACATTGAAACATTACAATGACTAACCGGGCCCTCCTGAACTTGCAGATGGAAGTGAACGAGGTGAAGGTGTCATTCCTGTTCCCGTGGAGAAGAACAGGCCAAAAAGAAGACATATCGAAGACAAGCAATACATTATTTGTCACGCAGAGTTCTCAAGGCTGCGACTTCACACTGAGAGATAAAGCAAACATTTATGAGAATTTGGTAAGCGTAAAGAGTCTACACGCGATTAAGTAGGAGAAGGTGTAAAATCTACGTAGTTTAGACCGCATGGTCAACTTCCTCGTTTTGTCTTTTTTTTTATGTTTGTTTGTTTAATGTAATGCATTTCTTGTAGTAGTTTTCTTAATTACTTAGACTTGGCATGACTTAATCACACAACAGACTATTACGTCACATGATGACAAAAAATACGCCATCTTGAAATTAACTGGGGCCAAGTTGGCTCTTGCCTAGTTGATGACGACACATCAGCACAACTACAAGTTTTCCTTCCAACGAACCATTTATAGTAATCTTCGTAATTGTTAAAGAAAAGAGAAAACTATGAAGACATACAGTTTAATTCGGAACGAAACAGGAAAGTATAATATCCAAAAGATCGACCTGTGTTTAATTTCACGAAAAAAAAAATTGAAAGGAAGCCTATCTTTTTTTTCGAATTTCATACTCCTTGCACTCTCCTCTCCACCCCCTCATCTTCCTTTTCCCAATAGAGTAAGTGGCAAAATCGGTATTCTTGGAGACTCCATTTCAAGCTTTGTTTGCTAGAACTGTCGGCTGTTTCTTTCGCTGCGACTGCTATTTGTATGTTCACTGGACAGCCCTGACTCAATTCAATTCGTAGAGCTCAAGAAATATCCTACCAAACTAGTACAATTTAAAAACAAACAAAGATAGGGCCGTTCCAAGCGAAAGGCCTGCTAAATCTGTTGCCGGTTTTCGGTTCAAATCGCTGGTTTGTTGGTCAACATAAAGAAACGATTGTCCATACAAATTCTGGGAAAGGTAAAAAAAGGAACATTTTGTTCACCAGCATCGTTGCTTTGACTTGTGTTTGCATCCAGGGCGCAGATACATAGGGAATTGCTTAACAGTTTATTACTGCACGTCCCCCTGAGAATTTTGGTTGGTTAAGGGTAGACGCTTAATAGATGCATAGCTTTCTCCCTTTCCCTTTCGTCAGCCTCGAGTTTTCGCTTGGATGACTCATCGGAAATTACGTGATAGGAGGCATTTTTATTTCTTATATTTCGACCGAAAAGAGCGATTTAATATTTTGTCGCACGTTTAGTACTTAACGATACAACATATGAAATGTTTTAATATACTAAAGAAAAATATTTTACATCTCTGGAGCCAAGAATAAGACATAGAAACAGCTGCGTTATTAATATCGAGTATTGTATTCATCGATTTAAGTTAATTTACAGTAGAATACGAAACTGGGGGTGAAATATGTATAACGTCCGTACTAGCTGTGAAACGTGTATATCAGCTTCTCTCACAACATGGTGGGTAAGTTAGTATTGATATCTCTGCAGCAATGGTCGAATATTCAAAGAAGTCAACAAACTTTAAAATTCGTGCACAATGGCTACACCGCATGAATTTAACGATCTGAAAGTTCATACATATCTCTGTTAGTCATACATACGTGCTGTGCAGCAGTGGTTCTGGGTAGAAAATGTTTAGGTTTAGTATACGAAGAAATTTACTTAAAGGAGTAAATGTTACGCATGCAAAAGCAAAGCTAACTGTTGAAAACGTTTCTAACAAAAGAAGGAAAATATAGCCGATGTCACTGTTAGTTACAACAGCCTACAGAGCTTAAAATGCCCCAACAGTTCCTACCTGTTTGTTGGCTTCGAACATTAACTTCGCATCCATGGTATAACAGACTAGACTTACACTTTCTGCTGCAAATTAAGGTCATTTTTGTTTAATCTCAATGGGATTGGTACTTTAAGGTAAAAACAAAACAAAGCAAACAAAGAAAAACGGAATTTATTATTTGGCTAGATGCGTGTGGCAAGATGAGACGAATCATGTGTCCTGATTGGCTACTCGAACGGATGTTAAGATTGACCTTTTCAGCCCGATGGGGATGACAATTATTTGGCCATGTAGTAAATTCTTTATTGACCATGATTTTTTACTTACGAATGCTGAATATCGGATATTGCCCTTATAACGTCTTCTTTGTACAAGGAATATCAATCACAATTCACTGTGGAGGACCAACTTATGCTCCAGTCACTCTATTGGTGTTAAGTTGAACGTTAGTGCCAAGAAATGAACCGCAGATGGCTCAAAAACGTGCGCATTTACACACTAATGCTCCAAAAGGTGGCATCACCCCAAGACAAGGATTCTATATATGCATTAACTTTTTTGAAGGGAACAATTTTTATGATTTATAACCAAAGCTTAATTAGATTTATTTCGTTTTTCATGATCCCGGATTTCTGCAAAACCAGGTGCGGGGGAAAAACACATAAACGGCATCAACAAGGCAGCCTGTAATGATGCCATCTGTCATTTCAGTGGTAGACTGTGTTAGGAAACTCGATCAGGGCCACAAACAAAGAGCCCAGCGTCCTGTTTACAAAGCAGTAGTTGCAGCTAATTGTTCGTCCTTGCTTGTGTTTGTTCCCCTGTTCCTGCCAGTGTTTGAGGTGGTGTTTGTCGATCCATCAGACTTGGAAAGCGATCTCCACGCGCATTTGACTTTAACAAGTGTCCTCTTATTTGCCACAAAAGCAAGGAAAATGAAGAACCCTGAAAGGTGAATTACAAGGAATAACGTACTTGTTGTAGTTATTTTTTTATCTTAATGTTTTATTTTCTCCATTGTTTTTGGGTATGGTAATGTATGCTGATGAATTTGACACAAAGGGAAAACAAAAATTACAAAATTACCTGAAATAAAAGATTAACTACAGCATACTCATTATTTCCAACATTAAATGGCTTAATTTGACGTCATCATTACGTCATATTTTTGAATTTTACGCTGGACTGACAGGAGGCTGAAACTGGCCAGTACAAAACTGCTCTTTCAGTTTTTATCTGTTTGTGCTGAAACTTTGCAGGATTCGAGGAGGGTGCGAATGGGGTTAACCGACTAACGACAAACGGCGAAAAATATAACTGACTACCACAGGGAACCCGAACGCTGTATTAGCTAATAGAAAAATTAGCTGTATTATTTAGCTAATAAAATAGAAAAATGTATTAACCTGTGTTCCTGTGTCTTTATGGGTCGTTTTCGAAGGGATTTGAATCCGATCAGAGACGGTTAACATTGTTGGTTATCAAAATGCGTTTGCTCGTCTGGCGTGTCGTAAATAAGTCGCTCAAATTTCGTCTCACGTTTCTCAGAATATTGTCATGTTAACTATCACCCCTCTATCTCCTTAGGAAAGGATTTCGGGAACGCATTTGATAACCAGCAATGTTAACCGTTTCTTATCTGATTCAAATCGCTTCCAAAACGACTCATAAAGACACAGGAAGACTGGTAAATACATAGAGAATACTTCATGGAAAGTGCTGGCGTACGGTATTTACACACGAGTTGTTTTTGTATCAGAAATCGAACGAGTGGGTAAATACCGTACGCCAGCCGATTTACATGTGGTATTGTGTTTGTTGTATACATACTGAGACATTCATCATTTTGGTGGCCTTTTTATTTTAAATCTTTCCAAAATGCTTAAATTTGCCGCTACACACCACGAAATAACAATGAAAACGAAGTATCAGCTTTTTAGTAGAAACGTTTCTTAAAAACATAAATGACGGAAAGGACATGAGGTAATCCAAGAACTACAAGTAATCTTAACTGTTTGTTCTGAATGCACAATAGAAAATGATTGAATTTAAGTAAAATGGCCGGTTTCAATTTAAGCTTAAGGTTATAAATTGAAGACAAGGTAGCTCCGACAAAAAGCAAAACATATGCTTACGTTTTGTTCTGTTTTTCCCCTTCCGCTGTTGTTTCGCCGGCTCTACACAGTTTTCTTTATCGACAGTGAAACAAACGAAACTATTCCACTCCATTTCTGAAATGCTTTTCACTTTTTTAACGAGAAAAAACTCTTTGAGAAAAACGTTTCTCCTCTAATGTGTACGACAAGGCGCTCAGCAGCGCAAGCCATAAATCGATGGAAAAAAAACTCGGTCCGTAATTTACAGTACGGACCGAGAACTCGGCTAATTATAAGTATGTATGTATAAAATAGATATTAATATTTTTTTAGCTAAATAATACAGCGTAAATACATCTATTTTTCTAGTAGCTAATACAGCGTTCGGGTTCCCTGTGTGACTACCAACAAAACGAGAAAAATAATTATCGACTACCGAAGGGAAAAATATTAACCGACAACCGACATGGTCCGACATTGTAGGAATTTTTTTTTCCTCAGAAATAAATCGTATTGTTCATGACATTTCTCATTTTTATCAACAAGGTAAATCACTTTAAATCCCTATTTCGTTACTCATAGAATTTCCTGTCACCAACTTACTTGTGTAAAATAGTTATAAAGTCGTGCAGGTTCGATTTCCGCTTTTTTCCAGGCCTCTATAGAGGATTGCCCATTTCGTGCCAGCAGCTCAAGCTCATTTGAGACCGTTCAATTGGTGCGCCTTTGTTTCTCCTCATTTTCGGAGAAAATCCAGGAAAGTGCGCGCTCATTTCCCGGAAAACAGAATTCAGTCACTAGCAATAACTTATTAATAACTAAAATCCCACTCATCTCAAAGGCTAGACTGGGCGTTTCCTCTTCGACTACTTATTTCTATTCATTATTGCGCTGGTCTGTGAACTGGGAACAACTGGTTAAAGACTGTTCAAAGTGGCGCAAACGATCGCGCAGCTTAAAGATTAGGTTCCATAAAATCGAATGATTAATCTACTTGGAATAAAGTAGTTTTACTGTTATATACAGTTTAGACTGTGTGAATTAAATGACGATTATTAATAATTAACTTATTTTTAAATCATGAACCAAGATTTACTGATACCGACAAAGGTCGAAATTTTTAACCGTCAACCGACATGTGGACCTCCCGCCCACCCCTTCAGACCCTCTAGTAAAACATTTTGTGAATTTCAACGTTTTTTTGGAGGGAAAATGACGTCACAAGTTTGACAGTAAATTAAAATTTACATTTCAACTGACAGCGTAAGAAAGAGGTGATTTTAAAAGACCGTGGCAAGATAAAAACTAAATAATGTGAAATGTTTTGAAGAACATGTCTGATTGGTTACAGAATTATTAAGCTTTAAATTTTGAATTTCCCGCCATTTTGTTACTATTTTTACAAACAAAGGAAAACCACGCTTGGAAATTTTTGTGCCAATTTTGGTGTCCCCAGTTTCCAGTCCCTAATTAGCAGTTCTATAGCGCGGTCATTTGGCAGCCATTTTCGCTCAAAAGTCCTGGTCAGAATTTGGCCATTTGCGGAGGAATGGGTACTAGGAGAGTTTTTCCCACTCAAAAACAAATTTCTACAGGCTTTAAGCTTTCTGTTGATATGCGATTTGCATGCTTTTACATCTTCCTTCTGCAAAACTTTTCCTTGTACTTTTACTCTCTGTTTCATGCACACTGAGTTCGCAGTCCTTCAAGAAAAATTGAGTATTTTTGTTGAAGATTTTCTCGCTGGGAAACGTATTATTGCCAGGTATGTTATCGTAAACAGAAGACCTGAAACCTCGGCTGTGTTTTCCTCGTTTTGGTTTTTTACCGGATGCCTCTGCTTCTTAGAAATTTTTGCGTTTATATGGTTCGCTGAGCGGTTTACATGGGGAGCAAGTCACGAAGAAAGAGCACTACTTCGAAGAAATGAAAGTCAAATTTTCCTGTTAGGGAGCTCAGTAAGCAGAGGGCTACGCTTCGAGCGGAGTACCTTTCGAAATCAAAGGAAATTTGTACCTTAAAAAAAAGGCTTCAGCGACTCAAAAATAAGGTAAGTTTAGCTTGAAAAAGGTTTTTTTAGTGAAAGGAGAGGACTACCGTGTGGCACGAAAATTTTGCGGGTTCTTATTTTTGCGATTTTTCCATCGATCCGCTAAAATTTACTCCAGAGTAAATGTTCTCTAAGTTAAATTCGCTACATTCATTTCGTACAGAAGTAGTGGGAAGAAGTTGATAAAATATCAAGCAAATTCATCTTGTGTGATCATCTCCGCAATTCTCATGACCACTCTGTTTAACAAAGTATTTATATTACAAGGAGAAATTTGATGCTGATCATTCATAGGGCTTAAAGGGTTAACTTACGTTCTTGAACTTGCAGGAAACTCGCATAAAAGAAAATGTTGATTCGGTAAAAGTTGATCTTCCCGCTGTCAAGACTAAAAGAAGGTTAGTTTTTGAAGTGACAGCTAACACATCCACTCTAAGAAAAAAAAGTCCAACTGTGCTCACTGATGAGGGAAAGCTAAACGTGCCGCAGCGAAGTGTCAGCAGAAGACAACTTGAAACGTTGGTTGCAGCAACAGAGGTAAATGGTGGATCTGTTGAAGACAGGTCCCCAGCCTTGGATGGCATGTTTTCTACGCTGACTAAATATGAGAAGACAGCAGCTCTATCTAAATACTTTTCTTCATCAAAAAAGATGAGAAAAGCTAGTGTAGCAGTAATAAAACCTCAGGTTAAGCAGTATGAGCAAAGTGATCATAATGTCATTCGTTCACTTTCTATGCTTTATGCAGGAGGATTGATGGGAAAAGTAAAATATGAACAAACAAGATCAGCTCTTGTTATGAAAAATACTAAGAAACACACCAAGAAACTAGGTTCTGTGTCAAAAGAAAGAGTTTTGTTTGGTATGGGTATCCCAATTCCTAAACTCCTTCCCTATGGGTTGTTAATGAAAAAAATTGAAGAAATTGATATGGGGGAATTTTATTCAATAAGGGAAACCCTATGCCATGACCTTCCAACTGATCAGCGGGTTGATGGGGTCTAAAGAAACCTGGAGAACTTTCTACTTCTGCTGGCCAAGTTCTATTTTCAGACTGATCAGTACACTGAAACCTAGGGATAAGCTGGTGTGGTTCAGTGAGAGGGAGGGAGCATTTAAGGTTGCCATAGGGGGTGATGGGGCTCCTTTTGGGAAATGGGATCAATCTATGTCATGGCTGATAAGTTTTTTGAATGTGGGGCCCAGGGTAGCTAGTCCCAATGACAAGTTTTTGCTCTTTGGAGCTAATTGTAAGGAGGACCACACGGTTGTTTCTCGTTTTACAGTGAAACTTGCTACAGACATGGAAAAAATAGAGAGCAAATCTTACACAGTATTGGGTAAGAATGTCACCTTTTCTTTTGATCTCCTGCCAGGAGATATGAAATTCCTTGCATATATAAATGGGGAATTAAGTAATGCAGCTAAATATTTTTCTAGCTTTGCTAATGTCTCCAAAGATGACTGTAATGCACTGAATGGGAAGTATGGAGAATCTCATGATTGTAAATGGAAGCCTTGGCAGTATGCAGAAAGAATCAATTTTGCAAAACAGGTTGAGGATTTCAAGAAAAAATACCTAGTCATTTAGCAGTATCAACAAAGAGATCCAAAGTAACTCAATTTATTGCTGTAAAAAAATCCAGACAAGAATTCAAACCATTAATTGGTAAGCTATGTGACAAAGAAGTTGTTGAACCACTTCACCTTAAGAATAATGGTGTCCAACATTTTCAGGCAATGTTACTTGATCTTGCTATTTCTGTAAGTAACCTCCCCAAAAAATTAAATAGCCTTGATGATTTGCCCTCCAATTCGGCAATGTCCAGATATTTAAAGGCCATGGAACAAGATGTTAAAGCAGGGAGAATGAAAAAACAACTAGGTAGGTGGCTCCTTGAGGATAGAGCTAAAGATAAAGACTTCACTTACAGGTTAACTGGTAAAGATTCCCGCCTAATCTTGCATGGCTTTATGTATCTAGTGAAAGCAATTCAGGGTGACTCAAATGATCCCAAGTTGCTAATGCGACTTCTGCCAATTGTCTTCACTGGTATTCGACTCAGGGTTTTTAGTTATGGTAATAAAGATATATGTTATATATGTTATATATGTTATATATGTTATATATATATATATGTTGCTACCTCAACTCATTAGTAACTGTATAGAAAACACTGTTCCCTCTTCAATGATGAAGGATACCAAAGGCATTCCAATGGCCATAATGGAATTTCAATTCCAACATTTCTTCTTTATATTTATATTTCATAATTCCATTCTTCCTTTCATCAACAATGAGTTTCACTTCCCCCTTTCCAACTCCTAGCTTCTTTGTGAATCCTTGGCAGTCCTCAAATTTATTAAATAGGGCACACAGTCTTCTCATACTTGAGAATGTTATTGTGACTGAATAAGGCTGCTCCAAAACATCTACACCAAAACGTGTAAGATTTACAATCCCTTTATTCAATAAATTGAACACTTCCTGTGGCATCGGGACGTCAAAACAAATCATCCCAGGATGGATTTTACTCATCCGCGGACTAAGTCGGCGAAAAACTCCTTTCTTAGCACGTATCATTGTGCGCTCCAACATGGAAGATATGGGACAAATTTCAAGCTGATATCGATCCCGAAGGGGACCGTATTTTCCCTTCACAACAGCCTCAGCCACTTTCCCTAGCGCTTGAAATGTTTGATCTAGATCTCTCAGCTTATGTACCTTTGAAATCCACCGGGAAAAATTCGACTTCTGGCGATTTAATGCTCCTTTAATGCCACCAATAATTTCCACTTGGTCAGGTTCCCTGTGAGCCGCCATTTTTTTTTTTTGATTCACATGGACCCAATCCTCCGCGCGGCCGCGAAAAGTTGGCCGAATTTTAGGTCAAAATTTCCAAGCGTGAACCTCAAAATGGTTTGTCTCCTCAAGCAATTCAGGTTTTCCACAAACTTTTTTTCACATTAGTTTTTGTCTTGCCGAGAACTTTCATTGAAAATCATCCATTTTTTACTTACCAGTTGAAAGTTAAATGCTGCTGTCAATCTTGTGACGTCATTCTCCCGCCAAAAACGTTGCAATTCAAACTTTTAAAGCGACGGAAACCTAAAGAATCCAGGTTCTACAACCCTGCAAAGTCTCAGCTCAAACCGATAAAAACTGTAAGAGCAGTTTACCCATACCCATGGAGAGTACGTTTTTTTGGTTTGTTTGTTTGCTTTTTTAATCAACTAGCTTATTACTTTTAATTACTCTTGGTAAAAATTACATCGACGGGTTAACTGCAGGCTCAGAAATTCTGACGGCTTTCATTTTAATATGCTAAATGGCGGCTAGCTTTTTATTTTGAAGATTTTTCATTATTTGTTTTTTTGATTTTAAGGACGTGCACGTCCAAGGAGCCACATAATGATGGACGCAGAAAATGATTTCAACTAATAAAAACAATTAACTTTGAAAGAGCATGACAATGTAGAATCAGGAGTAAAAAATAATAACTAAATAGTTAAAGTTTAAAAGTTTTATATACCAACAGCTTAATAATGCCTGATCAATCGAAAAAGGAATTAGAATTGGTCACGCTTAATTGCCAAATAAATCATTTAGTATCAACTGCTAATAGCCTGTTTTATGGAAGAAGAAGTATTTTTATGACCAACTGACCTTGCAAACTGTTGCAAATGACAAACAGATAAGTTAAAAAGTCGACTTTAGCAAAGGGAACAATAAATCCCAGCAGCCATGTAAATCCCAAGGCAGATGACAGCTTGATGTACAAGATAGAAAGGCTGGCCTTTTGATCTGTCACCCGTCGTGAGGACTAAATGCGGATAAAAAAAGATAAATGATAAATGACAAATAAATAAAAACAATCAATTTATAGGTCATTGTTTTGTCTAGTGTTATATGACAGGTATAGGCTGTTGTATTGAAAGAAATTAAAACCTCATCAGGTTTCAAGTGTGCACAAATCCCTAGGTTAAACCCTTGCTTACTATATGGGTACAGCAACAAGTCAGAATTCAGGAGGATAACACTAAAAGAAGAAGGAAGGCATAAGACTCGTTGACTCAAGATTGATTTTTGTTTAATTATTAACGCTCCCAAGTTCTAGGCTGGTAACTTACCTTCTGAACTTTCCAAATGGACAACAGCGTGATAGTAATTGCGACACAGTTAAACAAGAGAATTAGAGCCACAGGTGCCCCAAGGACAACAAGCAGTGCTTTGCCATTAGAAATCCAGCAGAAGTTGTCGCCTAGGATCAAAATTAAAGAAGCCTTATTCTGATTTCAAATATTAAAGCGGAAGACAAGAATCAGATATTACTCAATAGTGTTAAGTGAACTTAGTCCAACATCTATTTCAAAATAGGCGGTGGGGAAGATCGCTGTATTCTTTCACTACCAAAAAACAAAACAAAACAAACAAACAAACAAAAAATCCTCTTGATGTTAAGTGTAGGTATGTAACATGAGTATCTGTTTAATCAATCAATAGCTTACCGTATCCAATAAAAGCCGCATCCGAGGTGTCAAGAGCAAAGCTGATGATGACAATAATTGCAGGACTTATCCAAGCATAAATGTGGTACTTAATGAAGGCCGCTTTACTGGTGCGTGAGCGTGCCACAGAACGGGAGGTTTGTCCTGTGGCAAATATACAATAATTAAAAGTTTCCTTGAATGTTATTCGTTGAATACGAGAAAGTGAGCCTAATAGAATAACATAAAAGGTCACAGAATAAAGAAAAATGTACTTGAAACAAAAACTGTTACACAAGAATGGATTTGATTTCGAAAACGCATACATAAACAGCTCTCGAATTGGATTGAGCCTCCCCTCCAAGATTTTTAAAAAGCTGTAAACCACTACCTTTGGGAATTGCCCCATTCTATATTTCGCGCTGTGCAGTCAAGGTAATCCTCAAACTTCAGTGTAAAAGTGCAAAAGACAGTCATTCTTTAAATACCTTTCTTCGTAAACGTCTTGGCAACATCGAAGGCCATCACGCTCATCCAGAAAAATGCTGACAACAAAAAATAATGAAGCAGAATGGATACTGCCATACAGAGGTGTGGGCGGTTAGTCTGACCGGACATTAAAAAGAAAGTGTGATAAAACAACATGGAGATTGACAAGCTCATCAGATTCTTTCCAGGCAGTGTTCTTAGCTCCGAAAATATGATGTAGACTCCGAGAAGGAGAATCAAGGAAGTTATCGATATGGCACAACCCACATATGTCATTATCTGCCTTCCAGTTAACTTTTCATCTTCAGAGTTAAGTGTAGTTGTTTCAGTAAAATTCCTTGTGAGATTTACGCAAACAAACACAAAGGAACCGTTAATAAAGTAACTTCCGTTGTTGTATGTTCTCTTATGCAATGGGATCCATATTGAGCCATTTGGTAAAACAGTTACGGAACTTATGCCAACTTTAGCAAAGCCCGATCCTTTGCAGCTACTGTAATTGGTAAAAGATCCATTGATTGCAACTGGGCGATCCACAACTTGCAATCTCACACATTTCTCTGTGAACGGATCATACAGAAAACCATGGCTGCATTCCCTATTCTTTACAATGGTAGTTTTATCCCCTATTTTTACAGTATGATCCGAAGAAGACGAAAAATCAAATAAAATATCCAAAGATGGTATTCCACCCACCGGAGGAGGAGCAGCAGTGATGAGACTGGTATTGCAGGTGCACAAAAACGCACTGATGTCATTTCCGCGGCACATCTCACAATGAGGATTTTTACTTTCAACATTTTCACAAACGGGAAAAGCATAAAAAGAGCACAGACTGGATAATAGTGAATTTTCTGGCTCAGATTCTTTACACTGGACCTTAACCGACAAACACTTCTTCAGGTTTATGTTAGCACGCGGGACTGTAAATTCCCAATCGCAATTCTTTGTTAAAAAGTTCAACATCAAGGTTCTGTTTTTTGGAATATCGCTTGCCGTGATGTAACGCCTTTTACAGGAAGCAGAAAACTTCCAGTAAACTGGATTACTGGCGCGATTACATTTGGCACAGAAAATATTCTTGTAATCGATGTTGTCGTCAAAGTCGAAGACGGGCAGCTCTAAAGGTGAAGATGTTGAGGTGCATAAAGTTTTCAAGCTCTTATCAGAGTTTTCTGATGGACAGCTGCCAATCATTGTGTAACCATAAAATTCTGTATTGCTGGTCTTGACACAGACATGCTTTAAAAGGTGACGCTTCGGTGTAAGGTCAGCCACACATCTGAAGATCAAAAATGACAGATGGAAGATAAATTAATGTTAGATAACTGATGCGGTGGCCTCAACGTCTTCATAAGTATGCATATTACAAGTGTCCCGTACAAGACCAGTTTTATTGAAGAGGAGCTTGATCGAGCAAGTACACTTCTTTCCACATGTAAAGAAAAACTGGGTAGTGACGTTTAATTATATGGGAGCCTGGATATAAAGGGGGATTTTTTCCCCTGTTATTTTTTCTGAACTTGGATAAGGAACTCAAGAATTCTACTGGAGAAAATTTTGCAACCATATGGCAAATAAGGCTTTAACTATTATAAATGACCGTCTGTAACACGTCTTTAAAACCTCGGATACTTGTATCTTTGAAAATATCCCAACTAGTAAGTAGGCGCAATAAAATACTAAGGCATGTGAACCTGAGGGCAAGTTTAACTTAATTGCTTATTCCTTAACTGAAAAAAAAAGACAAGACATGGCGAGCGTGTCATTAATTTAGCTTACCTTTGAAAATAGTCATAGCAACAATCACCAAGCTCCAGGCAGAGCTCATCGCAGTAACAAGGTCTCTGAAACATCCTTTCTCGAGCCTGGCTGCTTTCATTCAGTCGGCAAACTGCCTCACAGGAGTATTGTGGTGAGGGGCATAAGTTATTCACAGAAAATCTGTAGCGGGTCATATTAAGTTTGATAAGAAGCTGTTGTGTGCTGATAATCTTGTCATAAAACTGGACCACCAAGTCTCTAGACACTGAAATCAATTAATAAGACGTCATTTCCCAAAGCTATCAAAAGGTTTTGGACCAAAACAAGAAAGAACCAAAGCAAGGTCTTAGCTGCTGCACCAGCCCTGCAGAATACTCTTGCATCTAGAAAATATCTAGTTTTTCCTTCGTATGAAAGATTATACACATTTGGCAGGGTGTTAATCACCTTCATAACTTTATATCAAAGTCAGCGTCATCCAGCAACTGCTCAATCAAATATCATAGTGTCTCACTGGCGTCAGTTTGCTTTAGGTTATAGATATATTCCGAATGCATGACAAAGCAGGATTTTTTAATGATTGTGGTCATTCTACTTCCTTTACAGGAGATAGACATTCATGATGGCACTTGAAATGTTACATTTTCTGAGATTCAAGTAATATAGCTTGTCGATATCCGTTCACATTTAAGCCACGTGTAGACGGACACAACAACTCCCAACAATGTTGGGCTAACAATGTTGGGAGTTGTTGCGTCCGCGTTGCCAGTGTTGTGCAAACAGCTGCATCAACTCCCAATAATTTTAGGACCTGCAGTGCATCGTGGGAAGGATACAACCCATAAGATTTTGGAGACCATGTATTTTGCACATGCGTGGCCCCAACCCCGGTGTTTAATAGGCTTTTTATCATTGTGTGTTCCATAAGAAATACTTCATCAGTACGTCCAGATATTACAAGGACTAACCTAGAACTGCTGGACTCGCTTCTTGAGCTGTGAGCGTTTTATTTGGAGAAGCTGTAGGACGCGTTGTGCTCGGCGAAGATGGCGACCAGGGTGGCAGTGGTGGGCTCGGTGTAGTCTGGGATGCTACCGTGGGCACGCCAACAACAAGAAAAATCGAAATAACCCAATACATCATATGTCGTTCATACGTCTTAAATGGGACAGCAGACTGAGAGAAAGAGGATATTTACGTATTTGCAGGGTTAAGACTTTATTTAAAGAAGGTGACTAGTAATAGTTTGAAAACATTAAACCTGTGGCCCTGGAAACAGAGAAATAGTTGGAAAAAACACTTCACAATGTAAAATGCCAACATATTCAGATCGTAGCCGAATGGTGCACTTAATTCCAGCATTCAACGGTAGTGATTCGTCAGGAAAACAAAAGACGAATATGCTGCGACTTGGAAATTCAAAAATACCCTTAACAACTCTTAACCCTAATCACCTGGAAACCACTTCGAGTATATCTCAGCGGAGAGGTGTAATATCAATTATCCACGAACGGCCGTAAAAAAATAAGCCTTACCTGGCATTATAGCCCTTAAAACAAAGCAAACGAATAAATCATCTTTACATTACGCCTGGGATAACCACTTTACCGTAAAACATGCATTGTTTTAATGGCTTAGAGTATTACGCAGTGCCAAGAATCTTTACCGAAAATATATAGATATATTATTATAATGTCACAATCTTCACCAACGTCATGATTGTAAGGAGATCAAGACGAGGATGAATCACGTTTACTTGGTTTTTATATTGCGTGGGATATCGAGAAAGAATGTAAGCAAATTCATGCCTAACTGCACGACCTGTTAACGCTCTGCTTAACATGTATGCATACACTTGTACTAAACTCAAATACGTGCAGTAGTTTTGTACAGCAATAAAATAATTAGACCTCCTGTAATATGAAAAATAGGTTGTACAGTGAGTAATTGAATTTAAGAGCTGAATGCTTTGTTACCAACTTAAAAAAAAGTAATAATAATAATAATATATATATATAGCCCTCGAAAAAGATTCATTTGATAACTTGATATTTACCAAATTTAAACAAGGTTCTTTACAAACGTAATATCATTTTCTAACCGTTATTATCAGGGTTTATCATTAGTCTTTACCAGAGCTGAAAAGCCCCAAAACACTAACAATTTAGTATTATTATTGAAGGAATCAGTATTTTATAACAAAGATAACGAAAGGTCTAAATTTTGTTGTTTATCGCTATAATCATTCGCTTTTTTGTAAAAAGAAATTAATCCTAGTAAACTTTCTTCAGAACTTACCTGCTATATATGGATTAAAGAAGCAGTGAATGTAGGAAAGTTTGATGCAAACTTCGTCATTGGCCAGAAACTCCTGACTACCAATAATAATTAGATCCTTTTTATAAACTTCACCTGTTCCGTTTTGTATGTGTGCTGCAGCGTGTTGTTTCATGTGCAAATTGGGGATTACTACTAAATTTAAATAAAAAGAGGAAACGAAATGAATCCTGGTATAATGGTAGCAAAATGCATGACGCTATCGTGAAAACAGCAGTTCTATGGAGTGACAAGTGCAAATACTAATTATAACCTCTCATATAGGTCTTCGCATTTTAACTACAACGATAGTGATTTCTTCATCTCTAACGCGGCCTGTGGCTGCTTATTGGACTAATTTTCTAAACTGAATAACCTTTATTTATCTCGTAGGGAAAAAATATCCCTCTGGAAAACCATTCTCGGCGTCTTAATAACTCGACCGGAAATGATTAAAATTCAAGAAAAAGGCTCTATAATTAACATAACGATGGATACCATTTCACAACTTCGTTTTTAATTTGACTTTTAGCGCCCTCTAGTGACAAAGCGCCCATGTTGATTAACAGGAAAATAGACATTTTTTGGCAGAACTTGAATAACAAAACTGACTTTTGTTACAGGCCAAAAGAAGCGCTATAAATATTTGTTCAGTTGTCAACCAACATGGCCGTTGTAAGGTCAGCTGCAAACCAAATGCAGTATCCTTTGTCTAGTGTAATAAGTGTACTCATGTGTTTTCGCATTGGATTTCTAATCAACCGCGTCTTGCTCCCGTTTAGAAGATGGATCCCTGGTGTTATTTGGAAGCAATCCCTTTTGCATGCGAATAATCAGGCACACTTTTCAATAAAGTTTCTGAAAAAGTTCGAGTATAGCCCAATAAGGATTTATCCAAATATTTTCAATATTTCTGACCGTGCAGGAATTTCATGTTTTTCTTCTCGACCTCGAAACTGATGTTAATGTTATTTACCAGTTTCCCATATGAAGGGCACGAATAAGGTACGCTGTAGCCACGAAACAGTGACTAAAACTGACGCAAAAGGAACATAAAACTTCTTCAGGTGAGGTCATCCGCCATTTCAAAACGTAGGTCAATCAAATCGTTGGGCTTGCTCATAAAGCAAAAAAAAAAAAAAAAAAAAATTAATGGTCGTTTTACACCATTAAAATCTTCAATGTTGCTTTTTTACCTCCCTTTTAAGGCGGCTATCGTAAATCGTCACCATCTTTGATATCACAGTTTTATGCCCAGTAGGTGATGCGCAGTGCAGAACTAGTTATTCACCTAATAACTTCACCGATGTTGAAATTAAGTTATTAAACACAGTATCCCACGCTAAAATAACAAAAAAAGATATAAATTATGAGCAAAGCGTCCAGTTTACAAAACTGTAGTGAAAGCTAATGCTTCATTCTTGTTTCTGTTTGTTGTCGTATTCTTGCCAGTATTTGAGGTAGTGTTTGTTGATCCATCAGACTTGGGTGGCAATCTCCACGCACCTTTCATTTTAACAAGAGTTCTCTTATTTGCGACAAAAGCAAGGAAAATAAAGAACCCTGAAAGGTGAATTTACCACAATTGGTCATTTGTTGTAGTCAATCAAACAAGCGATGCACAGTCTTTGAACCATAACAGTGGCGGGGTCCAGACCTCCCGATAAGGGGAGCCGGGGCGGGGGAGGGTTCATCCACACCCTGGGATAAGAGGAGGACCAGGTGTTTAAAAAAAAAAAAATTCTGCCCTTATTTCGTCCTAGAAAATAAGGGGGGCCCGGGCCCCTCGGGCTCCTCTCCTGGATCCGACACTTCATAATTACATCATCTATCCTCCGCAAAAGACATCCCCTCCCCCTCCCCCCCCCCCCCCCCCCTAGGGATACCTTCATATATGGGATAAACAGATGTGTTGGTGTAAGAAGTATGTTTTTCAGGCAATTAAGTTTGGAATAGGTATAGAAATAAGGGAGCTTGGGTCTAGGAATTGGTCCAGTCATTTTTTGGCAAAAAGTAGCAGGTTAAGCTTGAACTAATTGCAACAGATGATGTTCTAACAGTTTTAGACTCAGAAAACCATCCTTAATCACATATTGGAAGCAAAAGGTCCCAGTGCTCTCATGATCGAATCTTTTGGGTCTTTTAGTCATCCGTTTACTCTAATTCTAAATGATTGGTGAAGAAAAAGCCTCAGTTGTAACTAGTTCCTGGTCCAACCACGAAATGAATGGACTAAATAGACCCATTGTCCCGGAAACTGACCAACTGGTTGAAGATTTTAGTTTCGACCTGGGAAACCAGAATTGCCTACTAAGAAAGATAAAATTGGCAAGTCGTCGAACTTAATTAGTAATTTCAAGAAAATAGCAACTACAATACAGGCGTAGATTTTGGGAGTTTTGTCCAGTATATAGACTGGCAAAAATTCCGCCCAACTAGGTCTGGTATAGGCTAAGGGTTCCGGGGTCCCAGCGGCACTTCGCTACCCAAACATTCCTTAAAGTACCTCCCACGGAGGTATGCTTACTTCGGTTTACGAACTGACCTTGCAAGCTGTTGCAAATGACAAACAGATAAGCTAAAAATTCGACTTTGGCGAACGGATAAATAAATCCCAGCAGCCATGTGAATCCCAAGGAAGAAGACAGCTTGATATACAAAACTGGAAGGTTGGTCTTTTGATCTGTTACCCTCCGAGTAGCCTTAAAGGACAATATTAAAAATATATATTAAATGAATGAATAATGAATAGGAAAAATATTATAAGAATTAAGCTACTACTCTTTTATCGAATCCTATGTGAAAATTAAAAGTTTGTGAACTGAAATAAATGAAAACCTAATCAGTTTCCCAAAGTTTGGAGATCTCAACTATCAACGTAACTCGGAAATCAAGGATTCACCATCCTGGAATATGAATATAAATACGAATTTGAAAAGGATAAAATCAGTCGACCCTTAAGACAGCGGATGACTTCGGCTATATGGATTTTATTAACGCTTTCAAAAGCTATGCTGATACCTTCTGGACTTTCCATATGGACAAGAGTGTGATATAGATTGCGACGCAGTTGAAACTGAGCAAAAGAGCAACAGGTATCCCAAGGACAACGAGAAGTGCTTTGCCATTAGAAATCCAGCAGAGACGTTCGCCTAAGATAAAGAAAGTAAAAGCTTTAACGCAGATCAAACAAAGAACGGAGGACACTTTTCCATTTCACATTCTACTTTATGATTACATACAAGTAATTGCCTCAAACTGACCAGCGGCGAGGGACTTGGCTGTCACGTTCTTCCTTTTCTTCATAAAACCATCGATAATCAGGATTATTTTGCAAGTGCGTTCGACACACTGCACGAAACATTAGATTTACACAAATTTTTTCGGGGTAAATATGGTGCAAAAAAAAGGTGCAAAGGAGGAGGAAATAAAAGACAAAGATGTTATACCAATTTGCAAAGGTCGCATACCAATTTACACGGGGTTGGGAATTCGTGGGCAAATGCGGCATTTACCATATTTGCCCTTGATTTAACCTAAGTTAAAACCTGTTGCACAATATTTGCACTGAGTAAAGCAGATAAATGTCACTAAAGTAGGGACGTTTGTAAGATACAGTGAACAATGACAATGGACGAGTTTAATCAAGGAAATGGGTTTGACAGAGTCACGGCCGCCTTTCTATTGGTCTTTTATGAAGCCGAAATATCAGCACTGTATCTTAAATGCTTTTGTATCTTTTTAAATACATAAAATCCGATTGAAATACAATAACGTTGTTACAGAAACCTCCTCTAACTAACGAGCTACACACAACACAGCATCCAGTTTGAAAGGTAAAATAGCAGCTACAGGTCCTTGGACCGACTGATAATCGAGTCTATTATACCTTGAAATGAAATTGCGTATCACGATACTGAATTTTATTTTCACAGCCCATGCTTTACCATGAATGTACAGTTCGCTAAAGTGAATATAAAATCATCGATCGCCTGCCTGCAGTTTTTCGTCGTTTCAACATTAAATTATCGCAATAGAACGCTCTCAATATCACTTATAGCATTTCTAACATTTTCTTTTCTTTTCGTTTTTTTTTTTTTTTTAAAGCGCTCGTTCAAAGACTATGTGATCAAAAGAAGGATGGGCTCTGGGAACGACCAGTCTAAGGTACATTTATCTGAGTAGACGTACAGTCCTTGACCCAAACTACGTAGAATCGATTAATAATTTAACTTACCATAACCAATAAAAGCTGCATTCGATGTGTCAAGAACAGAGCTGGTAATTACAATAATTGCGGGACATGTCCAAGCGTAAATGTGGTACTTTATGAAGGCTATCTTGCTGCTTCGTGAGCGCGCCGTGCTGGAGGCCTGTCCTAAATATTAAATATTAATCTTTATTACATTCAAATAAGAGAAAATTAGACTAACAGAACAAGATAAAATAAAAGGGGATAGAATAAAGAGAAATCATGTATTGCAACTCAAGAGCCGTCGTACACAGGGATGGATTTTGGTTTCGAAAACGCATTTATAAACAGTGGAGACGTTACTGCTTCTGAATGGATTGAGCCTCAGCTCCTTCCTAGTGTCTCACAGTAGCGTCACAGGAAGAGAAGAGGAAAGACCCAGCAAGCAAGATTTGAAACATTTGGAAACCATTTACTTAAGGAATTTTTTTGTTTTAATTCTCTATCTCGCAGTTGTGCAGTCAAGGAAATCCTCTCACTGCGGCACTCAGCTGAAAGTATACAATGAAATCTGCCTTTAAATACCTTTCTTTGTAAATGTCTTAGTAACATCAAAGGCCATTACACTCATCCAGCAAAATGTTGCCAGCAAAAAATAATGGAGTAGAATGGATACTGCCATACAAAGACGTGGGCGGCTAGTCTGGCCAGACATTAAAAAGAAGGTGTGATAAAACAACATGGCGGTTGACAAGCTCATCAGATTCTTCCCAGGCAATGTTCTCAGCTCCTTAAAAAAGATATAAACTCCGAGAAGAAGAATCAAGGAAATTATCGATATGGCACAACCCACATATGTCAAAATCTGCTTTCCAGTTAATTTTTGATCTTTAAATATAAATCTGGTCGTTTCTGTGAAATTTCGCGTAAAATTTACGCAAACAAATACCATGGAACCGTTGATAAAGTAACTTTCGTTGTTATATGTTCTCTTGTGTAATGGGATCCATATTGAGCCATTTGGCAACAGAATTACAGAACTTATGTCAAGTTTAACAGAGCCCGAACCTTTGCAGTTGTATCTGACAACGGATCCATTATTAGTAACGGAAAGACCCACTACATTCTCTGGTGCATACATTTGTACACATTCCTCTGAAAGCGGATCAAATAGAAAACCATAACGGCATTCCTTGTTCTTCACAATTGTCTTTATATGTCCTATTGTAACAGTATGATCTGAAGGAGAGGAAAAGTCAAATAAGATATCCAAAGATGGTCCTGGAGGACCAGCTGCACCAGAAGGGATATAGCCGGGAGGGGGATCGCAGACACACGAAAGCTCGCTGATGTCATTTCCGCGGCACATCTCACAGTGAGGATTTTTACTTTGAGTATCTTTACAAACGGGAAAGGCATAAAAGGAACAAAGGCTGGATAATAACAAATTTTCTGGATCAGATTCTTTACACTGGACCTTTACCGATAAACAGTTCTTCAGGTTACTGCTAATACGTGGCACTGTAAATTCCCAATCACAATTCTTAATTATGAAGTCCAACATCATTTTTCTGCTGTATGGATTATCTCCCGGTATTGTCGGGAGGAAATTTCCTTTACATGAAGCAGAGAAGTTCCAATAAACGGGGTTATAGGCGTTATTGCATATGGCACAGAAAAAGTTCTTGTATAAGCTGTTGTCGTGAAGATCGATGACAGGCAACTCGAGAGATGAAGAAGATACGGAGCACAAAGATTCCAAACTCCTATCAGAATTGTCTGACGGACAACTGTCAATTAAAGCGTAACCATGAAAACCATTTTTGCTCGTCTTAACACAGACTTGCCTTGAAAGGTCACGCTTCGGTATGATGTCATCCACACATCTAAAAAGCGAAAATGGAAAAGCAAAATGAAATCAACGTGAAATAGTTGCTGCAGTACTTTATCCTCTACGTTTTTCTTTTGTTTGTTTTTGCTCGTAACTCGTAACTTACGAGAAAATGTATGAGTATGAGAGTAGCCAATCAGAGATCGCGAACAACGCTACCCACTGGCGTACCCACCATTTTGGGAAACGCTTTCTGTATACTCTGGAATAAAAACAAGTGCATTCAAAATTGAAAAAGGTCAAAATAATGCATCTAAACTGGCTGAAAGTAGTAGATAAAAATAGATGGTCAAGATGTATGACCTGGCCACTTGGTGTACCTTACGAAGTAATCATAGCAGCAATCACCAAGCTCAAGACAAAGCGTATCGCAGTAACAAGGTTTCTGGAACATCCTTTCTCGAGCCTCGCCGCTTTCATTCAGTGGGCAGACTGTCTCACAAGAGAAGCGTGATGAGGGGCATAGGTTGTTCACAGAAAAGTTGTGGCGGGTCATATTTAGTTTGATAAGAAGCTCCTGTGTACTGATGTTCTTGTCATAAAACTGGACCACCAAGTCTTCAGACACTGGAATCAAATGAAACGTCATTGTTAAAAGCTGGTTTAAGTTTTTGGTTTCCACAAAAATGATGATGACGATGATGATGATGATGATGATGATAACGATGATGTCGACAACAATGACGATATGATGGCGATGATGATAAAAAAAAAATCTTTGACACAAATAATTATGTAAAATATCAAAATATCATCACCGATATTAGTTTATCAGAATTGATTAATTCCTTTACCGATTGATTCTTCCAGTTCTTGACCATCAGCATTTACTTCAAAAAGTGGTAAGTTTGAATTTAAAAAAAAAAAAATCAAAGTCTCTTTATTAAACAAGCAGTATGCAAACAAGTAGCATGCAAACCCATTCGTTAAACCCAGTCAATACAGACACTGAGGGGGCACAGAAAGTGTCCGAATTAACAGGGTGTACGTATTGAGCGTCTTACATGTAGAAGAGCTTTCTTTCTTCCGCGACAAAGCAAACTGTCCGTAATATATAATGAGGCTATAAGAGGGTGTCCGTAAAGTGGGGTGCGATTGTAGCAAGCTATCACATCGTGTTAATCAGTGTATTAACGCAATACATTACATCTACTCACCTGGGTCTGCTGGATTGGTCATTGTTGTTTGGACTGTTGTAAATGTGGACAGGCCAACGAGAAGGAAAAGCGAATTAACCCAGTTCATTTTATGTCCCACAATACTTTTCCACATTGCAACTGCAGACTGAGAGAAAGAGGACATTAAGGTATTAGTAAGGTAAAAACTGTACTTAAATCAGGTGGCCTTGAAAACAACGAATTAGGGTACAATTATAAAATACAATAGGACTAACTATAGCGACTAAAATAATAACAATAACCTTCAAACCGTTCAAGCTGTTTTAGTAGTGCAAAACAAATCAAATAGTTTTAAGGTAATAGCAGAGCTATTTGTTTAGCTTCGCTTATTTTACTCCAATTAAGCCAAACTTCAATTCGTGCAGAATTTTCCTCCTTGTACGGCCCTGACAACTGATGGAGAATTTATATATGGGAAATACAAGATATATTCATCCTAAAACATATTTGAATATGCTCGCTATTAACATGCTATTTGACTGGACTTTACGCAATTAACTACACAGGAAAACAATAAATGGTCCGACTGATTAAAGAATTTGAATTGGGAAGAAAGCAAACACATTGAAAAGTTATGTGATTAAGAAACAACTCGGTGAGATGTGTAAATGGCCTATCTGCTGAATGCCACAAAGACTCCGACGGCACCCATATATGGACAAAACACACCTCATTTCTCTCACGCAGTTATTGTTATCATTTTTTTCTGCCTAGCTACAAGCACTTCACACAGGCAGGTCCGGTCATGCAGCTTGTCATGTTCGATGTCTCTTATATTGACTGCACTCCCTTTAAAACTAAAGAAAATTACACTGCGGATTACCAATTCAAGTGTAACATATTATTACACCAATGGATTCCGAGGGATTATGAAAGTGTACGAAATAAACGTCTTAAAAGTCCTGAACTAGATACAGTGCAAGAGTTAGTTCTTGATAACTTACAGAGAAGTCAAAAATTGCCAGGTTATAGACACATCGAATTGTTCCGGGATCACAAGAATGGATGTGGATCACGCGATACTAATATTGGGTGTCATGATATTTCAATAATTAAAATTGCACAAACACTTTTAAGGCCGCTCTTGTTGCCTAACATGTATGAAAACACCTGGGCAAAAATCAAATACGTGCTGTGCTTTTGTACAAAATAACAAAAAGGAAGAAGGATTTGTACAAAATAATAACAACAACAACAACAACAACAACAAGGATTGTGCGCCATCAGTCCACCATCAGTAAACACATTCGTGCATAATTGCTCAACCACTTTTAATGCTCTGACTTGTTCCCTGACATGTATGCAAACACCTGCGCTACAATTAAATACGTGCACCGCTTTTGTGCAAAACGATAATAATAATAATAATAATAATAATAGTAATAATCTATATGATATACGAGGAAGATTTATATATAAATAAATTCAAGTTAAGAGTCGAAAGCTTTGTTACACAAGAAACACAGCTTAAGTTTACATTTTGTTTTTCAATTATTTTTTTTCAGCGCGAAAAATAAAGACCTAATTCCTGAATTAGTCAATTTAAACAAAGACAGTAGTCTACCAACGTAATATTATTTTCACTTTTTTCCTTTGGTCATTTTTTAGTCTTAACAGAGCTTTTAGTCTCAACAGCAAAAACTTAAATTTACCATTTGTAGACAGAGATGCATTATCCTATTATAATTCCCAGAATATTAGAACTAAAATAACATTAAGTCAATGTTTATCATTAATCGCTTAGAATATAGCTTTTTTGCCTTGTGAGAGGAGGTTATTATTTGTCATCTTTTAAAAGACGTGTTCAACTTACCAGAGGGTTAGAAATAAACTTCGTATCCAATGGCTTGCAGTCCTGACTAACAATTATAATAGGTCCTTTTCACAAACACCGGGTAAACGTAAATCTACCGACACACTTCGCCGTTTCATTTGTTCTTGTGAGCACATTTGTAATTTATAAATTCAAGTAAGGTTAAAACCCGAACTGAATTCTGGTATAACTGGTAAAACTGTACTTCTGTAGATTGAGAAGTGCAAACACTAATTGCATTTTTCCATTCAGACCTTTGCATTTCAATTACAACGATATGTGCTTCCCTTATCTTGATTACTTGTGACTGACTATTTTAAAACTATGAGGACAAAAAAAAAAATGTTTCACAAAAATCAATTTCCAAACTCAACAAAAAGGCTATAATGAATTTTAATTATCCTAACGATGAACATTTACTTTACAATTTTGTTTTTTATTTTACTTTCACGCACCATTTAACTGCCCAGCAGTTGTCAGCCACAAATCAGCAAATAGCTTTAGATTTTTTATTGTGTACAGTTACATAAGTTGTATGAGAGATAACCAAGAGATAACCATCATTCTCCCTTGCTATAGAGCGTTTTCATTTGACGTCACGTCCGTCATACTGGTGATCCAAAACAATGAAACGGCGGCCATGATTTGCGTCAAAACCTTCAGAACATTCCTTGACAGGAAGGACAAGGGAGATAGTGCAAGACATATACAGGTGAACATTGAGGGTACCTAAGTAAAAGATCAGGAAAGAGTAATTGAACGCTTGGCTGAATACTTCTCTACCACGGCCAGTGGAACTGGAGGGACAAACGTAGAGTCCCTTGACGATGGTGAATTTATAGATCACAGTAGCTTAAAATCAAAATCATAGATGATGGATGGATCAAACAATTCATTTCGCTTTAGACCTGTTAACTGCCAAGGAATCCAAGGAAAGCTGCAGGATACGATGGTTTGCAACCTAAAGTATTAAAACTGTTAGCTGAGGGGCTTGCACCCTCCTATACTGCGATTCTCAATCTAAGCGTACGCGTACAGTAAGGAGGGTGGGTAACACCATGGAAACGAGGAGAATAGATACCCGCATTCAAGGATGAAGACAGGCAAGAAGTTAGGAATTACAGACCTATCACGGTATTACCGGCCTTTGGCAATATTTACGAACAACTTCTGGGCAAACCGATATCTGAATATATAGTCCCAATATTGAGTCATGCGCTGACAGCCTGCAGAAAGAACAATGGATTTGAAAGTACAATCCTAAGGCTTGTAGAGAACTTGAAGAAGCTTGTGGAAAAAAGACCTAGACTGAAAGAAAGTTGTGGGAGTTTTGTCGTCCGATATGAACAAGGCCTTTGGCTCTCTTTAGTCTCCACTCCTGACGGAAAAAATAGACGCCTGTCAGTTTTCAAAGCTTGAAGGCCCTAAATTTGGTGCGATCCTATTTCTCTCAGCGGAAAAACAGGGTAAGATTGTCAAAGGTCTGATGTCAGAAGAGGCTGTCCCTGGGGATCTACATTTGGACCCTTATTGCGGAATGTTTTTCAGAATGATCTAGCTTGATCTGACCACCATCAGATTCATCAGATAATTCAATTGCTAAGGTTGAGGAGAGGCCACTACATAATGGAAACAAAATGACTAGCTGGTAGGAAGAGAGAATTAACACCAAGAAATACCAGTCGATGGTACTTGGAAAAAGGATCAGCACAGATGCAATGGATTTACGTATTGGTGGCGTCCAAATAGAACAATCTCAAAATATGAAACTGTTAAGAATATCGACTCCGAACTAAATTTTAGTAATCATATAAGTGAACTATGTGGAAAGACAAGACAGCAAATTGGAGTGCTCGGAAGACTAACAAACCTTTTACCTGCCCATGCTAAATTGCAATTATTCAAAGTGGCCATCTTAGCACATCTAACATATTGTGGTACAACCTGGCATTTTTGCAGAACCTTTGACAGGCGCAAAGTAGAACGATTACAGGAGAGAGCTTTAACAATTGTATTCAATAGCAAACTGGACTCTTATGAGAATTTACAGAAAAAGGTCAATCTTACGACACTTTACAATAGACAGCTGCAGGACATAACGCGATTGATATTCAAAGCTAAAAACAATCTATTTTCGAAGTATCTACAAGACCTTCATAATAACTCAGGAGGAAGAAAACAGGCGATATATATTGAGGAACTCAGACTTTACTATGCCCCTTTTTAATACGGTAAAATATGGGAGTAAATATGGGAAACACTCTCTAAAATACCTGAGACCTTTCTTGTGGTCCAGACTTGTACTAACAAAGAAGAACGTGACAAGAAAGGCTTGAGTGCTTTTAAACGTTGTATAAAGAAAAGAGATTTAACAAATGTAATTTCAGATGGGGGATGTATAAACTGTCAGTTATGCAATAATTGAATTAATCACGTGCACTCGTATTATTTTAGTCCTTTTGTAGCTTTTAAATGTTGTATAAAGAGATTTAACATTATTTAATTTTAGATAGGGATGAGTAGACTGCCAGTTATGCAATAGCTGAATTAATCTCTTGTGTTATTTTACCATTATCATTATTATTATTATTATAAAAATTATTATTATCATTTTATTTATTATCACTGTGTGACCAATTAGCTACTACTACTACTTCTACTACTACTACTACTGCTACTACTACTGACCAGGTGAGTGAAAACACTCTACTACTATCCTCAATATCCAGAGATTATATTGCTTCAAATATCACTTGTCATTCATCGAGTTGTGTTTTGCTGTTCTTGTCATGTTTTTAGGCAGAGGTTCGGAAATCTCCTCTTTGCAAGGACTTAGTATGAATTGTCCACCGTTTTCTACAGCTCCTCCAAAACTGAGGGTCTGAATGGAGTTTAGTGTTTAGTTTAATTTGCCCTTCATTTTTAGTGTTTGCTGTTTCCGAAGAAAGTACTTTTAAGTGTGTTTGGGGGGTTCTTCGGACATATTCGGAGCTCTTCGTTAGCCTTCGGAAATTTTCGGCAGTCTTCGGGAATATTCGGTATTGTCGTAAAATGGCCGAAAACTCCTTGACATAATAAATAAAATAATACAGTCAACCCTCGCCTCGCCCGCTATTACGGATTCTAGCTAATGGGGACATCAACTCGAGGTACAGTCGACTGTACAGTCGACTCTCTCTTAACGGACACCTCTATAAGACGGACACCTCCCTAATACGGACACCTAGAGTTGGCCCCTGGCTTTCTTTACTCCCTTTATTTGACTCTCTATAAGACGGACATCTCTTTAAGACGGACACTTACTGCCGGTCCCAAAGGTGTCCGTCTTAGAGAGACTTGACTGTATTGGCCTTTTTGGCGCCGTTTTTGCTTCTTTCTGGAAAAAAAAAAATTAGTGTTTCAAAAATTTATTACTGTTAGTATTAAAATGCCTAAAATTCAACTGCTTGATGTTACAAAGCCACAAAATGAAGTACCCATTCAGACCCTCAAAACTAACTGAGCAAACGCAACCTCATCCTCAGCGATTCTCGGCGTTTGCCGTTCAAATTTTCTTTCAAGCGATAGCCTGAACTTAGCATTGAAGTCATTCTACTGGATATCGCAAGTCTCTCCTATTCATTGCATTAATGAACTATGAAATAAAGAAAAAATGAACAAATAAAATTTTAATAGTAATATAAAAAATAATTTGTATTCTGGAAACATATTATTCCCCGAGCACAACAACTTAGCTAGAACCGACAGAGCCAAAACATGTCCACTTAATTGTTCCTAAAAGGGCCAGACGGTTTATGAGCTAAGAATTAGATTTAACAAGTTTAGTTTTTAGAAAAAAGAAAAAACGAGATAACTCATTTAACGGCTGATTTATTATTATTATTATTATTATTATTATTATTGTCTCTATTATCACAGTCTTTGTTGGTGTTCTTTTTGTGCATCAGCCGGGCGCAAACCATGCTCCTAGAGCGTCAGTCACTCAAGTCAATCATTCTGTTCATACACTGAGCACCTTTCTAAGGATTCGGGCAGATCCCAGCATGCAGATCTTTTGAATCTCTGTCATAGTAGCTCTCTCTGATACTTTCTTGATGTTTTCTACCATACCCTTCTTCACTGTACCAAGCGCACCAACAACCACAGGAATCACTACGGTTTTCATATGCCACATTCTCTGTATTTCTAGTTCTAGTTATTATTATTATGATTATTATTATTATTATTATTATTATTATAAATAATTATACAAAACTTTATTCATAGATTTAAAAAAATAGACTATTTACAGATTCAAGAATATGAAATATTAAAATATATACCCTATGAACATTCTTCTTGTGTACGGAATATTAAAATATATACCCTATGTACATTCTTCTTGTGTACGAAAGAGAATTGTCGTAAAATGACTATCTAAAGACTACTAATAACAATTATATTTTATTTATTTATTTTATTTATTATTATTATTATTATTTTGCTAATAAATTTCACATTTCGCTTTTCCTTTTCAGACGAGTAGTGCTGATCAAAATAATCAAAACGCTTATACTCATTTAAAAATTAGGGTATTAAAACAGTTCATCGAAATATCTTTAAAAATGGCTTTTCAATTGATGAACTAGTCATGACAATCTTTAATTTTAATTTATTTATAATTTTTTGTTATAGTTTCGCCTTTTTGTATTCCAAATCAAACGTTTAAACTCACTTGAGCAAATTTCACTGATGTCTACAAATACAGCAAAGTGTTGTTTGTCTTTTTTTTCTTCCCATTCTCTCTCAGACCATCATTTCTGATTCCATTTCAATCCAGAGTAGACGAAAAGCCATATATCGTCGATTGTGATTTTTTTTTTCCAAATAAATGAAACCTGGTCATTGCAAGAATTGCTGATAAAAATCAAAATTGAAAATCTTCCTTTCTTCCTTTCAATTGGGTATAGTGTCGTTTGCAAAACAGTCCTTGTTTATGGACTTTTACAACTGTATCTTTCCACACCCAACTGCTCTCGTTTCGTTGGGCTAATCACACAGTATGTATGGTGGGCATTAATTTGGAAAAATTAGCGTAACATCAAAACAGTAAATGTTGTAAGTAAACGCGGATTTTTTTTTTCGGTTCGTAGGCTAGATTCGTCTTGAAATTTCAAGGTGTTGCAGTGAATCAAACCTTAATGAAAGTTTCAGACATTATTATATACATCATGAAGATCATGTGATCAGCGTTAAAAGAATCGAACCGTTTTAGAGATATACAGAAAAGCACTTAACATCAAAGTTTGAAACAGGTGGTGAGAAAACAGGTTAGTTTTCAGGATCGCAAGAAAGAAAATACACTACAATTTCCTGGAATCGAAATATGCATTTTGACGAACTTCAATTCATAGTTAATAATCACTGGTGAAAATTTGTGGCAATAGGACAAGGATAAAATATCTTTTAAGGCGATTGAAAAACTTCGGTATGGTCTGCGAAATATATCCTTAGGGAACTGGCTTTTTATTTGTTAGAACTGGCCAGCCAGCTGACCTATGCCCGAACCAGTCAGTTTTCAAGTGAAATAGGCTTTTTCCAAGAGTGTTTGCTGAAAAACCATCCCTTCGTGCATACAATTCAGGATTTGATTGGTTTCATTAAAAGGGAAATTATGATTGCGACGGGAACTGTCTGGTAGATCAGTTCTGACGAATGGAAAGCGCCCTAATGGATTAGTTTTAAAAGAAATTGTGGCAGCCTCGTTCATAGCGTTCTCTCCTACCCGTCCCTACGGAGCGAGAGAGAGACCCTGGTTGTGTCTGGTCACGTGGCTCCAGAACAAAATTAATTCCGAGGGAGGAGTCCTTTGTCTCGTACGTTTTCACCGTTCACACAATGATTGCAAGACCAAGATAGATTTTAGTGCTTAGCCTACAACTACGACTATAACTGAAATTTGGGAAATTTCTGCCTAAACAGAACTATCACCAGATAAACAAGCGAATTACCGACATTACCAAGGGAGGAATAAAAACCTTGCGTTGACGCAGTTTAACCCATGACACCAAACACTAAAATTTACGACCCTGAATTTTACTTAAGCGTGTTTATTTATTGAAGGGAAAATCCCTGTTTGTTGAAGTGGCTGGTAATCGGCCCAAATCAGTACATGCAAAACCTACATCATTAGCGGTGACAAAACACAGCAGTTACGTTGAGAGCAGAGGATTCATTTTACATTCACGTTCAAAATAATATTTTAGCACTAATGACTTTACGGAAAGCTGTAGTCTGAAATGTTAACTTTCTCCAACCCCTAACCTTTTTTTATGATGCAGCAATACAAAAAGCGAATCGTTTTTGATGGTAAATAGAGGGAAAAAAATATGATACAGTACGTGCATACCGAAAGGATGACCAAAACGCGACACTGACAACAGGAAATATAGTCAACTCCCGATAACTCGAACCTTCAAGGGAAATCGAAAAAAGTTCGAGTATCGGGAGCTCGAAGAAAATAGCCGGGAGTGAGGAAAAAAAAGTTTTTATTGCACAGTGAACATTTCAATCACATTTAATTGTAGAAATGTTAAGCAAAAACTGAAAGATACTTCTAGATTATAATTAAAATCAGATTGTAACGTAACAAAACATAACCTAAATGGAGCATGCGTTTTACTGTTTGCGAAGTAAAGCAGTTTCACAACAGGGAGCCCACACAATGTGTGTGTGTAGCCGAATTTTTTCTGTTTTTTTAATAGTAAATGTACCGGATTTACCGTTTGTTTCAGCTATATAACGATATATCGCTAAGTATGTCTCTATAAATCAATGTTAAATGAACATTGAATTACTTTAATTTCCTGTGGTATAACTGTTCCTAATAATAGAAGGAACAGTTCTATTATTAGGAACAGTAAACTGTGAACTCAAAATCCTTCAAAATTGCTCAAAAAACCGCTTTAGAGGCAAGAGGAAGACGTTATATACCACAAGTAATTCAACGTTTAATTAACATTGATTTATAGACATACTTAGCGATATATCGTTATAAGTGATGCAAACGGTAAATCAATTTGAAGCAATTTGGACCAATCGGCTTCAAAATAAGCCGGGAGCGATAATCGAGATATAAAAACAGTGTTCAGTGCGTCTCGCTTTGCAGACTAGTGCTTCTATCGGCTACACTGTATGTGTGTCGAAAGTCTGTTTCAGTTCTTGCTTTTTAACCTGAAATTAACCTTAGAACTGTTATGTTATACCAAGACAAAACCGCCGATGGTCAGGATCAAGACTGCTTGTTGCTTTTGTCATTTTCTTTTAGTTTGGTTTGATTTGGTTTTGTTTATTAATTTTGTTGTTGTTGTTGTTTGTTTGTTTGTTTGTTTTTTTTTTCACCCTTCGGCCGACATAATACGCATTTAAAAATAAAACAACTTAAGACATATATGAAAAAAAGGTAAGAAGGCGAAAAGGAAAAAAGAAGGAAGGAAGAATAGTTCTAAAAGACGGGATATTCAAGACGGGTGACTTATTCAGTTCCGAATCCGCTCCACACTACTTAACTTGAGTGGCGGTATTTCTAACCTGGTTTCGCGAAGGTATGCGAGACAATTATTTCCCTTTTAAATAGTATCTTCTGCTTGATTTTTTTTTTTTGTTTTGCGACAGATTATATTGGTAACTGCCTGAAAACATAATATCAAGAAAAACATGTCCGTGGAAACCGCCAGTGGGTATCAACAGCTTTAATTTGAAAGAAGATAGAATCGGACCGGCGGTGTATTAATCCTAATGTTAAGAATCCGTTGTGGAAACAACATATTGATGATGTACAAGAGTTGGGAAAGTATATAAATAACTGATCAAGCTTTCGGCTTCATTTTAAGTTAAAGTTTTTTTTTCACATTATAAAATTAAAATGATTTGGTTTCATTTAATCGTGGAAATTGTACGAAAGGGAAACACCAGCTGCAGTGTCAAAGTAGGAATGCTAGTAATCATGGATTTACTTCAGTCCGCTAAAGTAAAAGGACTCAGTCTTAAAATGATATAGATACAGCAACACCGTGGGAATAGCAAGCTTAAAACAGTAAAAATTTCAAACTTTGAGCGTAACGAACTATTAAAAAATTACCAATTTGGTAAAAGGTCAGAGTCAATGTTTTTTGCGAACACGAACCTAAACTTACCGTAACCCTCGGCAGTTAAATCATGGGCAATAAAATAGAAACGATCAAGAGACCAACAGAAGCTAATCAACATTTTTTTTGTGTTGGTTTTCGACCCGTAAAATATAAGATATGTAATGTATCGTGCGACTGATCTAAAGCGCACGCTAAGAAAGCCTCAGAAACAAAGTAGTTCTGGGAATCTTCTCAACCTTGATAAGGGACTCGAAGCACCCTGTCAAAAGGAAAGATAAGGAGAAGAAAAGAAGACTGAAAAACGAGAAGAGAAGTAAAACAAAATAAAACAAAGGAAAGTGGCAAACTCCATCAATTGAAGCGATAATAAAAAAAAGCGCAAGAATTAGATCGGCCTTTTTTCTTTTTACTTTGTCCGCGATAGTAGTCGTACTGCAAATTTACCTCTCCTCAGTTTTCCGTTCCTTCTATACGTCTTTCTACATGTCAAAGATCCAGAACAGTTTACCCCCATTATATTAAAACTTCCACTGGCTGTCTTCCAGTGTTAGTATTTGAAGTTCCTTCAGTACTTGACGTCGACGTTTGATGCAGGTTCAACGAGATTGACCTTACACGCCTCATGCATGCACGGCATGTTAAAATATTTTTAAAGGCTCTGCGAAAATTATCTAACCTCAACGCATAAACAAAGGGGTTTATTCCCGAATTTGTTAACATCAGAACAAACTGAATGTCTCTCACCCAGTGAATAAACACGCAGTTGCAATTAGCGCAGAAATTTATGATGTAGATACAAATGCACGATGGAAAGTAACACGCTAAAAATAGCATCAACACAGTAACAAGCGTCTTTGTGATCTTTTTCTCCCACTTGATGGCTTGCTTCTTCGCCAGATTTTCTTCGGTGCTGTCGTGCAGGTTGTCCCATTGTCTAACTTGAGTTCGCAAGAACTTGAAAATTTTCGAGTTGGTGAAAAGCAACACAGCGAACGTCACGACGACTGCAGTGTTAGCGAAGACGAACCGAAACTTGTCATAGCCTACCGCAAAGTAAATCATGGATAATAAAACAGACACGGTCCAGACACCAGCTGAAACTAATAAACTTCGTGTTGCGTTGAGTTTCGATCTGTAGAATAGAGGATATGTAATAGCGACGTAACGATCTAACGCCAGGGCGGACAGGCTCAGAAGCGAAGCAGTGCAGGATATGAAAAATGAAACATGCATCGTTTTTCTGAGGGGTCGATTAGGGATTCCAAGACCCTCGAAAAAATGAAAAGCTATACCGAGAGGAGCAGTTATGACACCAACAATAAGATCTGCCAGACTCAGATTGACTACAAGGTAGTTGAACGGTGATCGCAGGTCCTTGTTGGGGTTCAGGAAAACGACAAGAATCACAAGGAAGTTTCCCAAGGAAGCAACGATCGTGATCAGTGTAGAACAGGAAGCAGTCAAGAAAGACAAATATGTTGGCGCTGTAACATTACTACAAGGATACTTTCCAATGAGCGACATTTTCTAACCAGCGGAGGCGTCGTACATGTAGCTTTGAATTTGACAAATGTTGAATATTTCGCGAGCCTTAAACGCATGAAAAAATGTAGGTTTTAGAATATTGGATCGAGGTATTTTTAGCCATCCTTCTTGACCCTTAATCGATGCTGTAGGATATTTGCTTTAATCAACGCATTCCCCCCCTTCGAAGTAATTTTTTTGGAAGAAGGAGGATTTCATTTCATGATTTTAACAAGTTTATTTTCACACGGTTCACAAATAGCAAAGACTAGTCTAGGTGGGCAGTGTCTATATAAAACAAAATACGCACTCCAAATGGTATTCAATTGACAAGTCAACAAAACTTATTTATATAAATTGAAGAAAAGTTACTTCTTTAAGGAGTGCATATTGTCTTCACCCATGTTTCGTTCCAATTCTGTGTACTCCAGCGGAGCTTAGAACTGCCGGACCATCTTCCACGCACGCGTAGCTGCAATGATTGAAGGGAGATGTGAGGCGCTACGGTGTAATGAGTATTGGAACAGTTCAATCATCAGTCCTTAGATTAGAAATCGACGCTGACTGACGGGTAAAATATATATTTCAGAGCCAAATAATTCCCCTTTTTTGCTTATTTTTCATTTATTTATCGTTTATTTTATTTATTTGTTTATTTTGATCTATGTAATATTGTTATTTATTCATTTATCTATTTACGTTTTTTAATGTTTCTTTTGTTGTTGTTGTTGTTGTCGTTGTCGCTTGTTTGCTTTTTGTTTTTATTTTTGGCAAGAACGTTCGCGGGTTCCCCACTTGGCAACTTACGACATCATCTGACGCAAGCATTTAATTAATAATGATAATAATAAAAATAAAAGATAATAACAATAATGATAATGATAATTATTGTAATCATAATAGTAAAGGAAAAAAACATAACTCTTCCGGTTGTTGTGGGGAAAGGTGAATGTCGTCTACTAATAATAAAAATAAAAGATAATAACAATAATGATAATGATAATTATTGTAATCATAATAGTAAAGGAAAAAAACATAACTCTTCCGGTTGTTGTGGGGAAAGGTGAATGTCGTCTACAAGAAGAATTAAATTGAGAACTGTGAGATTAATTTTGTTCCCCTCTCGCGGGTAATTTCAATAACCAAACTACTGACTCTAGTGAAAAAATCAGGCTACATAGAGAACAAAAGAACTTCAGTAGCGTCATAGTCTTAGGTTAATCATCTTTAACAGTTTTTATTTTCTCCATATTCAACAGACGTCTGCTTGTCCTCTACCAGCATTAGTATTCGATGGCTCATCAGTGCTTCATGTCGAAAATTGCGTCAGATTTATTGAGATGGACGTAGAGGAGGAAGGCAAAAACGACACGTCAAGAAACTCCTAAAGGCTTTGCGGAAGTTCCCTAACCTTAATGCATACACGAACGGATTTACTGCCGAATTTGCCATCACGAGAACAAACTGAATATCTCTGACCCAGTGAATAAACACACAATGGCAGCTAGCGCAAAAATTGATGATATAGATACAAATGCACGATGGTAAATAACAAGCTAAAAATAGCAGCAATACAATAACAAGTGTCTTTGTGATCTTTTTCTCCAACTTAATCGCTCGTTTCTTCGCCAAGTTTTCCGCGGTAGTGTTATGCAGGTTGTCCCATTCTTTTACTTGAACGCGGAGGAAACTGAAAATTTTTGAGTTGGTAAAAAGTAGTACAAAAAATGTCACAGCGACGGCAGTATTCGCGAAGATGAAACGAAACTTGTTGTAGCCTACTACAAAGTAGAAGACTGATAATAAAATGGAGAAGAGCCAAACAACAAGAGACGCTAAGAATGTTCGAACCGAATTGAGCTTGATTCTGTAAAACAGGGGGTATGTAATGGCCGCGTACCGATCTACTGCCAAGGCTGCCCGGCTCAGGAGTGAAGCGGTGCAGGAGATAAAAAAACCTACATGCAGCGTATCTTCTAGGTACTGATTCCGGAGACTGACTCCCTCCATAACATGGTAGGCTACGCTCAGGGGAGCAACGATTAGTCCAACAACAAGATCCGCAAAGCTCAGATTGGCTACAAAGTAGCTGAAAGGTGATCGCAGGTCCTTGCAGGGGTTTAGGATAACAGCAAGAATCACAAGGAAGTTTCCAACAGTCGCGATGAATGCAATGAGTGCGGAGCAAGAGGCCGTTGAGAAAGATAAATATGTCGGCGCTGTGGTATTGTCACACGGATACTTGTCAAGAAGAGACATTTTCTTTTTTTCTCCAATAGTCAGAAGCCACGATGATCTAAAAAACGAGCAGCAAATTTTCAGAATACGAAATTCTCCCGCCGGGGCTCGGTTTCTACACTTGGTGTTGCGACATCCGGCAGATAAGCTGTGACCGATTCCTTTATTTATTTTTAGATCTGCCCCACGGGCAAAACGAACCCTTAATTGGAATTATATTCACATCCACTGCATTCACGAAGCGCATCAGTAATCAAGGCTTCCACGTTCCTTGAAAGAGACATTTCGCACAATTTTTCGTTTTTAAGGCGGGGTGATTTTATCAGGCACCCTACTATTTATTTATAATAAGAATTTTTGGCTTTATGGCTACTTTAAAGTTAAAAAATGATGCAACACTGGTTAAACGTCGTTATGACGATAAAGTGCCAATCATGTCCTATTGTCAATCAACCTAGATCCAGAAGATTCCCAGATATAACGAATCATGAGTACATCTTCCTGAGTAATTTCGGTATGCCGGTGTCGTTAGCGGTTGTAAAGTTATAACATAACATAACATAACATTTTATTACCAATTCCCATATACAGAAAATGTAATTTCTGACGGTTGAGTGACTAGGAACGAATTAGTCAGAAATTACTATTCTGATGGCACGATTGAGAGGTTTTAGTATTCTCAGGGGAGAGTTTTGAGTATTTAATGTTTTAGCGGGGAATATTAATCATTCTAGCTCACTCAGTCTTTCTGTTTGCTGTTGTCAATTTAGTTAAATTTTTCTATGGAGTTATGCGTTTGTTTGTACCTCTTCCCCAAGGTTCCGTGCCATTGCATTAGATGGGGAATACGTTTCCACATATTTTATGGCCACATCTAAAGAGTGGTTTTTTAGTGGTTTTTCGTATCTGGCGTGGTACACTTAATTTTTTCAAGCTTTTCAAGTTAGACTTGCTAGCATATTCTATGTTGTAATAAGTATATGTTACGACACATTGTTGTTGTCGGATGACTGACTGACCATTCCTCAATAAACTATTTCACATTGAATGTTTCGTTATAGTGTAGTCAGAATTGGTATTGCTTTTAAACTATGACAATGTCGATTTTTAATAATATTTGAAATAATCAAATAAACAGGTAGTATTAATTAAAAGTTATAAATAGAAATCTCTAATATTTCCCATGCTTTTTTTTATAAAATAAAATTCTCTAAGTTGAAATTCTTGATAGACAAAGTAGCCACATTTTTTACAAATTAACATATTGATCAATATTGTTAAAAAGAAATATAACATTTTCCGGTTTGTTCAAGTCTACGAATTTGCAGCACTTGGCTTCTACGTCTAGAAAAAACTGGTGTCCTAAATTGTTATATAAATTGCATTCAAATAGAAAATGAATTTCATTCTCTACTTTATTCGACGAGCAAAGCTGACATGTCCTTAGGTTCTCAGCAATTTTAGGAAGATGGTAGTAACAGTTTCCATTCTGACCTGTGATTACTGATCGTAATTTGTCTTCTGCCCGGTCTTTTCGTTTTTAATAAGGTCTAAATATTCTGATCTGCTCACATCATTCTTAAAAGTGGAATAGAAATTCAGATTTTTTTGTAAGATCGCAACGTGTTCGTTTGATCCTTTTAAAAGTAATCTATGATAGCCTGTTTTATTTTTGGCAGCCTCGAGTTCACTAATTTTGCAATTGGCTCTCCTGTGAGAATACTAGAGAACTGTAATTTATTAGAAGTGTTATTACAGTATAGTTTCATGATCTCGTGAAAAGACAGCATGAAAAATGGTTTTCCATTGTTTGCTGGTTGATTTGAAAGTAAAAGGCATTGCTTTGCAATACTAATGTTAGATTTAAGTGATAATCTTTCAGCTTCATTACGAGATATAATGTTTGTAGCTCTTTTATTTACCCTCCATGTTCCTTTAGATAGTATTATTGAGTCGGTTACTGCTGTTGGTGGAGTCTTGCTTTGGGTGAGCTCTGTTTGCTGGGATACCCAATGATGACAATTCCAGTTTGGGATAAATTTGGCCACAAGAGTGGCCGTTTATTTCATTTAAGCATATCAAGCTAGGAAAGTCCAGATACACAAGAAGATTTATCCCAGCAAAGGTGAGGGCACACCCGCCACAGCCCGGAGCAAGAAACGAGTGACAGGGCAGCCCCACCCGAGGCCAAAGCAAGAGAACCACCGACAAAAACCTTAGTAATCTAGAAGCAAAATGTACAAGAGTCGCACATTAACCAATTAAGGCTAATACCAGTACAGCGTTAATACTATTTGCCCACAATCAACAAAAAATGGACGTTCTTAAACAACTAATAATAACAAAACTGAGAATGAAAATAATTTTGAAGGAAGGAAAAAGGAATCCAGATTAAATTTAAACCTTGTATTATCAAACATAATCAATTGTCCTATACTTAAATAGCTCACTGATGTAACTGATTAAAGTGAAATCCGTGAGATGGCTTTATGGCCCTTGCACACACAGTCACACAGAATTATACTTATCAAAAGTCTGAAAGAGCTCCCTGATGTAAGTGATTAAAATGAAATCTGTGGGATGGCTGTATGGCTCTTGCACACACAGTCACACAGAATTTTTCTTATCAAAGTCTGAAATCGGTCACTGACATAAAATAACTGATTAAAATGAAATCTGGGGGATGACTGTATGGCCCTTTGCACACACAGTCACACAGAATTATACTAATCAAAAGTCTGGAATAGCTCACTGATGTAAGTGATTAAAATGAAATCTGGGGGATGGCTGTATGGCCCTTGCACACACAGTCACACAGAATTATTCTTATCGAAGTCTGAAATAGCTCACAGACATAAAATAACTGATTAAAATGAAATCTGTGGGATGGCTGTATGGCCCTTGCACACACAGTCACACAGAATTATTCTTATCAAAGTCTGAAATAGCTCACAGACATGAAATAACTGATTAAAATGAAATCTGGGGGATGGCTGTATGGCCCTTGCACACACAGTCACACAGAATTATTCTTATCAAAGTCTGAAATAGCTAACAGACATAAAATAACTGATTAAAATGAAATCTGGGGGATGGCTGTATGGCCCTTGCACACAGTCACACAGACTTATACTTATCAAAAGTTTGAAATAGCTCACTGATGTAAGTGATTAAAATGAAATCTGTGGGATGGTTGTATGGCCCCTCGCACACACAGTCACACAGAATTATACTTATCAAAAGTCTGAAATAGCTGACCAATGTAAGTGATTAAAATGAAATCTGTGGGATGGCTGTATGGCCCTTGCACACACAGTCACACAGAATTATTCTTATCAAAGTCTGAAATAGCTCACAGACATGAAATAACTGATTAAAATGAAATATGTGGGATGGCTGTATGGCCCTTGCACACACAGACCCACAATAATATTATTCTTATCAAAAGCCTAAAATATGTAGCTCCCTGACGTACAGTAACTGATTAAAATGAAATCTGTGAGATGGCTGTATGGCCCCTGCACACACAGTAACCCTGAATTATACTAATAACAATACTGAAATAATTCGCTGATGTAACTAGTAAAAATGAAAATCTGTGAGATGGCTGTATGGCCCCTGTTCACACAATCATCTTGAAAGTGAGTTATTGCCCAAGCCAAAATCACCTAGGAAACTATACTAACAGCTGAATTAAGAGAATAATTTTATGTAATCAAATGGGCCGGATGGCCCTGACTCATGCAGTGAGAATTCTATATATGACCATGTTACTGTCCATCTGTGTTCATTGTGTAAACGCAAGTACCATATGGCATACTATACTCTTGAGCAGGAATTATGTGATGCAGCCCAGAGATGACAAGCAAGGTAACAGAAACCAGACAGTTCATACCCAACTGCAGTTTATCAATATCCAGCATTAAGCCAAGGTTGCCTGTGCTGCCTAATTAGCTGTAGATGCCATATACTGAGGGAAGCAGCAGCTGGTCTTGCGTAGCCACGCACTATTGCATGCAACTCCTGGAGAACTGATCAGCAGAACATGTACCACTACATGTATGTTGAATTGAATTGACAAGCTACAGAGAATGCAAAGCTACGTGTGTTGACTCTCTCAAGAGAGAACTCTGCCCAAGATTCGCTTCATTGAAAACGCGTCGGTGAAAGGGAACTGCCTGCATATACCTTAGCACCTGCAATAAAATGAAAAGAATAAACACAACTTCTGTAAACAGGCTAGAATGTGCTACCATTAATAAGCAATGCATAAACCATCAGTCAATCCATTAGGATCTCCAAAACAAACCGAATTAACATTAAATTCCTCAAAAGAACAACAAAGTTAAAAGTAATGATGAGATGTGGTGAGGGAAGCGTAAGCCTTTTGTCCCCTCACAACAAACATGGGACTATAATGTCCACACAAATCAAAACTTGGGAGCCAACAAAAACCAGAGATAAAATTAATCTAGCTGCATGTACCTGTAAACCAAAATAGTGGATTACACAATTAAAGAATAAAAAGTTGGCATAAAAGGCAAAAAATGAGAATGGTAAATTCAAACCAAATAATATTTGCATCAGTTTTCCTAGACACAAATACAAATGGAAGTGAATCACACATACATCCTGCAAACAAATCAAATATGCAGTTCAAACAAGAGCAACATGTGTCTACAACAACGAGGACCAAAGCCTCAAACTGAGGAACATAGCTTCAATAATATTACTTAACAATGACGTGGAGGACGCCTTCCCTTACCAAAACCACATATATGTTGCATATATGTGACGTATATGTAGCTGTAACATATATATGTCAAATAACTGTACATATATGTGACATATATGTAGAAGTTTTGAAGTGCCTATACATATATGTTACATATATGTAATATCTCATAGGATGATAAGACATATATGTGACATATATGTAAAAGTTTTGAAATGACCATGCATATATGTTACATATATGTAATATCTTTCAGGATAATTTAACATATATGTGACATACATGTAGAAGTGCAGTATGATTATATATATATTAATTAATGTGCATGCATAAAAGGCACTTGGGACCACTCAACATACATGTGACATACTTGATGGCACCAGAAGGGAGTATTAAAAAAAATGAAACCCTAGAAAACTAGCAAGTGTCAGTGGGGGGACGTGGGGGGCCGGGGGGGAGCCTTATTGACTTAATAAATATTACAATATATGTCACAGAGCGAGTTTGAGCACCGATCGAGTTATTTTTCAGTCATAGTCCAAATTATTGATGTACATACTTTTTTTGCATATGCATATATTTACATTAATTAAAGGTATCACACAACAATTTCCAGCTCCAATTGTTTCAGTCTGTTTCAATGAAATTCGGGAAGTGGGTCACATAAACACAATCATCAGCATCCTTAACATCTATAAAAACACATTTATGTAAGATGTTCCTGATTGGGATGACATCAACATTTTCCATTCTGAAAGAAATAAAAAGAAAATGAGGTAGGAAATACAAAATGAGGCCATTTTTAAGATGCGGAACAAAACAAAAGATCTCAATATCGCTGTCCATCTTTTAGCCATAAAGTAATTAAGTTCTTTTGTTTTATTACCAAAACCTACATTTATATACAGGTATATTTGTATTTCTTAAACAATAATTTGTACCCTTGGATAATGCTATTGATCCAAGTTCTTATTTCAACGTACACTGTGAAGTTAGCAAAGTTGCTGCATTGACATATTATTGCATTAATAGATGATTGTGACAGTGTAGTGGTTATATAGTCATCAACAGTAAATACATGACGCATCTTGTGTTCTGATGTTTCAATACTCCAACTGCCCAATTGTACCGTAGCTATTAGGAGACCCATTATCTGGATGGTTGGTAGAAATCGGATCAAACAAATTCTGATGCTTGGTATGTAAGTGTGATATTAAAAAAAAAAGATTTTCCAAAAGCAAAAACTTAACTGCACAATTAATTTATCCAATGGTTTAAACACAGATAGGACATTTGACATGTTTGTGTACCTTGGCTTCTGCATGATCTGAAGCTGCTTCTGGATTCCTTCAATTCCAGCTTTTTCCAGAAGGTTAGAATCTCTTAATGGTTCCATGTGCACAACAATGGCAAAGTGTTGATCTTTGTTGCACTGGCATAAGGCAATACAAGCACGTTGGCAAATGGGTGTATGTTTCACAAAATACTGTATTTGACCACATTCCCTCCTCTTCTGACTGTCTTCATAGGTTACAGTGTAACTGTTTCTTCTGGAAACACGGCCATATGATTTAGAGTGAAATACTTCACCACGAATGATTGCCCTCTTAAAACTCTGGCATCTTCCCAGAGCCAAATCTCCAGTGAAATCCTTGATATGCTGCTCTATAGTTTCTGGGACCTCAAAGTCAGTAAAAGCACCAAGTAAATGCACTCCATCCTCAAGCTTTGTTGACCTTAAATGCATAAAAAAAACATATCAATTTTTTTTACCAATGGCTTAATGTATATCGACCAATAAGAACGAACTAAACTAAGGTATTAACAGGGTTAGAATCATGTTACTTTTGAGTCTTATGGACTATGAACACGTCACTGTTATTGATTTTAAAGCTAAATCAATATAGTATTTGAAACATACTACTGCCATACATACTTCTGTTCTTTTCCAAATTTCATCCTTCTGTACAAACTGTAACTAGGAGAGTCTTTGTCCAATTTCCGCGCAAGGTCTGGAGCAATTTTGACTGCAGAGACTGAGGATGCTATCTACAAAAGATCAAAAGAATCCTTCCATACATCTTATTGATCAATGAGTAAATTAATTATTAGACTTGCTTTTAGATACCTTTCAAATATATATTTTATGAGCACAGTATTATTGATTCTTGCTATTTTGATCACCTGCATATCTATGTTCTGGGTGCCATGGAAAAGCGCAGTTAACTCCCCATTTGCATCCTCAAAGTCAAAAGTTGAATTTGCCCACAGTGGTCCAAGATTGTGAACTGATGCATGTATGTGAAGCAAATTATGGATATTGATGGTCATATGACGCTCAGCTGAAAAAAAATGCAAACACCCCATTTCACTAGCTGTAAAAGCCACCATGGTGTCAAAATAATTAATTATTAATTGACAAATACATTGATCTCAACAAAAGTTAATGCATGGAGGCCCAAATGAAGCAGTTAAATACTCACAATAGAGGGCATCCATCAGCATCACAAATTTTGCCAGAAGGTTTCCACTCTGATTGACTTCTTCTGGTGAAATAGTCTGCTGATTCACCAGCCACACACTAAATGCAAGAAGCATGAAGTGGTGAAGATAAACATCGGGAAGAACACCAACCAGGCAAGGAACGCTGTAGTAAAACAGCCAATTTCGGTATTCGGTTGCTGTGAAAAAAAAAGAACCATAGGGTATATGTATTACAAGAAAACATGCCTACTTTAAAAAGTACACGACTGTATGCTCATCTATCACATATGTAGACTTAATGGATATTATACCTTTAAAATACTTGCGATGAGTTTCAATAGGTCTGGGTGTTCTTGTGATATTCATGGGTGGATGGATACTACAAAGACGCTCATCAATAATACTGACACGATCACCACAGTACCAAGGTTGGTCCTTGTGTTTTGAATCAAACCACAGGGCCATCAATTGTCGTGTAACTCCCAGCAGGACCCCATGCATGTAATCCAGGCAAACACCTTTACTGATATCATAGTGTTTAAGGCTTGCAAACTGGCAAACACCTTTCATCCCATTTACCTAAGAAAATGTAAGAAAACAAATAATTATGAAAGTGCACTTTATAGATGTACATGTAGATGTCAATTAAACTAAGGTCTACTGTACACTGTAGTGTAAGGTCGACTAGAACAGTACATTTCGTATTTTATTTTTGTGTTAAATGTTTCATATGTATTAGTCATAGTTTTCTATGTAGGTTTCTAAATCTAAGTGAAATTACAAAAATTAATGCTTATAAGGCTCCTTGAGGTATTGAAAATTCTTGTGATGATTCAGAAACCCCATTAGAAAATGACAATAGTATAATACAACTTCGACACTCTGTGAATGTAGGGTCTTCAATGTGCGAAAAAAAACAACAAAAAAACAAACACTAACACCCAGGATAAAGGTATATATGAAGTAGACTAAATCATTTCATGACATTTAATGACAGTACACTAACTTACAGGTTTTCCTCCTGATGTACCCTGCAGAAACTGCAAGCCATCTGCAACCATACTTTCTTTTGTGCGTTCTTTAGCAAGTCCATTGTTTGATTCAAAATTGAAAGGAAAAACTGTAACTCTTCCCCTGTGTCCTTCTTTCACACTTGATTTGCAAGACATTCCCAAAACCATGCAGTAACAGCAGCTGCAAAAGCCATTGTACTGAACCATCTCTAAAAAGGAACACCTTGCAGGAAGATCAAGAACTGAGCCAAGAAGGAACACATGACTGGTAAAATTTCCCTTATCTGGAATCTCCATAACAAGTCCTAAAAGTGTATATAAACAAAGTATATTTTAAATTATTTGTACAATAACAAAATAATGTATAATCATGTTGTTGGGACAGTGGGTCCACATCTACTACACATATTACATACACAGGACAATGAACTCAGCTCAACTGGCCAGGGCTCAATGTTTCCAATAATATAAAAACTCTAGTAGTAATCAAAAGTGGATTTGATAGGATATTTTGTGGGAATACAATTGTTAAGAGTCACCGTAAATTCTAAACCACTGTTTTCTGTAGTCACCAACTTGGCACCAAAAACGTACACAAATCATGCAAACAATGAAAATGATCACCGCTTGGCAGCACAGGATGCACAAGATTAGGATACATTCTCCTAATGTCAAACTTAATTATGCATCTAGTCAGTATAATACACTACCATACAAGTTGGCCAGGAGAAATCACGTACATTTATTCCTAGTACAGTTTGCTTGAAAACTTTATACAAAATTTTATATACACTCTAAATATAAGTACATGTACAGTGTATATATGTTGTGGCTGAAACTTGTTTTTAGTTTCAAAACTATACTTTCCTTTGTCTTATATTTATAACTACATTTTAAAACAGGGAAAATAAAAATCAACCTGGCCAAACAAACTTTAAACCATAAAAAAATTTAGTTAGCCACAACATAGACATGAACATAAAGCTGTCTCAGAGACACCATGTATCCAGGTACCTTTTGTTTCAAGGTCTTCTAATGAAGTTCTGAAAGGTTTCAAAAAGGTAGACATCACAGGTTTTTTGTCACTGAACCAGAGGCCACCCAAAAGCATGTTCTCCAATCGTTTCCTATTAATTAAAACATGAAAACATTAAAATGCACTTACGAATTTACATTTATCAGAGTCAGAGCTTTTTTTCCAGCCTAGAAAAAGGAACAATAGGGTAAGAGTAATGAAAGTTAGTTTTTAAATAAAAAAGGGTCTGATACGGAACTCTATAATAATATCCTTTGATGAAAATAATGGTTTGGCACAATCACAGAAAATAGTAGTGAAAAATGTTGTTAAATAACCAATGTAATTCAGTTCAACTAAGTATATGTACAGTATGTGTCATTCCAGTCATCAACAAGGCAACTAATTTTTTGCAATGTTTTCGGAAATAGTATTGTGAATAGAGAATACAATGATAATTCCAAAAGTTTAATAAGATGCACTTACAATTCACCAATAATAATTTACTCTAATTTTTACCTTTTACTTGGTGGCAACTCATTGATCTCAAAGTACACTGGCCAAATACTTGAACCTGATGATTTGAAGATAGAAACACCATCTGTATTGAACTTTAAGGATAAGTTCTCTGGCTGAGAAAGTGGGCCATTATTTTCAAACAGCTTCTTGTAGAGATGGCCATCATATACATCCTCAATGTTGTGAGGGGATGTCTTCTCTCGCAGAAAGCGGTACTTTATATCTTCCTGAAATTCTCTTCCTAATATCAGATGACAAAAAAATACAACAAAGAAAATCAAGCTTACTGGTTGAATGATAAAACATCACTGCACTCTTTTATCACAAAATACTGTGATTTGAGTGTCAGTCGACACCACCAGCAGATTATAGCTATTAATTTGATGTAGCTCAATTGCCACAGGATGAGGTTTCTGCATTTATCAGAATAAGTGCCCACCTTGAATAAACATCGACCTTAAAGGACCTAACATTAAAGAAGCGCACAGGGCACTTATTCAAATACATATGGTGAGTAAGATAGTAAGAATTTCCACAGCCAAGGTGGGTAACACAAATCGAGACCTTGATAATTTTGCTATCATGTGAAAACCGACTCCAATAATATTTTTTTTACATATACATTTAAAAACTAAATCATCATTTTAGGCTTAACTTTCAGAGACTTTGAAACTTTTTGTCACATGGATCTTACTGGCCCATTATAGGACCAAATATTTGGAAATATTATACTTCAATAGGGGTGACTGCATATTTTAAGCGATATATATATCTAGCTATTATCCCAGGAAGCATCGAAAGTGGCTAAATATATGATGCTGTAGTTAAGCCAGTATTTATATTTATTCCATTTTAACATCAATCACTGTTGTATATGTTGTAGTTTGAAATGAATCTTAGGTCAAAATGATTTCAAACTTGGTTAGTTTTGATTTTCTTTTGTTCCAGATTGATTACCATAATCCTAAGACAAAGAAAAGTACAAATCAAACTAGTTTGAAATCATTTTAACATAAGATCATTTTAAACTGCAACATATAAAATTATATTTTCTTACTTACTTTGCATAAGCTCGTTTAGCTGACTTTCGACAGAAAGGATGACAAAATATGACTTCTTCTTTGGATCTCTCACATCATTGTTGCAAATGGAGCACACATCAGGAGTATCACTTAAAACACCAAGATACTCAGAGCAAAAACTGCAGTAAAAGTGTTTTGTTATGGGAAGCTCGAAGTCAGCAAAGTACCTCTTGAGCTCACTGAGTGAGTTGACACACTTGTTGAGTGGACCAGGAATGCAGTGCAAATTGATCAAAGAAATTACGTCTGAAAGACAACTTCCATTCAGATTGTGAGCTACAGCCAAAGTAAGAATCAAAAGAATGCTTTCCGACAACAAAAGAGGCGACCCAGGGTATACATATACAGGGTCTTCTTCATCAGTCGATTTACTCCTGATGTGATTATAACTGTCTCCACGTGCACAGAATTGGTCGTCATCTGAAGATGTGGAGCTTCGATCGTCTTCTGAGATATCACTCCAAATCGCATCCAGTTTTTCTACACTGTCGTCATCATGCGTTGATTCCGACAAAACGTCTGACAATTCGTGGTCTAGATCTTGATAACTAGAACATGAAGCCAAGTACATATTTGTAATGTTTAAATCCGATTCGTCCGATGATGCTTGACTATTTTCGAAAACAACATCAACAGTTCGCTTGAAACACGGTTTTTTTCTTTGTTCATCTTCATCCGATGAGAAGTTTGCTTTTCGCCTGTTATGTCGGGAAACAGTGGCTTTCGGCTTAGGTATAGCAGGGTTTCTTCGATGCGAGTTGTATCGACCTCTCTTCTTTCGTTTCGTCGACTCCATGGTCAACTCAGGAAAGACTGCAGGTAGAGTGGACTGGCATCTAATACATATCAAAATCCCCTGCTGATTGGCTTACACCTAACACGTGACTACACAAAATGAGCGCGAAAACTTCACAGAGGCCGTTTTCGCGCTCATTTGTTCATTTCGTTGTTCCTTTCGTTGTTCGTTTTGAAGAGGATCGAGTTCGGTTTTGTCAGCTTGTAGATTTCTGCAATTATGAGGAAAACAAAAGCACCTTCTCGCTTCACTGATCATCTTGGTAAGTCATTTTACTTCCAAATGTAATTCTTGTAAGTGCCTAAATTAAGATTATTGTTCTAAAACAATGATTTTAATTAAATTACAGGCGTGCGTTTCGCGGTTCAATGAACGCGGTTTAAAAAACACGCTTCTACGACCTATATAAACTCTTTCTAGTAAATATACACTGCAATCTTTTGCTTGAATAAAATAAATTTAGGCTTTTGCATTATACGATGGAGCTTGGCAATCAATTTTGTAGTTTTAAATGCTGGGAAGAATGTCGCATATATGCTGGGGACAGAACACGTGCAACGTACAGCTCGCAGTCCTTTCAACCTCTTCAGAGGTTGAATAAGACGTGCATAATTTTGTCGTTATATGTTCACCTCATATCTCATATATATTTCGAACTTTTCATTCATGCTCAATAATTTCTAAGAATTTTCCAGGATATCAGTTGTTTCGGATATTGTGCAAGGATTAATTCGTTCCGAAGATCATCATTAGGGAGTTTAAGATACTCCGACTACGGACTACGGCTACGGATAAACATGCTACTGCGCATGATCAAAACCACGTGACTGTTCAGTTTTCCCGCGTAGTCCTGCGGCTACGGTGAGTTATTGAGCTGTTTCGCGTAGTCGGGACTACGGAGAACATTTTACTCGTATTTTGCCGTCTCGGTAATTCAAGAATCTCGTCTTTTCGTAAAAAAGGTTCAATTTGCCTGCTTTAAGTGAGAGGGAAGCGAAATATGTAAGTTGTGCCTAATTTCTGCTCAGATTTACGCTTTTAGTCCACCGTTGTGACTACATTTTTATCTAGCTAAGCTCCTGTAAGCTCATATTTAAAGAAGCTTAGCTGTTTATACGCAGAATTCCGATTGATGGCCGAGGAGAAGCGAAATCATGCAGGTAATTTACTTTCTCTTCACACTTGAAAAGTTTCAATGTTTGTTCGAACTGATTAGTGTGTCTTTCTACTTGTGTGACCTTTGTTTATGCGAGTTTTTGTATCGCATTTGCTGAATGAAAATGATGTAAACATCTTCGAGACAATCGAAACTGGGCATTTCAATACTTCAAACTACATCAGATCAGTAGTCGGAGAAGTCCATCTTCTAAATCTAATAAATGAGCTATTACTATTTCTGCCTATTTCTTTAATATTTTACATAAGTATTCATGGGCGAAAAAAATAAAACCTGTGCAACCAAAACTTTGTTTACCGATTTCACCCGAGCTACGGTGATGGAACAAGGAGTAAAGTTTTAGGCGAACAACTTGTACGCGAATCGACTTGTACGTAATTGCTTCCTTCAAGTATGGAAGAATTTGTTCATTGTTCTAAAGATAAGCTAGATCACATGCAAAACTGACTTGCATTTTTGTGAACTGTGGTGAAAACAAGAAAATTTTTGCGTGTTGTTTCCCTCTCCGCCTCTTCTCTCGTAGTCTGCCGTCTGTAGTGGAATCTTAACGTTCTATATTTGCACGACTCAACCCAGTGATACAAACAAACGACAACGCTCGTCCAGCCGTAGTTCGTAGTCCGTAGTCTCCGTATCTTAAACTCCCTATTAATTAGGCTTTCGTTCCACTCATTTCAATATTGCCGCGTTCATTTACAAATGTAACTGTTCGCCAAATCTGTCAAAATCGCTTCTTTCTCGTTTCTATCTGATGTTGATATCTTCGACTTGCTCAATTAATAATCGACGGCAAAGAAAAGAGGGACTGCTTACAGTCTGGTCATAGCCTGGTTATTGATTGATAGATTAATTGTATAGATGGCACTTTTGAAATTGGGATCACCCCTCGATTTTTCATTTATCATTGTCAAGGTAATAAATAATGCATGATTCATTCTTTAGCTATACATTCCATCTTTGATAGATCTGGATAGATTAGTAACTGGTTTATTCTTAAACAACAACGATCAGTTTCTTTTCGATCAACTTTGATATTTGGCTCAGGATCAAAGCTCTTGACCATGCACTATATAAGCTGAGAGCAACTTCAAGATTCTTTGCGAAATTTCAATATGTTAACTTCAAGATTGCATTCTTATTATTTAGTGTGCAGCATACAAACTGGTTTGTCTGGTGCCATTAATTGATTATAATATCGTTGATGTGTCTTATTATATTTTGTTCTTTATCGTAGACCACTACCTTGTTGTCTTCAAGGATGACAACATCAAAAATATAGTCAGTGCTGATGAGATTAGAAACTGTGAAAAAATTGAAAAAGGAGCATCTTGTGATGCGCTGTGGACGGATGCCCATCACAAGGACTGGTATCCTGCATTTGTTGTGGACATTGGAGGTAAGACTAATTAAATCATCACAAAATAAAGGCCTGGCCATGCATTAACACAAACTGATAAATCCCAGGGTGAGAGGAAGGAGCAAAGGGCCTTCCTAAGTAGGATTTTATAGTTCACTGTACATTGTATTTGTATTATAATTATTATAACAACATGGCATTGATTTCATTTGCCTTTAATTTGGTGTTATAAGCTGGAAAAGTATACATAACACTGATGGGTATAATTTGCAAAAAGTTGTTGCATGACAGTCAAAACAGGTCAAGTATTTCTTTTAGTGAGCTTCCATGTAGTGGAATGTCAATTTTTAGTTGCACTGAATTAATGTAATTTGACATATTATTTCTAGACATTTGCATAATCAATTCCTGCAATGATTGGCATTTCCCTTGTTTCTGTTTGCCACACAAGACACTCAATCTTTTCAAGCCTCCCAAGAATTCATCTGACATAACTATGATATTCTTCCATTTGTCTGACTTCAGTGTTTTCTTTTTAAATGTCTGCTATCCTACAGATCTAGAGTATCTGACAAATGTCCAGCAGAGAAGAACTCAAAAGAAAAAATTGCCAACTAAGACAAAAGCCAAAGTAGACAAAGGGGGGAAAGGAAAAAGGAAGAGAACAAATGCCTGGTCTAGCACAGAAAAAGGAAAGACGGAATCCGATCCAGAAGTAAACAAAAGTGAAGACGAATGTGAAGAAAAAAAAAGGAAGAAATTATCTATGGAGGCCAAGGCCAAAAAGGCCGCAAAGGCAAAAGCCGCAAAGGAAGCCCTGCTAAAGCAGAGGCTTCAGCAGGCAAAGACATTCCAAATTAAAAACCAAATAAGTAGCTCTTCCCATGAATGTTCCGAAGAGCTGAGTGACTCTGAAAGCGAGCGTGCATGTAGTCTTCAACAGGCCAAAGTATCTCCAAGCCAGCAGTCACATAGCTCATCCCTTGGATATTCTGGAAGCTTAATAATGGTTGATTCTGAGAGTGAGCCGTTAAACAGCAGTGAGGATGAGTACTTCCCAGGTGATGAAGAGATGCATGCTGATGATGATTTTGTAGGAATGGAAGTTACTGTGCCATACCGCTCACCGCTAAAGGAACTTTTTCAGAAGGGTATGTCTAAGTTTTGGGCTGTTGAAAAACCTGTAGTTAGCATTCCTACTACTTGACCTGAACAGATGAACCTTATGTTTTTTTTCTGATTTCTGTTCCAAATTTGCATGCAAATCCAAAACTATCCATATTACTGAGAATTAGGAACCAGAATGGTTTAAGGAAAATATGCCACCAAAATCTCAACCTTCACCAAACAAAGCACTCATCATTGACAAGCCCTTCTTGTGTTCTTTTAACATATAATGTGCTTTAATGTGATCTAATTAGCTATTTCTTAATTATAACTCAAAGCAACCAAGAAAAGTGAAAATGATTAGTACATGCAGTTATCACTTGTAAGGTCCTTCCAAGTTACACTTAAGGTACTCTACACTTTTATCCCAATGATGAAATTTTATTCAGATGCATGCATACATGTATATTTTGAAAGGTGATGCTAAAGTTGCACCAATATCAAGGAAAGAGAAGGGATCAAGGAATCTGACAGATGGAGCTCAAGGACAAAGTGAGTATAGTATCTATATAGTGTCTGTCCATTGTTGTTTCATGATGTTATTTGTTTTACATGCATATTCTACTTGATATTCAAAGTGGTCTTGGAGTTGCAACAATAATTTAAAAGGAAGTAGAACAATTAACAGCTAGAGATTACCATGATGAAGTAAATTTTATTCAAGTTACACTTAAGGTACTCTACACTCAAGTTAATGATCCCAATGATGAAGTAAATTTTATTCAGATGCATGCATACATGTATTTTGTTTTGCAAGGTGCTTCTAAAGTTGTACCAATATCAAGGAAGGAGAAGGGATCAAGGAATCTGACAGATGGAGCTCAAGGACAAAGTGAGTATAGTATCTATAGTGTCTGTCCATTGTTGTTTCATGATTTTATTTGTTTTACATGCATATATTCTACTTGATATTCAAAGTGGTCTTGGAGTTGTAACAATAATTTAAAAGGAAGTAGAACAACAGCTAGAGATTACCATGAAGAAGTAAATTTTATTCAAGTTACACTTAAGGTACTCTACACTCAAGTTAATGATCCCAATGATGAAGTAAATTTTATTCAGATGCATGCATACATGTATTTTGTTTTGCAAGGTGCTTCTAAAGTTGTACCAATATCAAGGAAAGAGAAGGGATCAAGGAAGCTTTTTTATGAAACTGATCAAGAGCAAAGTGAGTATGCATGGTATCTAGCAATCTGTCCATTAATTGTCTGTGTTATATGTCATGGTTTTATTCATTTTGCACTTGCTCTACCTGATATGCAATGTGGTCTTGGAGTTGTGTCAAAAGAACAAACATCATATAGGCATATAGACTTGGTGAGGGTCCTGAGAGTGTTTTCTTTATACAGGTTTGACTGTAGCTGTTATGAATATAATGAATGAACACACATGTATGCAGGTGTAGATCAAGTTTACCTTCACTGAATATAAACATAAAACTTGTACTTATAATTACAAATATATGTTTCTTTTAGGATCTCAGCCTGCCCTCTCCAAGTGTGGACGAGAGGAATGCCGTCTCTTGAGACAAGAAAATGCCTCACTGAAGCAGAAAGTTTTGGAATTAGAGCAGAAATTGAATGGTTAGAATTACTGTTTATTGTTATCATGTTTTGTATATAACTGCCACTAGAAACATTTTTTATCCTACAAAAATAACAGTTAATTGGCACACTTAAAATTTAATTATTATTCACTATTTTTTTTACTTGATTGTCAATCATTGAAAATGATGGAGGGTTGTGTAATGTATGTATGTTTTTGATTCATTGGTACAGGTACCTATTCTTATAGGACTGTTTTGTTTAATTTCTTTCAGATCAGTATAGTGAAGACACTAACAAACCACTTGCTGGAGTCATTTCTCCAGTAATTGCATCAAAACACAAGGTACACATGCCTGTACATGCATGCTTTAAATAACAAGCACTCCTAGTTTAATGTTCAATTGTATATTTGAGGGCAGCTGTTTTACCAGATGTATTTGTTGTTTATTTCAAGCACCCTACATGTACAACCTACAAACCTAGTGTTCCCTAAATACTAAGGGTGCATCTGCTTGATATGAAGTCACAATGTTATTGGTAATAAGTTTAACATTCTGGGGCCGGATTCATGAAGCCCTCCTAAACTAAGACAAATCCTAAACATTGTTTATTAACAATAGTCTATTGTCGTAACCACAATAGACTATTGTTAATAAACAATGCTTAGGATATGTCTTAGTTTAGGTGGGCTTCATGAATCCAGCCCTTGATAGGTCATCCAGAAGAAATGTAATTCTCTGTGAGGGAGACTTTAAATAGGTGCGTTAAATTTTTCTGTTCTTCATCCAAAGTTGGGATTTTGTTATTAAACTTGAAGAAGAATTCAAGGTACAGATGTGAACATTTCACTGTACATTTCACTCATTTATTGTATCTCTTTTACTTAGATGGAAGAAATGGCCATAGGGAGTGGGGTTTTCTGGTACCCGACCCAACGACTGAATGCATTGGCAGAAGGAAAATCAGTGGGCACTATGACAGCATACTTGATTGACGTCATGTTTGACAAAAAAACTTTAATGATTTCAAACTTGGCAGGAGGGGGCAACTTGGGCTACAGACAGCTGTGCCCTCAAATCATTAAAGCCATCACAGGTACATGTATGCTCTTTGATTGCATTACTTGTCCTACTTGTTTTTCGTGCATGTATTATGCTTGATTCATGGGAAAAAAACCAGCTTTTATTATTGCACAATGAAATCTCTTTAAGGTGGACACCCATTGGACTAGCTCTAGCTGTCCACCTTACTAGCCAACCACGTCTGTCTTAGAGATATGTTTGCCTTACATTTGGTGTCTGCTTTGAGAGAGTTGACTGCATGTATACCATACACCAAATGCAAATATGGCCATCCAAGAATTTTTGGTCTGGGCAGGTTTTCAAGAAAAGAAAAGCAATTGGATAATGATAAAGATCAGGTCAAAATAAGTCATTGTGCGTATTTTCAGGGCCATGTTCTTATTTAAGAAGAAGGTATTGGCACTCACATTTTGGGAAAAAACATGAAAGCGAGGCTAGTGAGGATATAGACTATCTTTTCCCACACAAATGTTTATAATTTCAGTCATAACTTTGCAGCTCAAATTTTTTAAGATGATATACTTAGAGGCACTTGTTCACGTGAAATCATTATAATTTCTATGAAAACTTGGCTAAACAAAAAAAAGGCCTGACGGCCATATTTGCATTCAGTGTATAAATCATCTATTAATTAAGCTCTTTTATATAGTAGCAAACTGTATTTGTTGAAGAAGAAATGAATTGATTCTCCTCCCTCCTTCCCTAAAGTAAAACAACCCCTCTCAGTTCATTATGGAAATGATATGCTACTCTTTGATGTAAACTCCTGTACCGCTATGACATTATGAGCTTTAATTTTCATGGCATCAGTTATTGTTTTGATTTTACTGAATCAATGAGAATATTACATATAATCCTAATTATACAAGACATGCTTTCTTTGGTTAGTTTAATTTCGGTTCTGGTGAAAACAAGGGGGGTCCTAATCATGTGTTCATGCAGGTTATAAACATGTGTAACACATCTACTATATATAGCATTTAATATTAAGCTTTGGCAGTTGTGTGATTGCTTTAAATCCTTCTCAATCTACAGCATTTGTTCAATCCCAGTTCAAGGATGGGAATGTCATCTCCAAAGTGAGAAAAACAATCCAAGACAAGTGCACTGCAAGCAGGAGGGGGATATCAAAGACAAAATGATTTTTTTAGAAGATACAAGAACACATATTATTTTCTTATATATATGTATGCATGTACATGCGTGTGTGTTGAATCCTCTTATTATCGATAATCAGATTGTTGTTGGAATTGGTAACAAACATGTGAATGGCAGTCTAAATAAGTTGTAATACAATGACAATTTTTTATCATGTTGATTGAAATCTTCAATCTGCTTATTTGTTAATTTTTACTGCTTCTTTTTGGCCAAATTGTTCGAAATGCAATCTGAATTTGAAAAACAGTGTCAACAGCTTCCTTTGATTGATGTGCATCACACTGAAGTTGGACTGTCTGAAATGGTCTGTCGTGTGATAATGGTAACTAGTCTGTAAGAATTATATAAGTTTTCAGTTTTAAGACAGCTAGTGTATATGAAGAATTTATGACCAGAATACAATTATTTCAATGAAAAAAAAAAGGTGTAATATATTTATTGAAGATGTAAGATATCAGCAGATATATATAAGTACTACATGTATATCTATAACAATTAACTTCAAAGTACAGCAGGCGCAGCTGGTATGTACCTAATCAATTTTTTTCAAATATATGCCACATATATGTGACATATATTTGCCCTGTATATGCAATGCTATTAACTACATATATGTCACATATATCTACATATGTGTGACATATATGTAAGTAACTGCAAATGGGTTCCAAATACCTACATTTGACATATATGTAACATACATGTGTTATATATGACACATATATGTCACATATATGTGTTATATATTTCACATATATGTCACATATATGTCACATATATATGTAGGCGCTATATGTAACATATATGTGGTTTTGGTAAGCTAAAATCCAAGGACAAAGTTTCAAAATAACCTATGAGGACAAAGCCTCAAAATAAATTATGAAGACAAAGCCCCAAAATAATAGGAGGATGAAGCCTCAATGTAAAGTATGAGGACACAGCTTCACTAAAAATCTGAAGATGAAGCTTCAAAATAGAATAATTTATGAGGAGGACCTTATAATTGTTATAAACCTGCAACGAAATCAGTAGTATTGCTGTGCCTCAAACATTGATCACCCCTGAGGGAAGGAATATCACAGAGGCTCTAATAGTTAGCACCATCAAAAGGGGGTGGCTGATGCTCACATAACAAGTAACAACATGGTTGCTTGAACAGTTAGCACCGTTCTAAACAGCGTGGCTAAAACAGTTAACACCCGTGAAACAGCTAAGAACATGGTGGCTTGAACAGTTAGCACCCTAGAAAATAGGGTGGCTCAAACTGTTAACACCTGTGAAAAAGCTAACAACATGGTGGCCTGAACAGTTAGCACCATAAGAAATTGGGTGGCTCAAACAGTTAACACCCGTGAGAAAGCTACCAGTATAGTGGCTTGAATATTTAGCACCACAGAAACTAGGGTGGCTCCAACAGTTAAAACCCGTGAAATAACTACTCCAGCGGAGGAACAAATCCTCACAATGAAAAACACTGGTAACAGAATGTCGCCGACAGTGAGTAAAGGAAAACAACAGAACATGACGATACAACACGTAACATGACATTGAACAGCACACAATAACCCTAATAAAATTATGCTCATACCTCTGAGATAACTTTTAAGAATGGTTGCTATGTAATTTCTAAAACCTCGTAAATGCGTTGAGGGAATGGAACATAAAGTTTTAGCCGGTAGGGTTGGATAATGCATCGCTTTTTTTTTTTTTTTGATAATAATTAAAGGTTACAAGTAAGCTGAGTCCAAAGGTCAAAAGGGGTCAAACGTGCAAAATTGTAACTTCAGAATATCAATGAAATAAAGTGCCTTTACATATCATAACACAGCTAAGATTATGAATAAAGGGATCCATTACTGGGCTGGTATAAACAAATATTTCAAATTAAATATCGATCGAGTGATATTTTGCGCTAGTTGGCACCAGCGATACAACTAACTAGCTGAAGTAGGAACACGAGGTACAACGAAGTATGAACAACGAACGGAATAGCATACACGTCAGTGTAACTGCCAACATTTAACTGGCTGATTGAACGAAGAATTCGATTTATATTAGCATAAATGACCGTAACGTGTATCAATTCTTGCAATCAACAAGACGATCGTGTGCACGCACATCATCTCAGCTGTGCACATCAACTACAGCACCGAGAGTAAGCGGTAAGCCATCTGGCAATAATCTAGTACTTACCTCAAAGAAGAGGTGATGCTCGGTAAATAAAACCCAAGAAGATCAAAGGAGACTGATAAAACACCAGCATCCTGCATCCAAACCTGCCCACCGTCTAAAAATGTTGTCCAACCTTCTTGTTGCAGTGAGCAGAGAAGCCTTGTGCCACGCTTTCATGTGTTAAAAACACAATATATAATGTCCCGGATGGCAGGAACGCCCCCTCCCCAGTAACTGGAGAAATGACGCATTAATCAGTCACATTAAGCATAAAACCATTTATTTCTTTCAAAAATAAATTTCCTTTAGGCCAATGAAATGTTTCTAAAAATGTGTGTGAATTTTTCCAACGGGGTCTTTTCCCCATTTTTTTAGAATCAGTTCTGTCTAAGCACCCCATTCCTCAGAACTGTACAGTAATATAGGAAGAAATAGGGCATCAAAAAGTTTATTGCAAGTGACAAGTATAGCGTTTTTCACCAAATATTGATCTTCTTGTTATCTCTGCAGACAATTGTTTAGAAATTGAGAAACTTAATTCCATTTGAATTAAATGTTATGCCCAGACATAAGAGTATTCTGTGGCATTGGCGATTTGATTCCCATTTAGGAAGAAGGTGTATTTATTTCGTGTTGATTTACGGTTTTGTTTTAGGAAGATAAGTCAGTGCTTTTGTTTGTTTGAGATGTATCAAGTAACCATTTGTTGCAATATTCATTGAGGATATTAATTTGTTTTTGAAAACCCTGTGCACTTTTGGAAATTAACACTAAATCATCTGCATAAAACAAACAAGAAAGGAGTAATCTGTTAGCTAGCCTGAGAATTATTGGGTCTGTTAGTGCAATTTAGAAGTCAAGTATACGTGCTATATATAGTCTAGATATAAGGTAAATAACAATGGGGAAAGGATGCATCTTTGTCGTTCGCCTTTGTTATAGTTAAATTAGTCTGTCCTATTATTGCCAATTTTTATCACACATTTTGATCTTGAATACATGTCGGCGATGAAATTATAAAACTTGCCACCAATTTTGTTGTTAAACAGTTTATATAAAAGACCATTATACCATACCGAATCAAACGCTTTTTGAAAATCAACAAAACAGCAATATAAATGGGAGCCTCCAAAGAACACCCTGGCCCTCCCCCATTACCGCATTGCCCAAGAAAGCAAAAAAAGAAACAACGACAACAACAACAAAACTATAAAAATTCACTTCCTCGACCTCCTCATCCCGCAAAACTAACTTCACGTAAACGTAAAATTTACCAATACCTTTAAGAGCAAAGTACATCTTAAAAAGCAGTTAAACGACCTCAGATTTGATACTACTACCGGTATTTGTATTCAAAGACCCATCAGTAGTCAAAGTTGACACATGCGTGGATCAGGACCGAAGTTTATGATGAAGATACAAATGCACGATGGCAAAGAACACGCTAAAAATAGCATCAACACAATAACAAGCTTAAGCGTCTTTGTGATCTTTTTCTCCCACTTGATCGCTTGCTTCTTCGCCAGATTTTCGTGTTGCCGAGCAAGTTGTCCCATTTTCTAACTTGAGCTCGCAAGAACTTTAAAATTTCGAGTTGGTGAAAAGCAACACGAAAGTCACGACAACTGCAGTGTTGGCGAAGACGAACAGATTGAAACTTGTCATAGCCTACTGCAAAGTAATAAATCATGGATAATAAAACAGACACGGTCCAGACACCAGTAGAAACTAATAAACTTCGTGTTGCTTTGAGTTTCGATCTGTAGAATAGAGGATATGTAATAGCGACGTAACGATCTAGGGTAGATAAGCTCAGAAGAGAAGCAGTGCAGGATATGAAAAATGAAACATGCATCGTTCTTCTGAGGGGTCGATTAGGGATTCCAAAACCCTCGAAAAAATGAAAAGCTATACCGAGAGGAGCAGTTATGAGACCAACAATAAGATCTGCCAGACTCAGATTGACTACAAGGTAGTTGAACGGTGATCGCAGGTCCTTGTTGGGGTTCAGGAAAACGACAAGAATCACAAGGAAGTTTCCCAAGGAAGCAACGATCGTGATCAGTGTAGAACAGGAAGCAGTCAAGAAAGACAAATATGTCGGCGCTGTTACATTACTACAAGGATACTTTCCAATGAGCGACATTTTCTAACCAGCGGAGGCGTCGTACATGTAGCTTTGAATTTGACAAATGTTGAATATTACGCGAGCCTTAAACGCATGAAAAAATGTAGGTTTTAGAATATTGGGTCAAGGAATTTTTAGCCATCCTTCTTGACCCTTAGTCGATGCTGTGGGATATTTGCTTCAATCAACGCATTCCCACCCTTCGAAGTAATTTTTTTGGAAGAAGGAAGATTTCATTTCATTTTATTGGTTAATTCAGATTTTAACAAGTCTATTTTCACACGGTCCACAAATAGCAAAGACTAGTCTAGGTGGCAGTGTCTATATAAAACAAACTACGCACTCCAAATGGTATTCAATTGACAAGTCAACAAAACTTATTTATATAAATTGAAGAAAAGTTACTTCTTTAAGATGTGCATGTAGTCTTCAACCATGTTTTGTTCCAATTCTATGTACTCCAGCGCAGCTCAGAACTGCCTGACCATCTTCCACGCACGCGTAGCTGCAATGATTGCCGGGAGATGTGAGGAGCTACGGTGTAATGAGTATTTGAACAGTTCAATCATCAATCCTTAGATTAGAAGCGACGCTGATTGACAGGCAAAATATTTCAGTGCTAAATAATTCCCCTTTTTTGTTTATTTTTCATTTATTTATCGGTTATTTTATTTATTCATTTATTTTGATCTATGTCATATTGATGATTATTGTAATCATAATAGTAAGACAAACAAAAAAACTCTTCCGGTTGTTGTGGGGAAAGGTGAATGTCGTCTACAAGAAGAATTAAATTGAGAACTGTGAGATTAATTTTGTTTTCCTCTCGCGGGTAATTTCAACATCCAAACTACTGACTCTGGTGAAAAAATCAGGCTACATAGAGAACAAAAGAATTTCAGGCGCATAATTAGCGTCAAATGCCACTGATATTAATATTATAAAGGAAATAAAGGGAGATGTAAAGAATCAACCATAAGAGGACACAGAAAACATCTGAGCCCCAGATGGGATTCGAACCCACGACCCTCCGTGTTCTAGATCGGATGCTCTGACCTCTGAGCTACTGAGGACTCGTTGGCGAGCAAGGGTCATTTTTGTGGGTTGGACTTGCGAACCGCATCTCGCAGTCACACAGTCCATCACCAGCAACACATTGAGGCTTAACTGTATCACACAGTCACATTAATAGTAAGAAATGTCTCACTCATGAAGGAGCCTCCAACCAACCAACCTATGCCACTGATATTAATATAATATAATAATATGAGTGAGACATTTCTTACTATTAATGTGACTGTGTGATACATTTAAGCTTTAATGTGTTGCTTGTGATGGACTTCGTGACTGCGAGATGCGGTTCGCAACTCCAACCCACAAAAAATGACCCTTGCTCGCCAACGAGTCCTCAGTAGCTCAGAGGTCAGAGCATCCGATCTAGAACACGGAGGGTCGTGGGTTCGAATCCCATCTGGGGCTCAGATTTTTTCTGTGTCCTCTTATGGTTGATTATTTACATCTACCTTTATTTCCTTTATAATAATTAGCGTCATAGTCTTAAGTCAATCTTCTTTAACAGTTTCTATATTCTCTGTATATTCAACAGACGTCTGCTTGTCCTCCACCAGCATTAGTATTCGATGGTTCATCAGTGCTTAATGTAGATAATTGCGTCAGATTTATTTAGATGGACGTAGTCGACGAAGGCATGCAGGGCACGTCAAGATACTCCTAAAGGCTTTGCGGAAGTTCTCTAACCTTAATGCATACACGAACGGATTTACTGCCGAATTTGCCATCACGAGAACAACCTGAATGTCTCTGACCCAGTGAATAAACTCACAATGGCAGCCAGCGCAAAAATTGATGATATAGATACAAATGCACGATGGCAGATAACAAGCTAAAAATAACAGCAATACAATAAAAAGTGTCTTTGTGATCTTTTTCTCCAACTTAATCGCTCGTTTCTTCGCCAAGTTTTCCGCGGTAGTGTTATGCAGGTTGTCCCATTGATTTACTTGTGCGCGGAGGAAACTGAAAATTTTTGAGTTGGTAAAAAGTAGTACAAAAAATGTCACAGCGACGGCAGTATTCGCGAAGATGAAACGTAACTTTTTGTAGCCTACCACAAAATAGGAGACCGATAATGAAATGGAGATGATCCAAACAACAAGAGACACTAAGAATGTTCGAACCGGATTGAGCTTGCTTCTGTAAAACAAGGGGTGCGTAATGGCAACGTACCGATCTAATGCCAAGGCTGCTAGGCTCAGAAGTGAAGCGGTGCAGGAGAAAAAATTAACTACACGGAGCGTATCTTCTAGGTACTTATTCCGGAGACTGAATCCCTCCATAACATGCTGGGCTGCGCTTAAGGGAGCAACGATTACGCCAACAACAAGATCTGCAAAGCTCAGATTGGCTACGAAGTAGTTGAAAGGTGATCACAGGTCCTTGCAGGGGGTTTAGGATAACAGCAAGAATCACAAGGAAGTTTCCAACAGTCGCGATGAATGCAATGAGTGCGGAGCAAGAGGCCGTTGAGAAAGATAAATATGTCGGCGCTGTGGTATTGTCACACGGATACTTTTCAAAGAGAGGCATTTTTTGTTTTTCCCAATAGTCAGCAGCCACGATGGTCTAAAAAACGCGCAGCAAAATTTCAGAATACGAAATTCTCCCGCCGGGTTTAGGTTTCTACACTTGGTGTTGCGACATTTGGCAGATAAGCTGTGACCGATCCCTTTATTTATTTTTAGATCTGCCCTTAGCAAAACGACCCCTTGGAATTATGCTCACACCCACTGCATTCACGAGGCGCATCAGTAATCAAGGCTTGCGGGTGCCTTAAAGAGGCATTTAGCACATTTTTTTCGTTTTTAAGGCGGGGTGATTTTATCAGGCACCCGTACTATTTATAATAAGAATTTTTGGCTTTATGGCTACTTCAAAGTATAAAAAATGATGCAACACAGGTTAAACGTCGTTATGACGTTAAACTGTCAATCATGTCATATTGTCAAACAACCTAGATCCAGAAGATGCCCAGATGTAACGAATCATGAGTACATTCGGTAGGCCGATATCGTTAGCGGTTGTAAAGTTATAACATAACATTTTATTAGCAATTCCCATATACAGAAATGGTATTGCTTTTAAAATATGACAATTTTGATTTTAATAATATTTTAAATAATCAAATAAACAGGTAGTTTTAATTAAAAGTTATAAATAGAATTCTCTATTTCCCATGTTTTTGCTTTATGGAATAAAATTCCTCATAGACATTGTAGCCAAATTTTGTACAAATTAACATATCGATCGATATTGTTAAAAAGAAATATAACATTTTCCTGCTTGTTCGAGTCTACGAATTTGCAGTACTTGGCTTCTACGTCCAGAAAAAAACTGGTGTCTTAAATTGTTAATATATAAATTGCATTCAAATAGAAATGACTTTCATTTTCTACTTTATTCGACGAGCAAAGCTGACATATCCTTAGGTTCAAAGGAATTTTAGGAAGATGGTAGTAACAGTTTCAATTCTAACCTGTGATTACTTGATCGTAATTTTTTCTTCTGCCTGGTCTTTTCGTTTTTAATAAGGTCTAAATATTCTGATCTGCTCACATTATTCTTAAAAGTGGAATAGAAATTCAATTTTTTGTACGATCGCAACATGTTTGTTTGATCCTTTTTAAAGTAATCTATGATAGCCTGTTTTATTTTTGGCAGCCTCTAGTTTACTAATCTTGGCTCTTGTGCAAGTATACTAGAGAACTGCAATTTATTAGTAGAAGTGTTACAGTATAGTTTCATGATCTCGTGAAAAGGCAGCATGAAAGATGGTTTTCCATTTTTTGCTAGTTGTTTTGAAAGTAAAAAGCATTGCTTTGCAATACTAATGTTAGATTTAAGTGATAATCTTTCAGCTTCATTACGAGATAAAATGTTTGTAGCTCTTCTATTTAGGCCAATGAAATGTTTGTAAAAATGTGTGTCAATTTTTTCAACGGGGTCTTTTCCCCATTTTTTAGAATCAGTTCTGTCTAAGCACCCCATTCCTCAGAACTGTACAGTAATATAGGAAGAAATAGGGCATCAAAAAGTTTATTGCAGGTAACAAGTATAGCGTTTTGCACCAAATATTGATCTTCTTGTTTTCTCTGCAGACAATTGTTTAGAAATTAAATTGAGAAACTTAATTCCATTTGAATTAAATGTTACGCGCAGATATAAGGGTATTCGATGGCATTGGCGATTTGATTTCCAGTTAGGAAGAAGGTGTATTTATTTCGTGTTGATTCACGGTTTTGTTTTAGCAAGATGAGTGCCTCTTTTTTAAGATTTATTTTCAGTAACCATTTGTTGCAATTGAGGATATTAACTTGTTTTTGAAGACCCTGTGCACTTTTGGAAATTAACACTAAATCATCTGCATAAAATAAACAAGAAAGGAGTAATCCGTTAGGTAGAATTATTGGGTCTGTTAGTGCAATTTAGAAGTCAAGTATACGTGCTATATATAGTCTAGATATAAGGTAAATAACAATGGGGAAAGGATGCATCTTTGTCGTACGCCTTTGTTATAGTTGAAGTAGTCTGTCCTATTATTGCCAATTTTTATCACACACTTTGATCTTGAATACATGTCGGCGATGAAATTATAAAACTTGCCACCAATTTTGTTGTCAAACAGTTTATATAAAAGACCATTATACCATACCGAATAAAACGCTTTTTGTAAATCAACAAAACAGCAATATAAATGGGGAGCCTCCAAAGAACATCCCGGCCCTCCCCCATCACCGCATTGCCCAAGGAAGCAAAAAAAACAACAACAACAACAACGACAACAACAACAAAACTATAAAAATTCACTTCCTCGACCTTCTCATCCCGCAAAACTAACTTTATCTGAGCGTAAAATTTACCAATACCACTATGAGAAAAGTGTATCTTAAAAAGCAGTTCAACGACCTCAGATTTGATACTACCACCGATATTTACATTCAAAGACCCATCAGTAGTCACAGTCGACACATGTGTCAGGACCGAAGTTTATGATGTAGATACAAATGCACAATGGCAAATAACACGCTAAAAATAACATCAACACAATAACAAGCGTCTTTGTGATCTTTTTCTCCCACTTGATCGCTTGCTTCGGTTTGAAGCTCCACAGCAGTTTGCTGCTTCTACGTTAATAATGGCACCGCACGTAGATTCTGTTACCACACAGAGCATGTTCATGGTGTCAGGCGAGAATTCCACGGAGGAATTAAAAGGACAACATCAAGCCTCGAAAACTGCATCGGTGAAATCGAGAATGGAAAGTGTTGATTCCACTCTACCCTCGGATCTGCTGCGGCCAGTTAACCAATCGAGAGACAAGGGTGCGAGCTCATGGCTTACCGCAGTGCCTCTTGTCGATCAAGGCTTAGTGCTGAATAAACAGGAATTCAGAGACTGTCTGCGTTTAAGGTATAATATGCCCGTCTCCGACTTACCAAGCAAGCGTGTTTGTGGTGAGAAGTATACTGTCTGCAATGTCCTGTCATGCAAAAAGGGAGGTTTCGTGGCGCGGAGGCACTATGGTGTTCGCAACCTACTTACCTCACTTATTAGTAAGATTTGCACCAATGTTGAAGTCGAACAACAACTACAACCTCTCGATAATGAGCGATTCAACCTCAGAACCGCGGTAACAAGCCCGGAGGCAAGACTGGACTTTAAATTGGGGGGGGCTTTTGGTATAGTGGAGTTACAGCATTTTTTGATGTCAGAGTAACGCATGTTAACTCCAAGTGCAACCAGTGAAAAGAAACATCCACAATCGATAAGGAGCAGGAGGAGGAGAAAAGGTGGAAGTACCAACAGAGGGTGCTGGACGTTGAAATGGGATCTTTCACTCCCCTAATTTTACGAACCAGCGGTGGGATGGGAGCCGATTGCAACTGCTTTCTCAAACGCCTAGCCGAGAAGCTCTCAGAAAACAATAAGGAACCTTATCACATTACTATTACTTGGACTAGAACATTGCTTTCTTTTGAGATTTTCAGGTCCGTACACACATGCGTAAGAGGTTCTAGGACACCCTTGTACAAAATTCCACAAGAAGATTTCACTGATGACTGCCGCTTAAACGCCACCCAAACGTGTGTGATAATGGCGTGAGCTCGTTAATTTTGTTTAGTTGAAATGAACCGTTTTTTTTTTTTTTTTAAATGGATTTTTTTCCGAATGTATGATATATTTTTAATGGAATGAATTTTTTCAACCGAAATTAAGGGTCTTTTTTTTCTATCGAAAAGAATAATATAAATAGTGCTTTGCCAGAATAGTTTTTTTTAAGTGAAATTAACTGTAAATTGGTCTTTTTAGCAGCAACAATATAGATAGTCGTATAAACATAATAACTTTCTTTAATTTTTCAGAGATGTTTCGACGGTACATCAGTCATCTTCAGTGTTACATATTTTGAAATCGTCGTAGAATTTAAAGCGCGCGCGATCTTACAAAGTTCGTTACATTGCGTTGTCAATATTGCTGTCTGAATATATTTAGAAATATATTGTTGATAAGGTTCTCAGTGAAGAGATTCCTTCGCAGAATGACAGACAATTATTGAAGGTCAGTATGGAACCCCATCCAAAATATTGTTTATCTTAAAAGTTCTATGAATCAAGGTTTTGATTCACCCCAATTTGTAGGTAAAGGGGCAAAAACTCAGATAACTGGTGAGCAAACCTGTGAAAGTCTTTTTCCGGTAAACGGTAGTTACACTTTGTTGTGGGTCAGTGTTATTGATTAGAACATCTAGGAAAGGTAGAACATGGTCAGTTTTCCGCTCCATTGTAAAGTGTATATTGGGGTGTTGATTGTTGATGTAATTGAAGAAAAGGGTTGCACCCCGTTCAGAGTGGAAAAGGCAAAATGTAAAGTCTGCGTAACTAGGATAGAATAATACCTCTGAATCCCCGTATTGATCCAACCATATATTCTCATGGTGACCCATAAAGAGATTGGCGAGAACAGGGGCAAGGGGCATTATATAGTTAGCTTTGTTATCAATAAAAGGTTTTATTATTATTGTTATTATTATTATTATTATTATTATTATTATTATTATTAGTATTATTGTCTCTATTATCACAGTCTTTGCAGGTGTTCTTTTTGTGCATCAGCCGGGCGCAAACCATGCACCTAGAGCGTCAGTCACTCAAGTCAATCATTCTGTTCATACACTGAGCACCTTTCTGAGGATTCGTGCAGATCCCAGCATGCAGATCTTTTGAATCTCTGTCATATTAGCTCTTTCTGATATTTTCTTGATGTTTTCTACCATACCCTTCTTCACTGTACCAAGCGCACCAACAACCACAGGGATCACTAGGGTTTTCATATGCCACATTCTCTGTATTTCTAGTTCTAGGTCTTTGTACTTGCATTTTTTTTTCAGTTTCCTTCAGTGCGATGTTTCTATCTGATGGAACAGTCATATCAATAAGTTTGCAGGTGGAATTCACTGAATCTTTAACGATGATATCTGGTCTGTTCGCTGTTATAGTTCTATCAGTATTGACTGGCATGTCCCACATGATGGTGATGTTGTTATCTTTATTGTGTATCACGGTCTCTGGTTCGTGTTCGTACCATTTGTCTGTAATCTCTATATCATGATCTTTACATATGCTCCAATGGAGATATGCTGCAGCATTATTGTGCGTGGAGATGTACTCTGCTTTGGCTAATACCTCACATCCAGATACAATATGGTCCACTGTCTCTTCATGTTGCGAACACAATCTGCATTTGCTCTCCACTTGCTGGCCACATATTACTTTCTGGTAGTTTCTGGTGTTTATTGCCTGGTCTTGAGCTGCAACAAGTAGTCCCTCTGTTTCTCCTTTCAAATTACTTGACAACCATTTGTTGGTGGTGACTGTGTCTACATGAGGCTTCTCTAGGATCTTTGGATACTGGCCATGCAATGCTTTGTTTTTCCACTTTTCTTCTTTCATTGACTTCATCCTGGACTTAAACACGTGTTTCAGGGCTTTAGCATTTTCAGAGGCAGATTTATCTTCTCTGTACTCAATCTCTGGCATTGTTACTTCCCTTTTGAATTTAGTAGCATTCTTGGATATTGAATTTTTGGCTTTAGATCTTTCATGTTCAAGCACCTGCTTTGGATATTGCCCTTCCTTGTGCTTCAGATAGTGATCAAGCCCTATTGTCGCAGTTTTGAATGCTGTTTCTACATCAATCAGGCCCCTGCCTCCATCTTTTCTTGGGATGTACAGCCTTTCCACATCTGCTTTAGGATGTAACATCTTGTGTATGTTCAGTAGTTTGCGTGTTTTTGTGTCAATCTTCTTCAGTTCTGAGATTTTCCAGTCAATGATGCCAAAGCTATATTGCACAACTGGGACTGCAAGACTATTGATAGCTTCTATTTTGTATCTTCCATTGAGCTCAGTTCTTAGGATTAATCTTACTCTCCTATCATATTCTTTTCTTATCTTCTCTTTCATTTTGCTATGCTGGATACCATCACTTTCATCTACACCCAGGTATTTGTATACTCCTTCCTGGTCCAGCTCTTGAATTTCTGTGTCAACATCTATTACTATGTTTCCAGTTGAGGCCAGTTTACCTTTCATGAAACTGGCTTTGGCTTATTATTATTATTATTATTATTTTATTTATTATTACCGTGTCACCAATTAGCTACTACTACTACTACTACTACTGCTACTGCTACTGCTACTGCCACTGCTACTGCTATTCTGCTCAATATTCAATGATTATGTGGCCTCAAATATCACTTGTCGCTCGCCGAGTTGTGTTTTGCTGTCCTTGTCACGTTTTCAGGCAGAGGTTCGGGCAATCCCCTCTCCGCAAAGATTTAGTATGAAATTGTCCACCGTTTTCTACAGCTCCTCCAAAACTGAAGGTCTGAATGGGGTTTAGTGTTTAGCGTTATTTGCCCTTCATTTTTAGTGTTTGCTGTTAAATTGACCAATTTTTTAATGTTTGCTGTTTCCGAAGAAAGTATCCTTAAAGGTGTTTGTGGGGTTTCTTCGGACATATTCGGCAATGGTCAAACCTCCTCGTTAGTCTTCGGGTATTTTCGGCAGCCTTCGGGAATCTTCGGTAGCCTTCGGAAATCTTCTGAATTAAATTGTCGTAAAATGGCCGAAAGCTCCTTGATATACTAAACAAAAAAATACAGTCAACTCTTGCCTTGCCGACAACCCGCTATAACGGACACCTCGATAAAACAGACAGTAGTTAATTCCCCGCCGAAAACAAATTACAGACATTTGACTGAAATAAACTCCCGCTATTATGGACTCTCGCTAATGAGAACACTAACTCGAGGTCCTTATTGGCCTTTTTGGCGCCCTTTTTGCTTCTTTCTGGAAAAAAAATACTGTCTCAAAGAATTTTTTTACTGTTAGCATTATTGAAAATGCCTAAAATTTAACAGTGTTGATCTTACAAAGCCACAAAATAAAGTGTTTAGTGTTATCGAAGCACCCCCATTCAGATCCTCAAAACTAACTGAGCTAACGCAACCTCGTTCCCGGGGATTCTCGGCGTTTGCCGTTCATATTTTTTCCGGCGATAGCCTGAACTTTAAGTATTGAAGTCATTCTACTGGATATCGCAAATCTCTCCTATTCGTTGAATGAATTATAACAATAATAATAACAATAATGAAGAAATGAATTTTTAATAGTAATATAGGAAATTATTTGTTTTCTTGAAACATATCATTCCCCTAGCACAACACCTTAGCTAGAACCGACAGAGCTAAAACAAGTCCACTTAATTGTTCCTGAAAGGGCCAGACGGTTTATGAGCTAAGAATTAGATTTAACAAGTTTAGTTTTTAGTTAAAAAAAAAAAAAAAAAAAAACTAAATGGTTGCAATCACGTAGGTAGTTAAATATTTTCACACAAGTCATTATTTTCAGTTAATGTATTCACAATCATA
>OZ037775.1:54535225-54537725 GCA_964035525.1 Porites cylindrica
TAAAGCGGTGACTACCAAGAGGAAGAAATAAGATACAAGGTTTACACCGCTTTTCCCAAAATTGACGAATGGAAAGCCCACATCCTTCGGGCAGCCCACCAGGATGGTGCGAAAAGTGACATAATGGACAATTTGTTGACAAGCCAGGTTAATATGGCCAAGGATAGCGTGGTAAACGCCACTTTAAGCCTTGCTATGGGCTCAAAGCCATCCTAAATAGAAGTATATTGAATTAAAAGAGAAAGGAAAATGAAAGATTCGCAGGAAAAGAGAATAACCCAAAATTACCATCTGCTAAGGAGAGTTGAATCTTGGAAATGTTGTCGCGTGACAGCGTTCATTTGTCCAAACTGCAGCGGGATCCAAACAAATACGTGAAATATAAGTTTAAAAAAAAAAACAAAACAAAACAATGAATCTTTCTATCACCAGAAATCGTGAAGTGAAACAGTTTTATGTTTTTCCTATTAATGATGATGAATTCAGCCTCAGCTAGTCTCCAAGTACTTTGAATGTGGGCTGCTTGTATTTCGTTACATACATTCCAACGGACGTTACGGGTCAGCGGACCTGAAGAAAGGTGACGAAGTTGGAGAGCAACGCCATGCTAGGGGGGACATTGGTAGGTACCCAATACCGAAAATAAATGTGGTATCGGTATTTCGCCGATTTTTGACACGGTATTTCGTTAGTTACCAATTTTTCTCACGGTATTGCGGTATTTAATTTATTTAATTTAATTTTGCGAGGAAACGTGAGACGACCTCGAATTGATCGGTACAACGAACGAAAAAGACACCCTACCAATTTCATCATAGATTATCTGTCAGAAATTGTGTAATGGTAATCATTTACCATTAATCTAAAGTCTTAAAAATACTGACGTGCATTAAACTAGCCTGCGTAGCAGGTGCTTGGAAGTAGTGGGCGCGAGAGAGAACGGGCGCGCGCGAGGGAGACTCGCGAGGGGCCATCCAAGCGCCTGCTACGCAGGCTAGCATTAAACAGGAGAGCGCAATGAACAGTACCGCAATACCGTGATCTTCTTTTACCGAATATCGTTAACCAAAAGGAAGAAATACCGCATAACGCAGGGCTAAATGATACCGCAATACCCCACTATAAAATCCAAATTACCGAAATACCGCTTGAAAAAAAGCTCAATACCGTAAGCCCCCGTTTCCCCCTCCATGCTGTTGAAGAGGTGATAGAATATTTGGGCTTAAAACATCCAAATATATTTGATGTTTACAATCTTCGTCATAATTATCACAGCAACAAACTTTCAACTTTCAATGTTAGTGTTGAAAGACATGTGCGGGTATTTCGAAATACCTTACAAATCTACAGACCTAAAAGGAGACCTTTTAGCCAAGGTTTCAGAGTAAAGGAATGTGACTGAAAATAATTTCATTCTGTAACTTTCCTGCGCAAGAGTTTGAGTGCATGGTATGCTGTCCAATCGGTAATGTGACAAGTTGTTCGTTGTGCATTGGTTATCATCTAAATATCATAAATATTATTGTGGAAACAAATTATGAAGCATATTATAAAATGAAGTTGCAAAATGAGTGAGGCACTTTCATTGATTTAAAAGTCCTACCGGTCTCCTATCTTTTTTTATGATGTCCTCCCCAATATTTGCGTGACCCTATTCGGCGGAATGGCGGAATACATGCAATCAGTTGTAAAATACGGAATATACGTGATACTCTAAAACACGGAATTTACAGAATATTCTGTATTTGATTTGAACTGGACTGACGAAAAAGCAGAGGCAATATCAAAAATTCAATTTTCGTACTGCCGTAAGCCGCACTATAGACCTTATGACGGTTTTGGAAGCCATCTTGACGGGTGAAGGGTCCGGTATCACGGGAATCTAATGTCGGATAACTTTCATAAAACGGCTGTTCTAAAAAAAAGGTCAAAAAGGAATTATAAACTTAAGCTTGACAAACAAAGTTCTTTTTTTAACATTTGTTTTTTTCTCAAAAAAGAAATAAGCGCCCTGTCCCGAATAAGCGTCCTCCCTAGAGGCACCAAAAGTAAATAAGCGCCTGGGCGCTAAATCGAATCATTACGGTAAGTCAATTCTTTTACTTGTCACGCGCTTAAAACATGGTTCGAGTTAATGAGGGTAAAATTATATAGAAATGATCTGAAGAGAAACAAAAATTAGTATTACTTCGAGTTAGTACGAGGTTCGAGTCAGTAGCGAGGGTTCGAGTTATTGGAGTCGACCGTATACATATATACCCTTTTTAAACGATTTTTCTCTTATTCTGCGTTTTAGAGTATTCCGTATATTCCGTACTTTAGAATATTCCACGTATTCCATCATTCTGTTCCGTCATTCCGTCAGTCCGCCATTCCACCGAATAGCGTCACCCCCGATATTTTCATGTCCAAGAAAATACTAAACGCGAGGCTAAACATTGTACCAAGAATTGAATCTGTTAGCTACATTTTATAGCGCCAGATAAAAGTCCTTTGAGAA
>OZ037775.1:54542725-54587725 GCA_964035525.1 Porites cylindrica
TGCATCATTTTAAATTTGGACCCGTTGAAATGCTTCCAGTAACTACTAACTTACTACCCGGAGTCAGAAAAAGGCTTTAATCCGGGGCACCCAACGAGAACATAGTTCAAAACCACTTAAACATAGCATTGTTGAACGTATTTTAATATTTAAACGGTAGATTTAGGCATATCTTTATCCCCTAAAAATTTTTCATCTGTTCGGATTTCCTAGCTGAAAGGCTAGTGATCCGAAAATTATAGGGATCAAAACTTACCTTTTCGAAAATTTTAGCCAGAAAAAAAGCTCCCGAAAATTCTAGGTGACCTTTTTAGGGTAAAAATCCGTTAAAAATGGGCAATTATACCATTTTTTAGATGTTCCGCAAAATCCTAGGAGAGGCCGGCAAGTAAGAAACTTTACAACAAATGTTCCGAAAGTTCTAGATCTCAAATCGTCTTCCGAACAGATATTTTCCGAAAATTGACGTTGGGTGGCCCTGTTTAATCGGCCTTTGAATGAATATTTATTGGTTTAAATTGCCAAGTAGTAGAATGACATGATTTTTTTGCTTACCCGGTTTTCGAAAAACCAGGTATATAAGCATCAGATTAATATCAAAACAGTCAGGTTAACTGTGTTTAAATTCATATTTGGCAAATACCTTTGCTGGTTAACAATTATGATATATAGATTTAGCCAGGGCTAAAGGCGTCGCTCCAGTTATTTAATTTATCATTTCAAACAATAAACTTGTAATCTACAAATCACTTAACTTTAGGGGAGATCCATGTGACTTTTAGGGGTGGGGCTGTTAGCCCGATTCTCAGACGTCCGAGGCCATCAGGCTATGCAAACAGTGCAAGAATAAAACAACATCTAAAATCTTACAGCAAATAAATAGCAACCACCTTTGACCACAGTAGATTACTCGTGTGAAACAAATTCTTCCCAAACAAAATGACCTATTTGCCCACCTACACTGCCAGTCCTCGGTGGCAGCCTGCAATTTACACGCAGTACTAGTAACTTATCTTTTTTTATCTCTCTGTGTAAAGGAAAGGCCAAAATTAAAACGGAGTCAGGCCGGGTTTTTTTTTGTGTGTGTACGCTACAAGTTTTATTTTACAAATCTGATACCGTTAGCGCGTAAACCAGCCTTTTTACATCACCTTCGAGGTAAACAGAACCACAGTCGCGTGCCCTGTGAAATACCAACGCTAAGCTTTTTTGACGTATAGATAATATTCAACGGAGTCTGTTCAGTTGAATTTCGATTCACTACTTTACTTTTACTGTTTATGTAGAAAAGAACAGAGGGAAACACTTTAGTTTATGACTTTCGCTACTTAAAATCTAAAAAGTAGGTCTTGAGTGGCTTTCAGTGCGTACGGATGGCTTTCGTTTTGGGAGTAGATTATCGAGTGCACTTTTCAGAATTAATTATTCGTTTTCACTGTTACGCAATTAAAACACGGCACAAAAAAAATAAATTGGATACCGTCCAGTAGAAGAAGCCAAGAAAACGAAATGTTATAAAAGACTAATATATAAACAATTTGTCCAAATTTCAAGTATCCGTGGCCCACAGCTCCTGAGTTATTTTCCGAAACATTTCACGCAGCTTCGATTCGTAGAGCTTTGTATGTATGGAGACGCCATTGGCCGCCGGAAATCAACAAAAACGTCTGCCGTTCACTTTTTCTATAAAAGCTCTTCCTTTTCACTCGATAGCTAGCACACATGCGCATAAACACATCTTTTAATAATTGAAATGGTTAACCTGCTGAATCAAGAGGACAGACTTTTTTCAATGAGATTTGGTGTCACTCACTGTGAAAACTCCGAAGTTCAAATTGCTATATTTTCGAAATGAAATATGCTTCGGGGCTAGAAACTTGTACAAAGATTTATTTTCTGTTTGTCTTCAACATAGTGTAAATAAGAATTCGTAAAATCTCGCTTTTTTGACTTTGCTACCTGATGACGTTACTGTGAAAACCATCATTCAGAATAGGGAATAGGCATACCGCAGAGATCAGAGAAAGTAAAACTGCACGTTTGTAAAAAGGTCTTCTACTTCAACCTAAAACACAAAGCCATTTCGCTATATTTGTTACATAAAAAATTATCACCTTTAAAAATTAATCATTAAAACTGATATTCAAACGCAAATTCACAGTTCTTGCGATTGATCAATTGTCAACAATTTCTCACTCCAAGGCTTTGTTCTTTACTAAAGAAAATAAATTCAAACTTTCGAAAACAGTTACGAGTACTAGAGCAAACCAAGGATAAGTAAATTTTTTAGTGACACCGATGCGATGCTTGCCTGCCTATTTTATATCAACGAATATTTCCTGCTTTAACACTGAATATGAGAGTAGTTTACATGCGAAGATAGGACCCCGTTTACACTGGTCCGTGCAGATTTATGACCGGACAAATTTTCTTACCGGTGCAGTCCGTTTACACGGAACCGGACAAAGTTTGTTGCAAATTGCAATATTTTTTAATCTGCCGTCGAAAAATTTGCACGTTTCGCGGGTCCCGTGTAAGCGAAAGGCGGATTCATGCAAGCTTCTGTCCGTTGAAAAAATTTTCCAGACCAGTGTAAACAGGTTCTAAATTAATGATGTTTTGAATACTTAAAGATGTGCTTGTTTTAAAATGTTGATTTATACTGTACATTTATAATTGACAACTCCAGAAAATACCATAACATCCCATAATACTCTTTGTTTGTCACCCCAAAATTTTGCGTAAACATTGTTTTCAGTTTCTCTTGAGGCCATTTTAACTCCCATTAGAAACTGAAGACAATTTTTATGCAAAATTTTGGGTGACAAACAAAGAGCATTATGGTATGTTATGGTATTTTCTGGAGTGGTCAATTGTTGTCCTTGCTGGATGCAAACCTTCACTGGACAAACTACTCGTGTGGCGGAAAAGTATTTGTTGTATGGCGGCCAGATGATGCTAATTCAACAATGGTTGAATCCGGTGTAGATCTTCTTGAACAGGCCTGGCATTTTAAAATGCTCTTAAACGCCTTACGGAAATTTTCTAACTTCCAGGCATACACAAATGGATTCACGCCAGAATTTGCCATAACAAAAACCCACTGAATTTTCCTCGCATACTGAATAAACAAGCAATCACAATTAGTGCAGAAATTTACAATGTAAATGCAAACACAAGAAGGCAAATAAAAAACTAAGAATAATATTAAGTTGACCAAAAGCGTTTTTGTCACTCTCTTTTCCCTTTCAATTGCTCGCTGCAACGCAAGATTGTTGGCTGGACTGCCATGTAGGTTGTTCCATTGGTGCACCTGACACCGCAAATACTTGAAAATCTTCGAGTTAGTGAATATTAGAACAGTTAAGGTTAGGACAACTGCAGTGTTGGCAAAAACAAAGCGAAACTTGTTGTAGCCGACAACAAAATACAGAAGTGTCACAAGAGTTGAGATGATCCAAACCACGACGGAGACAAAGAAAGCTCGCATTGAATTCAGCTTTGATCTGTATAATAGAGGATACTTGATTGCCAAGTAACGTTCCAGTGCCAATGCGGTCAAGCTAAGAAGCGAAGCAGTGCAGGAAATAAAATAGACCAGGTGCATCCAGACACGGAACCGCTGACTTGCTTGTTGGAGTCCAGCCGTAATAGGGTATACTGCTCCCATAGGAGCTGCAAAAAGTCCAACCATCAGATCTGCAAATCCGAGACTGGCTACGAAGTAGCTGAATGACGATCGGAGTTCTTTGTGGGGGTCTAGAAATACCGCTAGTACCACCAATAAATTGCCCACAGAAGCAACAACACCTGATAGTAGAGCAAACGATGCTGTCGCAAAGGACAAATACGCCGGCGCTGAAACGTTTACGCACGGATATTGGTTAAGAAGAGACATCGCTTTATAGTTTCTCTCAGTTTCTAGCTTTCAAATTGTCGAATGTAAACAGCAGTGCGAAAATCTATGCTGACAATGTTTAACTCAGTTGCAATACGTAAATTGGACACTTTTCATCAAACGAAATCCTCACTCGTAGAAAAAAAGTAATGGGCTGACGCTGAGAAGCCAATAACGGTGCTCAGAAGTACGACAGTAAGCTATTGCAGAAATGTACGAATGCACCGCCGTTTTTCTGGAACCTTTCAAGCTGAATATCGTCTGTTAAGAATTCACCGCTGATTATAATTATAACTTCCTGAAGTAGTTTCCAATTTTGAAATGCCTTAGCCCTGAGGGGAAAAAAAAAACGTGTAAACCGGATGAACATTTTTCACGACAGTATTAGCTAGCTGAGCTTCTAAAAATTGTTATTATTACAGAATAGTCTTATCTAAGACAAGAGAGAATGATCTAAGAGAGCGAATCCCCCATACATGACCCTCTTCCCATGAAAATTATTTTCAATCTACTCTTGGTTCTGTGTCATACTGCGTGGTTATTGCAAGGACGACACCTTATTTGTCGGTTAGAGTGGCGTCATGTAATTTTAAACTTGCTGGGTAATTCATTTCACTGCCGATCACGTACAACAAGCGATATGACGTGCAAACTTGGTATTACTTTCGTCCACGAGTCAAAAGATTGTACGTGGAATAATCTGGCCAGAGTAGCTGATGAAGAGCAAAAAGGTCCTGGCTTGTGAAGGTTCGCCGGAGAACCGACTAAGCAATAATAAGTGGTTCCGACTCGGCGAAAACTGCCCATTGAGGTCTTTGCTTTGCTATATGAACAACCAACATCCTATTGTAAAAAACGACAACTGTCTCTTCCGGCGACATCCACGCACACCCGCAAGCTGTGATACCGTCGTTTGGATCCAACCGTGGACACGTAACGAGAAAATAGGTTTAAAGTGGGTTCAAACATGAATGTTTGGCCGCCAAACATTTGAATTTTGTGTGGGCGCTAGACAAATATGGGCACACTGCTCACTACTGAAGAATTGACCGAACCGGAAACTGCGCATCAAAACTCTCTGGCATCCACGTTAGCGACTGTTTAACAGGTTGAAGCATCTGACCTGATTTGTGTTTGCACAGCGAAATGTTCATCGCAAGTATTAGACGTCAAGAAGAAGTAATGTAGTTTGAAACTCTCAAGAATAATTCTTAAGAGCAAATGTACTGTTTCTGAACGAAAAATGTTCCTGGAAAAAGAGAAAAACTATCTTGCACATTTGCATAAGCAATTGTGGCCAGCCACCTATTAAAGATTTCCGAATTCAATAGTCGTTACTTTATATAAATGAAGTTACCAGCCGTTAGAAAATCTCAATCTTTAATCTCAAAGTGAAATTTTGACTCCAATACTGCAATCCCTTTGGAAATAAAATCCATTCCTAAATTATGGGCGGAAAGCGCTGATCAAAAACATGTCAACAACAGGAGCCGATTAGTATCGGCTCCTGGCGCTAACTACTGTAATGGCTGTCAGACTTCAAATGTTTGCCGGCGAAACATGTCACGTTCACGTGAAAAGTAGACCGCACGGGTCACGGAAACAACAGACAAAAATAACCTTCGCAGCACACGCGCGAAATTTAAATAGATTTTAAAAAAATATCATGGGGCACACGGATTCGCTCTCTTAGCTCATTCTCTCTTGTCTAAGAATATTGTATTGACGACTCTGTGACGTTTCATTAAAATTAAATTTTGGTTTCTTTCCCACACATCAAAGTTTTTGTTTTGCTTTACTTTATATTGGTTGTTTAATTGCTAATGTTTGCCTGCCTTTCCATTACGATAAGTAAAAGGTTGTAGATGTCGACAGCAGCATTTGCCCTTCAACCATAATCATTGTTTAGTACTCTCCGTGTTTTTAATTTAATGTGTTTTTGTTTTCTCCCAAGGGAGTAATCATTCTCCGATATAATAATGATCGGTCATACAGCGCCGGGGATACATTTTATGAGTCCGAGATGTTAGCGAGGTCCAAGTTTCTCGCATGTATTTACTTTTCAGTTGTATTAAATCCGTGGCAATGCTCCGAATTACTAATAACTCAGTTGTTTTGTTCAGATCTTTTCGCTCTCAAAGCCAACTGAATTTTCCTCACTCGAAACTATCCTGTTAGAAGTAAACAGCAAGTAGTCGATACAACGCGATCTATATCTCAAACGAGTACTTGGTTGGAAAAAAAAGGGATAATGATCTTTTTTCCATCATTGAATTTTACCACGAAGAGTAATCACAAACGTTTGAAAGCAGGGACAATACAAAGGATATATTTACAACAATATATTATTTTCGTTTGTCAGGACTGGCCTGTCGGACCTTTGCCCGACCAGTCAGTTTGAGAATGAAACAGGCTGTTTTTCCAAAAGTTTTTTCCTGAAAAACCATCTCCTTCGTATCAGGGTATGACTAATCTGGCTGGAGAGTTTTGATTAAAAGGGAAATTCTCATTGCGACGAGAATGGTCTCGCAGGTCAGTTCTGACGAATGGAAAGCGCCCTTAGCTAAAACGGATTAGTTTCGATAGAAATTGTGGTATCGCTTCCAACGTCGGGAAGTGAAACAAATTCCCTCATTTTGCTTTTTTTAAGGGTAATATACTTCGATTCAAAATTTTGTAAATCATCCCTCGCGAAGTGAGGCCGGAGGCCTCTTGAAGCCGGTTACAATTAGCTCCCAACCCCCTATCGGACCAAAACACCTTTAGTTTAGACAAGCATTCCTTATCGCTTCGGTTTTTCCTCGTACTGCAGATATTGTTGGTTTTCACATGACGTCACTAAACTTCAAACTACAAAACTATCGATCCTACTGAGATTTTACCTTCATGGTGTATTGGAGCAGCTGAAAACTAATTTTCAAACAAATTTTCGCTTCAAAAGGGTTCTTGGTTTTGTAATAGAGTGCGCTTCAATTTCTAAGCTTTTGCGTGACGCAGCATTTACATGATGGCCGACAGAGCTGTCATTTAGGTTAAAAAAGTGACATTTTTCGAGGAATTTTGCTATCTAAACAGTTCAAGTATTAGAAAAACTCGGTAACAGATGTTTCTGTTGGTTTCCGTCCGCTGTTGGAGCTCATCCGGATGAGCTCCAGCATGGCGTCTCCATACAAAGCTCTATAAATTTGGGTAAAACATTCCCTCGGATATCTCGTGTACGAATTATTCCTTCGACCCAAAACTTGGCGAGGGTCTTTGTATATTTACCTCCTTTCATTTCCCAGATTCTGGACTTTATCTGTCGAATGGTTTTGATTTTTATTTTGATCTATTTTAAATGGCGTGACACTGGAAACCAGCAATATAATGTGGATGCAATAAGGAATACTACGTTGTATAAGCAAATCATAAAGTGCCCAAGGGGTGTTAGGCTGATGGCAACAACTGCTAGCCCGTGAGGTCAAGGTTATAATTTTGTCGCGAGTGGAACATGCGTGGATCGCATAGCGAGGCAGAAACACGAGTTGCATGGTGAGTGGCGGTGTTTCTAACCAAGTTTCGCGAAGGTATGCGAGACAAGTATTTCTACTGATAAATAATATTTTCTGCATGATTTGTTTCGCGATATTCTCCAATTCAGGTAACGGCATGAAAACACATGCAATATCAAGAAAAAACAAATACCCCAGTGGAAACCGCCAGTTGGTATCAACAGTCTTAATGTGAAAGAAGATAGTATCAAGTCTTTTACACGACGTTCATTTTGGGGCCGGCACTCCTAAATTTTGGCACGCGGGCCGTAAATCTAGGGCACAGCCTGCGTCATTTACACGACAAAAATAAGTTGGATTTGTTTCAATGTTGATTTCGGGCAGGCACCCCTGAACTGGGAAAGGCACTCTTAAAAAAGTGAGCCGCCGGGCATTTTTACAGCGGCTCCCGAGGCCTTGACATAAGATTCCCGCCAAAAGTCACCCACTCTTAGCGGTCAGCAAAGGATCAGCGTAATTATTCGCGGGTTGTACAAAACATTGAAGTCGAAGAACTAAAAAAATGGCAATTTTATGGATTTTAAGCTCACGAAAAAGAAAGCAAAACGAAGGAAACGAAACAAGGTCATCATCTAAACAATTTTTAAGGTAATTAAATGCCGACAATACGGCGTTTTCAAGGCTATTTTCAGCTGCTTAAGTAATGGTCCGTGTAAGAGGTAGGCAGGCGAACGGCAAAAGTGATTAAAAGGTGCTAACTTTTAATCATTAATTTCAATTAAATCAAGCGTTCTGATTGGCCGAAATCCAAAAATCGCCAAAAAAACAGTCAGAAACGTGACAAAAACACCTTTTTTTAGGTTTATTTTTCCCATTCCCCTGTCTTATACCTCACGGCCAAGTTTCAGCATTGTTCTATGCGCCAATCAAAAGTTAGAGAGGAAAAACGTGCAACACACGCGCGACCTTGTTGTGACCCCATCTTAGTGTGACACTTGAGATGTAAGGAAATTTGTCTTTTACCCGAAGAAATCTCGTCAATTTCTTCGTGAAAAATCTGCATTTTTTCTTTATTGAATATTTATCTCAAATTTACTGTATTTTATCATCGGAGTGATCGTCAAAATGCTCTTAAACGTGGTTTGCTGCCGTCCTCGACATGCCGAGTCGCCATATGGAAATTTGGGCCCGGCGTAGTTGTTTTCGTTGTCAGGCCGGATCAGGAGGAGATCGGAATAATTGTGGCGCTAGAAATTGGAGTACAGCTGGGCATAAAAGGAAAAAGCGAAAGATTTGTTGTTTTTACAAGGATGAATTTATTTCTCGAAGAGATGTAGAACACTTGAGCTCGAGGTAAGCTGAATTCAGTAGATTTTCGCACCTCCGCGCGCATTATGTGTTATTCATGTGTTTGCCCTTTTCGAAACTTCCATATTCCGTGTATCTTTACCCATCTTTCATTCGATTTTTTTTCTCTCTAGACTGCTTCATCAAGCAGGAAGTTCGCCGTGGACCTTAAGTTAAAATGAGCGAATTGAAATTTGTGACACGTTTGCATTTTGTACCTTTGAGTTCTGAGACGGAGACGGAAGCCGCTTAGGTATCATAAATAGCTGTCACTGGTGTTTGAGTTTCTCTTGGTACGGAAGATCTAGCGAGCATGACTGTAGCTTGCCTTTATTTTTTCCAAGGACGAGAGAGATTGTAAGAAGGATTTTTATAGAGTAATATCAAAACCTTGAAAACAGATAAACTGTAGGAGAGCTTTTTCTGAAACCCGATTATCCGAACATGCAGGAATTTTTTCTATCTGGGCAACATCATCTTTTTTTCCAAAAGCAGAACATTTAGATAACATTTAGATTTGATTTTGTGTACTTGTTGTTGTTCTGTATGGTGGCCGAATATGAACGCGCGAAATTGGCGCGTTCGCCAGATTCGCCACGTGAGAGTGAATTGCTGCTGTTTACGATCATGGTTTTGACATTTCGTTTGTGAGAGCCGACGTAAATGTTGGTCCCAACGTCGCTGATTGATGTAACACTGTGCTCGTCTTCGTGTAATTTCATATCAGTTTAACTTCCTCGGGTTTGGCGCATAGAAATCTTTTAAATTTTAGATATGTTATATTTTTCAACATAACAAAGCAATAGACGAAATAAAAAGTTGTTCGAATGAGTCTTAAGCTATCTTAATTCAACTTTAAAATTCAAATTTCGCGCTTTTCGCTGTATTGACCAATCAGAGCATTCAGATTTAATTTGATTAGAGAAATTAGCGCCTGAAAAATAACTGACGCTATTGCCGCGGGCTATTGTTTTTCTGCCTGCTTCTTAGCTGGACCATTACTTAATCATCATTGACTGAGAGAGGTTTGGGCACATCCTTGCTCTTTTGCATGGTTTGCATGACATGGATGAAGTAGGATTAACTTGTGGTTATAAAACTTCATAGAAACCCGCGGAACTTTTGAATGTTCCCGAAGATATTGCTCGTCAGAATACACCTATGATGCGAAAGGCCGTTACTCCAAATTGTCGACTAGCGATAACATTGTATTATCTCGCATCCTTATACGGATATAGAACTATTGCAAATTTTATATTTGGGGTGTCTTCTTCGTTTGTGTGTACTCGTATCCATGGCGTTCGTGAAGCGAGAAGAGCGGCGTCAGTGATCGGTGATCCCACCCCGCAAAATATTTTTTCGGCACACGGGCCACCTTTTAGGCATGCGAGGACCACCTCGGGAGGTGGTTCTGCCCCACCTGATTTTTTCGGACCGCGTGCCACAAAATTCGCATCTACACGGCAAAAAATCAGGTGGGCCGTCCCCAAAGTAACGTTCCGCGTGACCATCTTTAGGAGTGCCGCACCCAAAATGAATGTCGTGTAAATGGGGCTTCAGACACGTGTTGTAATCCTTGTTAAGAACCTCTTGCTGAAACAACATATTGATGATATAATACAATAATACAACTCTCAATACAACAGCGGAAAACAACAAATCTAAGAAACGACTAAATGTACAACAGGAAAGTAATACTATGGTCGCTGGACGTTTCGTAAACACGATGACCTCGGAGGAGAACGAAGAACATCCTACGAAAAACAGCAAAAGGAAAACACTTACCTACTCCATCGAGGGGAGAACTATACGAAACTATGTCCTACGGCTTGACTAGTGAACGCGGCAACTGGAACTGTACTAATGCGTAGAAACGCTACGTGCAGGCGTATTTATATCGCGCTGAACACAAACAGCTCGCATCCCGTTATTAGCAATACCATTGGACAACTATAGCTAGGTAAGCCACAAAACAGTGAAATCTTCCTTTTGGCAATACGCCTGTTTGTAAAACATTGCTATAATCGCTTTACTGCAAAATACATACGTGTTCTGTTAATACAATAGGAGGAAACAAATGGAGAGTTTCGCGGTTAACTACAGCAATGGCGGCAAATTAAAGCGAGCAAAAGTCAATTGATTTCTTTCCTGCTTAAGGGTGTAACGGCGGAGAAATCACAGAGCTAGATAAAACACGGCTAACCACAAAGTAGAACTAAAGAAACGCGTACCGTGGGAAAACGATAAAAGGAACCGCAAAAATAATACCGAAAAGAAAATGCTTTGTGAGCTAATTATCGGTTACATTTCTCCCCTGCTTAGGTCGCCGTCCTCGACAGACCACAATAATGCTTATTTAAACTAACAAACTTGTTTTACCAAAAGTTATATTGCTAAGAACCAAAATAACAGAATGAAATATACTGGAAAGCATTGAACAGTCAATGTCACTGAGTTATTTACTGTTGATCTTGGAGCTCTATGGGGATTAGAATGTTGTCCTGCTGTCGTCTGGGTTGAGCGTCTCAGGGTTGTCTCTTCAGGGGGCTCTGGGGCTGGGTGTTCCACATGAACTGGTTCTTCGGGGGTCTCTGCAACTGGGGGTACTGGAACGGCCGGTTCAACAGCCTCAGGTTCTGCATAGGGTGCTGGGTCTCCTGGGGTCGCTTCAATGGGCATTTCTGGAACTGGGGGCTCACTGGTTTCTGATTCTTCCGGGGGGTTCACAGGCTCACAGGGTTCTGTAGGTGCTGTTTCTCAATACAGGATGGGGGCGTCTCCTCATCACGATTATCTCTTCTTCATCATCTTGGGGTTCAGTGGGCACTCTGTTATGTCTCGCTCTTGGGGGAATCAAATGTGTCTGCACGATGGGGTTGGTGTCAAAGCATGGCTGTACCTGCCTATGACATGGTCTCATCAGAGTCCTATACACTCTCTTGCTGGGTCCATCTCCATGGGCTGGAGCAACTGTATAAACAGCTCCTGTAGGTCCTGGCGTCTCTTGAACTTTGTACAAGGTGGGATCCCAAGGATCCTGTATCTTGTTTCTGCCTCGAGCATGGCTGCGTAGGTAGACAAACTGGCCTTTTTCAATTGGCTGGTCATTGGTACTCTTGTCGCTGTTGGCTTTGCGAGCATCTGCTTGTTGTCTGAGGTGCTCCCCTGCTTTGAGGTAAGCATCTGGTAAGCGGTCTTGGTGGGAGGCTAGCCAGTCTGTTTCAGGTGGATCCTTTTCGTTTGCTCCAAGAATTAGGTCTAGCGGTAAGCGGGGGTTACGGCCGAACACCAGGTAATATGGAGAGTAGCTGGTGGATGCATGTGGGACCACGTTATAGGCATAAAGAAGTTCTGGGAGGTACTCTGGCCACTTTCTCTTCTTTTCTGGTGGTAGTGAACGCAGCAGGTTGAGCATGGTTCTGTTAAATCTTTCACATTGGGCATTGCCTTGTGGATGATAAGGAGTGGTACGCGATTTCGTAATGTTGCACAGCTTACAGAGTTCGGTGATCACTTCATTCTCAAAACTTCTTCCTTGATCGGAGTGGCTTCTCAGAGGGACACCATACTTAAAAAAACATTCCTTAAGGAGTACTTCAGCTGTGGTGTTCGCCCGCTGGTCTCTGGTAGGAACTGCGTGTGTAAATTTTGTGAAAACATCTGTCATTACCAACACGTTCTCCCTACTATCTGTGGCTGGCTCCAACAGTGTGAAGTCAATCGCAAGAACTTCTCGGGGTCTAGTAGCTAGGAGGTGTCCCAATCTAACACGTGGTAATGGTTCTTTAGACAAGGTACATCTTTCACATTTCTTTATCCATGCTTGTACATCGCTATGTATTCCTGGGCAGTAGCAACGGTCTCTAATCAGATGTAATGTTCGGTCTGACCCTTGGTGGCCCATACCATCATGTAGGCTGGTGAGTACTGTCTCCTTAATTTTCTGGGGAAGGATCAACTGTTTTCGTTGGCCGCAATGGGGATCTTGAACGACTCGATACAGTAGGCCATGTTCCTCTTCAACCTTGTCCCATTGGTTGAGCACTGTATAGCATCTCGTGTTTCTCCTCTTCTTTCTTGGGGGGAGGGGGGGGGGGGGTTGCGGTTGTTTAGTCTGTAGTAGTGGAGGCGACTAATGACGGGGTCTGCAATCTGCATGTCTCGGAACTCACCTGGGCTGTGAGAGGGTAGGCTGGTGAATGTTGTCTCTAGGATACTTGTGCTCAGTTGTTCTTGGGAGGTGTAGGTCGTCACCAACTCTCGTAGTTCGACTGGAACAGGGGTGGATTGCGTGACGCTTATGTTTTCCAACTGAATCTCAGCTAAATCGTCAGCATGTCGGATTTCCTTTTCATGATTTCCACGTGCTACTCTTAAAAGTGCATCTGCGTTTCCATTAGCTCTTCCAGGGCGGTACTTCATCTTAAAGTTAAACAAGGCTAGTTCAGCTGCCCATCTCTGTTCCATTGCTCCTAACTTGGCTGACTGAGGGTGACTTAGGGGGTTGTTATCTGTGTACACCACGAATTCTGTTCCTAACAGGTAACTTCTGAACTTCCCTGTGACAGCCCACTTCAGCGCTAGTAACTATAAGAACTATAATTCTGCACGTTTTTCTCTGGGGGTCGAAGCCGACGACTTGCATAAGCGATAACTCTACGTCTACCATCTTGTTCCTGGGATAGCACAGCTCCTAGTCCGTCATGGCTAGCATCTGTCTCCACAATAAAAGGCTTGGTGTAATCTACGTAACCAAGTACTGGTGCAGTTGTGAGCTTCTCACGCAGGGTGTCAAATGTTTTTTGGCACTCTTGGTTCCATTTCTCTTTGAAGGGACACAACAGGTTCTTGTTAACTTTGAGTTCATGAAGTGAATTGTTCACTAGCTGGTGAAGGGTTGCTGCTATCTTGGCAAAGCTTTCAATGAATCTTCGATAGTAACTTGCGAAGCCTAAGAAGGTTCTGAGTTCCTTAACAGTTTGGGGAACTGGCCACTCTTGTACGACTGCTATCTTCTGGGGGTCTGGGGCGATACCAGCACCAGATACTTCGTGCCCCAGGTAGGTTACTCTTCTACGCAGGAAGGTACACTTTTCCAACTTCAATTTCAGACCATGTTCTCTCAGGCGTTTAAAAACCATTTTTAGTCTCTCAAGGTGCTCTTCGAAGGTTTTCGAGAAGATCAGGATGTCATCCAGGTAAACAAGCACAGTCTGGAAGATCTGCTCATTTAGGCAAGCTTGCATAAGCCGAGCAAAAGACGCAGGCGCGTTACAAAAGTCCAAAAGGCATTCCGTTGTACTCAAACAGACCAAAGGGGGTTGTGAATGCAGTCTTCGCTTTGTCTTCTTCAGTTACGCCTATCTGGTTGAACCCACTTGCCAAATCCAGGGTAGAAAACCAGCTTGCTCCCTGCAAGGCATCGAACGATTCTTCGATCCGCGGTAAGGGATAAGCATATTTAAACGTTTTTGCGTTTAACTTTCTGTCATCCACACACATGCGGAGGCTACCATTCTTCTTCCGTACAAGTACTATTGGGGATTAATAGGGGCTGTGGCTCTTTCGGATTATGCCTTGACTTAGGAGTTTCTGAATGTGTTCTTTTGCTTCTTGGTACTGTCCGGGTGGTATTCTTCGGAAAGGCTGATTTACAGGGATGTCATCTGAGGTGAATATCTTGTGTTTTACTCTTTCGGTGTAGCCTAGTTCATCATCATCGGTAACAAACAAGTCCTTGTACTTGGCCAGGAGCTCATCAAGTTTTACTTGCAGCTCTCAGGGGTGCAATGCAAGTCTTCAGGGGGAATGGGTGTAGACTTCGGGGAATCTTCTTTCTTGGGGGATTCTTAGGGCTTGGGTTGCATGACTACTTCTCTGGCAGAGACTTGTGTGAAGGCAACTGCCTGGTTGTCATCCTGGACACCTACTACTGCATGCATTATAAAAATTCTCTCACGGGAGCGAAGCCAAACATCTTCTTGTGCTATGTTAGCAACTTTTACTTTGACACATCCACAACTGAATGATGAGAGGGTGCTCATGATTACCAGTCCATGACATGAAAGATTTTTAACCAGTCTCTTGGTTCATTCTTTGTATAATGTTCATTCCAATCAGACCTGGCACAGCTTCTTTACAGGCTCTTGATTGGGGATCAGGGGATTCTCATAACACGAGGACACCTCTCTTAGGGATGGTTACACCTTGTGCTTCAAAGTCTAGTTCCAGCTAACCAATGTATGGTATTTCCAGGCCATTAGCAGCTGTATGGGTAAGCCATTGGTTCGTGTCAAGCAGGTCGCTTCTTCTAGGGCGGAAGTGCTTATTAAAGAAACTCTCAGTGATGGTGGAGACTTGTGATCCAGAGTCAAGAAGACAGCGTACATGTACTACCCCCAGCTTCACAGTAGTGACTGGACAACTTCCAACTGCTCTCTCATAGACAATTCCAGGTAACTGCGGGGTACAAGGTGAGCCAGGACTGTTCCCTCCTGCTGCCTGCCTCTCAGCTGCAGGTGGGGGGGGGGGGACTAGTTTGACGGGTCATGTGGAGGCGTTAGGTGAGGTTCCGGAAGGGCGGGGGTCTACTTCTTGCTGTGCAATTTCCGGCAAACTGTCCTAGGGCTCCGCACTGATAACACCTGTCACCACCTACGTCAGGTCTGGGCTGTCGCTGCTGAAACTGGGGCTAAGGCTGTACATTCTGTCCTCTGTTGGTGGACACTGTGTTCAACTTCTTGAGATTGGCTGCTAGATCTTCAATAGCCTTTTGCTGGCCTTGCAGGGTTTTAATCATCTCATTCATGGCTGATTCGAGGGAAGAGGGCTTAGTGGAGGTACTGGTCTCATGCGACGAAGCCATCCTTTGGCGTGGTCAACAGGACTTCTCGTCTTCTTCAGCCCAGCGAATAGCTTCCTCTCTGGTGTCTGGAAAGGAAACTTCCGGGTGTGTTCTGATAAATTTCTTAAGTTCCTTTCGAAGGAGGGGATATCTCTAACATTTTCGGCAAAGTGGTCTCGAAGAGCCGCGTCTTGGCCACTTGATTTGGTCACACTTTTCTTCTCTATCTTAGCTTGCAGTTCTCTTAGCGTTTGGGAGAATGCACGAAGGGTTTCGCCTTCCCTCTGTCGGCGGTCATAAAAGGCTTTTAAGAGCTGGGGAACAGAACGCTTCTCACCAAAAGACTCTTGAAGGAGGTCGAAGATCTTATCCGAATTCTTAAGGTCACTTTTAGGGTAAAGTTTCATTTCTTCTTTGGCAGGGCCCTCTAGGTATGAGAGTATGAAATTCGCCTGCTCTGGGAAGGGGAGTCCTCTTAAAGTGATTGCGCTTTTCGCATTATCAATGAAATCCTCTATGGACATTTCATTATCTTCATGTCTTCCACTAAACTTCCTCAATTTTTGTTCATTGGGGATCACCACTAACTGCTTTTCCTGGGTTTGGGATGGGGTTGGAGCTCCTGGGGATTCCTTGGCTTGGAGGGTTTTCAAGAGTTCGTATGCCTAGTTGTGTTCTTCCTGTACTTTTGGAGCTTCTGTTTGAGTTCCTCCACCTCACCCTCCATATGGGATGTGACCTCTATTGCCCTTTTCTACTCCTAGTGCTTTATTGTATTTCCAAGATTTTGGAAGCCAAATAATATTCGCTACCCCACTCCTGGTACCAAAATGTGACCGAGCCGCGCGAGTAGGGGTGGTAGCGAATGGCCACCAACGAAAGACAAAATGCGTACAAAACAAACAAGAATTCTAATGGCCAATTAGCGGAAAAGAAATACAATAAAAACAAATACTAGGAAAACGAATAAAGGAACAAAAAGGGAAAGAAAGGGGCGATGAAAAGGGCAATAGCGCTAAAAGGAAACAACGACGCTAAAAATTACTAAGACGGTTAAAAAATACACGCTAAGAAAATAAAACTACACTAAAATGTAAAAAGTAAACAAAACACGCTAAGAAAAATGATAGGTCACGAAAAAAGAACAAGCGTGACAAATAGTACGTGTCTCGTGTCAAGAGTCCTATGATACGAACACAAGAAAACACAAGCTAAACGAGGTCAAACTGAAAGGTTGTGATCTACGATCTCGCACAAAACGGTGGCAAAACTAAGAGAAAAAACTAAGCTAAAAAAATAACAACGGATAAGAAACTAAAAGACAATGAGTTCAGAACGAAAGCGCTCAATACAACAGCGGAAAACAACAAATCTGAGAAACGATTAAATCTACAACAGGAAAGTAATACTATGGTCGCTGGACGTTTCGTAAACACGATGACCTCGGAGGAGAACGAAGAACATCCTACGAAAAACAGCAAAAGGAAAACACTTACCCACTCCAGCAACGGGAGAACTCTACAAAACTATGTCCTACGGCTTGACTAGTGAACGCGGCAACTGGAACTGTACTAATGCGTAGAAACGCTACGTGCAGGCGTATTTATATCGCGCTGAACACAAACAGCTCGCATCCTGTTATTAGCAATACTATTGGACAACTATAGCTACGTAAGCTTCAAAACAGTGAAATCTTCCTTTTGGCAATACGCCTGTTTGTAAAACATTGCTATAATCGCTTTACTGCAAAATACATACGTGTTCTGTTAATACAATAGGAGGAAACGAATGGAGAGTTTTGGGGTAAACTACAGCAATGGCGGCAAATTAAAGCGAGCTTAACTCAATTAATTTCTTTCCTGTTTCAGGGTGTAACGGCGGAAAAATCACAGAGCTAGATAAAACACGGCTAACCACAAAGCAGAACTAAAGAAACGCGTACCGTGGGAAAACGATAAACGGAACCGCAAAAATAATACCGAAAAGAAAATGCTTTGTGAGCTGGTTATCGAGCTCAGTTACATCAGCATACGCCTTTCTCAGCTTTATGTTAAAGATCTAGAACAGTTTACTCCCATTATACTCGGGGCACCCAACGAGAACATACTTCAAAACCACTTAAGCATAGCATTGTTAAACGTATTTTAGTATTTAAACGGTAGATATAGGCATATTTTTATCCCCTAAAATTTTTTCATCTGTTCGGATTTCCTAGCTGAAAGTCTAGTGGTCCGAGAATTATAGGGATCAAAACTTGCCTTTTCGAAAATTTCAGCCAGAAAAAAGGCTCCCGAATTTGTAGGTGACCTTTTTAGTGTAGAAATCCGTTAAAAATGGGCACTTATACCATTTTTTAGATGTTCGAAAATTCTAGGAGAGGCAGGCAAGTAAGAAATTTTACAACAAATGTTCCGAAAATTCTAGATTTTAAATCGTCTTCCGAACAGATGTGTAAGTGTTTTGACCGTGGCGTTCATTACTGCTCAAAACACTTTGAGCACATTTTTGACTTTCTGACACCATTTTCACGTCCAGGGGGTCAAATTCTCCTGTCAGGTATCACGTCGTAAGATTTACGACGTAAACCTTGTACTCGCATTGTTACGTCGTATAATATACCAACGTCTATTTTACGGCGAAAAATCGATTATCCTTCAGTGTTCTTTGAAGGTCGTCCTAAAGTCTTCAAATATATCACGACGTCACATTTACGACGTGATTATATTTAGCATGACACGTTACGTCGTAATCATAACATCTACTTGAAATTACGACGTAAACGAGGTTCGCGTTACGACGTAAAATAAATTCTAGCTACACGTTACGTGGAGGATATTTACGGCGTAAAAGCAAGGTACGTTGTAATTAATCCATTCGTCAAGTTGTCAATCAAATAGGTTTTACGTCGTAACTTTTACGACGTAAAATTTGTCTGCTTCTTAAGTTGTCAATCAAATATAATTTTACGATGTAAAAGTAAAAAAAGTTAACTTGTCAATCAAAAAAGGTTCGCAATGTTTAATAAGTTAACTTCAAAGTCTTAATAGATTACCATCCACAATGTTCAATAAGTTAACTTCAAAGTTTTAATAGATTACCATTGAATAAGTTAACTTCAAAGTCTTAATAGATTAACGTTTACAATGTTTAATAAGTTCAGTTCAAAGTCTTAATAGGTTACTTAATTGACTTCAAAGTCTTGATAAGTTTTATAATAACTAATATTAATATGTTAATTTCAACGCCTAGATTTTACACTTTTCAACATTAAATGAATTAACTATAAAGGCTCAATCGGTTATTAGCGTTACGAGTCATGCAAAGAGTTAATTTTGGTCAAACGTTGTCATGCCTGATATAAGAAAATTTGTATTTCCACCTCTGTCCTACATTTATTACTAAAAGAACGCAACCGCTGGTTTTCCGATTAATAGCTTGTCAATTTCATTAAAATGAATATTTATTCGAAATTCAAATATTGCCAACAAAGATCCAATTGTAATGATCTCTTTTTACTTAATGAAAGATGTCCCCCTTCTAGCAATATTTAAAATTATCACAACCTCTTGTAACTTTAAGCAAAAAAAAAAAACAAAAACACCCAACCAACAAACAAGTAAAACTAACCAAAGAGTGATACAAGACAAGTTATGTATTTTATGTATGGATTTGCATAATCTACCCGGCAGAGAGAGAGGAAAAAAAGAACTTTCTTGGAACAAGCAGCATTTTGGCATGAGGTAAAAGTCGTGTAGGCCTACCACCCCTTTTTATTGCTACAACAATATTGATGTTGGAAACTATAATCATGAAGAGCTAACTAGACTCCTGCAACCTGTTGCTCAAATTAATGCTCATTCCATCATGGAGTTGTATTAAAACATGATAAAGAGTAAAACACTTAATCCACCATAATATTCAAGGATGAGATGAAAAGACATTGAATGACATCCTAACGACACTTTTGTAAGCAATCTGGGTGACTACTTTTAATAACAGTCTATTATTATTTAGTTAATTACCTTGCTCCCTCCCTACACCCCCAAATTAGGTCAATATACACTATTTAAGCACTGACAGAGAAAACAAAATCTAAAACATTTATCTGTGCTAAAATATAGTGTAGAAAGGTAGGGCTAATTGCTCACTATCAACTATCAACATTCTAATAATTAATTTTTTAAACCATTACGTGAAGTAAGTTGACATTCTCGATATCATCTTTTCTTCACTCTTTCACTCTATGTGAAGTTAGCGCAAAAGCAAATTGATTATAAGATTAGGAAAGGGCTGTTTTTTATCATCAAACAATGCGGTAACACGACTTTTCTGAGGCTTTTCTTTTGCATGAAAACTTGGTGCTCTTCCTGCCTCAAGCTACTAAACGTGGCGACGATGATTTTATCTTGCCACTATAGAGAGTCACTAACGTGGCTGCTGAACACATCTGAGTTTCTCACATATGAAAAAAAAAAAATCTCTCAAAGTTCTAACTGTAGCCATTCGTTTATGATTCCCTATTCGAGTTGCTAGGGAAGTCTTACTGATTCATTGAAGCGGAAACTAGCCACCAATATCAATTCACTTGGAAGTAGAACGCACGCGCTTGAGTTAACGATTACTTTGATGATTACAGGGATATTTAATCTATCAACAATGATATGCCATCATTTAAAACGAGATACAAAGGTCTCTGTTTAAGCTGTCCTTTTTGAGCTGTTCGAAGACGAATGGAGAGGTTAAGCCTTTTATGACGGCTGATTTTCTTGGGACACTTTTTTTTTAACCTTTTTGACTGTCGTTTTGTGTTTGCACCTTCCTGCTTTACGGACACCCGCTTAGTGCGGACACCTCATTATTACGGACAGTTTGCTTTTTCCATTGGGAGAGGAAAGCCCTTATATGGACACTTTCTATGACCCCCTCAGGGCCCATATTAAAGTGGTTCGACTGTACAGAGAATGCTAAATTTACGACATCAGCCTGAATGAAATCAATAAATTTTAATAAAATCTCTGATTACTTTCTACTTTTACTGTTGCTTTTGTCAACAAGCTTTGCCGATGGAGTTACTAGGAACCTTCTACCATGTCAGTCAAACAATATTAGTTAATTCTAAAACAGAACACAAGAATTTAAGACCTGATTTCAATTAATTAAAGACCACTTTGATGATTTTGGCACTGAATTTGGTCAGTTGATAATCCTACGGTAACACGACCTTTCTGAAGCCTTTCCTTTGCTAATATTTCTATGAAAACCTGATGCTCTTATATAGCTTCGCTCAAATTATTTCAAAAGTGGCGACTTTGGTTTTCTCTTTCCACTCTCAAGTGTGTATAATGTGGCTCAGTGCTGACCAAATCTGAGCTGCTCCCATATGAAAAAGAAAATGACTCTGAATACTTATTGTTATGACTGTGGCCATTGGTTTATAAATTTTTCCTTTTTTGAGTTGCTAGGGGAGTTTTACTGTTTCATCATGAATCAGAAAAATGCACCAATGCCAATTTTTGAAACAGAGCTCACCCACACTTTAGCTAACGATCACTTTGATGATTGGCACGGGGCTGCTTTGAATCTACCAATGTGCAATCGTGTAAAGAAGGAAGAAAAAGCTCTCTGTTTAGCTGTCGTTTTCGATGAGCTGTTCGAAGGAGATAGCCTTTTATGATGGTTTGAGGCAGAGGCTGATTTTCTGCGGACATCTTTTTGTAAATATTTTGACTGTCATTGTGTTTTGGCATCTTTGTTTGCCCTTTAATAAATGCGTCACGCCGACATGATTAGCACTTTCTCATAGAGAGAAAAAAAATCTTGAAGAATGCTAAAATTCAAAACATGTGTGATTTAAATCAATGAACTAAAAAAATCCCTAATTACTTTCTGTTTTTACTGTTATTTCTGTTAACAAGTTTTGCCGATGGACTTCCTATAAAAGGTGTAATCTCTCAGTCAACCATATCAATTCATTCTAACATAGGAAGGCTACGTCACTTTCATCATTTCGGGAATGTTTTGAATCTAGCAATGTGATCAGTTGATAATCCTAAAATTTCCCTTTGAGAGGGTAGATATAGCTAGATATATCGAAACCTGGTAGTAGAAATTTTAGGGTTTAGTAGAGCTTACGCAAACTGAACATTTTCCGCCTTTGAATTTATAACCACTTTTAAGTTGTTTGTTTGCATCATAACATACTCAGCACAAGTAGCCCTTACTGACCGGGGAAAAGAAATGCCAACTGCTAAGAGTAAAATTCAATTCAATTTCTGTATTCAAATAAACTGAAAAAGAAAATCGACCATGACTGATAAAATTGTTTCTTTAGAAAATTTGCCTGTGGAGTTGGTAGCGTACTTTTACTGTCTCTCACTGAAGTGGAAACTTCCTCCATTTTAGAAAAGTAAATAACAAAGTTTTATAACAGACGAACTGACTACTGGCAAAAACATCTATTTGGGCCGGTTGAAAAAAAACAGAGGTTAAACGGTGTTTTAACATAAATTGGCGCCTTAATTATTTTCAACTTCATGCCTATCATGATTAGTGATGTAAGCTAAGTAAATGTTTTCTGGTGCGCTAGTATTAATTCACTACAATAGATTAGTTGTCCCGCATTGACGGGAGCAGCCATTTCTTCATCATCATTGGAGTCAACTAAAATGCTATCTGTTTGTGGGCAAAGAATAATTAATTGGGTACTTGTCCGGCCAACTATAGCTTTGACGCAGTTACAGCCCTCAACTCAAAATAAGCCACTTATAAATATAGGTTTCTAAAATACACTTATTTTTTCTACTGTTATCTAAGCTACTCACTTTGTTTAAGTAATTGACCCCTCAAGTCTTCATGCAATTTTGTCTTAGCTGATATCACCAGTTCTAATCAAAACCCTCATACAGTGATAAACTGGCACAATTACCTGAACTGAACACGTATCTTCTTTGTAGCGAAATGACAAGCAGACTCTGAAGCAAAAGATATTAAGTATTCACTGCTTTTTACTCTTCCATCAATCAAAATTAAAACGACCAATAATATCGACCAATAAGAAACAATGGATTAAAATCTACCAATCATTTATCACTGTTCCGTCAATCATTGTAGCGGTTCTTTTAGAAAATGAATCTCTTTAGACTCGCTTGTCTTGGTAAGACCTTAAACCTACAGGTTTTACTTGACTGCTGCCAAAATTTTTTCCTTCTTTCATTTGGTTTTGTTATTTTAATACGTTATGAGAAGTAAGAAAACAGTATGCTTAAATTTCCTTATGGATCAATTGGTTAAAGGCATAAAGCAAAGCGTACAGTGGTTTGCAGTGGTATGCAGTTAAGTACAATTATGGGTCATAGGTTCCATAGCCTGGGGCTTTTGGAGCCATTCAGGTGCGCTTTTATTACGAACTGCCAAGAATGAAGGTTATATTGACGGATAATGCCACTAACTATTCTTAGAAAAATGTTTCCATTTTCCTTTGGAAGCGAGAAAATCTTGAGAATACATCTTTAGAAAGAGATATGTTGGTTTAGCTGGATTTTTGCATGTTTGACTTACTTCTGTCAAGGAGTGTTTTGTGATAGACGTCATATACAGCACTACACAAATCACATACGAAAAAATGAAATGTAGAAATATGAAAACGGAAACTGTAAGTTTTAGTCTAGTTGCAATTAAGTTTCCATTTGATCTTCAAAATTATTGAAAAAAAACTTCTTAATACTTTTAATTTTTATTCTCCTTTTGGATGCGGTCAGAGTACAAGAAGGTGCCTGCTTTCACCATCGGTTTCAAATCGGAATTACTGCATGCGTAATGAGCAGTGAATAATTTACGAAAACTTGTCTGTATTTGGTCAGATTGAAAATCTTTGAATGAATTAAAATTCTTAGAAGACATTTACATCAATTTCAGGGAACCAGAGCTGGTAAAAATTTCATAACTGAATCGCGTCTGAATTCACGGCTCATTACGCATGCAAGAATGTGGCGATGAATCTGAAATCTACAACTGCCAACCGACTCAACTTTCGAATAATAAATTCACTAATAGAATTTTAGGGGGTACGCTTGACCTGGCTTGACTGTAATGGTATTTAATAGTTACGCGGTTGTTTGGTTGTATTGTTAACAACACGGCACGATAAGGGGTAAAACAAAAGTTGTAGAGTGTTAGGGATTTAATTTTTAATTCTTAGATCAATCCAAAAAATAATCAATAAAAAATCAATAAAAAAATCAATAAAACATCAATAAAAAAAATAATTTTCGGTGTTAACTGAGCCGTTTCAGGGTCATAAACATTGCCTGTGAAGTTGCTAAGGAAGTTTTACTCCCTCATTGAAGTGGCAAAGTCAAAGTTTTTAAAAACCTGAAGCGACCAACTTGTGGCGAAGACATCTTAAATCGGTTATTAAGGCAGAGCCCAGTCGGTGTTTGACAAAATCGCATTTTTACGACAAAACGTTGATTAATTTGTTATCTGTAACAGTAGCAAGTTCATCCAGTAAAGAAATGTCACGATCGTCTATTATAGTCTCAATCTAAAAATAACTTTTACGAATTGTTTTTGAAACACGACAATGGAATCTGTGCCTTTACTTCGGTGCTAACGCTTATAGTTTGCGAATCATCCACGTGAACTCAGCTTTGGACAAAATCTTAAAAGGTCGGCTTTTGCCATGAGATTTTAGTTGAATTTTTCAGCCCGGCTGCGCTCTTCTTTGCACTAACCTTTATTTACGGAATCTGCTTGTTTGCTTCGTAACTTGGCACGATTAGCACTTTCTCAGGAGGAAAAGAAATGTTTTCGAATGTTGGGCTAACTTAAATTCATTATGTATTCAAATAAACTGAGAAATAAAGTTATAAGTGAGTTGTTTTTTTTTTTTTTTATAAAATTGGCCTAAGGAATGGCTATGGAAAAAATCTCTTTGAAACTAAGTATAATTATAAATTTGAAGAGACAGACTTCTCGCAGACATTTTGGGCCGGTTATACAGAGCTTCGATGGCATGTTTAATCGTGCTCTAATTATAAAATATTAACTTTTATTAATCCATTTACGGCCGCACCGGCCAAAACAGGCCGTACAAGACTACACTTCTTGCTTTAAAACATTACAACTTTCTCAATCGCGCGAATATTGCCTTAACCGTCAGTTGGGTAGTTTGCATATGAAAAACATAACTCTGAATACCTTTCAGACGCTTGGTTTTAACTGTAGCCATTTATAGATTTTCCTTTTTCGAGTTGCTAGGGAAGTCTTACTGCCTCAATGAAGCGGAAACCACCAATGAATATCAATTCACTTTAAACAAAACGCACGCCTTTTAGTTAACAGTCAAGGTTAATATTGATTAGTAACATCCAACTAGTGGTCTATTATCAATGCTGCGTTCTGATTGGTTGACCTGCTGCTAGGGTATATGTTATAGCCCACTAGTAGCGAAAATCGCGAGCTTTTTGGCGGCAAAAAAGGAGTCTAGCTTTAACTAATTATAAGTTTTTTATTGTCGATATTTTTGACCAACTAGTTGGATATTACTAAAACAATTATTCCTCTCGCCCTCCTGGCCTCTGAGTCAATAGCCCATTCTGCCTTCGGCCTCATGGGCTATTGACTCAGAGCCCATTCGGGCTCGAGGAATAAATGTTGATGATTTATATAGGATTTGTAAGTTTCTAATTTAACAGGACATACCATTTCTTAATTATCACTCAACCAATATCAATTCATTCTGACATAGAAAGACCACCTCACTTTGATCATTTCGGAATGTTTTCAATCTAGCAATGTGTTCAGTTGATAATCCTAAAATTTCCCCTTGAGACGGTCGATATAGCTAGATATATCGAAACCTGCTAGTAGAAACTTTAGGCTTTAGTAGAGCTTACGCAAACTGAAGATTTTCCGCCTTTGTTTTTATAACCACTTAAGTTGTTTGTTTGCATGATAAGTTACTCGGCACGAGTAGCACGTATTCACCGGGGGAAAATGTTGCCCAAAGTTAAGAGTAAAATCAAATTCAATTTCCGTATTCAAATAAAATGAAAAAAGGAAATCGGTTGTAACTAAATTGTTTCTTTAGGAACTTTGCCAATGGAATTTCTGGAGTAGTTTTTCTGATTCTCACACAAATAACACAGTTAACTTCAAAGTCTTAATAGATTACCATTTACAATGTTCAATAACTTGACTTCAAAGTCTTATAGATTACCATTTACAATGTTCAATAACTTGACTTCAAAGTCTTAATAGACTACCATTTACAATGTTTATTAAGTAATCTTCAAGTCTTAATAGATTACTTAATTGACTTCAAAGTCTTCATAAGTTTTAAAATAACTAATACTAATATGTTAAAATACGTTAATTTCAACGCCTCGATTTTACACTTTTGAAAATTAAATGAATTAACTATAAAGTCTCAATCAGTTATCAGCGTTATGAGTCATGCAAAGAGTTAATATTGGTCAAACGTTTTCATGCCTAATATAAGAAAATTTGTATTTCCACCTCTTCCCCATATTTATTACTAGAAGAACGCAAGCGCTGGTTTTCCGATTAATAGCTTGTCAATTTCATTAAAATAAATATTTATACGAAATTCAAATATTGCCAACAAAGATCCAATTATAATGATCTATTTTTACTTAATGGAAGCTCTCCCCCTTCTTGCAATATTCAATATTGAAAATTATCACAACCTCTCGTAACTTTACGCCCAAAAAATAAAAAATTAAAAATTAAAATTAAAATTAAAATTTAAAAAAAAACCAACATACAAGTAAAACTAACCAAAGAGTGATACAAGACAAATTATGTATTTTATGTATGGATTTATTAAAATCCATACAATACTCCACCTAGACGAATCGACTGAGAAGAGAAACTTGCACACACACACACACACACATATATACCCACCTTTGGTGGTTTGTGGGTACCGGTTCCCAAACCGACTCTACACCTAAAATCCGTTCGCTATTGACCTCCTCTATTGTCAGTTTGTAACTTTGACATTAATCTTTTAATAATCCACCGTGATATTAGCGACAACGCCCTTCTAAATGTTTTGCCTCATACACACACTGGTTTACGAGGACCAAAAATCTGGCTTGTTCTTCATAGAGGTTGCGAGGACCTATAAGTAATACAGCAATCTATCATTACTACAATTCAAAATTACCTTAATTTTTAAAAGCTCACCTCAAAATTTTTGTTTGGAAAAGTTTACTGAGTAGGCCGTTCTGCGGGTAACGTGTTTACACACCTTCATTACGAGGACCGCACCTTTAATGATGGCATACCATTTAATTTTCGTCAGGAGCCCATAATGGGCTCCTGTTTTCGTCTATTTTACATAGAGTCAAACCACCCAAAGTGTCATGATATAATAGGCGCTCCTGAGAAGCAAACCACCAAGGTCTCTTCGGCTGGGACCAAAATGAACTCCAACACACTGAACCATGCCCAATAGGGCTTCTGTTCTAAGAACGGCGATTTCGGCCAATCATCTGTAACGGGTGCCGATCGATAAAGTGGTGAGTCACATATCGGATACACGTACGTGTTTATACCTACTATAACGGATAACCTTTCCTTTCGGTACAAGCCTGCGTAGCAAGCGCTTCAGCGCGTTTGTCCAGACAGTTATATTTTATAGCAAAACGCTAAAAAACAGTCCCCGGACAAAGAACTTTTTACTACCGGACTATTAAGCTTTGGAATCAGATTGATGCGCGTAAAATGTAATCTTAAACCTCTTCGCCGGAACTGCGACTTAATTGCGACTTAATCGTTATACCTAGCTGTCTGTCTGTCCGCTGGCGTAAAAGAAGAAACGCGAAACACGTCTTCAAATCGTTGTTTATTGGGTTTCTGAAACATGTAAATGGAACGTTCAGGTGAGCCACTAAATTAACAATATGAATCAGTTTGATAAATATAAAATATACCTTTCTTTATTAGGCCACTGTTATGTTATTTTACCATACAAGATCAAGAGAAAGCGCAAAATACGAGGCCGTTATACACTGTAGTGTCCGGGTTTAACCGGTTTACAACAGGGCGAATAACGGCGGATGCAAAAGGAGCAACTATGGCTGACAGAATCAGGATGTTTTGGATACTCTTACTAGAAAATAGAAGCAAAAATAACATTTTTCGCAATAAAATAATTAACCTCTCATTCAATGGTTTGGCATTTAACACGCGCGAACATTTGCTTCCTGTTAACGTCATTCTCACAGACGGAATCAGGATGTTTCCGAACTGACTCTTTCCAAAAAAATTGAAACCAATTGCAAAATAACAAGTTTTTTTGTAGTTGACTCAACTACAAAACCTCTTATTCTATGGTTTAGCATATAATGTGAGCAGACATTTTGCGCGAGGAATAATTGTTGATGATTTATACAGGATTTGTAAGTTTCTAATTTAACGGGACATACCATTTCTTAATTATCACTGGAGTCAAGTGAAGTTCTACTACAAGTTTTGCCGATTCAGTTCCTAGAAAAGTTCTGTTCTCTCAGTCATCCAATATCAATTCATTCTGTACTTCTGCGGTGGCAGTGTTTGAAGTTCCTTCAGCACTTGATGTCGATATTTGATGCAAGTTCACCGAAATTGACCTTAGACGCCTCATGCATGCATGCATGTCCCATTGTCTAACTTGAGCTCGCAAGAACTTGAAAATTTTCGAGTTGGTGAAAAGCAACACCACGAACGTCACGACGACTGCAGTGTTGGCGAAGACGAACCGAAACTTTTCGTAGCCTACTGCGAAGTAAATCATCGATAATAAAACAGACACGGTCCAGACACCAGCAGAAACTAATAAACTTCGTTTTGCGTTGAGCTTAGATCTGTAAAATAGAGGATATGTAATAGCGACGTAACGATCTAACGCCAGGGCTGAAAGACTCAGAAGCGAAGCAGTGCAGGAAATGAAAAATGAAACATGCATCGTTTTTCTAAGGGGTTGATTAGGGATTCCAAAACCCTCAAAAAAATGAAAAGCTATAGCGAGAGGAGCAGTTATGAGACCAACAATAAGATCTGCCAGACTCAGATTGACTACAAGGTAGTTGAACGGTGATCGCAGGTCCTTGTTGGGGTTCAGGAAAACGGCGAGAATCACAAGGAAATTTCCCAAGAAAGCAACGATCGTGATCAGAGTAGAACAGGAAGTAGTCAAGAACGGCAAATATGTCGGAGCTGTCACACTGCTACAGGGATATTCTCCAATGAGCGACATTTTCTAACCAGCGGAGGCCTCGTACATGTAGCTTTGAATATGACAAATGTTGAATATTAAGCGAGCCTTAAACGCAGCACGTTTTAGAATACTTCCGGTCGAGGTATTTTTAACCATCCTTCTTGACCTTTTATTGGTTAATGCTGTCAGATATTTGCTTCAATCAGCGCATTCCCAACCTTCGATGTATCTTTATAATTTGTTTGTTTGTTTTATTTAATTTTTTGTTTTTTTTGGAATTAGGATTGAGGGGGAAGACTTCATTTCATTTCAGTTATTGGTTAATTCGGATTTATAATTTTATTTTATTACTGCCCACAAATAGCTAAGGCTAGTCTAGGTGGGCAGTGTCTATATAAAACAAAATGCGCACTCCAAATGATATTCAATTGACAAGTTAACACACGTTATTTATACAGGGGCGCATCCAGGATTTTTTTTAGGAGGGGGTGCACTCGTCTCTTGCTCTACTTCAACACCAATAAACCACATAGTTTTTTTTTTTTTGCAAAATACCAGTTGTATTAGAAAACCGCAGGTCATCTCGGGGGGCGGGGGCGCACCCCCCTGCACCCTCCCCCTAAATCCGCGCCTGTTATATAAATTGTACGAAAGGTAAAGAGCTGATAAAAAGTTACTTCTTTAAGGTATGTGTGCTGTCTTGAGCCATGTTTCGTTCCAATTGTAAGTACTCCTGCGGAGCTCAGAACTACATGACCACGGTCTTCCACGCACACGTAGAGCAATGAGTGGGGCTGTAAGGCTCTACGTTGTAAAAACAGTTCAATCATCAATCCTTGGATCAGAAATCGACGCTGATTGACAGGTGAAACAAAACTCAGATGCCGACAAAAAATGAAAAGTATTACTAGAAGGGAAGGGTTAAGAAAAAAGCCTAATATCGTATCGTGTGGCATCAGAAATGTATTATCTTTAAGACATTTCCCCGTTTTTTGTTCTTTTTTATTTGTTCATAATTGAGCTATGTCATATTATTATTTATTCATTTATTTATTTACTTTTTTATGTTTTTCTTTGTTATTGTTGTTGTTGTTTGTTTGTTTGCTTTTCGTTTTTATTTTACAAGAAGAAGTAAATTGAGAACTCTGAGATTAATGTTGTTCTCTTCCCGGAGGTAAAAATTCAATATCCAAACTTCAACTTTGGTGAACAAATCGGGCTACATATATAGAGAACAAAACAACTTCCTGAGCCGCAGTTCTAGAGGCATAGTCTTAGGTCAATCATCTTTAACAGTTTTTATTTTCTCTGTATATTCAACAGACGTCTGCTTGTCCTCCACCAGCATTAGTATTCGATGGCTCATCAGTGCTTAATGTCGATAATTGCGTCAGATTTATTGAGATGGACCGTAGACGACAAAGGCATGCACGACACGTCAAGATACTCCTAAAGGCTTTACGGAAGTTCTCTAACCTTAATGCATACACGAAAGGATTTACTGCCGAATTTGTCATCACGAGAACAAACTGAATGTCTCTGACCCAGTGAATAAACACACAATGGCAGCCAGCGCAAAAATTGATGAGATAGATACAAATGCACGATGGCAGATAACAAGCTAAAAATAACAGCAATACAATAACAAGTGTCTTTGTGATCTTTTTCTCCCACTTGATCGCTCGTTTCTTCGCCAAGTTTTCCTCGGTAGTGTTATGGAGGTTGTCCCATTCAATTAATTGTACGCGGAGGAAGTTGAAAATTTTTGAGTTAGGGACCGTTCATTTTTTATGAGAGAGGGGGGGCTGGTGGAGATTTGGGGGGGGGCACTCGAAAAAAATTGGCTTGAAAGGGGGGGCCAGCCGAAAAAAAATGAAGGAAAGGGGGGGGGGGGGTCGGACGAAAAAATTAGATTAAAAATAGGATAAGAGATGTTTACAAATCGAAGAAAAATTGTGCTCTTTTATTTATAACAAATATGCTAAAACAGTTCCAGGGTAACAAGAAAACTTCTCAACAGCTTTTATATTTTATAAGGACAGTGAACATTCCATAATAACAGTTTTGAATAGCAACAACTTTCTTTTCATTCATAAAAATGTTGTTGTCAAGCTCATATAATTATAAAACCAATAATTTGAGTCCTGAATTGGAACTGACCTCGTTACCAGAGCTTTTCTCTGAGAAATTTAATGGGAGGGGCATGAAACTACTACGAGGTGTCCCCTTCCTCATTTTCGACGTTCTCTTCGATCTCGTCGTCGCTGTGTTCCTCTTCTTCTACCTCCTGTTCTTCTTCGTTGTCTTCCTCTTCAGTCAGGGACCGCGCAGAGGGAGGGGCTGGGGGGGCTTTAGCCCCCCCACTTTTTTGCAAGAATGAAAATAAATTTAACAAAAAATAATTTAACAAAAGTAACGGAGTGAAAAATAGCAAAAAATCGTTAATTCGAAAGTGACCAGAGTTACTGGCAAAGACAAACGCGCAGATAAATAGACAGAATGAAGCTTTAGTCGTTACAATTGTAAAATATTTTTTCGCTTCTAACCTAGCAGAGGTAAACGTCTTTTAAATGGCTTCTGTTTCCTGCGGACCTCTCAGGAGAACGCGTTGTTTCGTAATTGGTCAATTTCGATCCAAAGTAATAACTGGGTTTAGTTTATAAGGCGATTCTCAAACAAATTGTTTATTAGTTTCAACCTTGATTTTTGGAAGATCATGAGGTTATTGTTTCTCTTGTTATTGTGCGTCCTGATTTTAGCTCGATCAGCGCGAAGTCCGTCTTTTGATGTCAGGCTTCACGGCTCGTTGAGCATTCCAATTGCAAGTTTTGTTGAACGCGGTCTGTTTATAAAAACATTTTGTCATCGAAAGTACTTAAACCGCAGAATTGTGTACAGCTCTGGTCATCAAGGAACATTCAATCCGGCGGTTATTACGAACAAAGAAGTGCACATGGTACCCTGCAACATAAATACGAACGACGAGACTTCACATACCACTAGTAATGCAAAGAAGAGGTCTCTTAAAATTTCTGATTACTTTTCGAAACAAAATGGAAAACCTTCTTTATCTGGTGAGTAAACTCTGCATAATTTTTGCTACTTTTTTCTGAATCTATTCTATAATTGAATTTTCATTCACTAAATTATTTTCAGTTACCGTTTTGTTTTGCCGTGTAAATATTTTGAATGAATAATTAAACAATTATTGAACGCATTCACGCATTCTTCTTTAGCCCCCCCACTCGAAAACCTGCTGCGCGGTCCCTGACTTCTTCCTCTTCTTCGTCGTTTTCTTCTTCCTCTTTGTTCGTGTCTCCGACGTTTGAGCTATAATCTTCAGGATGCAGGAAGCAATACATCCTGTTTCTCACTTCTGGCTTAAGGTTGGTAATAAGCCTGCTTTGTACCGCGTTGCTGAAGTAGCTTGATTGCAGTAGGTGAGCGATGAATGCTGCATCACGTGTTAGCAACAATGCTGCTACATCTTCAACGTTTATGCACGCTTCCGGAATTGTCATGGAGGGAGGGTAAAGAAGACAATTGGGAAGCTCTTTTGCAAGGGGATTTGCAACGCAGATATGATACACGCGTAGGACGTTGTTTTCAAACCCTTTGCTTTTTCTGCCCTTTGATTTCCTACGGTTTTGTTTTAATTTTCTTTTTTTTGACACATAGTGTCCTGTTAAGCCCTTGAAGACCTGGTCAAAGGTCTCCTTCTTTTTTTCGAGGTTTTCTAATTCCCCTGAAACCTTGAGCTGCTTTGCCTCAATCCTAGCGATGTGCTGCACATTGAAGTCATGGTGGAATTTCTTGTCAGGCTTCAGGGTAATGCCATTCGCCTGGAAGAGCGTGGAGTCATGATCACTCAGAATTTTTAACTGCCCTTTCAGTTTCTCAACAGCCTCTCTGTGTTCTTTTATAACGTAGTTCAGTCTCCGTCCATCACTAGGTTTTAACTGGTACTCTGGTTGTAGCAACTCTCCTAACCTCTCCGAGCAACCATCTGCCCTTTGAAGAGCGGCCTCCTCTGACATCAAAAAATCGAACTGCCTGGATCGTTCAGCAGTGAATCGCTTTTTGAAGGATTCGTCGCTTTCACCATCCTTTCGCGCATCTTGGTGTGTGCTTCCTTCATGATAGACATGTAGTAAAGCGATCTTTTTCCTTTTGGATTAGCAATGAAACCAAGACTTGCTGATGATGATTACAAGAGTGATGCCACTGACTCTGAAGACGACTCAAATGATGTCGTTCTTGCTTTTATCGCCTCAGACGAGGAATATGTAGACGAGCGGCCAGCTACAACACGCTCAGGACGAGCAGTAACAAGAAGAGCTGAAATTGACTTTTCATTCTTTTGAGTGAGGATTTGTTAAAAACAGCTTTCTAGCTTTCAGCTTTCTTTCACTAAATTACGGGAAATGTAACAAAACGAAATTTTAATGCAGTAACTTTTTTAATACCTTATGTATTTTTTTTATTCATTTTTTTTATTCATGGTGGGGGGGGGGGCTTCCAAAAAATTACTCTGATGAGGGGGGGGGGGCATGCGAAAAAAATCGGAAATTGGGGGGGGGGTCATACAATTTTCAAATTACACTCCTCCAAATCCCACCAGCCCCCCCTACCCCATAAAAAATGAACGGTCCCTTAGTAAAAAGTAGTACAAAAAATGTCACAGCGACGGCAGTATTCGCGAAGATGAAACACAACTTGTTGTAACCTACTACAAAGTAGAAGACTGATAATGAAATGGAGACCATCCAAACAACAAGAGACGCTAAGAATGTTCGAACCGAATTGAGCTTGCTTCTGTAAAATAGGGGGTGCGTAATGGCCGCGTACCGATCTACTGCCAAGGCTGCCAGGCTCAGGGTTGAAGCGGTGCAGGAGATTTAAAAAACCTACATGCAGCGTATCTTCTAGGTACTGATTCCGGAGACTGACTCCCTCCATAACATGGTAGGTTACGCTCAGGGGAGCAACGATTAGTCCAACAACAAGATCCGCAAAGCTCAGATTGGCTACAAAGTAGTTGAAAGGTGATCGCAGGTCCTTGCAGGGGTTCAGGATAACAGCAAGAATCACAAGGAAGTTTCCAACAGTCGCGATGAATGCAATGAGTGCGGAGCAAGAGGCCGTTGAGAAAGATAAATATGTCGGCGCTGTGGTATTGTCACACGGATACTTGTCAAGAAGAGACATTTTCTTTTTTCCCCAATAGTCAGCAGCCACGATGATCTAAAAAACGCACAGCAAATTTCAGAATACGAAATTCTCCCGCCGGGGTTCGGTTTCTACACTCGATGTTGCGACATCCGGCAGATAAGCTGTGACCGATTCCTTTATTTATTTTAAGATCTGCCCCCGCGGGCAAAACGACCCCTTAATTGGAATTATATTCACATCCACTGCATTCACGAAGCGCATCAGTAATCAAGGCTTCCACGTTCCTTGAAAGAGACATTTCGCACAATTTTTCGTTTTTAAGGCGGGGTGATTTTATCAGGCACCCTACTATATATTTATTTATAATAAGAATTTTTGGCTTTATGGCTACTTTAAAGTTAAAAAATGATGCAACACTGGTTAAACGTCGTTATGACGATAAAGTGCCAATCATGTCCTATTGTCAATCAACCTAGATCCAGAAGATTCCCAGATATAACGAATCATGAGTACATCTTCCTGAGTAATTTCGGTATGCCGGTATCGTTAGCGGTTGTAAAGTTATAACATAACATAACATTTTATTACCAATTCCCATATACAGAAATGGTATTGCTTTTAAACTATGACAATTTCGATTTTTAATAATATTTGAAATAATCAAATAAACAGGTAGTATTAATTAAAAGTTATAAATAGAAATCTCTAATATTTCCCATGCTTTTTTTTATGAAATAAAATTCTCTAAGTTGAAATTCTTCATAGACAAAGTAGCCACATTTTTTACAAATTAACATATTGATCAATATTGTTAAAAAGAAATATAACATTTTCCGGTTTGTTCAAGTCTACGAATTTGCAGCACTTGGCTTCTACGTCTAGAAAAAACTGGTGTCCTAAATTGTGATATAAATTGCATTCAAATAGAAAATGAATTTCATTCTCTACTTTATTCGACGAGCAAAGCTGACATGTCCTTAGGTTCTCAGCAATTTTAGGAAGATGGTAGTAACAGTTTCCATTCTGACCTGTGATTACTGATCGTAATTTGTCTTCTGCCCGGTCTTTTCGTTTTTAATAAGGTCTAAATATTCTGATCTGCTCACATCATTCTTAAAAGTGGAATAGAAATTCAGATTTTTTTGTAAGATCGCAACGTGTTCGTTTGATCCTTTTAAAAGTAATCTATGATAGCCTGTTTTATTTTTGGCAGCCTCGAGTTCACTAATTTTGCAATTGGCTCTCGTGTGAGAATACTAGAGAACTGTAATTTATTAGAAGTGTTACAGTATAGTTTCATGATCTCGTGAAAAGACAGCATGAAAAATGGTTTTCCATTGTTTGCTGGTTGATTTGAAAGTAAAAGGCATTGCTTTGCAATACTAATGTTAGATTTAAGTGATAATCTTTCAGTTTCATTACGAGATATAATGTTTGTAACTCTTCTATTTACGCTCCATGTTCCTTTAGATAGTATTATTGAGTCGGTTATTGCTGTTGGTGGAGTCTTGCTTTGGGTGAGCTCTGTTTGCTGGGATACCCAATGATGACAATTCCAGTTTGGGATAAATTTGGCCACAAGAGTGGCCGTTTATTTCATTTAAGCATATCAAGCTAGGAAAGTCCAGATACACAAGAAGATTTATCCCAGCAAAGGTGAGGGCACACCCGCCACAGCCCGGAGCAAGAAACGAGTGACAGGGCAGCCCCACCCGAGGCCAAAGCAAGAGAACCACCGACAAAAACCTTAGTAATCTAGAAGCAAAATGTACAAGAGTAGCTATAAATATGGAGCAATTATGTCATAGGAAAGGTGCAAGCTTAAATGAATGAGATTGCTTAATTGACGCTATTGGATTATAGTTATCACCAGGTCCTAATTGCCAGACGTATGGGTTGTTCAGTCAGGTTGAGATAATCCAGGATTAGCACTAAATTGACTTGACACCTGCACATTAACCAATTAAGGCTAATACCAGTACAGCGTTAATACTATTTGCCCACAATTAATAAAAAATGGACGTTCTTAAACAACTAATAATAACAAAATTGAGAATGAAAATAATTTTGAAGGAAGGAAAAAGGAATCCAGATTAAATTTAAACCTTGTATTATCAAACATAATCAATTTTCCTATACTTAAATAGCTCACTGATGTAACTGATTAAAGTGAAATCCGTGAGATGGCTTTATGGCCCTTGCACACACAGTCACACAGAATTATACTTATCAAAAGTCTGAAAGAGCTCCCTGATGTAAGTGATTAAAATGAAATCTGTGGGATGGCTGTATGGCCCTTGCACACACAGTCACACAGAATTATTCTTATCAAAGTCTGAAATAGCTCACAGACATGAAATAACTGATTAAAATGAAATCTGGGGGATGGCTGTATGGCCCTTGCACACACAGTCACACAGAATTATTCTTATCAAAGTCTGAAATAGCTCACAGACATAAAATAACTGATTAAAATGAAATCTGGGGGATGGCTGTATGGCCCTTGCACACACAGTCACACAGAATTATTCTTATCAAAGTCTGAAATAGCTCACAGACATAAAATAACTGATTAAAATGAAATCTGGGGGATGGCTGTATGGCCCTTGCACACAGTCACACAGACTTATACTTATCAAAAGTTTGAAATAGCTCACTGATGTAAGTGATTAAAATGAAATCTGTGGGATGGTTGTATGGCCCCTCGCACACACAGTCACACAGAATTATACTTATCAAAAGTCTGAAATAGCTGACCAATGTAAGTGATTAAAATGAAATCTGTGGGATGGCTGTATGGCCCTTGCACACACAGTCACACAGAATTATTCTTATCAAAGTCTGAAATAGCTCACAGACATAAAATAACTGATTAAAATGAAATATGTGGGATGACTGTATGGCCCTTGCACACACAGACCCACAATAATATTATTCTTATCAAAAGCCTAAAATATGTAGCTCCCTGACGTACAGTAACTGATTAAAATGAAATCTGTGAGATGGCTGTATGGCCCATGCACACAGTAACCCTGAATTATACTAATAACAATACTGAAATAATTCGCTGATGTAACTAGTAAAAATGAAAATCTGTGAGATGGCTGTATGGCCCCTGCTCACACAATCATCTTGAAAGTGAGTTATTGCCCAAGCCAAAATCACCTAGGAAACTATACTAACAGCTGAATTAAGTGAATAATTTTATGTAATCAAATGGGCCCGATGGCCCTGACTCATGCAGTGAGAATTCTATATAATTATGACCATGTCACTGTCCATCTGTGTTCATTGTGTAAACGCAAGTACCATATGGCATACTATACTCTTGAGCAGGAATTATGTGATGCAGCTCAGAGATGACAAGCAAGGTAACAGAAACCAGACAGTTCATACCCAACTGCAGTTTATCAATATCCAGCATTAAGCCAAGGTTGCCTGTGCTGCCTAATTAGCTGTAGATGCCATATACTGAGGGAAGCAGCAGCTGGTCTTGCGTAGCCACGCACTATTACATGCAACTCCTGGAGAACTGATCAGCAGAACATGTACCACTACATGTATGTTGAATTGAATTGACAAGCTACAGAGAATGCAAAGCTACGTGTGTTGACTCTCTCAAGAGAGAACTCTGCCCAAGATTCGCTTCATTGAAAACGCATCCGTGAAAGGGAACTGCCTGCATATACCTTAGCACCTGCAATAAAATGAAAAGAATAAACACAACTTCTGTAAACAGGCTAGAATGTGCTACCATTAATAAGCAATGCATAAACCATCAGTCAATCCATTAGGATCTCCAAAACAAACCGAATTAACATTAAATTCCTCAAAAGAACAACAAAGTTAAAAGTAATGATGAGATGTGGTGAGGGAAGCGTAAGCCTTTTGTCCCCTCACAACAAACATGGGACTATAATGTCCACACAAATCAAAACTTGGGAGCCAACAAAAACCAGAGATAAAATTAATCTAGCTGCATGTACCTGTAAACCAAAATAGTGGATTACACAATTAAAGAATAAAAAGTTGGCATAAAAGGCAAAAAATGAGAATGGTAAATTCAAACCAAATAATATTTGCATCAGTTTCCCTAGACACAAATACAAATGGAACTGAATCACACATACATCCTGCAAACAAATCAAATATGCAGTTCAAACAAGAGCAACATGTGTCTACAACAAAGAGGACCAAAGCCTCAAACTGAGGAACATAGCTTCAATAATATTACTTAACAATGACGTGGAGGACGCCTTAAGCTAAAATCCAAGGACAAAGTTTCAAAATAACCTATGAGGACAAAGCCTCAAAATAAATTATGAAGACAAAGCCCCAAAATAATAGGAGGATGAAGCCTCAATGTAAAGTATGAGGACACAGCTTCACTAAAAATCTGAAGATGAAGCTTCAAAATAGAATAATTTATGAGGAGGACCTTATAATTGTTATAAACCTGCAACGAAATCAGTAGTATTGCTGTGCCCCAAACATTGATCACCCCTGAGGGAAGGAATATCACAGACGCTCTAATAGTTAGCACCATCAAAAGGGGGTGGCTGATGCTCACATAACAAGTAACAACATGGTTGCTTGAACAGTTAGCACCGTTCTAAACAGCGTGGCTAAAACAGTTAACACCCGTGAAACAGCTAAGAACATGGTGGCTTGAACAGTTAGCACCCTAGAAAATAGGGTGGCTCAAACTGTTAACACCTGTGAAAAAGCTAACAACATGGTGGCCTGAACAGTTAGCACCGTAAGAAATTGGGTGGCTCAAACAGTTAACACCCGTGAGAAAGCTACTAATATAGTGGCTTGAATATTTAGCACCACAGAAACTAGGGTGGCTCCAACAGTTAAAACCCGTGAAATAACTACTCCAGCGGAGGAACAAATCCTCACAATGAAAAACACTGGTAACAGAATGTCGCCGACAGTGAGTAAAGGAAAACAACAGAACATGACGATACAACACGTAACATGACATTGAACAGCACACAATAACCCTAATAAAATTATGCTCATACCTCTGAGATAACTTTTAAGAATGGTTGCTATGTAATTTCTAAAACCTTGTAAATGCGTTGAGGGAATGGAACATAAAGTTTTAGCCGGTAGGGTTGGATAATGCATCGCTTTTTTTTTTTTTTTTGATAATAATTAAAGGTTACAAGTAAGCTGAGTCCAAAGGTCAAAAGGGGTCAAACGTGCAAAATTGTAACTTCAGAATATCAATGAAATAAGGTGCCTTTACATATCATAACACAGCTAAGATTATGAATAATGGGATCCATTACTGGGCTGGTATAAACAAATATTTCAAATTAAATGTCGATCGAGTGATATTTTGCGCTAGTTGGCACCAGCGATACAACTAACTAGCTGAAGTAGGAACACGAGGTACAACGAAGTATGAACAACGAACGGAATGGCATACACGTCAGTGTAACTGCCAACATTTAACTGGCTGATTGAACGAAGAATTCGATTTTATATTAGCATAAATGACCGTAACGTGTATCAATTCTTGCAATCAACAAGACGATCGTGTGCACGCACATCATCTCAGCTGTGCACATCAACTACAGCACCGAGAGTAAGCGGTAAGCCATCTGGCAATAATCTAGTACTTACCTCAAAGAAGAGGTGATGCTCGGTAAATAAAACCCAAGAAGATCAAAGGAGACTGATAAAACACCAGCATCCTGCATCCAAACCTGCCCACCGTCTAAAAATGTTTTCCAACTTTCTTGTTGCAGTGAGCAGAGAAGCCTTGTGCCTCGCTTTCATGTGTTAAAAACACAATATATAATGTCCCGGATGGCAGGAACGCCCCCTCCCCAGTAACTGTAGAAATGACGTATTAATCAGTCACATTAAGCATAAAACCATTTATTTCTTTCAAAAATAAATTTCCTTTAGGCCAATGAAATGTTTGTAAAAATGTGTGTGAATTTTTCCAACGGGGTCTTTTCCCCATTTTTTAGAATCAGTTCTGTCTAAGCACCCCATTCCTCAGAACTGTACAGTAATATAGGAAGAAATAGGGCATCAAAAAGTTTATTGCAAGTGACAAGTATAGCGTTTTTCACCAAATATTGATCTTCTTGTTATCTCTGCAGACAATTGTTTAGAAATTGAGAAACTTAATTCCATTTGAATTAAATGTTATGCTCAGACCACAGGCAGACCACCCTCTGTTAGTGGGGGCCGTTGTTGATTGAAATCTGAGCAACGATTTTTTGTTATTTATAGAAGAAATACATATGAACAATACGGTGATTATAATTTGTTCCAAAATGCAGAATTTAAAGCAAATTTTTCAATAAAAGTTTGAAGAAAATGTTAACTGAGTCATGTGTCATGTTTTTTTCGCCATCCCGTGCTGTTTTAAGCGCTATTTTGCGAGATGAGTATTTGACCTCGGCGGTTAAAACTAAAGAAGGAGTCTCCTTCTTTAGTTCTAACCGCCGAGGTCAAATACTCATCTCGCAAAATAGCGCTTAAAACAGCACGGGATGGCGAAAAAACATGACACATGACTCAGTTAACATTTTCTTCAAACCTTTATTGAAAATTTGCTTTAAATTCTGCATTTTGGAACAAATTATAATCACCGTATTGTTCATATGTATTTCTTCTATAAATAACAAAAAATCGTTGCTCAGATTTCAATCAACAACGGCCCCCACTAACAGAGGGTGGTCTGCCTGTGCCCAGACATAAGAGTATTCTGTGGCATTGGCGATTTGATTCCCATTTAGGAAGAAGGTGTATTTATTTCGTGTTGATTTACGGTTTTGTTTTAGGAAGATAAGTCAGTGCTTTTGTTTGTTTGAGATGTATCAAGTAACCATTTGTTGCAATATTCATTGAGGATATTAAGGTGACTCGACCCAGTTTTTTTGGGGGGGTACCATCCTACTTTGAAGCTCTCTGGTATCCCCACCTTTGCTTTTATCGTAAGTCAAACACATAGAATGGATAACATATAGATCAATCTGCAATATAACATAAAATTTTTGGCGATCGGAGTAAATGTCACGTGGTTATAATGCCACGCCCCTTTGAGGTCTGAGTCGAAAATCGGCTGTTGTCGGCATTTTTTTGTGAAAATCTCTCGGCTACACATAGTGCGCATTAGTGCCTTGCGCTGAACAGAGTTTCACCAAAATCGCAAAGACCCAATTCGAGAAATTCAGCGGTTTCCAAATTTAGGTCATAATTTATGCGAAAATGATAAGCAAACTTTACAGGGATTATATCTAATAAACTATGAGGTTCATCTCTGTATTTTGGGAATCCTTATAACAGATGGGTTCTTGCAAGTCAGCAAAACGCTTTAGGGCCTTGTAAATGCGCGCGATTTCGAGCAAAGCAAACATATAGAAATTATAGTTTTCGCTATTTGTTGACGTTTGTCAGCGTTTAAGAGTCAATCTCACGAAAAAAGCATTTTCTTAAAAATTCCTAGTTTTTTTTCCTTCAAATTTTTTCAGGGCCACAATTGATTAACTAACTACCCGGACTCTGAATTTCATGGTCATTGAAAAACTGTGACATTATCTTCTATAAGCTCAAACTTGAGTAAACATTGAAGATTTTTAGCGTTTTGGCTGAGTTTGTGCTTTGGGAGTTGTCTATTGTTTCTAGTCTGTCATTATACAGCATTCTTGTTCAGCACGCGTGCAATGACCACGCTTGGCTGACTTCCGAATGCTCACCGAGATATTCCCGTCACGAGTTGGTTTAATTATTGGCTTGCATTAAACCTATGAAAAAATGATATTTTTGTAATAGTAAGTAGACTTAGTGTGTAGCACTTCTTGATTTTTTTGCAAAGACACAAGAAGCACGAGAATTGATTAAAAATTGTTAGTTAAACCTCTATGTATCACGCGATGGCCTGTCTCACTGTACCAAATTTATAATATCTCGGTGAGCATTCGGAAGTCAGCCAAGCGCGGTCATTGCACACGTGCTGAACAAGAATGCTGTATAAATGACAGACTAGAAACAATAGACAACTCCCAAAGCGCAAACTCAGCCAAAACGCTAAAAATCTTCAATGTTTACTCAAGTTTGGGCTTATAGAAGATAATGTCACAGTTTTTCAATGACCATGAAATTCAGAGTCCGAGTAGTTAGTTAATCAATTGTGGCCCTGAAAAAATTTGAAGGAAAAAAAACTAGGAATTTTTAAGAAAATGCTTTTTTCGTGAGATTGACTCTTAAACGCTGACAAACGTCAACAAATAGCGAAAACTATAATTTCTATATGTTTGCTTTGCTCGAAATCGCGCGCATTTACAAGGCCCTAAAGCGTTTTGCTGACTTGCAAGAACCCATCTGTTATAAGGATTCCCAAAATACAGAGATGAACCTCATAGTTTATTAGATATAATCCCTGTAAAGTTTGCTTATCATTTTCGCATAAATTATGACCTAAATTTGGAAACCGCTGAATTTCTCGAATTGGGTCTTTGCGATTTTGGTGAAACTCTGTTCAGCGCAAGGCACTAATGCGCACTATGTGTAGCCGAGAGATTTTCACGAAAAAATGCTGGCAACAGCAGATTTTCGACTCAGACCTCAAAGGGACGTGGCATTATAACCACGTGACATTTACTCCGATCGCCAAAAATTTATATGTTATATTGTAGATTGATCTATATGTTATCCATTCTATGTGTTATACTTACGATAAAAGTAAAGGTGGGGATACCAGAGAGCTTCAAAATAGGATGGTACCCCCTAAAAAAAACTGGGTCGAGTCACCTTAATTTGTTTTTGAAAACCCTGTGCACTTTTGGAAATTAACACTAAATCATCTGCATAAAACAAACAAGAAAGGAGTAACCTGTTAGCTAGGTATAATTATTGGGTCTGTTAGTGCAATTTAGAAGTCAAGTATAAGTGCTATATATAGTCTAGATATAAGGTAAATAACAATGGGGAAAGATGCATCTTTGTCGTTCGCCTTTGTTATAGTTAAATTAGTCTGTCCTATTATTGCCAATTTTTATCACACATTTTGATCTTGAATACATGTCGGCGATGAAATTATAAAACTTGCCACCAATTTTGTTGTTAAACAGTTTATATAAAAGACCATTATACCATACCGAATCAAACGCTTTTTGAAAATCAACAAAACAGCAATATAAATGGGGAGCCTCCAAAGAACACCCTGGCCCTCCCCCATTACCGCATTGCCCAAGAAAGCAAAAAAAGAAACAACGACAACAACAACAAAACTATAAAAATTCACTTCCTCGACCTCCTCATCCCGCAAAACTAACTTCACGTAAACGTAAAATTTACCAATACCTTTAAGAGGAAAGTGCATCTTAAAAAGCAGTTAAACGACCTCAGATTTGATACTACTACCGGTATTTGTATTCAAAGACCCATCAGTAGTCAAAGTTTGACACATGCGTGGATCAGGACCGAAGTTTATGATGAAGATACAAATGCACGATGGCAAAGAACACGCTAAAAATAGCATCAACACAATAACAAGCTTAAGCGTCTTTGTGATCTTTTTCTCCCACTTGATCGCTTGCTTCTTCGCCAGATTTTCGTGTTGCCGTGCAAGTTGTCCCATTTTCTAACTTGAGCTCTCAAGAACTTTAAAATTTCGAGTTGGTGAAAAGCAACACGAAAGTCACGACAACTGCAGTGTTGGCGAAGACGAACAGATTGAAACTTGTCATAGCCTACTGCAAAGTAATAAATCATGGATAATAAAACAGACACGGTCCAGACACCAGTAGAAACTAATAAACTGCGTGTTGCTTTGAGTTTCGATCTGTAGAATAGAGGATATGTAATAGCGACGTAACGATCTAGGGTAGATAAGCTCAGAAGAGAAGCAGTGCAGGATATGAAAAATGAAACATGCATCGTTCTTCTGAGGGGTCGATTAGGGATTCCAAAACCCTCGAAAAAATGAAAAGCTATACCGAGAGGAGCAGTTATGAGACCAACAATAAGATCTGCCAGACTCAGATTGACTACAAGGTAGTTGAACGGTGATCGCAGGTCCTTGTTGGAGTTCAGGAAAACGACAAGAATCACAAGGAAGTTTCCCAAGGAAGCAACGATCGTGATCAGTGTAGAACAGGAAGCAGTCAAGAAAGACAAATATGTCGGCGCTGTTACATTACCACAAGGATACTTTCCAATGAGCGACATTTTCTAACCAGCGGAGGCGTCGTACATGTAGCTTTGAATTTGACAAATGTTGAATATTACGCGAGCCTTAAACGCATGAAAAAATGTAGGTTTTAGAATATTGGGTCAAGGAATTTTTAGCCATCCTTCTTGACCCTTAGTCGATGCTGTGGGATATTTGCTTCAATCAACGCATTCCCACTCTTCGAAGTAATTTTTTTGGAAGAAGGAAGATTTCATTTCATTTTATTGGTTAATTCAGATTTTAACAAGTTTATTTTCACACGGTCCACAAATAGCAAAGACTAGTCTAGGTGGCAGTGTCTATATAAAACAAACTACGCACTCCAAATGGTATTCAATTGACGAGTCAACAAAACTTATTTATATAAATTGAAGAAAAGTTACTTCTTTAAGATGTGCATGTTGTCTTCAACCATGTTTTGTTCCAATTCTATGTACCACAAGGGCAGCTCAGAACTGCCTGACCATCTTCCACGCACGCGTAGCTGCAATGATTGCCGGTAGATGTGAGGAGCTACGGTGTAATGAGTATTTGAACAGTTCAATCATCAATCCTTAGATTAGAAGCGACGCTGATTGACAGGCAAAATATTTCAGTGCTAAATAATTCCCCTTTTTTGTTTATTTTTCATTTATTTATCGGTTATTTTATTTATTCATTTATTTTGATCTATGTCATATTGATGATTATTGTAATCATAATAGTAAAACAAACAAAAAAACTCTTCCGGTTGTTGTGGGGAAAGGTGAATGTCGTCTACAAGAAGAATTAAATTGAGAACTGTGAGATTAATTTTGTTTTCCTCTCGGGGGTAATTTC
>OZ037775.1:54595225-54667725 GCA_964035525.1 Porites cylindrica
AATATGCATCACTAAACAACAACCATAACTGCCACAGAAATTACACGTACGGGATATTTCTACAAATACACACGTTCAGATCGATATATCCATGAATTATTTTATGTCTTTGGCGATTTTTATGTGTAAGGAACATAGATAGAATGCAGAGGTAACAAAATCACTGATTATAGAGTGTTTTCACTCACGTGGCTAGCATCTATGCAAATTTACTGAAACAAAAGAAAGCGTTTGCATAAGAAAAGATCTCAATTCCCAGAGGATTGGTTTGGGACACCAACATGGCCGCCGTTTCATTGTTTTGGGACACCAATATGGCCGCCGTGACGTCATGTGAAAACACTCTATATAGCTGCTCTTTTGAGTCCATGTAAAAAATATATATATGAAAGTTTTAACATTCTTATTTGTTACACACACACGCCCACCCACACCTTTATTAATTTCAAAATCTTGGTTACAAAAATGAAAACAAAAACAACCCACAATGAATAAATAAATAAAAATAATCAGGTAAATTCGTAAAATAAAATATTGAGAAAAAAAGTGTTACAAGAAAAAGGAAAGATTACTTAGGTAAGACAACAGAGCATAATTAATTACACCAAAAAGGGGGAAGTTTTAAAAGTATACATGCTTCCCACCAGCAAACTGTGGCACTTAATTAGTTCTGATAAATTTCTATTGTTTATTGGCCCAATCACAGTTTTTCATTCTCTGATAAATTTGCATTATATTTCTTTCTTTTTGCATTATGTTTCCTTGTTTTTGCATTGTGTTTACTAAAAAGTACACTGCTCTATGCCAATCAAATTCACAGAGAAATTTTTTCATGTATATTATTAACTTTCATAATAAAATACCATCTACCATAAACAACTACCGGTATATCAGTACCTGCTGAATGACTTTGCTCTTGTTCACCTGGCAGAGAGCTTTCCATGCTACATTCAAGTTGGAGGACTTCACTTTCATGTTCTTCTATGGCTAAGAAGATAAGATATAATCTTAATAAGTTGGGCAAGCAGATTGTGACACCTGAGGTTGATTGGTTCTTATATATTTCTATTGTTCAGTGTTATGTATTGGTCAAATCGAAGCTTCAACATGCCCCCCCCCCCCCCCCCCCCGGCATACCCCGGGCATTTGACACCTTTGCCGTCCAGGGGAGGAGGGAATTTGATTATCAGAGTCTTCCAGGGGGTGGGGAATTTGATCCCCAGGCTTTAGGGGTGGGGAATTTGAACTTTTTAATACTGGATTCAGGCTTTGAATGTATGAATGTATGTTATTGTTGTGTTTACAATGAAATACAATACCTATGCCAGCGATTCAATACTACAACATAAAATAGAATAAAATAAAATAAAAAGGTCAGGTCAACTACTTTGACCTACTGCAAGTATGTTAATTTATACGGTGAGCGATGATGCATGTCAGTGAAATGGTCATGATGTAGTAATCTCAATAGGTGGGATCTTTTTTTATAGAACCCTTTGGATGTTGCATGATGAAGAAAAGCTGAGCATTCAGTGACCTTGTAGCAGCGATTTCTGCTGCTTTGCACGAGTTTTTTGTTCGTAGTAAATACGCTAACAGTGTTTTTGTTATATTTATAAAGATTTTGTTCGACAACTGAAGGCCTTTCCGCCGTCCTTCTGTCATTTTTGTGCCTGTGAAATGTCCCCAGGATGGGGGCATTTGATCACCTGAATGTACCCTAGTGTGGGGCATTTGAACGGCATTTTGGGCCCGGGTAGGGAGGAATTTGAACAATAATTTTCAAAAAAGTCAAATGCCCGGGGGGTTGCCCGGTGGGGGGGGGGGGGGGGGGGGGGCATGTTGAAGCTTCGATTTGACCGATACATTATCCAGAAGTTTTAGAGTAGCCAGCTCCCAAAGCAAAGAAACTGGTGCCTGACACCAAGCACTGATAAAGCGAGAGTACTGTATCTAAGGGAGGGGTTTGGGGGCATTAAGCCCAGAGATCTGAGAAGTTTTGCTCGTTATTTACAAGCTTTTCCAGAGTTCTCCCAAGAACCAAGTGAGTTATCATGCTGGTAAATCCACAGAAAATGTGGTCTTTCACTTTTATAAAATAACTTTAAAGCATGTTTCAGTTTACTATGAGATTACCAGCACAATAAACTATTGGTTTTTAACCAATCAGAATGCATGTACTATCTTAGTTATTTTATAATTAAAAAATATTACCACATTATATTATCACATGTCTATCAGAACTGTCAACGCATGAACCGACTCTCCTGGACTGGATGAATTCATGAAAAATCAAAACATTATAAAGATGAACACTTTTAAAAACTCATCGAGATTCTAGGATTTTACACAGCGGGACAGCTAAAAAAACCTGGCAGATAATGTGAAGAAAAATAATTCTTAACAGCCATCAAAATTACTGTGAATTTGGACTTTTGGAGCAGTTACAAAAGTAAGAACAACGGAGAAAAACTATTACCTTGGTCGCTTGTTATGACGTTGTTTGAAGCCACAAGCTGGTTTTGCTGAACAAGAAAAGAAGCTTTACTGACGCCTCGATTGCTGTAGTGAATGGCTGCATAGCGTGTATTCTAGTTGCTTGTGATTTATATTCTTCATGTCAGATAAACAAGCCGCAGCTATCTATCGGCAAGTGCCTCAGCGAGTGGCTTCGCAACCATGAATAAACAAAACCTGTCTTCTTTTGTAGCTGTTCAAGGCACTTTAGTTCCATGTATTTTCATGTGTTTTTCGATAAACTTTCAAACAAGCTCTCGTGGCTTTTTTGTTTGTTTGTTATTTTCCCGATGAAATTGCATGTTCTAGTATTCTAAGAAATGAATTAACACGATTTGCTTTGGGTGCCGTTTTATCCTTCGCGGAAAAAAATGGAACTTACGAAAAATTGAAGATAAAAGTTACAGACAGTTTTTTTTTATGTTTTGACTCATAAGAGTAGCTGGCACTTTGGAAAAGAGTTCCCAGTGAAACTGCCAGTTGCCCGCGCTTCTGGAGAACACTGATTGTTTATTAGCCAATCACAGGTTTTCATTCTCTGAGAAATTCGCACTTTATTTCCTTATTTTTGCATTATGTTTCCTTGTTTTTGTACTGTGTTTACTAAAAACTGCACTGCTCTAAGCCAATCTGATTCAAGAAATTTTTCCACGTATATTAGTAAGTTTTATAGGAAAATTCATTACCTGACGAGGGAATTCCACGTTAAATTGCACACGAAAACCGATATCGGTTTTCAAGTGCAATTTAACGTGGAATTCACGAGTCAGGTAATGGATTTTCCTTGAATCGCATAATCAAATAAAAATCAGAAAAAAAAAGAAAACACCAGTAATATTGTTTGTTTTTATCCTGAGCACGCGCCCCAGAAAGCCATTTCAAAGTCAAATGTCAAACCTATCATTGCATTAGCGAATAGGAAGCACGGTCAGTCATACACGTTTGAACCTTTGACAACTTTTTTTGTACCTTGTGCTTGTTTTTACATTTGTTTTCAAACTTTTTTACACATGAACAAGCTTCACACTAATTGTAAGGATAAATAGAGGTATTTCACTGAATTTACAAGCCGGTTATCTATAATCCTTTTTCAAATTGGTCATTTGCTCGCGAAGGAAAATAATTTACACCTTTTACCTCTTCGGTAGCAAAACTGAAAGAAATGAAGTGTCCAAGGCAAAGCACTGAAAGTTTAACGTTGCGATTGATATAAGGTAAGTACCTTGAAATGTTTTAAAAATGCTGTTCAAGTTCAGCTCTGTTTTGTACTTTTCTAAGTACCACGACTCAGGATGAATGCAAGTGGCGTACTCTTTTTCGTGTTTTCAGGGACAATGTGATCTTTGAAGGTATTTATTTTTTTCTTCTGTATATGTGACAATTGACCCTGGCACTTCCTCCATTGTCGCTTCTCCGTTTTGTTTGTTTGAATTTGGCTTGTTATTTTCTGGGCTGTGTTGACAGGATTTTCTTGTTTTCTCATTGTCGCTAGCGAAAGGGGTTTTTTATACCTCTCCAAGAATTTGTAGTTTAGTTCAAAACAAGGAAGAACCTCCGGATCACTTTAAAAAATGCTTTTGTTTGTTTTTAACTATTTATTTATTTAGTCACTCACAAAACCTTATGCAACATAAACAAAAGGTGTTAATTAAATTATAAAATTAATGTGACAAGGAAGTCTAACGAAGCTTGAAGCTTATATTAATAGGCTTCCTTCAACTACCTAGAGAACTAAATTCATGGCTGAGTGCAGAGTGAGCAAGATCAGAAAATTAAGCGACAGATCGGCTATCAGTGAGATAATTCTTTAGATTTTTTGTAACAACAAATATAGAAAGAGAGCTAATTAGTGAAACAGGCAACGAATTCCAGATTTTAGGTCCTCGGTAAAGGATACTGAATTGCTTTATATTTGATCTACAAAAATGAGGTCTATACTGAGAGGCCAGTCGAATTTTGGTATTGATGGACTTCAGATAACTACTTAAGAACAAGTCACGAAAGCTACTAGGCAAAAGATTATGGTGATAACAATACATAAAAGTAGTGACAGAAAATAAATTAATACTAAATATGTCAAGGACTTTAAGCCGACTAAACAAAGGGGCGGTATTTGCTAGATAGTGAGCTTTTGTTATGAGCCGCACTAGACGCTTTTGCAAAAGGTAAATACAGTTTAGGCTGGAACAGTAGGTGGAGGACCAGGCAACATTACAGTATGTTAAGAAAGGATATACAAAAGGTGACAATGATTTTGCAAACATTTTAAAATGACATTGTAGAAAACCTTTTTTGCAGTTGTTGTGTTACAATTTGACGATAGTTGTTACGTAGATGCGAAAAAACATCCCTTAGCCTCGTTTTCAACTCGCAATTCCACACTGAATACCTCTCTTCGTTAACCAATCAGAATGCGTGATTTTACTCAATTATGCAATTCTATAATAAATACCATCTACCATGAACTATATCAGTACCTGCTGAGTGACTTTGCTCTTGTTCACCAGTGCAGAGAGCATTCCATGCTACATTCAACCTGGAGGACCTGACTTTCATGTTCTTCCATGGCTAAGAGGATAAGATAAAATCTTTAGTTTGGCAAGAATTTTCCCTCACCCCTACATACACATATTGTTCAAAGAAAACATGTCAGAACAATACTGAGCCAAAAGTTGTGATTTCTGGTTTAACTCTTATGGGGAATTGTTTTTAAGAATAAACGAGCTGAGCTTGACAATATTCCTGGAAATATTATTTACTACACTGTACCCTCCAATGAATGAACAACTTGATAACCACACTCAAAACTGGTTTATAATATTTCACCATCTCTCAACACAAGGAGTTTTTGAGCATTTATGATCACATAATTTTTGTCTTAATTTGGCTATTAATGCAAAGTACAATGTCTTCAATACAGTAAAAACCTAGCTGTGACTAAGAACCTGGTTTTTAGGAACCTGTTTGGCTAAACTTGCCAGTTATAATTAGGCCCCAGGCTCTATACAAGAACCTGTTTAGCCCAATAGTTGACACACATCTTTATTTTCTCAAATCTATAAAAAAATTCTATACACCTGGAAAATATTCAGGTGAACCTCTTTGGGAGACATAAGCTGCAATGTTATTTCTCCTGCAGAAAATAAGAACCTTTTCATTTTAGAAAAATAGACAAATTTTTTGCCAATAACTATTTTTGTAAGAACGTACCTGTTAATGCAATGGGAAAATCCAGGTTCTTACCTACGAGTTTTTACTGTCTTTTGACCGGTCCGAGCTAAAATTTGTTTGGCAGGTAATAATTTATTTTGACCGGTTAGTAACTAGACATGACCGAGCTTAAATTTGTTTGGCCTGTCAACATTCAAAAATAATTTCTAACCCTGGCTGCCCTCCTTATTTACATAGATCTCCATATATATTCTTAAACACTCGAAGATAGGTATCTACAAAATGGAAAAGCCTAGATTTATAGTAAAATAATAAAAGTTATTTCAATTACAAGAGGGAGAATAGATCCTTCAAATTCTGTTTACCCTGAATAAAACAAATAGAGGTAAGCTCGAACACTCTGCACCAAAACGCTCTTTCAACAGACATTGAAAATCTTCAAATTCAAGGTGCTCTCTGTACTGTTCTCTTTTCAGAAAACATAACAACGCTTTCACAGACCGTATAATTTACAATCCTCTAACACTGAATCATTTTAACTTGTCACAGAGGCCAGAGTCGCCTAAAATTTACATAAGGAGTTATCATTCATTCAGCGATGCATCGGACACATGGCAATGGTTATAATTTTCGATAACATTTCATTCATACAATTTAAGATTACCTTATTTTCCGCGCCAGAAACAACGAAAATACACCGAGGAGCACGAATTATAAGGTTACTCTATAATTTTATCTTGGACGCGACTGTCTTGTTAAAGTGAAATTTCAATCATATCGTTTCTCTTCAACGAACTTGGAGGACGCAGGTCAACTTCAATGGATGATAAAAGTATCAACTCTAGACTGCGTGACAACAAATGACGTGTGGTGATTGGTCCAAAACAACTGATGCAATTACAAAGAGGTTATTGATTAACAAACAAAACAAAAGCTACCTCTGTTTTCGTAAAATCCCCGATTCTTATAACAGAAAGCTAACCTCGGCAAAAATTCGCTCACCTTCTCCTCCTTCTCGTTCGTTTTTCGTTTATACGACGCCTGTTTCCCTTGCTGTCTCTCGCTCCCTTCTTCGCCGCTCGTCGCTTATTAGGCGTCTATTTTCTCTTGCTCTCTCTCGTTCATTCTCCAGTTGCTCTTCAGTGAAATTTTGTCGCCTTTCCCTCTCTCTTTCTTGCGCTTTTCCCCGTTGTTCGTCAGTAAAATTTTGCCTCCTTTCTCTGTTTCTCTCTTGCTCTCTCTCGCGTTGCTCCTCAGTAAAATGTTTCCTCCTTTCTCTGTCCCTTTCCTGTTCTCTCTCCCGTTGCTCATAAGTAAAATTGCGCCTCCTTTCTCGACTCGACTATCCCTTTCATGTTCTCTCTCCCGTTGCTCATCAGTAAAATTGCGCCTCCTTTCTCTATCCCTTTCCTGCTCTTTCTCCCGTTGCTCGTCAGTAAAATTGCGCCTCCTTTCTCTGTTTCTTTCTTGCTCCCTCTCCCGTTGCTCGTCAGAGCAGTTTCGCCTCCTTTCTTAAGCTCTCTGCCGCTCTCTCTCTCGTTAAGCTTGGCTTGCTTACCGCCTACTTTCTCGTTTTCTCTGCCTCTCTTTATCTCTATACTCCAAACTAGAGGGCATAATAAATAAATAATGTAGAAAATACGGATGTATAAAAAATGTCAACCGACACGAAAAATTTCTTTTTGTTCTGAGTTGACTTTCCTGAACTTCTAAGTTGTTTATGCTTCACAAAACGCGGGTTGCCATTCGTTTTCGCGCCAAAAAACCCTCATCACAGACTACCCGAAATTTTGCGTTGGTATGCCTGTGGTGCGGACGGACGGTCGGGCGGTCGGTGTACGGTCACGTGATTACCAAATTTTCTCGGATGGGTAGTTTACCACATTTTGTTACCCATGGTGCTCCGCTGCGCGCTTCGCGCGCGAGAGCTCCGCTATTACCACACAGAGCATGTTCATGGTGTCAGGCGAGAATTCTACGGAGGAGTTAAAAGACAACATCAAGCCTTGAAAACTGCGTCGGTGAAATCGAGAATGGAAAGTGTTGATTCCACTCTACCCTCGGATCTGCTGCGGCCAGTTAACCAATCGAGAGACAAAGGTGCGAGCTCATGGCTTACCGCAGTGCCTCTTGTCGATCAAGGCTTAGTGCTGAATAAACAGGAATTCAGAGACTGTCTGCGTTTAAGGTACAATACGCCCGTCTCCGACTTACCAAGCAAGCGTGTTTGTGGTGAGAAGTATACCGTCTGCAATGCCCTGTCATGCAAAAAGGGAGGTTTCGTGGCGCAGAGGCACTATAGTGTTCGCAACCTACTTACCTCACTTATTAGTAAGATTTGCACCAATGTTGAAGTCGAACAACAACTACAACCTCTCGATAATGAGCGATTCAACCTCAGAACCGCGGTAACAAGCCCGGAGGCAAGACTGGACTTTAAATTGGGGGGGCTTTTGGTATAGTGGAGTTACAGCATTTTTTTATGTCAGAGTAACGCATGTTAACTCCAAGTGCAACCAGTGAAAAGAAACATCCACAATCGATAAGGAGCAGGAGGAGGAGAAAAGGTGGAAGTACCAACAGAGGGTGCTGGACGTTGAAATGGGATCTTTCACTCCCCTAATTTTACGAACCAGCGGTGGGATGGGAGCCGATTGCAACTGCTTTCTCAAACGCCTAGCCGAGAAGCTCTCAGAAAACAATAAGGAACCTTATCACATTACTATTACTTGGACTAGAACATTGCTTTCTTTTGAGATTTTCAGGTCCGTACACACATGCGTAAGAGGTTCTAGGACACCCTTGTACAAAATTCCACAAGAAGATTTCACTGATGACTGCCGCTTAAACGCCACCCAAACGTGTGTGATAATGGCGTGAGCTCGTTAATTTTGTTTAGTTGAAATGAACCGTTTTTTTTTTTTTTTAAATGGATTTTTTTCCGAATGTATGATATATTTTTAATGGAATGAATTTTTTCAACCGAAATTAAGGGTCTTTTTTTTCTATCGAAAAGAATAATATAAATAGTGCTTTGCCAGAATAGTTTTTTTTAAGTGAAATTAACTGTAAATTGGTCTTTTTAGCAGCAACAATATAGATAGTCGTATAAACATAATAACTTTCTTTAATTTTTCAGAGATGTTTCGACGGTACATCAGTCATCTTCAGTGTTACATATTTTGAAATCGTCGTAGAATTTAAAGCGCGCGCGATCTTACAAAGTTCGTTACATTGCGTTGTCAATATTGCTGTCTGAATATATTTAGAAATATATTGTTGATAAGGTTCTCAGTGAAGAGATTCCTTCGCAGAATGACAGACAATTATTGAAGGTCAGTATGGAACCCCATCCAAAATATTGTTTATCTTAAAAGTTCTATGAATCAAGGTTTTGATTCACCCCAATTTGTAGGTAAAGGGGCAAAAACTCAGATAACTGGTGAGCAAACCTGTGAAAGTCTTTTTCCGGTAAACGGTAGTTACACTTTGTTGTGGGTCAGTGTTATTGATTAGAACATCTAGGAAAGGTAGAACATGGTCAGTTTTCCGCTCCATTGTAAAGTGTATATTGGGGTGTTGATTGTTGATGTAATTGAAGAAAAGGGTTGCACCCCGTTCAGAGTGGAAAAGGCAAAATGTAAAGTCTGCGTAACTAGGATAGAATAATACCTCTGAATCCCCGTATTGATCCAACCATATATTCTCATGGTGACCCATAAAGAGATTGGCGAGAACAGGGGCAAGGGGCATTATATAGTTAGCTTTGTTATCAATAAAAGGTTTTATTATTATTGTTATTATTATTATTATTATTATTATTATTATTATTATTAGTATTATTGTCTCTATTATCACAGTCTTTGCAGGTGTTCTTTTTGTGCATCAGCCGGGCGCAAACCATGCACCTAGAGCGTCAGTCACTCAAGTCAATCATTCTGTTCATACACTGAGCACCTTTCTGAGGATTCGTGCAGATCCCAGCATGCAGATCTTTTGAATCTCTGTCATATTAGCTCTTTCTGATATTTTCTTGATGTTTTCTACCATACCCTTCTTCACTGTACCAAGCGCACCAACAACCACAGGGATCACTAGGGTTTTCATATGCCACATTCTCTGTATTTCTAGTTCTAGGTCTTTGTACTTGCATTTTTTTTTCAGTTTCCTTCAGTGCGATGTTTCTATCTGATGGAACAGTCATATCAATAAGTTTGCAGGTGGAATTCACTGAATCTTTAACGATGATATCTGGTCTGTTCGCTGTTATAGTTCTACCAGTATTGACTGGCATGTCCCACATGATGGTGATGTTGTTATCTTTATTGTGTATCACGGTCTCTGGTTCGTGTTCGTACCATTTGTCTGTAATCTCTATATCATGATCTTTACATATGCTCCAATGGAGATATGCTGCAGCATTATTGTGCGTGGAGATGTACTCTGCTTTGGCTAATACCTCACATCCAGATACAATATGGTCCACTGTCTCTTCATGTTGCGAACACAATCTGCATTTGCTCTCCACTTGCTGGCCACATATTACTTTCTGGTAGTTTCTGGTGTTTATTGCCTGGTCTTGAGCTGCAACAAGTAGTCCCTCTGTTTCTCCTTTCAAATTACTTGACAACCATTTGTTGGTGGTGACTGTGTCTACATGAGGCTTCTCTAGGATCTTTGGATACTGGCCATGCAATGCTTTGTTTTTCCACTTTTCTTCTTTCATTGACTTCATCCTGGACTTAAACACGTGTTTCAGGGCTTTAGCATTTTCAGAGGCAGATTTATCTTCTCTGTACTCAATCTCTGGCATTGTTACTTCCCTTTTGAATTTAGTAGCATTCTTGGATATTGAATTTTTGGCTTTAGATCTTTCATGTTCAAGCACCTGCTTTGGATATTGCCCTTCCTTGTGCTTCAGATAGTGATCAAGCCCTATTGTCGCAGTTTTGAATGCTGTTTCTACATCAATCAGGCCCCTGCCTCCATCTTTTCTTGGGATGTACAGCCTTTAATTCCACATCTGCTTTAGGATGTAACATCTTGTGTATGTTCAGTAGTTTGCGTGTTTTTGTGTCAATCTTCTTCAGTTCTGAGATTTTCCAGTCAATGATGCCAAAGCTATATTGCACAACTGGGACTGCAAGACTATTGATAGCTTCTATTTTGTATCTTCCATTGAGCTCAGTTCTTAGGATTAATCTTACTCTCCTATTATATTCTTTTCTTATCTTCTCTTTCATTTTGCTATGCTGGATACCATCACTTTCATCTACACCCAGGTATTTGTATACTCCTTCCTGGTCCAGCTCTTGAATTTCTGTGTCAACATCTATTACTATGTTTCCAGTTGAGGCCAGTTTACCTTTCATGAAACTGGCTTTGGCTTATTATTATTATTATTATTATTATTATTATTATTTTATTTATTATTACCGTGTCACCAATTAGCTACTACTACTACTACTACTACTACTGCTACTGCTACTGCCACTGCTACTGCTATTCTGCTCAATATTCAATGATTATGTGGCCTCAAATATCACTTGTCGCTCGCCGAGTTGTGTTTTGCTGTCCTTGTCACGTTTTCAGGCAGAGGTTCGGGCAATCCCCTCTCCGCAAAGATTTAGTATGAAATTGTCCACCGTTTTCTACAGCTCCTCCAAAACTGAAGGTCTGAATGGGGTTTAGTGTTTAGCGTTATTTGCCCTTCATTTTTAGTGTTTGCTGTTAAATTGACCAATTTTTTAATGTTTGCTGTTTCCGAAGAAAGTATCCTTAAAGGTGTTTGTGGGGTTTCTTCGGACATATTCGGCAATGGTCAAACCTCCTCGTTAGTCTTCGGGTATTTTCGGCAGCCTTCGGGAATCTTCGGTAGCCTTCGGAAATCTTCTGAATTAAATTGTCGTAAAATGGCCGAAAGCTCCTTGATATACTAAACAAAAAAATACAGTCAACTCTTGCCTTGCCGACAACCCGCTATAACGGACACCTCGATAAAACAGACAGTAGTTAATTCCCCGCCGAAAACAAATTACAGACATTTGACTGAAATAAACTCCCGCTATTATGGACTCTCGCTAATGAGAACACTAACTCGAGGTCCTTATTGGCCTTTTTGGCGCCCTTTTTGCTTCTTTCTGGAAAAAAAATACTGTCTCAAAGAATTTTTTTACTGTTAGCATTATTGAAAATGCCTAAAATTTAACAGTGTTGATCTTACAAAGCCACAAAATAAAGTGTTTAGTGTTATCGAAGCACCCCCATTCAGATCCTCAAAACTAACTGAGCTAACGCAACCTCGTTCCCGGGGATTCTCGGCGTTTGCCGTTCATATTTTTTCCGGCGATAGCCTGAACTTTAAGTATTGAAGTCATTCTACTGGATATCGCAAATCTCTCCTATTCGTTGAATGAATTATAACAATAATAATAATAATAATGAAGAAATGAATTTTTAATAGTAATATAGGAAATTATTTGTTTTCTTGAAACATATCATTCCCCTAGCACAACACCTTAGCTAGAACCGACAGAGCTAAAACAAGTCCACTTAATTGTTCCTGAAAGGGCCAGACGGTTTATGAGCTAAGAATTAGATTTAACAAGTTTAGTTTTTAGTTTAAAAAAAAAAAAAAAAAAAACTAAATGGTTGCAATCACGTAGTTAGTTAAATATTTTCACACAAGTCATTATTTTCAGTTAATGTATTCACAATCATACAATCATTCACTAATTTAAACAAATGAATATTGTAAAGTTCATCCTGCCATTTGCTCATGATGTATACAAACACTTCCATTGAAATTAACTTAATTAAACGATTTTTATTTATTCATTACAGGTTTTTTTTTATTTATTCATTACAGGTTTTTTTAAAACAAATGACGTGAAGGAGCATTCACAATTTATTGTTATTATTATTATTATTATTATTATTATTATTATTAAATTTCACATTTGGCTTTTAAGGTGGCTTGACTGGATTTTTTAGGGGGTATACCTCCCAAGTTTAAGCATTAAGACTGTGTCCAAGAGAGGACCAGGCAGGCGTGACACAAGCTATCTCCCCGATCTGGATGAAACTTGGTTAGATTGAAGGACCCACCCAATGACTCTAAAAGACTAAGTGAGTCTGATTTCCAACCATTCCCCTTGGATTTTTGCCCTTAATCATCAAAAATTCACCAAAATAATTTTAAAAATTAGACACTGCTCCTGGTTACAAGATACGATGAATTTTAATCCCCTTCGACACAAATAAAGGTCAATCCTATGCCAATTGATTCCGGCAGTTTCGAGTCATTTGGAATGACAGGTGCCAATCAAGGGATGTCAGTGCTCACCCATGTTACCAGAGATTATGCAATAAGAGAAAATAGCTCAAGTTTAGATCCAAATATCTGAAAAATCCAACTTTCTTTTTTAAAACTGTTTTCACAACGATTTAGTCCTATCCTTAGACAGATAAAATTACGAAGAAATTTTTGGCATCTCACATTTCCTTTAAAAGTTGGTCTGAGCTACGTGACTCGACAGCATCATTTCTGAGACAGAAAACAAAATCATCGAAAATAAAATGTCACACGATCCATTATGAACGTAATTTCTCGTATAACGAAATAATTGGTTCTATGAATAATATTCGTACCACTTAGTCAAAGTGAAGCTTATATTCATTGCAGTGCCCTTTACACTGATGGTATTAATAGCGGCCAGATTACACGGGTAACACCCGTAATATCTGCATGAAGAAAAGAGTGGTCAAGTATTCAAAAACTAAATTATTACTGTTGTCAAAATGAAAAATGCTACTGTAGCTATTTTTGTGCTGTTTCAGTTGATTTTTAATCGCGAATGGATGATCACGGCCCTATTACAAGCCAAATACTTGAACTCGATCAATGAGTAAAATAAACAAAACCTTTTACCTTGGTTCATGCTTGGCGCATCACAACTTTACAAGCGCATTTATCCACAGTGGCAATCCTCTTATAAATTATTATACGAACTGATAAAATTCGCAAGCTAAAATGATAATCATTTTCACTTTATCGATTGTTGCTTTATAGTTCCATTCATACTTAAATACTCTCGACGAGAAATCGTGAGAACCTAAGCCCGGGATCTGGTCAGCGGTAATTGTACCTCCTCTTAAAACAGGAAGTGGCTAAAGGTTCTAGCAAAAATATCTCCTTTCTCTTTTTTTTATTACTGAAAACGTCCTTTCCACGATTATTTGAAATTTTAGACCTGTTTTTAATTTCTGTGTTCAAAATTATAAACAATGGCAATACGTGATCGCCGTGTGTTACTTTCTAATGTACACCCCATTGTGATATTGCAGGTCATTACAGGTGTTAGCTACCAGAAGAGATAAAATTGCTTATTCAGTTCTCGTTGAGGGTGAGACCCTTCCATTAGAAGTTTGCTATTATGTATCGTGTCAATTCAATACCCTTCTCTATACCTGAACATTAAGAGACGTCCTCCTCTCGAGTGAAGCCTCTCTTCCCCGTGTGAAGGGAGTGTCCCTTTCGGGAAAAAGGGTTTGCCTGGAGATGAACATGCTTAGCAAAAAAAGCCGATTGCACAGTAGCAAGAGATTTTGGAGGCAATTCTCACCCATGGTGATGTGCTGATTCAGCGTTCCGAGAGCATAGACGTCACCTCATTGAAAACAGGGCACTTTTTAGGGACAAGAAGCTTATTTCACTTTAACTAAACGTCCGCAGCCATGCGAAGATTAAATCGTCAATTCTGGGTTCTTGTTCAGCTCCAATAAAGGAAAATGTGTAAAATGAGTTCCACCTTCACCAAAGATTCAAATTCTTCATCTTCAAAATTCAGGTTATTGCCAATATCTGTAAATTGTGTTTTTTGATACATAACGTTTGGGGGGGGGGGGGGGGGGGGCTGACAGCGAGGTCTCGAACCGAGTTTACATGATCGCCCCAGTTAAGAAATTTGGCCGAGTGAGACTGAGTACCATTTTTCCTTCAAAACAAATATGGAGGAGAATGCTCGGTTTTTGAGTTTTCCCGCGTCCGAACATCCAGAAAAGGTTTTCAAGAACATTTTTAATGGAATTTTTGGACATCAGAAGGCGTGATGTATGAACAGTCCATGGGTGACTACACTTATCGTGATTCAGCATCTCGGCAAGTTCAGTTATATATAAGCTTCGTGAATTTTCGAGCAAGCAGCCTAGTCTCCATCTCTTATATTTTTCCACCTACAGTGGTATTAAGAACTCTCTCCCTTATCCTAAACATATGCTACGAGCTCACTATAATATAATAATTGTCGAGGTCAAGTTGATGACCATTTAATCGTAATTCAAATTTTATGCTAAGAATAGATAAAGATTAGCTAAGATCATTTATTTTGAACACACGGCAGATTTAAAATGAAAGAAATATTCGCGCGCTCGTTCCTACACGAGGGTTCTTATTAATAGAATATAATCTGGATCCTATTAAGCTTAATATTACCATCATTTTGGTGGATACAGCAATGAATATTGCTTTCATGTATGACCCATATGTAAGAAATAGTGTAAAAAGACACTACTTACCCCACTGTTTGGGAAATTTCGTGAATAAACTTATCATATACTATTTTGTTTTCTTAGATTTGTTCCCTCTGTCTTAGAGGAAACCAGTTCATGTCACTGGGCTCGGACCGCTTTTAAAACCAAAACATGACAGATGCCAAACATTTTATTCGCCAGTTTATAGGTCTAAGGATAGGTTTAAGTCTCTGTGAAAACAGATTTGAAAAAGGACTTGGATTTTTCAGATATTTGGATCTAAACTTGAGCTATTTTGTCTAATTTCATAATCTTTTGTGATATGGGTGGGCACTGACATCCCTTGATTGGCACCTGTCACTCCAAATGACTTGAAACTGCAAGTATCAATTGACATAGGATTGACCTTTATTTGTGTGGAAGGGGATTAAAATTCATTGTATCTAGTAACCAGGAGCAGTGTCTAATTTTGATAATTAATTTCGCGAAATTTTGATGATTAAGGGCAAAAATCCAGGCGGGGAGGGGGTTGTCTCACTTCCAAGGTAATGGTTGGAAATCAGACTCACTTTGTCTTTTAGAGTTATTGAGTGTGTCCTTCAATCTGACTAAGTTTCATCCAAATCGGAGAGATAGCTTGTGTCACGCCTGCCTCGTCCTCTCACGGTTACAGTCTTAACTACATCGGCATTAGTAAAGATATGGGAAAAAGGTTACCACAACTGTATCATATAAAGATGAAAATTTCTTATGATCTGGGTTTTATTGCAATCAGAGTCGCCATGGCAACGTAATGACGCCATTACGTTTTTTATTTGTCTTTGTTTTTCTTTGTACCAGGTGTTTTTTTAATAAATCGCTTAAGGAAGTATGTACCTGCCATAATTGCTTCTATTATGGCAAGGTTTGGACAATTTCTCTGAGAGCGTTTTTGAAATATTTGGAAACGAAGTTTTAAGAATCATAGTAAGAAATAAGCGTTGACAGGCCAAACACGACTCATAAGCTCGTGATAATGTGAAACGTGACCTTGAGAGTCTGCTTGAACAGTGGTTCTCTTTCTTTTTTCTCTCGCGCGAAGGTTACTAGCACTACACAGTGCAAGAGGTGTAGCATTCTAAACTTTGACTGAGTAAATCTTAACATTGAAACCGCATGGCGAAAACATCCACAGTTACCCCCATTTCCCTTTTTTTCACCGCAGTTTTATATATCGAAAAGCCTTCCTATATATGGCTGTCAATTGTGGAAAGTTTAAAAATATACCTGTGCCTGGAGTTATGAAAAGCTGGTTAAGCAAACATTTTGTAATTTCTCGCAACTTCAACTATCTTTTTTTGTTCATTCTGTGGTTAGGGATTTGTGTAGATGTGGCTGTAGACAGAATTTCGCGACTTTCTATCAACCACCCCCCACCTCCCCCCCCCTCCACCTTCACCCCATCCCTCTGTTCTTTTTGTTTGTTTGTTTTGTTTCTTTTTCATCCTACCCACAGTTCTCTCTTCAACACAAGTGACAGTTATTTGAAATCAGTGCGCGCCTAAAGCTGGCTTCGGTGCCGTTTAGCAGTTTACATTTCCTTATCGGTCACCTCAAGAAAAGTTTCCCGGAGAGCATCATGTAAAGCTCTGAGATGGGACAAAGTTATTACGATTCGCAGAGTCTGCGTCATCCTCGTATTCTCGTTTCTTTTGGCTAAACGCATTAATCACCCTGATCCGGGCTGAGTCAGAAAGGTACAATATTGTTCGCTATTACCAAGTCTTTGGCCTCGAGAACAGGCTCTTAGAAGTCAAATGAATTAGGCGAGGGTAAAATTGCCGGTGAACTTTGACCCAGAGTAAGTTTTTTCTGATGTGAAGTCAGGGTCTACGCTGGTCTGCTCGGCGACCGCGAGACTCTACATCCGGGAACTTGAATAAGACTAGTGCAGGAGAAAGGTCCAGTGGTGTGTATCTGCCAATAGGCTGAGTTTTTCCGAGTTATTCGATGATGTTTGGCCTGTGTTAAACGTCAGAAGATTATGCGTGGTTGTGGATAGTCTTATCAGTGCCACGAAAGTGTGTGCTGGTGTGATTTCCGCGTGGTGTTGACAGGTATGTGGTCGCGTGGTTGAGCTGTTTCGCTAAAATATTCTGTGCCAGCCACAAAAACGTTTCTTCGATGTTTAGGTTATCTGATTGTGTCGTGGAAAAGCAACTGTCAACTCAGGAAAATTGGATCTAGGTCTAGTTTCAGCTTTCTCCAATTGGCTTTGAACCAAAAGGCCGGTTTTTGCAGATAAGACGGTGATAATTTGTGTAGTATGTTTCATCCAGTTTGTTCTCTATTCCATACGAAATCCTGTCGTTTATCAGACCGCGAAGTAAGTAGTATTTTACTAACTATTGAGGTTATTATGTAAGCCCCTTAACCAGACACCTTTTCACTGCAGTTCACTCAACTTTAAAATTTCTAGACTGAAATGACACCAGCAGTCTTGAAGCTTCACGCAAGTCAGACTGAATAAATGTTCTAAAATTTGCATCATTTTAAATTTGGACCCGTTGAAATGCTTCCAGTAACTACTAACTTACTACCCGGAGTCAGAAAAAGGCTTTAATCAGGGGCACCCAACGAGAATATAGTTCGAAACTACTTAAACATAGCATTGTTAAACGTATTTTAGTATTTCAACAGTAGATATAGGCATTTTTATCCCCTAAAAATTTTTCATCTGTTCGGATTTCCTAGCTGAAAGTCTAGTGATCCGAGAATTATAGGGATCAAAACTTACCTTTTCGAAAATTTCAGCCAGAAAAAAGGCTCCCGAGAATTCTAGGTGACCTTTTTAGGGTAAAACTCCGTTAAAAATGGGCAATTATACCATTTTTTTAGATGTTACGCAAAATCCTCGGAGAGGCCGGCAAGTAAGAAACTTTACAACAAATCTTCCGAAAATTCTAGATCTCAAATTGTCTTCCGAACAGATATTTTTCCGAAAATTGACGTTGGGTGCCCCTGTTTAATAGGCCTTTGAATGAATATTTATTGTTTTAAATTGCCAAGTAGTAGAATGACTTGATTTTTTTGCTTACCCGGTTTTCGAAAATCCAGGTATATATCAGATTAATGTCAAAACAGTCAGGTTAAATTCATATTTGGCGAATACCTTTGCTGGTTAGCAATTATGATATATAGATTTAGCCAGGGCTAAAGGCGTCACTCAAGTTATTTACGTGTTATTGTCAGAGAAAACCGGACAGGAGCAATAGATCGAGGTCGGCGTTTGACCTCCACCTTTTTACCATAGGAAAGCCACCTGAAAAGATTATCAACGGTGGTATTTTCAGACGTTGGTGGTTTTTTTATTTGAAGATAAAAATTTTCTTGAAAGAAGGCCCTTTCACGGGCATGAAATGTCTTGATTTTCGGCCAACTTTTGTTGAACCTTTATGAAATAACACGGAGCGAAAAAAAATTGCCTTTCTTTTCTTGACATCTTTAACCTTTTATAAACCGATTGAAATATAATTTTCAATATTTGTCCCAGTTCTATGTCTTTCATGTCGCACTTGGTATTACCGCCAAGTCGTTAATGAACCAGACCCAGATTTCTGCCATTTTCACACTGTTATTTTCTCAAAAGTGCGCGGTTTATTTTTAAAGAAAGTTACTTTTGTTGATAGCCTATTAAAGCTTTGCTAAAATGCAGCGAGCTTAAAAATGGTATCTCTCAGTAACTCGGAATTACTGACTTGGAAAGTTCCACTAAAATAGCGTGAAGCCACAAATTTCCCGCCAAATTTTCACCAACGAATTTTTTTTCCATCAACTTCTCTCGGCATTGAGCTCACATATCCTCAGCAAGGTGTTCAAGAGGTGATCAAGTTGAATCTCCTTCACCTGTTAGTGGCTATTAGATTGTAATTTTGATAAAGTCCGCATTTAATTTAAAAAATCAGATATCAACTGATGGGATGAAATTGGCCCAATTTTCCCGCGAATTTTTTTTTTTTGTGTGTGTCACACTACATCATCAGTTACATACAAAACGTTTTAAGAAATCTTTGACGTAAACATGTATTATTTTGATATAAAAATCAAGAAGAAAAATACCATTGGCTTAGCAAAAAGAATTGTGACAATCTTGCATTGTTCATTTCTAGTAAAAGTGTCTGGGAGGGAGGGTTAGGGGCGTGGCACTTTGTGATGAGTGGGCTGCGATTCTGATTGTTTTCTGTTGTTGTTTACTCTTGATAGCGATCTGCACAAATTGTAGGCTGAAACACTATAAAATACGCGAGAAAAGTGATTTTGATCTACATTTGGATGAAGGCATGGAACAGGTCAGCAATGGGCCATTTGCACGATGACGTCTTTTTACTAATAAGGCCAGAATTCATTTCGTTTTTCCTTTCATATTTAAATTTGGTAACCCCAGTGAGGTTTAATTAACAAAAGCCTTAATTTGTACAAGAAAGCAATACCCTGAAGGATTCTGGTCATAGTAGTAAAATGACGCCATCGTGCAAATGGCCTATAGCATTGTATATACTCGAGTCCTGAACAAAAGCTATGGTTGACTCACTAATTTCTTGAGTTTATTAGATGAAGTTTCCATTATATAGTTGGAACTGTCGATGAAATTAAAACTGGAGGAAAATGTGATATTTACAGTGATAGAAACACGTGAACAGAGGAATTTGAACCCATGAGTCCAATAAGACCGGTCCGATTCCCTAAATTCTAACCCAAGGGGGATAGCCAAGTCAATGTTTGTATAAATTTTGTTTTCACGAGAAATCCTTGTGAAAAATTTGACATCACGGGATTCAAAACCGCGGTGACCCCATCTTGAAGATGCGATGTTCTTACAAAATGAAGCAAACATTTTCTTCTTTGATGGGTTGCTGCATATTTTACGCTTTAGTTTACATTATGTATTTTCTGAGGAATGATTTAAGTGGACTTTATGTGTTAACGACTAGTTTGTGAAGAACATGAGTTCGTTTGCATGAGTTAAGGTGTGCAAAATAAATAACGTTATAGCCTGGGTCTATGCTCTGCAGTGGAAGAAAAAGGCAAAAAACGAGGTGAAACAGGGCGCCACCCTTCCCCATCCCAGACTACCGCTCGGCTCGCTTCACTTGTCCATTTTTTTTTCGACCTTGCTGATTTATTTTTCGGCTTTTTCCGCTACTGCGGAACCCTGTACCAGGCTACTGATGTTAGGATTCATTAGTCTATTGCCTAGTTAGATGGCACCAAATAGTTTGCTATTATCTAAGAACTGGCCAATAGTGAAACGTCAGAATAGGAGAAGTGCTTACAGTGCAATACATACAAACGTACTATAATAAAGGCGGAGATAGTCAATTCGTCTCAATGAATTCAACCATTGGACCAAGGCTTGGCTGGTAATGGTTATTCATTATCTAACTAATTTTTTACAGGAAGCTGGTGTATAGTCTTCTTCTTCGGCTTGATTCCAGATTCCGGGACATATTATAGAAGATCGATGACTTAGTCATCAGAAACGAAACGAGCAGTTTAAGCCTGGAAAGCACATTTGCTTCGTTCTGTTAATCGAGAGGAAGCAAACCAAAACGCTCTTACTCGATCAGCTTGACGAAGAATCAAGCCTTATATATCATGAACTGGGCGATGAAATATTTGCAACAGCAATGCTTGAAGTCTTGCATTTGGGTTACATATGTTATGAGGCAAAAGCAAGTGAAAAAGCATTAAAATAGATCATAATAGTTTGTACCACTACAGACCAGCAAAACAAGACGGCTAGTCTGATATATTTACCTTTTTACCTTAATGAATTGACACAGTTTTTCAGATTATCCTCGTTATTATTAGCTTTGAATGGTTTTTCTTATGCTCGTGAAGGTCGAACTTTGCGGAGAATAAATCCGCGGGGATTCACTGCAGCGTGCCACATAAATTCTTTTGGGCGGGAAAAATTCCGTTTTGTATAAGGGGTGTTTCAAGAGGTTAAACGCTCACCCGTGTCGATGTTTATAAGAAAATACTCTTTCACAGGTAACTAAACAGCCTGATTATCTCAGCTCATCTTTGTCTAGTAAATTTTCGACTTACCGTTCAGCCAAATATTTTTGTATGTTATTTCTTCTCTGAAAATTTGGCGGGACAAATTTCTGCTTTTATGATGGCATTTTAGTGTAACTTTCGACGCCGGCCATAGCGATTTACCCAAAGATACCAATTTTAAGTTTGCTGCATTTTAATAAAGGTACAACAGGCTATTGATACAATAATTTTCTTTAAATATAAACCACGCACGTTTGAAAACCACCACTGCGAAAATGGTCAAAATTTGGCCCACATTCGTTGTCAGTTCAGTGCTAATATTAAGTGCGACATTGAAAACATAGAGTTAAGCCCAAGAAAGATTGTTATACTTCAATCAGTTTACTGTTGGTCGGAGGTGTGAAAAAACGTATGGCAAGTTTTTGTCACTTTTCTTTCTTTCATATAGGTTCGACAAAAGTTGGCCGAAAATCAAGCTTTTTTAGGCCCGTGTAAAGCCCTGATGTCAAGAAAATATTTATCTTAAAATAAAAAACCCACCAACTTCTAAAAATACCACCGTTGATAATATTTTCAGGTGGCTTTTATATGGTAGAAAGGTGGAGGTCAAACGCCAACCTCGATCTTTTGCTTCTGCTCTGTTTTCTCTGACAATGACACTTAATTGATCATTTCAAACAATTAACTTGTAATCTACAAATCACTTAACTTTAGGGGAAATCCATATGACTTTTAGGGGTGGGGCTGGTAGCCCGATTCTCAGGCTATGCAAACAGTGCAAGTATAAAACAACATCTAAAATCTTACACCAAATAAATAGCAACCACCTTTGACCACAGTAGATTAGGCGTGTGAAACAAATTCTTCCCAAACAAAATGACCTATTTGCCCACCTACACTGTCAGTCCTCCGTGGTAGCCTGCAATTTACACGCAGTACTAGTAACTTATCTTTTTTTATCTCTCTGTGTAATAAAGGAAAGGCCAAAATGAAAGCGGAATCAGGCCGGATTTGTTTGTGTGTGTGTGTACGCTACAAGTTTTACTTTACAAATCTGGTACCGTTAGCGCGTAAACCAGCCTTTTTACATCACCTTCCAGGTAAACAGAACCACAGTCTCGTGCCCTGTGAAATACCAACGCTAAGCTTTTTTGACGTATAGATAATATTCAACGTAGTCTGCTCAGTCGAATTTCCATTCACTACTTTACTTTTACAGTCTATGCGAAAAGAACAGAGGGAAACACTTTAATTTATGACTTTCGCTACTTAAAATCTCAAAAATAGGTCTGGAGTGGCTTTCAGTGCGGGCAGATGGATTTCGTTTTGGGAGAAGATTACCGAGTGCACTTTTCAGAATTAATTATTCGTTTTCACTGTTACGCAATTAAAACACGGCACTCACAAAAAAAAAACTAAATTGGAAACCGTCCAGTAGAAGAAACCAAGAAAACGAAATGTTATAAAAGACTAATATATAAACAATTTGTCCAAATTTCAGGTATCCGTGGTCTACAGCTCCTGAGTTATTTTCCGAAACATTTCACGCAGCTTCGTAGAGCTTTGTATGCATGGAGACGTCATTGGCCGCCGGAAATCAACAAAAACATCTGCCCGCGTTCACTTTTTCTATAAAAGCTCTTCCTTTTCACTCGAGAGCTAGCACACATGCGCATAAACACATCTTTTAATAATTGAAATGGTTAACCTGCTGAATCAAGAGGACAGCCTTTTTACAATGAGACAGCATTCCTATTTTGGTGTCACGCACTGTGAAAACTCCGAAGTTCAAATTGCTATATTTTCGAAATGAAACATGCTTCGGGGCTAGAAACTTGTACAAAGATATATTTTCTATTTGTCTTCAACATAGTGTAAATAAGAATTCGTAAAACCTCGCTTTTTTGACTTTGCAATTTGATGACGTCACTGTGAAAACCATCATTCAGAATAGGGAATGGTAGGCATATCGAAGAGATCAACTAGCAGAGAAAGTAACACTGCACGTTTGTAAAAAGGTCTTCTACTTCAACCTAAAACACAAAGCCATTTCGTTATATTTGTTACATAAAAAATTATCACCTTTAAAAATTAATCATTAAAACTGATATTCAAACGCAAATTCACAGTTCTTGCGATTGATCAATTATCAACAATTTCTAACTCCAAGGCTTTGTTCTTTACTAAAGAAAATAAATTCAAACTTTCGAAAACAGTTACGAGTACTAGAGCGAACCAAGGATAAGTAAATTTTGTAGTGACACCGATGCTTGCCTGCCTATTTTATATCAAGGAATAACTCCTGCTTTAACACTGAATATGAGAGTAGTTTACATGCGAAGATAGGACCCCGTTTACACTGGTCCGTGCAGATTTTTGAGCCAACGAATTTTCTTACCGGTGAAATCCGTTTACACGGAACCGGACAACGTTTGTTGCAGATTGCAATATTGTTAATCTGCCGTCGAAAAATTTGCACAGTTTCGCAGGTCCCGTGTAAGCAAAAGGCGGATTCATGCAAGCTTCTGTCCGTTGAAAAAATTTTCCGGACCCGTGTAAACAGGTTCTATATTAATGATGTTTTGAATAATTAGAGATGTGCTTGTTTTAAAATGCTGATTTATACTGTACATTTATAATTGACCACTCCAGAAAATACCATAACATCCCATAATGCTCTTTGTTTGTCACCCCAAAATTTTGCGTAAGCATTGTCTTCAGTTTCTCTTGGGGCCATTTTAACTCCCATTAGAAACCAAGAGAGGATAAAGGGGACAGAGAAGGCATCCGCTATACACATCCTATTCCCTAGGTCATTAGCATTATGGTATGTTATGGTATTTTCTGGAGTGGTCAATTGTTGTCCTTGCTGGATGCAAACCTCCACTGAACAAACTACTCGTGTGGCGGAACAGGATTTGTTGTATGGCGGTCAGATGGTGTTAATTCAACAATGGTTGAATCCGGTGTAGATCTTCTTGAACAGGCCTGGCATTTTAAAATGCTCTTAAACGCCTTACGGAAATTTTCTAACTTCCAGGCATACACAAATGGATTCACGCCAGAATTTGCCATAACAAAAACCCACTGAATTTTCCTCGCATACTGAATAAACAAGCAATCACAGTTAGTGCAGAAATTTACAATGTAAATGCAAACACAAGAAGGCAAATAAAAAACTAAGAATAATATTAAGTTGACCAAAAGCGTTTTGGTCACTCTCTTTTCCCTTTCAATTGCTCGCTGTAACGCAAGATTTTTGGCTGGATTGCCATGTAGCTTGTCCCATTGGTGCACCTGACACCGCAAATACTTGAAAATCTTCGAGTTAGTGAATATTAGAACAGTTAAGGTTAGGACAACTGCAGTGTTGGCAAAAACAAAGCGAAACTTGTTGTAGCCGACAACAAAATACAGAAGTGTCACAAGAGTTGAGATGATCCAAACCACAACGGAGACAAAGAAAGCTCGCATTGAATTCAGCTTTGATCTGTATAATAGAGGATACTTGATTGCCAAGTAACGTTCCAGTGCCAATGCGGTCAAGCTAAGAAGCGAAGCAGTGCAGGAAATAAAATAGACCAGGTGCATCCAGACACGGAACCGCTGACTTGCTTGTTGGAGTCCAGCCGTAATAGGGTATACTGCTCCCATAGGAGCTGCAAAAAGTCCAACCATCAGATCTGCAAATCCGAGACTGGCTACGAAGTAGCTGAATGACGATCGGAGTTCTTTGTGGGGGTCTAGAAATACTGCTAGTACCACCAATAAATTGCCCACAGAAGCAACAACACCTGATAGTAGAGCAAACGATGCTGTCGCAAAGGACAAATACGCCGGCGCTGAAACGTTTACGCACGGATATTGGTTAAGAAGAGACATCGCTTTATAGTTCCTCTCACTTTCTAGCTTTCAACTTATCGAATGTAAACAGCGGTGCGAAAATCTATGCTGACAATGTTTACCTCAGTTGCAATACGTAAATTGGACACTGACGCTGAGAAGCCAGTAACGGTGCTCAGAAGTACGACAGTAAGCTATTGCAGAAATGTACGAGTGCACCGCCGTTTTTCTGGAACCTTTCACGCTGAATGTCCACTGTAAGAAGTCACCGCTGATTATAATTAAAACTTCCTGAAGTAGTTTCTAATTTTGAAATGCCTTGGCCCTGAGGGGGAAAAAAAACGTGTAAACCGGATGAACATTTTTCACGACAGTATTAGCTGAGCTTCTAAAAATTGTTATTATTACAGAATAGTCTTATCTTAAGACAAGAGAGAACGATCTAAGATCTTAGCTCATTCTCTCTTGGACAAGAGAGAATGATCTCATTCTCTCTTGTCTAGGAATATTGTATTGACGACTCTGTGACGTTTAATTAAAATTAAATTTTGGTTTCTTTCCCACACATCAAAGTTTTTGTTTTGCTTTATTTTACATTGCTTGTTTAATTGCTAATGTTTGCCTGCCTTTCCATTACGATAAGTAAAAGGTTGTAGATGTCGGCAGCAGCATTTGCCCTTCAACCATAATCATCGTTTAGTACTCTCCGTGTTTTCAATTAAATGTGTTTGTGTTTTCTCTCCAAGGGAGTAATCATTCTCCTATATAATAATGATCGGCCATACAGCGCCGGGGATACATTTAATGAGTCCGAGATGTTAGCGAGGTCCAAGTTTCTCGCATGTATTAGTGTTAAATCCGTGGCAATGCTCCGAATTACTAATAATTCAGTTGTTTTGTTCAGATCCTTTCGCTCTCAAAGCCAATTGAATTTTTCTCACTCGAAATCATCCTGTTAGAAGTAAACAGCAAGTAGTCGATACGACGCGATCTATATCTCAAACGAGTACTTAGCCGAAAAAAAAAGGATAATGATCTTTTTTCCATCATTGAATTTTACCACGAGGAGTAATCACAAACTTTTGAAAGTAGGGACAATACAGAGGATATATTTCAAACAATATATTATTTTCGTTTGTCAGGACTGGGCTGTCGGATCTTTGCCCGACCAGTCAGTTTGAGAATGAAACAGGCCGTTTTTCCAAAAGTTTTTTCCTGAAAACCATCTCCTTCGTATTAGGATTTGACTGATTTGGCTGGAGATTTTTGATTAAGAGGGAAATTCTCATTGCGACGAGAATGGTCTCGCAGGTCAGTTCTGACGAATGGAAAGCGCCCTTAGCTAAAACGGATTAGTTTCGAAAGAAATTGTGGTATCGCTTCTAAGGTCGGGAAGTAAAACAAATTCCCTCATTTTGCTTTTTTAAGGGTAATATACTTCGATTCAAAATGTTTGTAAATCATCCCTCGTGAGGCCGGAGGCCTCTTGAAGCCTGTTACAATTAGCTTCCAACCCCCTATCAGACCAAAACACCTTTAGTTTAGACAAGTATTCCTCATCGCTTTGGTTTTTCCTCGTACTGCAGATATTGTTGGTTTTCACATGACGTCACTAAAATTCAAACTACAAAACTATCGATCCTACTGAGATTTTACTTTCATGGTGCATTGGAGCAGCTGAAAACTAATTTTCAAACAAATTTTCGCTTCAAAAGGGTTCTTGGTTTTGTAATAGAGTACGCTTGAATTTCTAAGCTTTTGCGTGACGCAGCATTTACATGACGGCCGAGAGAGCTGTCATTTAGGTTAAAAAAGTGACATTTTTCGAGGAATTTTGCCATCTAAACAGTTCAAGTATTAGAAAAAGTATTACTTTAATGTTTATGAGTTCCTCTAGGAGTAAATTCACGCTTTTGTGGCAAAACTCGGTAACAGATGTTTCTGTTGGTTCCGTCCGCAATGTTGGAGCTCATCTGGATGAGCTCCAGCATGGCGTCTTCATACAAAGCCTTATAAATTTGGGTAAAACATTTCCTCGGATATCTTCGTATACGAATTATTCCTTCGACCCAAATCTTGGCGAGGGTCTTTGTATATTTACCTCCTTTCATTTCCCAGATTCTGGACTTTATCTGTCGAATGGTTTTGATTTCGATTTTGATCTATTTTAAATGGCGTGACACTGAAAACCAGCAATATTCTTCGTTTTCACTGTCACGCAATAAACACGGCACCAAAAAATACATTTGAAACCGTCCAGTGGAAGAAGCCAAGAAAATGAAATGTTATAAAAGACTAATATATAAACAATTTGTCCAAATCTCAGGTCTTTGTGGCCCACAGTTTCTGAGTTAGTTGCCGAAACATTTCACGCACCTTTGTAGAGCTTTGTAAGGAGACGCCATATTGGTGGACAGAAACTGTCCACCAATATGGCCGCCGGAAATCAACAAAAACATCTGGAGTTCACTTTTTCTATAAAAGCTCCTCCTTTTCACTTGAGAACTAGCATACTTGCGCATAAACATATCTTCTAATACTTGAAATGGTTAAACTGCTGAAAATCAAGCGGAGAGACTTTTTTCAAGGAGATAGCATTCCTATTTTCGTGTCACGCACTGTGAAAACTCGGAAGTTCAAACTGCCGTATTTTCGAAATGAAACATGCTTCGGGGCTGGAAACTTGTACAAAGATTTATTTCCTATTAATCTTCAACCTAGTGTAAATAAGAATTCGTAAAACCTCGCTTTTTTGACTTTGCAATCTGATGACGTCACCGTGAAAACCATCAATAATGTGGAGGCAATAATGAATACTACGTTGTATAAGTAAATCATAAAGTGCCCAAGGGGTGTTAGGTTGATGGGAACAACTGCTAGCCCGTGAGGTCAAGGTTATGATTTTGTCGCGAGTGGAACATGCGTGGATCGCATAGCGAGGCAGAAACACGAGTTGCATGGTGAGTGGCGGTGTTTCTAACCAAGTTTCACGAAGGTATGCGAGACAGTTATTTCGACTGCTAAATAATATTTTCTGCATGATTTGTTTTGCGATATTCTCCAATTCAGGTAACAGCATGAAAACACATGCAATATCAAGAAAAAACAAATACGCCAGTGGAAACCGCCAGTTTGTATCAACAGCCTTAATGTGAAAGAAGATAGAATCAAGTCTTTTACACGACGTTCATTTTGGGGCCGGCACTCCTAAATTTTGGCACGCGGGCCATAAATCTAGGGCACAGCCTGCGTCATTTACACGACAAAAATAAGTTGGATTTGTTTCAATGTTGATTTCGGGCAGGCACCCCTGAACTAGGAAAGGCACTCTTAAAAAAGTGAGCCGCCGGGCATTTTTACCGCAGTTCCCGAGGCCTTGACATAAGATTCCCGCCAAAAGTCACCCACTCTTAGCGGTCAGCAAAGGATCAGCATAATTTTTCGCGGGTTGTAAAAAACATTGAAGTCGAAGAACTGAAAAACTGGCAATTTTATGGATTTTAGGCTCACGAAAAAGAAAACAAAACGAAGTAAACGAAACAAGGTCATCATCTAAACAATTTTTAAGGTACTTAAACGCCGACAATACGGCCTTTTGAAGGCTATTTTGAGCTGCTTAAATCGTCATCGACTGAGAGAGGTTTGGACACATCCTCGCTCTTTTGCATGGTTTGACACGGATAAAGTAAGATTAACTTATGGTTATAAAACTTCATAGAAACCCGCGGAACTTTTGAATGTTTCCGAAGATATTGCTCGTCAGGATACACCTATGATCCGAAAGGCCGTTACTCCAAATTGTCGACTAGCGATAACATTGTCTTATCTCGCATCCTTATACGGATATAGAACTATTGCAAATTTATATTTGGGGTGTCTTCTTCGTTTGTGTGTACTCGTATCCATGGTGTTCGTGAAGCAAAAGCGAGAAGAGCGGCGTCAGTGATCGATGATCCCCCACTGCAATATATTTTTTCGGCATACGGGCCACCTTTTAGGCTGGCAAGGACCACCTCGGGAGGTGGTTCTGGCCCACCTGATTAGGGAACTTAAGATGGAGACGTTTTCGGGGCGACGGCGACCGGACTGGCAGAGAAAGCCTGGAACTAAGGCAGCCGTCGCTTCCCGTCAAAAATAGAACATTAAGATCGCAGTGAACTCAGAAGGACTGGGCCTTTAATTAGAAGAATACCGAAGAGGAAAATATGACTTCACATAAAGAAATAAGAGAATAAATATATGCTATGCAGACAACATGTATCGGATGAAGAGTTTCTCGTTTTGTGGGAAAATTATGCGTCAAAAAATCCCGATTTTCCTCAGGACAGTTACGATCCGTTCTCGCTAAAAAACATGCGGGATGCAGCTGAGTTCAAGGCAGAATTTCGTGTTGAAAAAAAAATGATCTCCACAGGCTTGCCGAAGCCTTGCAAATTACAGGAACATTAAAATGCTACCAAGGTACCGAAATAATTCCCGGGAAATACTTGCATGCAACAACAACAACAACGGCAACAACTTTATTTCAGTATTCCCACGCCGAGTTAGTACATGGTATTACCTACTATTCTATATAATTTTCAATGCGTTTCATTTATACGATATTCTAACGAAAAGAGCGAACTAAAAACACACAATTGAAATATCGGAGTTCATATTTTTTGTCTGGATACTTTTATTTGGCTCGTGGGAAAATTTTGTCCCATGTCAAGCTCACTTACGGTTGGCTGTTTGCCAAGTTGGATCTTGACCCTGTGACATGAAAACATAGAAACATTCAAAGATGTAAGTTTAGATAACAGAGCTTGGAGATCGAGCTTGAAATGTGCCTCAAAGAAAACAAGGACAATTTAAGAACGATAATCTGCAAAATGTTGGTTGCTAAACGCAACAAACCTGATTGAAATGAAAGTTAAATACTAACGTTTTCGCCACAACGCCAAACAGACCAGTTTCACGTCGCCGACGGGACCACGACGGCAAGGTGGTGAGCACGAGCATGCGCAATATCCAACAAATGATGATGTCACGTCCGGTTGAAGTTGCCGTCGCCCCGAAAACGTCTCTATCTTAAGTTCCCTATTTTTTCGGACCGCGTGCCAAAAAATTTGCATCTACACGGCAAAAAAAGAAGGCGGGCCGTCCCCAAAGTAACGGTCCGCGTGACCATCTTTAGGAGTGCCGCACCAAAATGAAAATGAATGTCGTGTAAATGGGGCTTCAGACTCGAGTTGTAATCCTTGTTAAGAACCTCTTGCGCAAGCTGAAACGAGATATTGATGATATAATACAATAATACAACGCTCAATACAACAGCGGAAAACAACAAATCTAAGAAACGATGAAATCTACAACAGGAAAGTAATACTACGGTCGCTGGACGTTTCGTAACACGATGACATCGGAGGAGAACGAGGAACATCCTACGAATTCGAAAAACAGCAACAGGAAAACACTTACCCACTCCAGCGAGGGGAGAACTCTACAAAACTATGTCCTACGGCTTGACTAGTGAACGCGGCAACAGAAACTGTGCTAATGCGTAGAAATGCTACGTGCAAGGCGTATTTATATCGATACGATAAACGGAATCGCAAATATAATACAAAAATGAAAATGCTTTGTGAGCTAATTATCGAGCTTGGTTACATCAGCAGACGCCTCTCTCAGCTTCATGTTAAAGATTTAGAACAGTTTACTCTCATTATACTCGGAGAACCCAATGAGAACATAGTTCAAAACCGCTTAAGCATAGCATTGTCAAACGTATTTTAGTATTTAAACGGTAGATATAGGCATATTTTTATCCCCTAAAATTTTTTCATCTGTTCGGATTTCCTAGCTGAAAGTCTAGTGATCCGAGAATTATAGGGATCAAAACTTGCCTTTTCGAACATTTCAGCCAGAAAAAAGGCTCCCGAAATTTCTAGGTGACCTTTTTAGGGTAGAAATCCGTTAAAAATGGGCACTTATAACATTTTTTAGATGTTCGAACATCCTAGGAGAGGGAGGCAGGCAAGAAATTTTACAACAAATGTTCCGAAAATTCTAGATCTCAAATCGTCTTCCCAACAGATATTTTCCGAAAATTGACGTTGGGTGCCCCTATTCAACCTTCCACTGACTCTGCTGACTGTACTCCTGCGGTGGTAGTATTTGAAGTTCCTTCAGTACTTGACGTCGAAAGCGGAAAACAACAAATCTAAGAATCGATGAAATCTACAACAGGAAAGTAATACTACGGTCGCTGGACGTTTCGTAAACACGATGACCTCGGAGGAAAACGAAGAACATCCTACGAAAAACAGCAAAAGGAAAACACTTACCCACTCCAGCGTGGGGAGAACTCTACGAAACTATGTCCTACGGCTTGACTAGTGAACGCGGCAGCTGGAACTGTACTAATGCGTACAAACGCTACGTGCAGGCGTATTTATATCGCGCTGAACACAAACAGCTCGCATCCTGTTATTAGCAATACGATTGGACAACTATAGCTAGGTAAGCCACAAAACAGTGAAATCTTCCTTTTGGCAATACGCCTGTTTGTAAAACAATACTATCGCTTTACCGCAAAATATATACGTGTTCTGTTAATACAATAGAAGGAAACAAATGGAGAGTTTCGCAGTTAAACTACAGCAATGGCGGCAAATTAAAGCGAGCTAAAGTCAATTAATTTCTTTCCTGTTTAAGGGTGTAACGGCGGAGAAATCACAGAGGTAGATAAAACACGGCTAACCACAAAGCACCACTAAAGAAACGCGTACCGTGGAAAAAAACTATAAACGGAACCGCAAAAACAATACCGAAAAGAAAATGCTTTGTGAGCTAATTATCGAGCTCGGTTACATTTCTCCCCTGCTTAGGTCGTCGTCCTCGACAGACCACAATAATGCTTATTTAAACTAACAAACTTTTTTACCAAAAGCTATATGCTAAGAACCAAAATAACAGAATGAAATATACTGGAAAGAGTTTAACAGTCAATGTCACTGAGTTATTTATTTTTGATCTTGGAGCTCTATGGGGATTAGAATGCTGTCCTGCTGTTGTCTGCGTTGAGCGTCTTAGGGTTGTCTCTTCAGGGGGCTCTGGGGCTGGGTGTTCCACATTAACTGGTTCTTCGGGGGTCTCTGCAACTGGGGGTACTGGAACGGCAGGTTCAACAACCTCAGGTTCTGCATGGGGCGCTGGGTCTCCTGGGGTCGCTTCAATGGGCATTTCTGGAACTGGGGGCTCACTGGCTTCTGATTCTTCCGGGGGGTTCACAGGCTCACAGGGTTCTGGAGGTGCTGTGTTCAATACAGGATGGGGGCGTCTTCTCATCACGATTATCTCTTCTTCATCATCTTGAGGTTCAGCGGGCACTCTTTTATGTCTCGCTCTTGGGGTATCAAACGTGTCTGCACGATGGGGTTGGTGTCAAAGCATGGCTGTACCTGCCTATGACGTGGTCTCATCAGGGTCCTATACACTCTCTTGCTGGATCCATCTCCATGGGCTGGAGCAACTGTATAAACAGCTCCTGTAGGTCCTGGCGTCTCTTGACCTTTGTACAAGGTGGGATCCCAAGGATCCTGTATCTTGTTTCTGCCTCGAGGATGGTTGCGTAGGTAGACAAACTGGCCTTTTTCAATTGGCTGGTCATTAGGGAAAGTTCATTTAATATGACAAGGGGGGGGGGGGGGGGATGAAGATATTGAGGGGAGCTCCGAAAATTTTTAGACACCCGAAGGGGGGCTCTGAAAAAATTGTTGCGCTAGGAGGGAGGGCTCCGAAAATTTGTATACTTCAAAACCAACACATGACATCATCATACAGATCGGATGGTTTTCAACTCAACAATTTAATGACCTGTGCAACTCAGCTATATCACGTGGTTTACAGATATAACAAATGTAGTCTCAGTAATCATTACACTCTTGTTCATCCCAAAAATGCTTTAGAAAATTGTATCACAACCGTATCTCAAGTTTGTCATAGTATAAACCATTGAAGACAATAACGGTAAATATATTTAATACAGTCTAGCGATCTTTTTTCAGGGGAGCAAAGGAATTGAAGGAGGAGGGGGGGGGGGGGGGGGCTCTGAAATTTTTTCGACTACCAAGGAGGGGGCTCCTAAAAAATTGAACCGCTAGCGAGGGGGGCTGCTAAAATTTCAAGCTTCGAGTTTCAATATCTTAATCCCCCCCCCCTCCCCTTGTCATATTAAATGAACTTTCCCTTAGTACTCTGGTCACTGATGGCTTTCCGAGCATCTGCTTGTTGTCTGAGGTGCTCCCCTGCTCTGAGGTAAGCATCTCGTAAGCGGTCTTGGTGGGAGGCTAGCCAGTCCGTTTCAGGTGGATCCTTTTCGTCTGCTCTAAGCATTAGGTCTAGCGGTAAGCGGGGGTTACGGCCGAACATCAGGTAATATGGAGAGTAGCTGGTGGATGCATGTGGGACCACGTTATAGGCATAAAGAAGTTCTGGGAGGTACTCTGGCCACTTCCTCTTCTTTTCTGGTGGTAGTGAACGCAACAGGTTGTGCATGGTTCTGTTAAATCTTTCACATTGGGCATTGCCTTGCGGATGATAGGGAGTGGTACGCGATTTCTTAATGTCGTACAGCTTACAGAGTTCGGTGATCACTGCATTCTCAAAACTTCTTCCTTGATCGGAGTGAATTCTCAGAGGGACACCATACTTAAAAAAACATTCCTTAAGGAGTATTTTAGTTGTGGTGCTCGCCCGCTGGTCTCTGGTAGGAACTGCGTGTGTGAACTTTGTGAAAACATCTGTCATCACCAACACGTTCTCCCTACCATCTGTGGCTGGCTCCAACAGTGTGAAGTCCATCGCAAGAACGTCTAGGGGTCTAGTAGCTAGGAGGTGTCCCATGGCTGGTCTAACACGTGGTAATGGTTCTTTAGACAAGGTACATCTTTCGCATTTCTTTATCCATGCTTGTACATCGCTATGTATTCCTGGCCTGTAGCAACGGTCTCTAATCAGATGTAATGTTCGCTCTGACCCTTCGTGGCCCATACCATCATTTAGGCTGGTGAGTACTTTCTCTTTAAGTTTCTGGGGAAGGATCAACTGTTTTCCTTGGCCGCAATGGGGATCTTGAATGACTCGATACAGTAGGCCATTTTCCTCTTCAACCTTGTCCCATTGGTTGAGCAATGTAACAGCATCTCGTGTTTCTCCTCCTCTTTCTTGGGGGGGGGGGGGGGGGGGATTTGCGGTTGTTTTGTCTGTAGTAGTGGAGGCGACTAATGACGGGGTCTGCAATCTACATGTCTCGGAACTAAGCTGGGCTGTGAGAGGGTAGGCTGGTGAATGTTGTCTCTGGCCGATACTTGTGCTCAGTTGTTCTTGGGAGGTGTAGGTCGTCACCAACTCTCTTAGTTCGACTGGAACAGGGTGGATTGCATGACGCTTATGTTTTCCAACTGAATCTCAGCTAAATCGTCAGCATGTGGGATTTCCTTTTCACGATTTCCACGTGCTATTCTTCAAGGTGCATCTGCGTTTCCATTAGCTCTTCCAGGGCGGTACTTCATCTTAAAGCTAAACAAGGCTAGTTCAGCTGCCCATCTCTGTTCCATTGCTCCTAACTTGGCTGACTGAGGGTGACTTAGGGGGTTGTTGTCTGTGTACACCACGAATTCTTTTCCTAACAGGTAACTTCTGAACTTCTCTGTGACAGCCCACTTCAGCGCTAGTAACTATAAGAACTATAATTCTGCATGTCTTTCTCTGGGGGTCTAAGCCGACGACTTGCATAAGCGATAACTCTACGTCTACCATCTTGTTCCTGGGATAGCACAGCTCCTAGTCCGTCATGGCTAGCATCTGTCTCCACAATAAAAGGCTTGGTGTAATCTACGTAACCAAGTACTGGTGCAGTTGTGAGCTTCTCAAGCATGGTTTCAAATGTTTTTTGGCACTCTTCGTTCCATTTCTCTTTAAAGGGGCGCAACAGTTTCTTGTTAACTTTGAGTTCATGAAGTGAATTGTTCACTAGCTGGTGAAGGGGTGCTGCTATCTTGGCAAAGCTTTCAATGAATCTTCGATAGTAACTTGCGAAGCCTAAGAAGGTTCTGAGTTCCTTAACAGTTTAGGGAACTGGCCACTCTTGTACGACTGCTATCTTCTCGGGATCTGGGGCGATACCAGCACCAGATACTTCGTGTCCCAGGTAGGTTACTCTTCTACGAAGGAAGGTACACTTTTCCAACTTCAATTTCAGACCATGTTCTCTCAGGCGTTTAAGGACCATTTTTAGTCTCTCAAGGTGCTCTTCGAAGGTTTTCGAGAAGATCAGGATGTCATCCAGGTAAACAAACAAAATCTGGAAGATCTGCTCATTTAGGCAAGCTTGCATAAGCCGAGCAAAACACGCAGGCGCGTTACAGAGTCCAAAAGGCATCCTGTTGTACTCAAACAGACCAAAGGGGGTTATGAATGCAGTCTTCGCTTTGTCTTCTTCAGTTACGCCTATCTGGTTAAACCCACTTTCCAAATCCAGCTTGCTCCCTGCAGTGCATCGAAAGATTCTTCGATCCGTGGTTAGGGATAAGCATCTTTCAACGTTTTTGCGTTTAACTTTCTGTAATCCACACACATGGGGAGGCTACCATTCTTCTTCCGTACATGTACTATTGGTGAGGAATGGGGGCTGTGGCTCTCTTGGATTATGCCTTTACTTATGAGTTTCTGAATGTATTCTTTTGCTTCTTGGTACTGTCCGGGGGGTATTCTTCGGAAAGGCTGATTTACAGGGATGTCATCTGAGGTGAATATCTTGTGCTTTACTGTTTCGGTGTAGCCTGGTTCATCATCATCAGTAACAAACATGTTCTTGTACTTGGCCAGGAGGAGCTCATCAAGTTTTACTTGCTGCTCATGGGTGCAGTGCATGTCTTCAGGGGGAATAGGTGTAGACTTCGGGGAATCTTCTTTCTTGGGGGATTCTTAGGGCTTGGGTTGCATGACTACTTCACTGGCAGAGACGTGTGTGAAGGCAACTGCCTGGTTGTCATCCTGGACACCTGCTACTGCATGCATTATACCAATTCTCTCACGGGAGCGAAACCAAACATCTTCTTGTGCTATGTTAGCAACTTGTACTTTGACACATCCACGACTGAATGATGAGAGGGTGCTCATGATTACCAGTCCATGACATGACAGATTTTTAACCAATCTCTTGGTTCATTCTTTGTATAATGTTCATTCCAATCAGACCTGGCACAGCTTCTTTACAGGCTCTTGATTTGGGATCAGGGGGGTCTCGTAACAGGAGGATACCTCTCTTAGGGATGGTTACACCTTGTGCTTTAAAGTCTAGTTCCAGGTAGCTGTATGGGTAAGCCATTGGTTCGTGTCAAGCAGTTCGCTTCTTCTAGGGCGGAAGTGCTTATTAAAGAAACTCTCAGTGATGGTGGAGACTTGTGATCCAGAGTCAAGAAGACAGCGTACATGTACTCCCCCCAGCTTCACAGTAGTGACTGGACAACTTCCAACTGCTCTCTCATAGACAATTCCAGGTCAGTGCGGGATACAAGGTGAGCCAGGACTGTTCCCTCCTGCCGCCTGACTCTCAGCTGCATGGGGGGGGGGGGGGGGGGGGGGGGGGCTAGTTTGACGGGTCAGGTGGAGGCCTGGGGGTGAGGGTCCGGAAGAGTGGGGGTCTACTTCTTGCTGTGCAATTTGGGGCAAAGTGTCCTGGGGCTCCGCACTGATAACACCTGTCACCACCTACGTCAGGCCTGGGCTGTCGCTGCTGAAACTGGGGGCTGTACATTCTGTCCTCTGTTGGTGGACACTGTGTTCAACTTCTTGAGATTGGCTGCTAAATCTTCAATAGCCTTCTGCTGGCCTTGCAGGGTTTTAATCATCTCATTCATGGCTGATTCGAGGGAAGAGGGCTTAGTGGAGGTACTGGTCTCATGCGACGAAGCCACCCTGGGGCGTGGTCCACAGGACTTCTCGTCTTCATCAGCACAGCGAATAGCTTCCTCTCTGGTGTCTGGAAAGGAAACTTCCGGGTGTGGTCTGATAAATTTCTTAATTTCCTTTCGAAGGAGGGGACTTTTAACATTTTCAGCAAAGTGGTCTCGAAGAGCTGCGTCTTGGCCACTTGATTTGGTCACACTTTTCTTCTCTATCTTAGCTTGCAGTTCCCTTAGCGCTTGGGAGAATGCACAAAGGTTTCGCCTTCCCTCTGTCGGCGGTCATAAAAGGCTTTTAAGAGCTGGGGAACAGAACGCTTCCCAGCAAAAGACTCTTGAAGGAGGTCGAAGATCTTATCCGAATTCTTAAGGTCTCTTTCGCAGGGCCCTCTAGGTATGAGAGTATGAAATTCGCCTGCTCTGGGAAGGGGAGTCCTCTTGAAGTGATTGCTCTTTTCGCATTATCAATGAAATCCTCTATGGACGGTTCATTATCTCCATGTCTTCCACTAAACTTCCTCAATTCTAGGAAAACGAATAAAGCAACAAAAAGGGAAAGAAAGGGAAGATGAAAAGGGCAATACCGCTAAAAGGAAACAACGACGTTAAAAATTACTAAGACGGTTAAAAAAAACACGCTAAGAAAATAAAACTACACTAAAATGTAAAAAGTAAACAAAACACGCTAAGAAACAAGATAGGTCACGAAACAAGCGTGACAAATAGTACGTGACTCGTGTCAAGAGTCCTATGATACGAAGACAAGAAAACACAAGCTAAACGAGGTCAAACTGAAAGGTTGTGATCTACGATCTCGCACAAAACGGTGGCAAAATTAAGAGAAAAAACTAAGCTAAAAAAACAACAACGGATAAGAAACTAAAAGATAATGACTTCAGAGCGAAACCGCTCAATACAACAGCGGAAAACAACAAATCTAAGAAACGATGAAATCTACAACAGGAAAGTAATACTACGGTCGCTGGACGTTTCATAAACACGATGACCTCGGAGGAAAACGAAGAACATCCTACGAAAAACAGCAAAAGGAAAACACTTACCCACTCCAGCGAGGGAAGAACTCTACGAAACTATGTCCTACGGCTTGACTAGTGAACGCGGCAACTGGAACTGTACTAATGCGTAGAAACGCTACGTGCAGGCGTATTTATATCGCGCTGAACAAAAACAGCTCGCATCCTGTTTATATTACCAATACGATTGGACAACTATAGCTAGGTAAGCCACAAAACAGTGAAGTCTTCCTTTTGGAAATACGCCTGTTTGTAAAACACCTTTATCGCTTTACCGCAAAATACATACGTGTTCTGTTAATACAATAGGAGGAAACAAATGGAGAATTTCGCGGTTAACTACAGCAATGGCGGCAAATTAAAGCGAGCTAAAGTCAATTAATTTCTTTCCTGTTTAAGGGTGTAACGGCGGAAAAATCACAGAGCTAGATAAAACACGGCTAACCACAAAGCAGAACTAAAGAAACGCGTACCGTGGGAAAACGATAAACGGAACCGCAAAAATAATACCGAAAAGAAAACGCTTTGTGAGCTGGTTATCGAGCTCGGTTACATCAGCATACGCCTTTCTCAGCTTCAAGTTAAAGATCCAGAACAGTTTTCTCCCATTATACTCGGGGCACCCAACGAAAACATAGTTCAAAACCACTTAAGCATAGCATTGTAAAACGTATTTTAGTATTTAAACGGTAGATATAGGCATATTTTTATCCCCTAAAATTTTTTCATCTGTTCGGATTTCCTAGCTGAAAGTCTAGTAATCCGAGAATTATAGGGATCAAAACTTGCCTTTTCGAACATTTCAGCCAGAAAAAAGGCTCCCGAAATTTCTAGGTGACCTTTTTAGGGTAGAAATCCGTTAAAAATGGGCACTTATACCATTTTTTAGATGTTCGAAAATTCTAGGAGAGGCAGGCAGGCAAGAAATTTTACAACAAATGTTCCGAAAATTCTAGATCTCAAATCGTCTTCCGAACAGATGTTTTCCGAAAATTGACGTTGGGTGCCCCTATTCAAACTTCCACTGACTCTGCTGACTGTACTCCTGCGGTGGTAGTATTTGAAGTTCCTTCAGTACTTGATGTCGATATTTGAAGCAAGTTCACCGAGATTGACCTTAGACGCCTCATGCATGCACGGCATGTTAAAATATTCTTAAAGGCTCTGCGGAAATTATCTAACCTCAACGCATACACAAAGGGATTCACTCCCGAATTTGTTAACATCAGAACAAACTGAATGTCTCTCACCCAGTGAATAAACACGCAATTACAATTAGCGCAAAAGTTTATGATGTAGATACAAATGCACGATGGCAAATAAAACGCTAAAAATAACATCAACACAATAACAAGCGTCTTTGTGATCTTTTTCTCCCACTTGATCGCTTGCTTCTTCGCCAGATTTTCTTCGGTGTTGTCGTGCAGGTTGTCCCATTGTTTAACTTGAGCTCGCAAGAACTTGAAAATTTTCGAGTTGGTGAAAAGCAACACAACGAACGTCACGACGACTGCAGTGTTGGCGAAGACGAACCGAAACTTGTCGTAGCCTACTGCGAAGTAAATCATGGATAATGAAACAGACACGGTCCAGACACCAGCAGAAACTAATAAACTTCGTTTTGCGTTGAGCTTCGATCTGTAAAATAGAGGATATGTAATAGCGACGTAACGATCTAACGCCAGGGCTGAAAGGCTCAGAAGCGAAGCGGTGCAGGAAATGAAAAATGAAACATGCATCGTTTTTCTGAGGGGTTGATTAGGGATTCCAAAACCCTCGAAATAATGATAAGCTAGACCGAGAGGAGCAGTTATGAGACCAACAACAAGATCCGCCAAACTCAGATTGACTACAAGGTAGTTGAACGGTGATCGCAGGTCCTTGTTTGGGTTCAGGAAAACGGCAAGAATCACAAGGAAGTTTCCCACGGAAGCAACTATCGTGATCAGTGTAGAACAAGAAGCAGTCAAGAAAGACAAATATGTCGGAGCTGTTACATTGCTGCAGGGATATTTTCCAATGAGCGACATATTCTAACCAGCGGAGGCCTCGTACATGTAGCTTTGAATATGACAAATGTTGAATATTAAGCGAGCCTTGAACGCAGCACGTTTTAGAATACTTCCGGTCGAGGTATTTTTAGCCATCCTTCTTGACCTTCTTTTCATTAGTTAATGCTGTAGGATATTTGCTTCAATCAGCATATTCCGGAATATTCCCACCCTTCGATGTATCTTTATAATTTCGTTTTTATTTTTTATTTTTTATTTTTTTTTTGGGGGGGGGGGGGATTAAGATTGTGGGGGAAGACTTCATTTCATTTTATTTTTTATTGGTTAATTCAGATTTACAATTTTGTTTTCTTACACGTACTGCCCACAAATAGCTAAGGCTAGTCTAGGTGGGCGATGTCTGTAACAAAATACGCACTCCAAATGAAATTCAATTGACAAGTTAACACAAGTTATTTATATAAATGGTACAAAAGGTAAAGAGCAGAAGAAAAGTTACTTCTTTAAGGTGTGTGTGCTGTCTTAACTCATGTTTCGTTTCAATTGTAAGTACTCCTGCGGAGCTCAGAACCCCTCTACGTGACCGTCTTCCACGCACACGTAGAGCAATGAGTAGGGCTGTAAGGCTCTGCGTATTGAGTATTTAAACATATCAATCATCAATCCTTGGATTAGAAATCGACGCTGATTGACAGGTAAAACAATTCAGAGCTCAATAAAAAATGAAAAGTATTACTAGAAGGGTGGAGTTAAGGAAAAAGCCTAATATCGTATCGTGTGGCATCGGAAATGTATTATCTTTAAGACATTTCCCCGTTTTTTGTTCTTTTAATTTCATTTATTTATTATTTGTGTTTTTTATTTGTTTATAATTTTGCACTATGTCATATTATTATTTATTCATTTATTTATTTACTTTTTTATGTTTTTCTTTGTTATTGTTGTTGTTTGCTTGTTTGCTTTTCGTTTTTATTTTACAAGAAGAAGTACATTGAGAACTGTGAGATTAATGTTGTTCTCCTCTCGGAGGTAATTTCAATATCCAAACTTTAACTCTGGTGAACAAATCGAGCCCCATATATTTGAGAACAAAAGAACTTCCTGAGCCGCATAAATAGCGTCATAGTCTTAGGTCAATCATCTCTAATTAACAGTTTTTATTTTCTCCATATTCAACAGACGTCTGCTTGTCCTCTACCAGCATTAGTATTCGATGGCTCATCAGTGCTTAATGTCGATAATTGCGTTAGATTTATTGAGATGGACCGTAGACGACGAAGGCATGCACGGCACGTTAAGATACTCCTAAAGGCTTTGCGGAAGTTCTCTAACCTTAATGCATACACGAAAGGATTTACTGCCGAATTTGCCATCACGAGAACAAACTGAATGTCTCTGACCCAGTGAATAAACACACAATGGCAGCTAGCGCAAAAATTGATGATATAGATACAAATGCACGATGGTAAATAACAAGCTAAAAATAACAGCAATACAATAAGAAGTGTCTTTGTGATCTTTTTCTCCCACTTGATCGCTCGTTTCTTCGCCAAGTTTTCCTCGGTAGTGTTATGGAGGTTGTCCCATTCATTTACTTGTACGCGGAGGAAGTTGAAAATTTTTGAATTAGTAAAAAGTAGTACAAAAAATGTCACAGCGACGACAGTATTCGCGAAGATGAAACGAAACTTGTTGTAACCTACTACAAAGTAGAAGACTGATAATGAAATGGAGACGATCCAAACAGCAAGAGACACTAAGAATGTTCGAACCGAATTGAGCTTGCTTCTGTAAAATAGGGGGTACGTAATTGCCGCGTACCGATCTACTGCCAAGGATGCCAAGCTCAGGAGTGAAGCGGTGCAGGAGATAAAAAAACCTACATGCAGCGTATCTTCTAGGTACTGGTTCCGGTGACTGACTCCCTCCATAACATGGTAGGCTACTTTCAGGGGAGCAACGATTAGTCCAACAACAAGATCTGCAAAGCTCAGATTGGCTACAAAGTAGTTGAAAGGTGATCGCAGGTCCTTGCAGGGGTTTAGGATAACAGCAAGAATCACAAGGAAGTTTCCAACAGTCGCGATGAATGCAATGAGTGCGGAGCAAGAGGCCGTTGAGAAAGATAAATATGTCGGCGCTGTGGTATTGTCACACGGATACTTTTCAAGAAGAGACATTTTCTTTTTTTCCTCAACAGTCAGCAGCCACGATGATTTAAAAAAAAGTGCCGCAAAATTTCAGAATACGAAATTCTTCCGCCGGGGTCTTTAATTTCGGTTTCTACACTTGAACCGTCAGACAAGCTGTGACCGATTCCTTAATTTATTTTTAGATCTGCCCCCGGAAAAACGACCCCTTAGAATAATGGTCACATCCACTGCATTCACGAAGCGCATCAGTAATCAAGGTTTGCGCATGTCTTGAAAGAGGCATTTAGCACCATTTCGTGATTTTATCAGGAACCCTACCACTTATAATAATAATTTTTTTTTGCTTTATTGCTACTTTAAAGTGAAAAATTGTTGAAACAAGGGTTAACATGAATGATTATTACGTCATAATGACGTTCAACTGTCAATCAAGCCATATTGTCAATCAAGTTAGATCCAGATGATTCCAAGAAATAACGACCACTGATCATGACTACATCTTCCTGAGTAATTTCGGTAGGCCGATGGGGGGGCCTCCGAAGAACACCCCCTTCCCTCTTACCGCATGGCCCCCATTAAAGCAAAAAGAAAGAAAAACAAACAAACGAATGGACAAACAAACTTAACTCACTCAATCAACCTCCTCATCCCGCAAAACTAAATTTATCTAACCCTAAAATTTTACCAATGCCACTATGAGAAAAGTGCATTTTAAAAAGCAGTTAAACGACCTCAGATTTGATAGTACCACCGGTGTTTGTATTCAACGACCCATCAGTAGTCAAAGTCGACACCTGCGTTAAGTACCGAAGTTTCAGGAATGCTTGGCAAGTCAAGATACTCTTAAACGCTTTGCGGAAATTCTCTAACCTCCAAGCATATACGAATGGATTCACTCCAGAATTTGTCATCATCACGACAAACTGAATGTCTTTTAGCCACATAATAGACACACAATCGCAATTGGAGCAAAAGTTTATGATATAGATGCAGATGCCAGATGGCAAATAGGAAGCTAAGAAAAACAATAACATAATAACAAGGGTCTTTGTAATTTTTTTCTCCCTCTTGATCGCTTGCTTTTTTGCCAGGTTTTCTTCAGAGCTGTCATGCAGATTGTCCCATTGTTTAACTTGAGCGCGCAGGAACTTGAAAATTTTTACGCTGGTAAAAAGCAAGACGACAAAGGTGACAACGAGGGCTGTGTTAGCAACCATGAACAAGAACTTATTGTAACCCACTGCAAAATAAATCATGGATAATAGAATGGAGACCATCCAGACACCAATGGCCACTAAGAGACTTCGTTTTGTGTTGGGGTTTGACCTGTAAAACAGAGGATATGTAATAGCGACGTACCGATCTAGCGCCAGGGCGGACAGGCTTACGATCGAGGCAGTACAGGAAATGAAAAAGGGCACACGCATCGTTCCTCGAAGACTTTGATCAATGATATCGAGTCCTTGAAAGAAATGATACACTGCACCAAGAGGAGCGGTAATGAGTCCAACGGCGAGATCTGCTATACTCAGATTGACTACAAAATAGTTGAAAGGTGATTGCAAGTCCTTGTTGGGATTCAGGAAAACAGCAAGAACAACAAAGGAGTTTCCAACGGTCGCGACGATTGAGATCAGTGTAGAACAAACAGCTGTCGAGAATGATAAACATATCGGCACTGTGGTATTGCCACAGGAATATTTGCCGAGGAAGGACATATTTTCAACTTCCTCAAGCGGCTTCGTGGCCCCAACCAGAAAAACGAAGTTTCGGAAATACATACATGTCCAAGAATAAAGACAGCGCCATTAGGATTGAACCCTCTGTACTATATAGCTTCCGGCTTAATGTATTAAATCTCGATCTACATGACCTCTGAGTCTATGGGCACCTTATGCAATTAACTTAACGTAGTCAGAGGAGGTTTATGACTTCTCATTATTTATTTATTTATTTCAATTTCCTTTTTACCGTCAGAAAACCAAGGATTACGAACTTAACCTCATGCATGCATTTTCAAATGACATAATTTTTCATAGCAACATTCCCTCGCCCCACCCCACATTTTAGCTTTTTCATTTTGCCTTTTTATCGTCAATCCTAGTGAAATATCGCAAAGTGAATCTTGGCGAGGCCTTTTGTTTATTTATATTCTTTCATTCTCCACATTCTTTATTTAATGGTTTGCACTCTTTTTTGCTACAGGGAAAACAGAGAATAGCTTTAGGGTATGACCTGTATATGGTGAATTGATAGCATCAATAAAGACTGCGAAGCACTGCAGATGATAAGTTTCTCGGCAGAGCATTATAGCTAAGGGTTAGCGTTGTGGCCTTCCTCAAGGCGAACAATTTAGTAGTGATATAATTAGTTATCAATAGTAAGGTTAAATCTGGTTCAAATGCAGTACTCGATCTTATAAAAGGCAATCCGGATTTTGGAATGCTTGTGCAATCCGGAATCCTGGGCTTTGAAATCCAGAATCCGAGCTCCAAGCAAAATTCTCACGTGCGAGAGGAATGCTTCGGTGCCGGCTAACTGAAGTAAGTATCAAATACAGCTATCACTAGCATATTTTGTTTTAATCTGTTTGTGTTTATTTTATGTTTTTCTTTTATTCTCTGCATTGCTAAATATGAGGGTCAAGACACTTCCGTGGTGGCCGTTATTATGCGACTCTCTGAAACATTCCTCATAAGTTGTCCTCTGCGGAACTCACACGAGAGAATTCCCTTGATGGCTAGCCGGTAATTTTGCATTCTCCAGGGATACACAATCGGATTTATCCCTGAATTAGCCATCACAAGATACAACTGAACATCCCGAATCCAGTTGATAAACACACAATTGCATGTACTACACAAGTTTATAATGTAAATACAAACACACGATGGAAGGAAGCAAACCAGAAATACCACCAGCATGATCACAAGAGCTTTAGTCATCTTCTTCTCCCATTCCAAAGCTCTTTTCTTAGCAATATTCTCCTCGGTGCTGTCGTGTAGATCTTCCCATCTTCTAGCTTGCTCTTGAAATATTCTGAGGATTTTTGCATTGGTAACAATAAGAACCGCAAACGTCACGATAATGGCAACGTTGGCAAAAACAAATCGATAAATATTCAACCCAAATTGGAAGTACATCAACGACAGCAATGCAGAGATGACCCAAGCGATGGCAGATATAAGAAACGCTTTCCAACGATCCAGCCAGACCATATAAAACAATGGATACGAGACAGATACATACCGATCAACTCCCAAAATGATCAAGCCGAAAAGAGATGCATTGCACACAGTGAAGTACGAGAAGAATAAATACTCGTGGATCTCCGGTTTCAAACGGCTCTTGAGTCCTTCGGATACATGGTATATTACCGACATAGGGGCGATACCGATTCCAACCAGAAGGTCTGCAAATGCCAAGTTTGCAACGAAATAGTTGAATGGCGATCGGAGATTTTTGTACGGGTCCAAAAAGACGGCGAGTAGAACGAGTGAGTTTCCCACGATAGCGACGATACTAATTAGTGCGGAGACGGAGGCGGTTGTGAATGAGAGAACAGTCGGAACAGTGGCATTACTGCATGGATATTCCCCAATAAGAGACATGCTCACAAGGTTATGTCGTTTCACAAAACAGAATCGAGGTCACAGAGACCCACAGATCGTCTCTCTTTGTACAGCAAGAATTAAGTATGTTCGCAATTATTGGGAACAAAAACACTGACAGGTTTAAGTATTGATCTTTTGTCGTGTCCGCTGACCCTTGTCCAACCACGCTTCCTAGATGCAAATGCAGTCAGACTGGCTAAGACTCCGTCACGCAAAAGTCACGCAAATAGTTCGAATGAAGGTCCATGGCACGCCAGTTCTATATTGTAATATTTTTTTTATCTGTTTATCTATTTATTTGTTTATTTATTTATTTATGGTCTTTATATTTTTTAAATTTATTTTCTATATGACAAACTCGCCAACAACTCTTCTTCCACACATACTTTTTTCTTTCACGTAAATCTCAGTCTATATTTCAAGTTATTCCCTGTAGTAGGTTTTAAAATAATCGCGTTCATGATGACAATGATGATGATGACCATGATGATGTTTATTTATCATAATGATTACTACAACCCTATAATTTCAATTTTTCGAATTATCATTGTTTTTCTAGTTACTTAGAGCGGTTCGATCTGATTGTTAGTTGTAGGAACCGACGTCAAGGTGGGGTACAAGTGTGTATGAGTTTTCAAAAGACACACAAACAAGCAAAAACGAAACAAAACAAAAAAAAAAAAAAAGGAACGAGAATTTGTCATTTTCATAGTTCATACTTACATATATTTCTTTATTTCATTCCTTTTTATGACTAACAAAATGAGATAGAGTAAAGAAAGAACACGCATGATTTCAATATTTTCTTCCACTGTTGGCCTGATCTGTCTGCTTTTGTTGACGAATCGTCACATCAAACTATTTATGCAATGTTAAATATTGGCTTCTTCCTCCTGTAGGACAGTCCATGGCAAGTTCATTTTCCTGTAAATCACAAAAATGCAAAACAATTTTATGGATTTTTTTTCCATTATCATGTAAGGTAGTTAACCAATGATCAGAAATGTAAAAATACCAGATATACCAGAGTGATATACACCCGTATTAACTGAACGCATAAAAGACATTTCATAAACAGTAGAACCCCTTTAATATGTGATTCAACTGTACAACACTGTTGATTCGACAGTGGTAGAAAATTAAACAAACTTAATAATAACTTTACTCGAATACTATTTTTTTCCCCTTCATGAAAAATGTGCTCTGAGTTAAGAAAAAAGGTAACAGTTGAACTCAAAGCGTTGCCGCAGACAAAGCCTTGCAATCTTTCTGAATAGCATTAACCCACCAGCTCCCTTAATAACCGAGCAAATGCGGTTATAGATTGTCATTGATATTCGCGATGGACCGAATAAGGAGCTGTTGAGTGCATCCAAGTTTAAGCACGAACCACTAAAAAGACAATAAAGGACTATTACCTATGATGAGTGACGTAACAGTAACTGGATCATATCCCTGATGCCTATTGAGCTCTTTCATACACACTCTAAAGATTTTGGTCGTGATGTACTGGGAAATGTAAAAAACAAAACAAACAAAAAACAAGCAAACAAACAAACAGAAGAAAACAAAAATTACACAATACGTCATCGCATAACAAGATGACCAATCATTAATATTAATTAATTATTTTTATGAAAGTTTAAATGGACTTCTTACAGCATGTAAGATCATCGATAGTTCTTCTTAGGGGAATGGTGGAAACCACTGTATTCGACGACTAGACGTCTAGGGGACGTAATGCTAATAGAAGGTAACACCCAAAAGATGAACCCGATGGACGCAAATTTTCGAACTTAACATCTAAAGGTGCATGAAGCTTGTATTGTCAAATAAATTGTTACTGGGGCATTTCAGGGCTTCTTTCCTATAGTATTAGACAGGTGGGTATGCAAATGAGAAACAGAGTCTTTTTACGGTGGGGAAGCGGGTACTCGGTCAGGAAAGCGGAGTCAGGAGTGCGACGGTACCGGAAATCATTTACTATGTCATTCAGTATTTCCCACGCTTTCTCTTTAACCCTATTCGGACTGTTCCCCGCCAACCTTTTTCTATTGAGTAATGACGTCATCATGACATTAGTACTGTCAAAATAAAATCAAAATCCAGAAGTTGGCTAACTCATTTTGTCAGACGCCAAAATATTTTTAAATCGTAACATGGCGTTATATTGACGTCAAATTACGTTATTGTGTCAACCAAATTTTAGCTAGATGTTGGAAATGATTAATACATTTTTCTTTGTAATTTTGGTTGTGGGTTTAAAAAGTTATAGGCGGAGGCCTCCGGAGGGCCAGCGGTTTTTTCATGCCCGAGAAATTTCTAGAAATCAATCGATACTTCTTTTTGACTTCATACTGCAACAAGATTGGCGAATCGAACAATGCCTTCTCCATATTTTTAATTAGAGTTTTCTTTGGCGGGAAAACGAAGAGTCCATGTTTTGATCTTTTCAGCCATTACCGAAACCATGTTTCAAGGTTATACGAAAATCGCTCTAAACGGGCCAAGAAATCATAGGAATGGCGGCATATACCTCGACCCAAGCGGCTATACTGTTGTACTCAGGAATGAGTTTTCCTTCTTTCATATTGTGGCTTGCTGTAATCAGTACAGTAGGCACTTGATTATAAGTCTTGTTAAATGTGACCGCCTAAAGTAGAATTAAATACCAGAACACGGCTTAATTTGTAATGAATACAGCGCAAATCCATAACTTAAAGGAGCAGAGCTACATATAACTTTTTTTTTCAGATTTCTATTTAGTTAAAAAGAGCAGCTGTATTAAGCCTTTAGAAAGACTGCATATAATATCTTTAACAACTTCATCCTAGCGTACAAGTCAAACGCTGCCGTATAGCAAATAAAAGATCAAGCTATACCTGACAAAAAGCATTGTTGTTTGCTGTCAGTGGTTGAGCTGTGTTCCTAAAGTCTATGAGATGCTGCGTAGCTTCCATGCCATTTGGGAGTGTTTGATAAGCAATCCAGTTCTACAAAATTGCGAAAACACAAGGTAGCTTGCTTTATGTTTTGAAACATGAATTAGGAACTAGAGATCAAAAACCGTATTCCCCCCTTTCACTTGGTTCTATAATGACGCTCCCACGGGTAATTTTGTCAGTTTAGCTTACACCTTGGTCTACTTTTGGTGGATACTCTCCTTTCTCAGAATGAATTTAGTTTAAAGACTTTTAGTCATACATCAAATGGTCGAGCAGAGCCCTAGTCTAATTATGATGTTGATAATGATGATGGCGATACAAATGGAAATGAACGACCAAAATGATCGCGACTGGGTGTAATGACAGAGTTATTGATAGCCTCATCGACAACAATAATGATGATGATGATAACGAGGATATTCCTCTAAATTCAAACCTTGAGATAGTCACTCAGTTCATCTCCACAACTCCCCCTCCCCGCCTTACTCCCCGTCGTAAGGCTGACTTCAACAACGAAAATGCCAGTGACGCCAGCGTTGTTCTGCCTAGTAAAATTATTCACCACTCTTATATTCTCATGCAGTCCATCAAAGTCCTGTAATTCTCGTAGACAGATTCTAAAAGATTTCGTTGAGGCATCTTCCACCCACACAGTTGCAGCGTCATGTTTAAGGCCCGTGCACATGTGTTCAGCAGTCACTAGTATGCATGGTGGCTCTGAGAACTTTCCCTACAATACAATTTGAACGCAACACCAGTTTAGAAAATGGAAATAATCAGTTCCACAGATTTGGAACTCCTAGCCTATACTTTCTGGTTTAAATGGTCGGGGATTCGATCAGTCCTCTCTTTTATTTATTTATTTCTCATACATTCATTTATTTATTGTATTTTATATTTGTAAAAGAGGTTTTAGTTTACGGCACTGATTTTTACCGCGGACAGATGAAATTTTCCAGCTCTTTCAAGAGATATTCGATAAGCAAACGAGAAACGTCACCAAAAATAGAAATAAACTATGCACATACAATTTATTATCAAAACTCTGCTTTTTTAAAATATGAGTTAATACCGGTGACTTCACCATATTAATTGTCAATACAAATCGCTTGACTAAATTTAGAATGAAAGTATAGCGCGTTGGAAAATGAAGCCCCAAGCCGGGCCGTTCAAAACTGGTCTAAGAAAACCCAGAGTTAGTGCGAAAATTGAAGTTAGATATGAAAGCTTAAATGCAAATTCAGTTTAATTCATTTTGTCTAAAATTTAATAATTGGATGCTCTTAAGAGATTAGAGGAAAAAATCCTGGAAATACTTTTGAACAAAAGGAAAAGAAATACATATTAGAATTTAATCCCAGGTTAGCCCTAATCGGCCTTCCAACTACCGGGCACTGGGGTGATGACTTATGCTGATACAGTTCTGTTACTGTACCTCAGGAATATCGACGCTTCTGCAATGTGTTCCATCCCACCAGGAAACGAGGCTTTCCTCCCCAGCAACCGCACCTTCAGGAGCACCTTGGTAAGCGACGAAATCAACAAACGTCAGTCCATTGTCTGGGGTCTGGCGCTCTAAATGACCAGCCTTCAATACGCATGCGCTAAATCCTCCAGCGTAAATTTCTCTTTCCAAGTAACTGCAGCATCATGAACAAAGTCACCGGTCTCGTTGAAGTAGTTAATAGTTGTTTGCACGTGTACTCTCCGATAATTATTAAAGACATTCTTTTGCAAAATTGCTTCCTTGCATTGAACATCCGATGAACTCAGACGAAGAGCAAGGCGACCGCGGTACATAATGAATTCTGCAACAGAAAAGTCAAAGACTTGTTCACTTTTAGTCAGACTATAATAAAAAATTTGATCGAGACGTAACGATGGGAGAACACAACAAACTTCAAATATTATCGGGCGTGCACTTTTGGGACTTGAAACTTCTTACATAATTTAAAGCAATAGGAAAAGTACTTGGAACTGTATCGTCCTGAATCGGGAATACTTTTTTTATGGAACTGCAATGATCATAAAACTAATATATATGTGGCCATTCGAGTTCGACAAAATTAATAGAACTTCGCCGGAATAAGAGAATTGCAGAACATGTCAACAATTTCAATTCGTCCGGACAACTAAGAAATATGACATTCAATTCCATTATAGACCAATTCGCTAAATAACGAAACGTCCTTTAACGTGCAGGGCTGAACTTATTAGAACGGGGAGTTTGGAGACAGTATGGACTAGAAGGTCGTATTTTTGGTACTGGCGCAACTTGAGAATTATACTTGTCACAAATGGTAGGTAGTATTTTAAGCTGAAACAATTTTAGCTGCAGTTAATAATGCTGAAGGCCACGCGAAAACGATGGGTACGCAAAGTGTCCGCATGCTCGCGCGTCTGAGGCCAAAACACATAAGAAATGTTAGCCTTACATAATGCACAAATTGAACTTGCAGCCACAAATTTGTTACGGTATTATTCGAAGTGACTTACATGAGCAAGACCCAAACAATATCACTTACCATAACAAGAGCCTTCATGCAGCACGGTAATGTTTGTGCGCGTTTGGCAGACATCCAGTTTGTGGAAGCAGTGATTCTGGTATGTTTTCCCATTACTTCCACACAAGTGATCTTCAAAAGTTGGGCAGTCTGTTTGACATGCGCAATGCGCTTCCGCAGCACTTGATGCTTGACATAGACCATAATAATTACACGTGACTGAATTACGTGGATTAAGGTCTTCAAGAACAAAATAATAATAGAACAGTTATATAGACATAACGGCTTTAGTCACAAGCAATTAGACCAATGCTTTCATTGTGATATCAAACAAACAAACGAAAATCCATTAACAAACGGCTAACAGTGGATGATTAAATGAGTAAATAGTTAATGAATGAACAAATGAACTAGTGAATGAATGAACGTACATAAAAAATAAAGAACGAACGAATGCGTAGAAGAATGAATAAATGAATCAATGAATGAATGAATGAATGAGTGAGTGAGTGAGAGAGTGAGTGAGTGAGTGAATGACTGAATGAATCAATGAACGAACGAACGAACGAACGAATTAAAGGACGGACGAACGGACGGACGGACGAACGGACAGACGAACGGATGGATGGATGGATGGATGGATGGATGGATGGATGGATGGATGGATGGATGGATGGATGGATGGATGGATGGATGGATGGATGGATGGACAGAAGGACAGATGGATGAATGGGTGGATGGACGGACGGATGGATAGATGGATGGATGGATGGATGGATGGATGGATGGATGGATGGATGGACGGACGGACGGATGGATAGATGGATGGATGGATGGATTGATTGATGGATAGATAAATGTATGGATGCACGCATGAATAAATGAATGGATGCATGAATGCACGAAAGAATGAAAGGCGGGGTGGATGAACGCATGGATCGTTTCATAATAGAGGAATATTGAAATGTAGAAAGATTGATAATTTAGTGATGCTTTTCCTCGTAAGGACTTTCATTGTTGTTGTTGTTCCTATTATTTAATTTGTTTTCTCAATGTTACGTATTTAGCTACTGATACGGCTGTTCTCACCTCCAATAGCAAGAAAGCTGATAGTTACAGGATCATGATGCTCATCATAGGGTTGTAGATCCTTCATGCAAACGGTGAAACTGCTTCGGGTTATTTCCTAGAAAACAAATATTCAAACCTGTTATGCAAAATCGAACAACCCACCTTTTTAATGCTAGACAAATTTAAAATTTTATATAGTCACTCGAAGCTAGTATTCAAACTATTTTTTGGAATTTATTTATAAACTTAGAGGAAGGGAATCAAACACCCAAGGGTGTGTTTCACACTATAAAGATGTCCAAGAAAGATCTCAGTCTTGAATTATGCTTATAATTGCAAAAAATATAATCCGCGAGAAACACAAAATCCAGTTCAAACCAAATCAGTCAAGAAATCCTGCCATACAAAGTGCGTATTTCTATGATACTGTGTTTTCTTGGGTTCTGTCGGTATCGACTTTTGCGAGATGTCTTCTCAGAGTATGAGTATGAGTATGAGTATGAATAACTAACCTCTAACCATTCAGTGATGACCGTGTTGACGTTTTTTGGATTCATTCTGTGGCTGGCACTTGTTATCACGATAGGTGAAGCATAGAATGGCTGGCTAAAGTTGACTCTCTGTTTTTAAATAAAGAAAAAGATAAAATCAAAACAAATATCGAATACACCGTAGTTTCAAGCATATGCACATGAGTTTCCAGGTCAATTATTCTTTACCTTATATGCGCAAGCCTAAGGTGTGATTACACGGTAAGCGCCAATTCGAATAACCCTTTGGGGAACTTTTCAACTTAGAGGGCAACTGCGCATGCATGTCTACATGCCTGATAGCAACTTTGTGAAATCCAGAATCTTGGGCTTTGGAATCATGGAATTTGAAATACAGCTAAAAAAGTTTAGAATCCCGTAAACGATTGGAATCCGTTATCCAATTTCCGTTGATAGGGAATCCGGAATCCACAACATGGAGTCCAGAATCCAAGACGGTCTTGGACTCCCTTAAATGGGGAGAGACATCTTGGCAAAGGAACCGAAGTAGTCATTATACAGACAAGAGGTCCCGGCTTTAATCGCGATGAATGTAAATACTTACTACCACATTTAACATCCTGATAACATGGGCAAGAGGGGACGAGGACCCCCAAATCCTAATAATTTCACTCAGGCATCTGGGCAACTTGTCTTCCAGAAACAAGGTTACTTAGTTAACTAAGGTTAGAGGTCTAGCAAAAGTTTTTTTTTTTTTTAATTAACTATCACGCTCAATATACAGAAGTTTAAGAAGAAATTGTGTTCTAACTGAAATGCAAAACGTACCTGGCAGAAGCTATAATGTTGGACGCTTGTTAATGGCTGGTTGTTTGGTAAAGTCACATTGCTTTTGATTGGAATTGTCTTATTCCACTCACTGGGAATGTCCTCTAGTGCAAGCCACGCCTAATTTAGAAAATAAACAATTTCATTTAGCTACGTTGGATTATGGTATTAAGCACCTATGTAAAAATAAATCTTTTTATAATTCACCAACTTTTGTCCCACTACTTAGGTCGGTCAATCCTGGACTCTACCGTGAGCTGTGATGTCGCCAAATGAGACTCGCAGAGTTCTCTCGCGCACACTTTCCTAGACTTCGCAAAGAGAGAAAGCCTGGAGAATAGCCTGGGATGGTCTTTGTCATTTAATACTGAAACAACAAATATTCTTGCTGTTATTGTAATCTCAATAGATAGGTATTGTAGATGTTTTCACTTACTGCTCGAATGCTTGAGTGAACGCCGTCGAAATTCTTTAGCTCTCTAAGGCAAAGTTTGAATCCAAACGTTGAGATACTCTCCACCCAAATTAATGATGGATCGCCTTCTTTTTCTGGCTGTCTTTGTACTGGTGTGGCGTAAACATAAGGGGCTTTTGTAAATCCCTAAAGACGATTGCGTAAATCAGGGTTGGGCACTTGCTACCCTTTTCTAATAATTCGCATTGTAGTCATACAGTTGTAAGATGCCATTATCATATCATTAATAATAATAATAATAATAATAATTTAATAATACAAAGAAGATCTTTATTACAAAACCTCAATTAAAATCCTATTTACATTCAACCTGCTGTTACAAAAAATGTAATCAATTCATCAAAACACTATCTACAATTCCATCCGTTACAAAAGAAACCCCTCGGCCTTTATTAGAGAACAAAAACAATCCTACATATAATAAGTCAAGAAAGAAACTATTCATTTACAAATTCTGAAAAAGAAGTAACTTAACCTTACACAAAAGAAGAGGAAGTAGATATAATTAATAATAAAAGTTCAAAATTCTATAAAATAAAGAATTCCATTATGCAGAGATATTAAGATTATACAATAATTAATAATAATAATAATAATAATAATAATAATAGTCTTAATTAATTAATTGCACAACATTTAGCCACTGCCTCATAAATTGTGTTTAGTTATCCGAAATGCAAAAAACTCGGAAATGAGATTTTGGGCCATGGGGTTTAAAACTCTAGAACAATGCTTTAAATATTCCCAGAAGCAGTTGGCGGAAGCATCTGTTCTTAATGCAGTATCACGTAGGCTTTATAAAGAGAGATCATAACGTCAGAAGGAATTATGCGCTTAATCCTTCGCGATGATGCAGCAATCATCATCATCATCATCATCACCACCACCACCATCACCAAACAACATTAACCCCATTCAAACCGGGCTTTTCTTTTTTGCTTCCTGTGACCTCTATAACTTCAAAACTGCCCATCGTACGTCCAATAAAATTACACACAATAATGTAGTCATCATTTGCAACTTCTGGGCATAACTTAATCTGACGTTATTAGAACGCTATATTGCTGAATTTATTGGCGGAATCCAAATGATTTCCCTCAAGGTAAACATAAAGCGAAAAATACTTAAATAGTAAGGTCTCTGATAAAATCAAGAAAGCTGTTTAACGGAGTAAATGATCCTTAACAATAGCAATGATGTCGTCATGACGTTATTTATTACTAAAAAGGGAAGTGGAAGAATCCGCCATTTTGGATCCGCTATTTCAATTATTTAAATGTTACCATTTGACTTAAATCTCCTATAAATTCAGGTATTTATAACAGAAAACTTACTCTTTCTGAGTATAAAAGGATGCTTAGGAAGCCCCCCCCCCCCCCCCCCTCAAAAAAAAAATCATCAAAGTATGAAATTCCGAGAGACTGATTAAGACTGTTGAAAATTTAAGTCAGCATCTGTCATTTGGTCATATAAAACTCATGTTACAATAACTTTGATAAAATAACGCTAAATAAAGAGTAATATAATAATTCCATCTATTAAAATAGAAATACAACCTATTTTTTAGAGAAAAAACCGTGGAGGCCAAAACTCGGTTTCCGTGGTAACATCAGTGTTGACATAAACTTCACGAGATAAATTTTAAATTCCCAGATGAATTCTTGGAAAAGTCGCTAAGGTTAGTGGTCCCTGCTTGAACAGCTTTAAAGTTATTCAACTTCTTAGTGAGGGGGACCTCAAAAGCTGCCCCACCCCCACCCCCCCCCCCCCCCCCCCCCCCCACCTCTGAATAGGGTTGACATAATTCAGTAATCGCATAACAACGTTAGATCTCGTTAATACGATCTGCAACTCGGACCCACCTTTCCCTCCAAATCAACGGCCACACATACTGTTCCTGTTGTCCAGAGCGGAATGTCTTCAATTCCTTCCTTTCCTGCTCGGTCTGATTGGCCCTGAAGTGGCGACACACGCTTCAAATCCCGAGATGTTCAGTCGCTCGACCCAGCCCACCACAGCTTCGTATGTCGGTGCCCGTGAATGATGATAGGAGAGTTGGACTCTTATGGAGTCTTCCTTGGTGAACGATGGTACGAAGGAAAGTGAATGACAAAGATGTTCGCTGTATGGCAAAATAGTGACCGTCTTTCTTCCAAACAATATGGCAGCTTAAATAAAAATCACGCTCCTAGTAACTAAGGGCTGATTAATTTGTAGCATGCACGTGGAGCTTTTCCATTTATCAGTCGCAGGTTTTTGTTATTTTTATGCTTAAAAACTGAAAAAAGGTCCATGGGGGAATAGGACGGCTCTTCGCATAAACTACAAATAATGTCCATAATGAGCTCAAAACAAAAGACTATATTGAGACGTGACTCCTCGAATGGGCCAAAAAATTGGCAGCAAAGAGTAGGCATCGTCGCTTGGTGAGAGGTTTTCTAGGTTCAAAGATGTAGGTTCAATAGTGTTGCATTATGTGATAACGGCTGACGTCATCACAAAAATGCACTTTAGTTTAAAAAGATGCACAGACTATCTTCAAATGATTTAACATGCACGTGATTAAAAAAAAAAGGTGATTGTGGGTGTCGCACGTGCGTTTTATGTCGCCCATTGCAAAACAACCGATTTTGGCTATGGCTGTTGTTGTTGTTGATGTTCGCCCTGAAACAGTCACCAGTTGAATAGACAACAGTTCATAGAACTAGAACTTCATAGAGTAAGGATAAGCTTAGAGTAGGTCAATACGTACGAGAGGTATAATTGGACTAACCTGAAATTTCAGGAACCACGGCTACTACCTCCATTGCAATAAACCATTCGAGGACACGCATTGTGATTTGAGACGTTTCCTATATCCGATAATGACCTAGTCTACGAAGTAAAGTTTGTTTTCATCGAAAAGTAGAAATTCTAGAAAAGCAACCGGTTATGGAACAAACGAAAACTTAGGCGATGGGAAACATTTGAAGTCACCACATTTCCAGCATCGCCCGTTCGACTAAACTTCGCACCCATGCTTTTGATTTAAGCGTGATGAATCGAAATTACACAAATTAAAACACATCTCAAAAGACAAAAGCTCTGTCTTCCCTAGGGGAGGGGGAGGGGAGGGAAGGGGAGGGGAGAGCTGGTTGCTGAGCACGGTCCTTATGGTTGTTTTTGTTATTGCTGTTTTTAATGTAGTTCTGCAGCTACTCTGCAGGTGAGTATTTTATCTTGGTGATTGTGCCCCTGCGGGTAGGTTAAATGATCACGTAGTTAAAGTCGCGTTTTAAAATAATAGTTTACCGGCTTCCCTCCTCCCCTCTGTCGAAGCAGAATTTACCACTGGCAGTGACACAGGTGAAAGAAAGTTGAATCTCATTTCAGCTAAATTTGTTTACTTATATTTTATTTTCAGTGCTCTTGTTTTGCTGGCTTGTTTAATTTGCAATTTAGGGTCTTACTTTTCCTGGTATAAATAACCGTGTTTTTGTAAGGTATCTGGGACTGAAATGACATCATATGAGAACACAAAAAAAAAATGTGCAGAGGAAAAGTTTCACCTGAGATGAAAACGTTTTTCTTTGTAGGCATGCGCACTCCCCAACAGAGAAAAAAATAAAAATAAATGCAAACTAAAAATTTACCTCTAACAACCCCCGAACCTAACCTCTCCTACTCTCCGTATTATCATTATCGTTATCATTATAATCATCATGGTTATTATTACATGACGATGGAGGTTACTTCCCAAAGGAGTCAAAGGAGAGAAACGCTTTTGTTCTTGAACCGGTGACCATCATGGTCGCCGTAACGTCGCGTGGTTCAGTCAAATAGTTGAAGAGTAATTTTTATTCTTTTTTCGTATTTCATCCTAGCAAACTGGCCTTTCTAATGTTGTTTAGCGACGTCTGCTGAATATTTACAGTCCAAGTACCAACTATAGAGACAACCTCCACTTCGGTTGTCGGTGTCATCTCGGAAAGCCTCGGTAAACGCCGGATAATCGACAGTGGTCCATCTTCTACAGCTGTGGCGATTTCTCTGGCTCTGGGAACTGCCTTCCGTTTCCCTGAAACAGACCTGGCACATGTTGAATCCTGCGCGGTACGCACCGCTTGACTGGATCATCCACTGGTAGGTACAGCCACCGCTTCTATTATCGGTATCATCACGGAAAGGGGCCGTCCATGAGAGGCGTGTACTCTAGCCGGTACACGAGCTTCGCACTCCCTGACACTATGAGCTGCCTTTGGTCTCTCTATTCTTTGTATTCTGGAATGTAGCCCTTCTTTTCGATTCTTCATCGATACTCGCATTCGTGAGCTCTGTTGTCTGTGTCGTTTCTGAATGGCGCTGACCAAGCGGGGTTGGAGCTCCAACCACTGCAGGTGTACACTGGTCCTTGGCACTGACTACTCCTCTCAGTTTCCAAGAAGCAAATCCTAAAACCTTGTTGAGCCAAACATCCGGAAAATAATCCGAACAAGAAATAAGTAAATAGGTGGAATTTAGAAATAAGTAGGTGGAATTTAAGCTATACTATAGCTGTACAGCTATGTTTAGTAGATGAGTCCCCATATAAATGCAAACCATGCACTCGGGAGTTTAATACTACCTTCTTTTACTACCCTACCTTTCGAATCTTAAAAGTTAGATTCAACGACGGTCATGCAGTTTTACCTTTTGTAAACGGTCGCTGCCATTTTTACGACACTTAAAAAATTTTTGACTTTTTATGAAGAGTGTTTCTATAAAAAAGAAACAAAATCGCAGTCTAGGGTCAAACCAGGCCTCGAACCCGGACCCGTCGTACCCAACTCTCTCTCCCTTGCCACTACACTACCACACCGACCAGCCAAAAATTCCGAAAAAAATTTAAGTATTAAATTTACTTACAAACTGTCTTCTTAACTGTTACATCAATTACAGGTGACCCTAGCCCTTTTCGTAAATTTTAACGAAAATTCAACTTGGGCTCTAACACTCTAACAAGAGTACCTCCCGATCAGAATACGCTTATCGAATACTCCTTTAATTTCAAGCAATGAGCTAAAGCCTTTTATCTTCAGTGGGAGGACATTAGAAAAAAAACACGATTAATCTCAAGAATATCACAGAGTTTTAGAAAAGAAAATCTTGAAGCGCGTTTAAAAAATGTTAACACATTTACAAGATTTTTCTCATACTAAACTCACTACTAACAGAAATTGAACATAGAGAAGGTGATATCGAGGAGCACCATTTTTTTTTTAAATTTAATGTTAGCTAAGAAGGGCGATACACATATACTATACCTAGTTCAATGATGTTTTCTTTTAGCAATTGGTTATTGGCAATTGGGCATTGCTATTTGGGCATGCGAAACTCACTGCGAAGATTTGCTACTGATCAGTGACTGAACTAGAAACAATAAATTCCCAATGCCTAGAGCAAACTTCATTGACTCAGCTATATACCAGAGTTTTCCGATTACCGTGCAAACAAGACGAGCGTCAATACACCCAGGCTGTTCTTTACTCTATCACTCCTTACAGTTAAATAACTACTAATCTGAATATCAGGCAAGTTTAAAAATGTTTTTCAGCTTTACATTGGATGGCAAAGTATGAAGCCAAAATCAGCAGTCTTTTATTGCTTGAACTATTCCCGAGAATTTATAATATCAATACTCTTTATGAAGGCATGGGAACGTAACAGTTGGGGCTGCCAACTTATGTCAATCGCTCTTGATCTGAATATTGTCCATGTTTTCTCGAAGAGTTTTTACTGATAACAGTAAACAGAAAAAAATGTAAAAGATGACAAGCACATATGGCTCCCCATGGCTCTATTGCTTATGGCGTACATTTGCGGACAAAAATAATTGAAAATAAAAGACAATTTGAAGTTCAAAAATTAGACTATCCATGTCGAAATCTCGTCATATGAATTTGAAATCGCAATGAACGCAGTCGAAATAGCATCATTCGAACTTGAAGTTACTTTGAACAAGTTGAAACTATAAAGGGAAAACTCGACATCGCGGATGTTGAGGTTCAAATCACCATTCCAACTAAAATGCGAATTACATGATTTGAACTTCAATTCACCTTCTCCACTCTAATAAGCCACTTAATCGTCCACAATGCAACCATAAACTTCCACAAAATTCCAAATGAAACCTTCAATTTGAACTTAAAGTCACGTCACATATTCGAATTCGAAAAACCAAAATTTCAATTCGAAAGGAAGCGGAAGTAAAAATACACAGGAACAGAGTATATAACGACTAGGTACGAGTCTACAGATGGGAGACTTCGAACCTGAGCTTTCCTCATCTTTGACAATGATGTGATCATCGTCATGGCTGCTCGATGGCTACCGAACAACGAAGAGTTTTTCGTTGGACTGGTTAGACTGTTAGAGGCATCAGAAAGTAATCTAAACTCAGCATCATATGATAATTCTGAATTTGTATTTCGTCGACTTGATGCTCACGCGAAAACTTTGTCAACTCTGGTAACAGTGTTGACAAGCCTACACGACTCCTCCAGTTCGCGGATGAATAAAAGCCTTCATAGCTTAGCTTTAACTAGGATGTCCTTTAGGGATTTTCTCTTACGATATGAGATGATGGGGTGCTCCTTAAAGATTTCTCTCAGTTGCGGTTGATTTTCTATAATTGCCATTTCCCGATGAGTGTGTCCTTTAGGATAGGCAAAGCCGGATGGTATTGTGTTACAAAGGGCAGTATTTTCTTAGGTGCGGTTTTGTTTTTCTGCGCTAGCGACATTTCTCTATCAGAGAATTTAATCTCTGAAAGGTGTTTTTCTACAATTCTAGCTGGGTAATCTCTATTCTGCAGGCGTGTTTTGAAATTACTCATGTTTTCCTCAAAAGTAAATTGAGAGGAATTTGTTCTCAGAAGCCTTAACGCTTCTCCTTTTATAAAGTTTAAGTTTGCCACTACAGCCTTCACAATCTGTTGGATTGTCTTAGAGTCACCCTTATCATTCACATTGTCCGCCATATTGACCAGAGAGTTCGAGTGAAGGGAAATCTTTTCGCGCCAAAATGCAGTTATGCAAACATCCCGTATGTACAGTGTAGCGAAACTCTTATCATTTCCGGTTCCTGTGTATTTTTACTTCCGCTTCCTTTCGAATTGAAATTTTGGTTTTTCGAATTCGAATATGTGACGTGACTTTAAGTTCAAATTGAAGGTTTCATTTGAATTTTGTGGAAGATTATGGTTGCATTGTTGACGATTAAGTGGCTTATTAGAGTGGAGAAGGTGAATTGAAGTTCAAATCATGTAATTTGCATTTTAGTTGGAATGGTGATTTGAACTTCAACATTCGCGATGTCGAGTTTTCCCTTTATAATTTCAACTTGTTCAAAGTAACTTCAAGTTCGAACGATTCTATTTCGACTGCGTTCATTGCGATTTCAAATTCATATGACGAGATTTCGACATGGATAGTCTAATTTTTGAACTTCAAATTGTCTTTTATTTTCAATTATTTTTGTCCGCAAATGTACGCCATAATTGCTGGTTTTCAGTGTCACGAGGAAAAATGGGGGACTACTCGTAGTCTACTTAAATTAGAGGTCCTTGTGAGGTACTGGACTACTCAAAGGGTGGGGCGCTTATTCGGAAGAAGGTGCTAGTTCCTTTCGAAGTGTAACTTTTCTTTGGCAAAATATTTCATAGAAACGTAAACTTAATATTAATTTCTTTGTTTTAAAAAAAAGAGTTGGTAATCAAGCGTACCGTAATACGTTTCAGTACGCGTGTTTATAAAATATCGCATCTCTCATCATCCTCGATCGAGATCATCCACGTTAATGATACACCCAGATCTTGGATTTCCTCCGCAAGCAATCCACGTAATGTGTGTCAATTACAATACGTTATAAATCACCAATTGAGGATCGATGGGAACTGTGGTCGACTGAGTGTATATTCAATTGAAAGAGGAGTTTTAAAAAATGAAATATTTCAGATAAGGGTACGTACCTTCATCATTATGCCTTTTCTATTCAATTTTTTTTTTTGGTTATTTTACGATTGAAATTTCCTTTGTCTTGTTTTCATCGCATCCGACACTCTTCTTATTAACTGCTCTTATACGAGCTTCTACATTTAAAAATCGTAACATCTGACTTGCCGCGGAGACTCAGACACTATGCTTAATTCAAATCTCGTATCGAAGTTCGCGTGAAGATGGTAGCTTTACACGTATGATTGACAATATGCTGCCATCAATGCCGTTGAAAATTGGCGCCAAAATTTTGAATTTTTTGAAATCGACTTTTAAAGTAATCTACAGTGCGGGATCCAGACCTTGAGATAAAGGGTGGGGGGGGGGGGGGGGGGGGGCGGTTATCCAGAACCTTAGATAAAGGGCGGGCGGTCTCAAAAAAATGTTTTTTGGCCTTTCGGGTCTCAGTTTGGTCTAAAAATAAGGGGGAGGCGGGCCCCCCGGACCCCTCCCCTGGATCTGCCACTGATCTACAATACAAACAGGATGCTGTCAAGTGAAAACTGCACTGAAATCTATTATAATGTCACAAAGTTATTGCTAATTAAAGAAATTCCAGGTACGTCGATCTACGGCGCGCAGTGGAGTTTTCAGGTTAGAGCCTTCGCATAAGAAGATCACAAAAGCAGCGCGATAGATGCTGGCCTCCGATTGGGTACACAAATATTTTTTTCCTGCCCAATCAGAGACAAGCATTCAAAAGAGTCGTGGAACCGAAGTGGTCCTTAAAAGTAGCACCCCAGGGGCTCTCTCATTCGTTTCTGAAAACTTTCGCCGCATTTTATCCCGACCCGACTAACCGCCCCTGGGTCTCCAAGGATGGATTAAGTGTGGATCTCTTGCTATAAAAGAAAATGCAGCGTCAATCTTTATAAGTAACTACAGTTTAGTTCTACACCTTTAGGCTTCATCCTTCTAGCTACTGGTCACATATAGTTGTGCAAATACACCGTGCGACTGCATGAATAAGTACACAAGAAGTTTAGAGTCTGCTTGCCGTTCGCAATACAGTTACTTTATCCAAATGAATTAAATTTCCATAAATAATCCACACAGGAGGAGAAATCTTGCTCTCGGAGAGTGTCTACAAATCTAACTGCAACGCCACACAATAAGAATTTGATAGATTTACCGATAGTGAACATGTAAGAAATCAATATAGTTTGTCCGACTCGTCTCCCTAACTCATTCTTGAATCCAGTGAAAAACAGTTTATCGTGATATGGGGTGTTTTCTCTGCTATAAAATATATATATATATATATATATATCAAATAAATAGTAAAATTCGTATTTCATGTTAGACTGAAGTCCCGACTGTTTTTAGGTCTTTTTTTATTTTTTTTATTTTTATGCCTTCGGTAATTGAGGTAGCGTTCGCTATCCGTTTTTGTTCAGTGCAATACAGTTATTGATTTTATTTTAAAATAACAAATAAAGATAGCTATCATTTTTTCTCGTTTAATATATTCCGTGAATTATTACTTTACAAAGAACATTAACTTAAATAAGAACTGCTTGTAAACGCATCGTGCAACAAATCTCATGAAATCATGCTGACTTGTAAGGTAAGCACTAGCTCTGCCGCGTCGAAAAGAAAAACAGAGGAACTTAACAAAAAAAGCAGCAAACGCACTGACTGCTAGCAGGAAACGCTCATTCTTTCTTGTGGGCCAAAACTTCAAACTTCTTCGAGCCATCCAATTTTTTCGAATATTTGGTACACGAAATGGGGCGAGGTAAAATATCGCAGAGATTCGGAACTCGATCGTATCTTCGGAGAATAAGGAAAATTGTACTTAAGTTGAGTTAAAGTTAATCCAATGACAGCCTTTAGCTAATCGATATTTTGGTGGGTTGTAGTTTGAGAAAAGAGAGTTTTGTGAGTGTCTGAGGTCTGTATTTTCGACGTCTGAGTTTTCGTAACACCATGACAATACGCATACTCTCATTAACAGTCCGGAATATCCGTAAACTTAAGGACAGGGCCAACTGGTCACGCGACACTTTTCAACCAATGCCAAGGCGCGTTTGTGTTTATCAACAAACAAATCAAAACATCGCTGCAGTGATCAAAACAGTGGACGGAGTTGGACAGAATCAGTCATCGTTTCGAAGCTCTCAGGCATATTTTTAAGACTTTTCATTAGGCATACACAATTTTTTAAGTGGACAGCGTATCGGAAGCCATATGGGAAGTGTCTCGTGAAATATTCAGCACATTTTGTGGCTTATTTCTTCTTTAAACAACGCGATGTATGAGCTGGATTTTGGTCGGTTTTCAAGGTATGTGAACAAGTATCTATTCTTTTTTCGATTCACAGATTTTTTTTACGAAGTTCTAGATATTTTTCCTCGATTGTCATATCGATTAACTTTTATCATGTTGAATGTGGGGATGGTAGACAACCTAGAATTTTGGTAGACCAGTTTTGAATTCCCAGGTCCAAAACACGTACGTTTTCCATTCCCGGGTTTCTCACAGAGCCGTGTTATTACTTTTTTTCGCATTAGAACGAGCCTTTGCCTCTTTTCTTTTCAAGGCCAAAACAACTTTATTAGTCTTATGAATATTCACGTCCTACATCTCGCCTCACTTTGCCGAATTTGCGGGGATGAAATTGAAGATCATAAGCGCAAGGTCGATACTAACCGCTTTGTTTCTGAAATTCACCAAATCTGGAAAGATTTAATGTTGCTGGATTCTCCAAATATTCATCCACCGTTAAAAAACAATCAAAGAAAGAAGGCAAATTTCAATAGTAAATGATGTATTTCGCTACTCATTGAACATGCACTAAATCTGGGATAAAATTAAAACATTGCAGGTACTACAGCAAGCAAGGAAAGCACCAGATGCGTGAAGTCAACATGAAACAACACCAAAAAACAAACAAGAAAAATTAATAAATTTGAACTACTTTTTATTCTTGTTATGATGACTGGTTCTTTGATTCTTGTCCTGTAGAAGCTAATAGGTAGTAACGATCCTGTTTTGTATGATCTCAGCAAATTTTCACACTCTCTGTAAGACTATTTTTACACGGGACGAGTTTGCTTCTATCAAAAATCTTGCAAGTCATGCCAGTGAAGCCACGACCTCTGCGCTCAGTCCGGTTTCAGTTCGAACACCCCAATGATTCCTTGCAATGAATAATGCTCTTATTCTCTTACATGAAATGTTTTCTTTGAAATATTAAATGTGAAACCTAGACGAGTACTGTAAGCTCATCTTTAATTCTGTCCGTCGACTCCTTCCCTGCTAGCAGAGGTCTCTCACGACGAGGCAAAAATGAGAGAAAGGAGAGAGACTTTCTCTCTCTCCTTTCTCTCATTTTTGCCTCGTCGTGAGAGACCTCTTCTAGCAGGGAAGTCGACCCCGTCCGTTTTTTTGAAAATTTTTGAGCTCTGGGGCGATGTTTTGATTCGTTTGTTGATAAGCACAAGCGCGCCTTCTCATTGGTTGAAAAGTGTCGCGTGACCAGCTGGCCCTGTCCTTAAATTTAGGGATATTCCGGACTGATTAATGATGGCACCATTGTGCGTTTTCGTGTAAACGGGCAAAAATAATTGAAACACACAACGTTTGGAGGCGTTTTCGAACAAAAGACATCTATTTTACAAATGTATATTTTTGCGAAAAAGCACATTTTTGCAATTATTTAGTTGTAAAAAAGTAGGATTTTAACATAAAAAAGCAGCTTTCTTCCAAAAATACATTTCTGTAAAATTAAATCCGGTGTTTTACAACTATGTACTTGCAAAAAGGCATGAGGTATTTTACATAAAAAAGCAGTTTTTCTTTACAATATTATTTGTTTGTAAAAAAAGTACTTTTACAATTAAAAAGTTTTTAATAAATTACCTTTTTATGCCCAGTTAAGAAAAAAAATGAGTTAGTTGCAAGAATGATTAGTTAGAAAAAAAAGTTTCCATAAAGAAAAAGGTAAATCTAACATATCTGTCTCTTCAAAAGAAGTCATTATTTTCTGTTTTCTTTTTTAAATATTGGATTTGCCATGTTATGCTATGCCCAGCTGGGAAAACGTCTACCATCAGTAAATTGACCTTCACAAAATGTACAAAGTGAAGTTTCGTGATAGAGACGGTCAGAATATAACTATATCTGATATCTTTCCTGTAGCTTTGCAAAATTGATGATGTTTTACACCTTTACAAAAACAGATTGCCATGCTCTTCTATCTCTGGATTAAGCCTTTCCACAGCAGGGGAAAAAAAGCATTTATTGCAACATAATTTTCAGTTCAAAGTGACTTTATTGCTGTCACGTTTGATGATAATGAACAAAACAAAAGTTTCACCAGAAACTCGAACTCGGATAACTTGAATTTCCCGTTAACTGGAACTAAAATTTCTTTTTCCTTGATGAAAAAACTCGCTGAAATTTACCCCCATAACTCGAATTCTGGTTCTTTGAACTCAACTCAAATGCCATCCCATGAGCTCTTTATGTTGTAAAAAGCCTGGGTAAAAACACTAACTGATTAACACTGTTCAACACTAAAGCAATTTGATTTTTATTGGTGGAAAGAACAGATCCCGTTTTATCATTAAAAATGCCTAATCATGTTACCCTTTCTGATGAAATAAGTTACATTTGCATTGCACCAATTACGCTGAAGTGCTGAAAAATCAGTAACTATCGATTTTTAACATGGCAAATTGAATTTTTAACATGGCAAATTGACTTTTGCCATCAACCCACATAACCCAAACCCTCGCTAACTCGAGCTGTTCTTCGTTTCCCTTCAGAGTTCGAGTTACCGGGGTTCTACTGTATTGGATTTGCCATGTTATGTTATGCCCAGCTGTGAAAACGTCTAGATCACGCACATGCACACTGGGCAAAAAAATGGACTTACACAAATTTGCTCCTTGTAAATATGTCGCAAATATGTAAATATTGAGGAGCAAAAACAGGGAGTGTAAATAACTAGGCAAATGTGGCATTTACCATGTTTGCTATATGTTTGCTGCTCAGGATTTATATCTTGGCGACATATTTCCAAGGAGCAAATTTGTGCAAATCCATTTTTTCATCCCGTGTCAGTAACTTGACCTTCAACAAAGTTGCTCAATGTACAAAGCAAAGTTTCGTGATAGAGAAGTTCATAAAACAAAAAATGAGATCTAATACTTTTCCTATAGCTTTGCACAAAATGATGATGAGTTATACTTTCACTTAAAGAACTGATGGTTATCTGTACAGCTGAGGAAAAAAATGATTTAAAACAATATAATTTTCAGTTAAAAGTGAGTTTACATTAAAAAATTGCTAAATCTCAAATTGCTCTCACGTTTCATGATAAAACGAACCAAATGTTTCGCCAGAAAAACACGAAAGAATTTAATCTTAAGTTTTTTTTAAAGTTGCGAAAAAAAGGAATGATTTGTAATTTACACGTTTACGTGATGAAAGGTAACTGAAACTTATCATTCTCTTCTGATGGATTAATTATTTTCAAAATTTTCACTGGATTTGCCATGTTGTATGCCAAAGTGAGATAAAATTTTCTTAGTTCTAAAAACCACCTACGATCAACTGTAATTGACTTTACACAAAAATATCGGTGAATCCATGATCTGTCTCTCCTGATGGAATGATTATTTGCCATGCAAAGGTACTGTAAATGAGCTACTGTAAACGCTAAGGGCGTTTATTTGACAAAAACTAGACAGAACGGATACGGTATGCTTTCGGCGAAAATCCAGTCCATCCGTTTTGCGACACTCGTTAGAAAGCATTTAATGCAGGAAAAAATTGCTGACAAACTGATCATGAGCACAGAGTAAAGAAGATAAAAGAGCGCTGGCTACCTCACAGGGTGTCCCAAATGTTCGCTCCTCCACTTTACAAGCCTGATTAGACTTGACAGGCAAATAATTTAACCAAAAGTTGTGTCTTTCAATGTTTTTTTTTTTAATATTTCATAGTTACTGTGCCATCTTTTGACTCGAATATGCGATTAGTGTACTTTCGCACGAAAGGTCTGCCTGCGCGAGTAAATTTTCTCGCCATATTTTTTTGTATTTTTGTAGCCCAAATTGCTCGAACTCCTACAATGTACCTCGTTTTTGTGAATATCACGAAAGATGAACCCTCTCAACGAAAAACACTCAGCTACATAAGAGCATAAGCATGTTTACTTCGATCTAATGGCTTATCAGTTAAAGAAATTACTTAAAAAAAAAATGGAAAAATCCGAATGTTGGATGGAAAGATGGTTATCGAGAAACTAAGAAACGGGGGGAAAGTCCGAAAGTTCGGAATAAAACCGCTCACACAGTTTTTTTGAAAGAAGGTTAGGTACAATAGAGGAAACCCGACGAGGTAGCTGTCACAACAAATGTCAGGCTAAGTTTTGTTTTGTTTCGGTTTTGTTTTATCAACTTTATTGGTCTGAGTCTCTCTAAATAAATAGTTACAGTAACGAAAAAAAAAAAATACTTACACTGAACGAAAAAAAAAAAAAAAGAAGACCAAAGGGTAAGGTTCAAACGAGACCTGGAGTTCCATGCAGGGCTAGCCTGCGCGCAGACGAAATTAAACTCTGGTTAACTCCGTCCGCGAAACAGCGCCGAAATCCTTGTTCTGGACTTCCAGCTGTGTACCCAGATTTGAGTACGCGCCACGATTGGCCAGTTAAAAAAGGCGTTTGTTTTGTTTGTCGTGATCGCCAATCAGGTTGAAGGGGAATTCGAAACGCACTTCCGGTAATTCGTTGAGTCCGTTGGCGGTCCAGAACAAGGATCTCTGCGCTGCTTCGCAGATGGTACTAATCAGAGTTTAGTTATCGTCTGCACGCAGGCTAATGCAGGGCACATCCCAACTAAATCAGGAAAAAACTTAAGAAATGCTTTAGTTATTAAACTATAATTGTTGCCAGTGGGCCCCCTAAATTACGTGCAAGACCCCATGAACATTGTTTATCGGTGTAAAAGACATTTGCTGATTCATCTTTGTAGAAGTTAGTTATCCTATTCTTTAAAGTCTTTATGATTAGAAAGTCACTAGGCTGAATTAATTTACATATTTGGTTCCATAATTTAATACTGTTTGGAGCAGGTTCTCTTCATGAAAAGCAACGTTTTGATTAGCTGTCTCAAATTTGTAAAGAGGTACAAAAGCCTTGCTGTGGAAAGGGGCCGAGATGATTATCTTTTCTTGGATCAATGCCGAAAATATTGTTTTCAACTGTTTAATCTAAAAAACTATTTTGGGGAGTCGAAGTGGCTCCTGTATACCAGGTGATAAAAAAAATTGAAATGAATCATCAGGGGCTTTACACGCTACAAGACTCACGCGACTCAATGCCACAACCGCTACAGAGCGTGATAGAAAAGCAAGGGGCCATGCACCAGTTACTGAACTTCTGAATACATGAACTCGATAGAGCAATAAAAATCTTTTAGAAATTTCATTTCAAAATAAAGTTTTGATCAAAAGTTTTCGCTCATGAAATTAGAGAAACGAACTTTTGGGACACCCTGTAAACTTGACATTGAACACTGAGCTGCAATAAACAAACCCTTGTTAATCAAGTAAGGAACTAGCCCTCCATGCAGGCATTTTTAGGGGAACTCGTTTTTCATCCCTCCCTCTTGTGGGGAGGGATGAAAAACGAGCTCCCCTAAAAACGCCTGCATGGGAGGCTAATAAGGAACGGAATAACATGAAAAAAAAAAGTGCTCCATTTCGCCATTTCTTTGTATTTAAGAGGGGGCGTCTGTGAGACATGTGGTGTTTATTAGAGAATGGCGTCTAAAACAAACTTAACGTTGTAGAGGGGGCGTTTATTTGAGAGTGGGCGTTAAATATTAGATCATTTACGGTATGTCCAGCTGCCAAAACGTATTTTTCCTCATCTGTAAAGTTATCGTGTTGGGTTCTGCTTTAAACAGATTGCTTTTGGTTGCTGACCAACGCACAGTCTTTGAGCCTAAACTAAAAGCGAGGTAAGCTAAACATTTTCAGCATAAATTTATATGGCATAATAATCAATTGCTGAACGTACTAAGCTTGATGCTGCTTTCAGAAATTGGGCGAATACCTCTAATTTCCTATGTAGAATCTGTTTTAAGGCGCTTTGGGACGAATTTAGTTCTCTTAAAAAGAGAAACGATACGGCCAGAAAGATTACATACTTTAAGACAGAGAAAGATTGCATCGGGAAGAGATTCTTTTTGTAAGCGTTTGCTCGTTTAATGATGCGTCATTTGATATGTTAGTTAACGTTGCTGTCCTTTTAGTCTCAGATGTGTCTTCTATCTGCCCATAACGTTTCTCTTTTTGAACGAACTGCGACACGAAATTTACCAAATTCAAACAGTTGGCCGCATGGAACTGCCGCCAACTATTTACAATAATGATTACATAATGATTTACGTTTCTTTCTGCTAATTTCCAAGTGCTTGAGACTCGAGTTAAAACTTTTTGTTTCGACTTTGTTGTTTGCATGTATATGGACTAATGGATTAATTCACGTTTTTCAACTTTATAGGAAATAACAAGGCCAAAAAGTCATGCAGAGCCAACACCTATCACTCATTGCCTTTTTAGTCATCACCTGGCTTTCCGGATGTTGGACTCAAAACGATCTGAGGATTTGCTTCAAAGAAACGGAAAAAAGCTCTCAGTGTCTTGAAGGGATGTCCCACAGTTGCAGTGGATTTAGTTCCAACCCTGACTGGACTGACTATTTCCGAGATGACACCGATGATCGACCTGGCGGATGCGAGTACCAATGGAGAATCGAGAGATATGGCACGTTGCCCGTAAATCAAGAATATCGACTCTGCTTTCAAGAGACGGAAGGGAGCTCACAATGTCAGTTATCACGAAGCTCGTGCACCGAATGGAGTTCAAACGCCAATTGGACGGCTCCTTTCCGCGATGATACCGATGACAGAGGTGGCGGTTGCAAATATCAGTGGAAGCTTGAGTCACAAGATGCGACCGATGGTAAAAAATACGAGGTGTGTCGGATCTGCTTTAAGGAAACGGAGGGTAGCTCTCAGTGCCAGTTAAACCGAGAGTCCTGTAGCGGATGGACAACTACCTTTGATCCCAGCTGGACCGCACCTTTTCGAGATGACACCGATGATCGTGGCGGAGGTTGCAAATACCAGTGGTATCTTGATTGTGCCTCATTGGAAGATTTTCCTTACTGTCCAAATGACAAACCATGTTAGTTTCCTTTTTCCTCAATTAATCAAGTTGGCTAAATTGGGTTAAAAGTAGTCGTTTGAGATAGTGTAAGATTTTCATTTGCTAGAAATCTACTGTTGCGGCAATATGTTGTAAAGGTGGCTAAACAATAGCAAATAAAACGTTAAATTGTCCTTTAAAATCAAGCACGTGTATGATATTATTACAAAGTCCCCTGTCCTCTTATACAGGTGAAACTTTTTATACCTGTATGCGAGAAATTTCTTCTGGAACTCGTAAAATAAAAACCAAAAAGAAAAATCGAAATTTCAAGAATATTCGAGGATATTCGTTAATAATTTATTCAATAATCATTCAATGATTCTCATACTCTACAGGTACTTATAACATGCATGAATGAGTTATTTTGAATGCTTCTTTGTAAATGACCAGGAATCTACATGTGTACACTTTTCCGCCCAATTTTTGAAATGCTTACCGTTGCAAATTGTCCAAAAAATCCCGAAAGTTGCGCAAGTTGAATTTATCCTTATTATCTTAATTATAAATTAAGTAACTAAGGATACGTTCCTGCGAGATGATCTGGATCAGGATCAGTTATCTGAGATCACTTGGATCATGGTAGATCAAATGAGCCGATGACTCCACTCTAGAGAAGAATTCATCTGTTTATTTGATCTACCATGATCTGAGTGATCTCGAATCACTGATCCTGATCCGGACACACCCTAAGATCTGATTGGCTAAGAGGCGTGTTTGCACGAGAGTATATGTTTAACAAAGTTGTGACGTCAAGATATTTTGCTTTGCGCACGCTATTCACGCAAGCAAGAAATTATCATGGTAGGTTGCCTTGTCCCTAGGCCTCGTTATTCCGCGCGGCCAAAGTGTTTCGGGTCACGTGTTCCAAGCGAAAATTTGAGGCCTAGACAAAAATCCTCAAAATTGAGACAGCTCAAGCGGTGGTTTACAAGACCAGTGTTTCGCATGTAAAGGTTAAAACTGCTTAAGGACACAGAGATGGTAAGGGAAAGTTCAAAAGAATGCTCTGCTTTCTTTTTGTGGACAAAGGAAGGCTTTTCTTGACAAAACTATTCTTCACGACCTATCGGAGGGCTCG